>OZ012672.1:36844447-37459828 GCA_963942505.1 Lordithon lunulatus | reverse complement strand
ATTTTTTATTTAAACAAAAAAAATACGTGAAACTTTAGTACATAATAAAAGCTATTTTTCGACATAGTCGCCATTCCTCACTATGCAGGTGGTGTAGCGAGGTATCAATTTTTTGATGCCTTCCTCGAAGTAGTTTCCCACCAACTCCTTCGTCCACTTCTCCAACTCCTCCTTTACCTCCTCGTCTGTTAAAACCCTTTTTCCACCCATGTGCAGCTTCAGGGAGGTAAAGAGATAGTAATCTGAAGGTGCTAGATCAGGGCAATGCGCGGAATGGTTCAGGACATCCCATTTAAACGAGGCGAGCAGTTCCTTCGTGGCGTTGGCCGTGTGTGGTCTGGCATTGTCATGCAGCAGGCAGACTCCTTTTGTCAGCATGCCTCTCTTGTTCTGAATCGCCCTCCGCAATTTTTTTAAGGTCTCACAGTATCTTGCAGAGTTGATGGTCTCCCCTTGAGGCAGATATTCGATAAAAATTATGCCTTGACAGTCCCAAAACACGGATGCCATGACTTTCTTGGCTGAAATTGTGACTTTGAACTTTTTGGCGGAGGGTGAAGAGGTGTGACGCCACTGTTGAGACTGTCTTTTGGTTTCGGGCGTGTGGTCTGCTACCCAAGTTTTATCTCCAGTTACGATGGAGCGGAGAAATTCATCGCCATGGAGTTTCCAGCGGCTCAAAAACTCTTGCCCGGCCTCCACTCGATTCAACTTGTGCTGGTCTGTCAGTTGTTTTGGGACCCACCTCGCGGACAGTTTCCGATATCCGAGGGTTTCTGTGATTGTTTCGTGTAGTAGAGATCTGGAGATTTGCGGAAACATCGCAGAAAGTTCATCCACAGTCAATCTGCGATCGTCACGGAGCGCATTTTCAATTTTTTCCACAATTTCGTCAGTCACAATTGAAGGTCTTCCGCTCCTCTGATCATCATGCACAGACGTACGACGGTTTTTAAACTCGCGACACCACTTGTACACATTCGTACGATTCATAGCTTTATCACAATATGCAGTTTTCACCTCATTATAAATCTCAAATGGAGGTTTTCCCCTCCAAACGAGATAACGGATGACGGCGCGTATTTCGCACTTGGCGGGAGATTGGATTGACATTATTCACGAAACTTGTTGTCGTGTCAACAGTTCTCAACGTACTGACCTCGAACCGGTCTCGGTGCAAAGGGGAGGAGTCAGGCTACACTGCCGCGTGGCCAACATGATGAAAATAAAATCCCTCCGACAGTGAGAGCCTCAGTACTCTTACTTTCTGGACATGCCTCGTATAATATATAATATATAATCTACTTTAATTCACGGCATAATAAAAATGTTCTTGATTTCTCTATAGTAAGTATACCACACTGTAAATAAAAAATGTGTATAATTATTTTAATAAATCTTCTAATTATGATATATTGCTTTTTACACACAAGGAAATCCATCCAGAGAAGAAATAAACAAAACAGAATATGAGTGAACGTACATATGCAATTACAGGGAGATTCATAAGTAAAGGACAAACATGAATTATCATATGTATATGATTAGGTCAGAAACAAACTGTTGAAACAGAACTTCCTATAACTGGAACTATCATATATATATATATATATATATATATATATATATATATATATATATAATACAATCTAGTTCTTCGGTTGGTGAGGTACCAATAACCGAAATCACAACGATACAAGTGGTAATTGATTCTAGCTCTAGTCAATCTTGATGAATCACATATAACAACTACAATTTCTTCAAATGAATTGTATTCTAGTACTAAAGCAGATGAATTTAAACAATTAGTGTTGCAGACTAGTTCTCAAGATACCTATAGTCCTGAGACAGAAACTACAGATCAGCAGGACAGATTTATCCGAAACTATAAAAAAAACTACTAGCTTTAGCTTAAAATTCTAATCCTAAACTACGAAACAACTTTTTCCGCAAGCGTTTTTTCTTATAATATATAACATCCCTGATATTCATAATATCACATAATTATCATATTCACAATAACCATGAATAAACAATTTACAGATATTTATGAATATATATGGACAACCTCACGCTGTTAGAATTCGATTTTTTCGACAAACATTTGTGAATGTTTAAGAGTGATAATTACACAAATGCTGCCATATCGTATTAAAGTTATACGTATAATTTTTAGAAGATAAAGCCTATATCCACTGATTTTACCTGCTATTTTAGTATGCATAAACCCTGTTTTATATTATACGTGTAAAGGTGAACAAGAGGGTATCGTCCTATTTTCACGACGCACAGTGGAACCGAATCCCGAAAACGTGGCAAAACATAAGAAAACCGACTTTCGTATGTTAGAACGAAAATTGTCTTAACACGTTACGGATTGCCCTAGCATTCATCTGTAAAAGGTTAGATTTTTCTACCTACCCTTTTCCCCGGGTAGGCTAGTCTGAAGATAGCCCTCGTCCCGAGTCTACATATCGTAAAGCAGAGTCCACATTTTGAGCAATGTTCAAAGTGTTATATAATGTTATTATTTCACAAAATCTTGTAATTTTATTTGTGCAAAATGGAAAATTCTCCTGAATGTATGTATTATATGTTTGTAGATGTATTAATTGTTAATTTTGCATCTATATATTTAAAAAATGGTATAAATAATCAACAAAAATATGTACAGATTTTATGTAACTGTGATTTTTAAAGTCTTCTAAAACAAAAATAGTATAACTAACCCTCGAAGAGGGAAGTTATAAAACGCTATCTGGCGGCACAACATCAATTAGCACTGCACAGCCATATGGTAATAACCGTCAACATGCTCATGCCATCAGTATCACCGAGTAGTGCCCTCTAGAGAATAATATTCTAACAGAGTGCTTCAGATATCAGCACAAGGCCAATCGTATAAAACATATATAAGTGTGAACCCACCTCTTAGCAATCTACATATCTAGATTTCGATCTTATTAGATCTCGTCAGTGTAGCTCAGCTAGTAAAGAAGAATCTTAACCGATTTGGCGAAACAAAATACAAAACAAACAACCTTCAAAAGAAAGGAATGTAATGAATGGGTCAACTTGGAGATTGCGAACATAATAAAAGAGAGGAATTATTATTTTCAAACTAAACAATTTTCAACAACTGAAGAGAGAGGCACAAGTTAAAATTAAAATTAGAAAAAAAAACATATTACAGCAAATGATTTGAAAATGCAAAAGGAAACACACTAAAAACGTGGCACGAAGTAAATTCATTGCTAAACAGAAGGAAGAAAATGAAACAAGACTCAATAAAAATGAGAACTGATAATGGCCAAACAACCTCTAAGAGTAATCAGGTCAGTAACATAATTAATAATTATTTCGCTAACATTGGAATCATATTAGCAGAAAAGCAAGTAAATAGTGCATCAAACGCTCCTTCAAACTTACAAACAATGCAAAATAAAACAAATATATGCCCTGCGAAATTTCCATTAACAACAGAAGAGGAAATTAAAAATCTTAAGGAATTTTCAACTCTTAGCGTCGATAATATAACAAACAAGCTAGTCAAACAAATGAAGGATGAACTAACTCCGATTATACTTGATCTAATAAACGATATATTACATACTGGATATATCCTTGCTCTTAAAAAAAGCATAATAATCCCAATTTATAAACATGGAGACAAATGCTTACCGGAGAATTATAGATCGATCGCCCTACTACCAATATTTTCAAAGATCACCGAAACAATATTACACAGAAGACTGATAAATCATCTAAATAAAAATAATTTGGTCTGTAAACATCAGTACGCATACCAAAACCAGTCAAGTACTACATCAGCCGCAACTGATATGATTTTAAATATACAAAAAATTTTGGATGAGGGAAAGTATGCCACAGCTCTATTCGTGGATATGAAGAAAGCGTTTGATTGACACAAAACTATAAACAATATTAATTCAGAAACTACGTAACGCAGGGATAGCTAACATAGAAATAAAAATATTTGAAACCTATCTGAAAAACAAAACCCAACAAACACGAATAGGAAACATTCTAAGTGACACTGCCAATCCAGAATATGGAACTCCGTAAGGTGGAGTACCAGGGCCAATCCTCTATTTAATATATATAAATGATATTGAAGAACTACTATTGATACATCGATTATATATAGTGGAACGAGTGAAACTGAAATACAATCAAAAATCAGTAGTGACAGAGACAAGTTAAAAGAATGGTTCAACAGAAATCTTCTAACTATCAATGAAACCAAAACAAGCATGCTGATTCTATCACAAAAGAACAAAAAACAATAAATATTAATGTAACAATAAACGAAACAAGAATAGAAACAAAACCATTTATAAAATACTTGGGACTTATTATATCATCCGACCTCAAATGGGATGAACATATACGACAATTAAGGGGAAAAATGCAAACATAATAGGAGCACTGAAAACTGTACACAAATATCTACTCGATAACATAAAGAAGAGTGTAGTATATCATGCGCTTTTCACGTCGAATATTCACTATTTAAGCAATATATGGGGCAACACAACCAAAGCTAACAAAAATAAATTGCAAAGACAACAAAACAAATTACTGAAAATTCTTTACAACTTTCCACATCGAACATCATCCAAAAATATATACAATTAACGAACTAACTGTGACAGAGATAATAACCTTAAACCAAAACATACTAATACATAAAATCAAAACATGTACAATAAAAACAAACAACCACCTTGCAACAAACAAACAAGTTCATGACTATAATACAAGAAGAAAAAGTGACATTCACCCAATAAACAATAAAACTAGCACCCTAAATAAAAGCCTTATCATAAACAACTCATTGGAATATAACAAGCTACCAAAATATATTAAAGACATCAAGGACATCAAAAAAATTAAAAAGTGAGTGCAAAGAACATATAAAAAGTGAAAGGACGTAACAATTGATCTAACCAAACATCCAAGACAACGGACAATGGAAGTAGTTTTCTAAACCAAGTAGACGGACGAGCCCTTCACCGAGGAAGCTATGGTCCATTTGCTTGCAGGAAACATATATTTTTTTTATGAATCTGTATTACTTTCCGTATATATTATTATATTTTAGTCTTATTAAATAAATAACAAAGGGAAACAAAATAATAAAAATTTTAAAAATTATGAAATTATAAAATCGGAGATCGGATTTGTAATAAGTGACTTCATAAACCCCCGTGCAAAATTTACTTTATTGTCCGCCATTTTCTATTTTTAAAATCGGAAATCGGATTTGTAATCAGTGACCTCAAAAGTCACAGTTGAACAAATTCGAACAAATTATTTGCAAAATTTATTTCCTTGCCCTCCATTATGTGTCCGCTATTTTGAATTTTTTATTTTGGGCAACGGATTTGTAATAAGTGTCCGTAAATACTCCCGTGTGAGTAATTTCGAACCTAATTATTTGTAAAATTTACTTTTTTTCCGGTCATTTTGGATGCGCCATTTTCCAGTTTTTAATCGAACATCGGATTCGTAATCAGCGACCTCGATAACCCCCGAGGAACAAGGTTTGATCTTTAAAAAAAGGTTTAGTAGTATTGGCCACGGCTTCGGGATTTTGCCCCACTGTGTGACGTGACTGTCTCAACTCATGAGATAAATTATGTCGCCGAACGAAACACATATACTTCCGTATATATGTATCAATGAGCGTTTGCAATTATATTATTTGCACAAATATATTTAAAGTAGTATTAAACAACAATAGTTTTACTTCAAGACATTTTTTCGAAATATTAGTTCCAAGTTTGTTTCTAACGTTATGTACAATTTATTATACAGCATGTCAGTAATAAGAGGTTCAGAGTTCACATAGACGTGCGAAAAACGACTAAAAGTGGAACATAATAATCAGTTGGTTCTTCTCCATCCCAAACAACACAAATATATTTACAGCATTTCAAGGCAGCAATTGCCAACATTAGTTATCATTTATATACCATGCAATAGCACATAGCACTGATCCAAGAACCCTGGATTGTAAAAAACAGCGTATGCGGTCTCAGCAACAACAGCAACCTACCATTCAGTGTTACTGACAATGGGTCTACAATATGTATTTATAGCTCAGGTACACTCCTACATAATTTCAGCCCTGCAAACCTCACAGTTATTAGACTAATAACAGACAACGATGCTGACTTTCACATAGCCTCTCCTATAGTAGATACAGAGACGCAGCCAACCACCAGCCCAAAACTGTTCAACTTGGGCACACCGGAAACCTAAGGGTTGCTCTTATAATGAGATGTGATATAAATGCGCCATGTGCTGTGAAGCAGCAACAAAAACAACAGAGGAAAAGCTATATACTTCCACTCCCATTTAATGGGTCGCCTTGCTCTGCCTTGCCGCCGATCTCCATGTCCACCCGGGAAAACCATTGCTCGTACGAAAGCACACAATATGTCGAGACAAATATAGTTCATATAAAAATAGTTTATCTTTTGCAATACTTGTTTCTTTTAGTTTTGCTTCCCGTCACCGGACACGTACACTGCAGGCCGTTCAGAAAGTTTACTACGCCACCCACAGACTTCTTATTTTTTTTATCCCTCTCCTTTCCTTACATGTTGATATCCCTACTCCTGTAACTAACAGCGTAATAATCACCCAATTACTCGCACCAGATCCTCCTTTATGTCCCTATGAATCGCTGACACACATGTGTCATCATTCACTATCTCACAATACCCAGGTTCCAATTCAATAACGGAAATATCAACCTTCTCATTATATAAGTCCTCAGGACTACACAGAATATTTCCAGCACAGTTACAATGGGTTTAACCTACACTATAGACATTCTGGTTATATAGAGGAGGTATTACATAATGTAGGGGATTCATTGCTTTTATGTACATACCAATAATACGGAGAGAGATTAAAGTAACGTTTATATCCAAACCACGCATAGTTGAGTACACACTTGCCAAGCCATTTAGGTCCATTAGCCTTACCTCATTTCTATTGAAGACATTGGAATGGCTATGTAATCGTGAAATCAAGGACAGCCCAAGGATAACATATGCCTATCAACAAGGTTACTAAAAAGAATCATCTAGTGACTTCAGGAATAGAAGAAAGGCTAGAGCACAAAAGTTCATTGCATGGAGGGTGCTTTCAACAAAACATCATTCGACAGTATTGCAAATGTACAAGTCTCATGGTATTCACCAAAAAGTCTGCATACGGACTATGCTTATAACAATCCAGGTAACAATAGATGATAAAACGTCAAAAGAGTTCTTGGCAGCGGCTGCCTCCTCATCCCTATTGTAGGACTTCGTAGTTGATAGCCTCCTTCATGAATTTAAAAATTCAAATTACTCTATTTTTAGCTAAACATACGACATAGTGATCATGATAAATGGTATTTTGAAGGCGTTCTAATCAATGCAGTCTGCCCTAAATAAAAATAGTTAAGAACTGATGCAATGGCAATACGTTAATAGTATATCCTAAAAATACAAAGCTACAATTATTTACGAGGTAAAGGAAATAGCTAGTAGTATACCAACCCCCTTTAATGTACTAATTAAAAAGTAAAATATTTTAGACTAACATTACATAGAAAACTAAACTGGAATGAACAGGCGGTCTATGGCTCAGTGGTCTAAGGCGGCGGTCTAAAACCATTGCGTACGGAACGTTACCGCTAGTCGGGAAACTTTTCTACAAAGAGTTGACACGGCTAGCATATCATGGATGTTGTATGAGGCACAATAGGTTCGTGAAGGTCCCCATCGTGCAGCACACAGCGTTCAAAATTTTAATAAACTGTGATGAACACTTGATATCCAAGCTGAAATAAGCCTGTGTTATGTTTTGGCAATGCAAGTTAGTAAAACATGGGACTGGGACAAGATCGCACAATCAGCGATTATCGGACTAAGTCATATTCCGCAATACAATAAAGGACGATACAAAACAAGCCACAATAATCTCGAAGCTAACAAATCCAACGTATTTCGTGCCTTGTCATCACCGACGCTATGAGAACAAC
This sequence comes from Lordithon lunulatus, assembly GCA_963942505.1. Lineage (NCBI taxonomy): Eukaryota > Metazoa > Arthropoda > Insecta > Coleoptera > Staphylinidae > Lordithon > Lordithon lunulatus. The sequence continues at coordinate 37,451,763 of OZ012672.1, read as the reverse complement.
ACCAACATCAGCTCTTCACTCAACAATCTTATTGGGGAGTACTGCAGTAAAAACATTACAAAGGCTGACCTCACTGAACCTGACGAACAATAAGGGTGGAATCACTGGTACGGTATTCTACGTGATCCTTTCAAATTAGACACCCTCTTACAATAAAATACTCTTTTGTTAAACATTTTCAGACCCTCACTACAAAGAATGGATGTCCATTATAAGGCGCAGACATATTCAGATATATTGATGCATCCAACCCATGTTGCGAGCTAGTTATCGGATATTCTCACCAATAACACTCTCTCAAAATAAGTGCACCACTTAGAAAATTCACATCGATTTTCCAAGCTAAATTAACAGAAATACTAGTATGTTCAAATTTGATCTGAACGTAGTCTAAAGGATAACTGCGTTCAATTTCTCAAATGACAACACATTTATATCAAAGGGGCTATATTCATGTCACCAGGCCATAGAGCTACTAGGCAAACATGGCGAAATAGAACCCTGCTGGATTAAAATACGTAGTAGCATCAAGTAGCACGAAATTCAAATGAGCTTGCTAAGAAAGTATCCTCGCATCCTCTAACACTCCATGACGCTGAAATAGTTTCTGAAGAATTAGAAATGGCACAGCATGTAATATGCCACCGGCCAACTATAGTGCTAGGCAGCAAGTATTATCGTAGTGCTGGCCTAGTATGGCCAGCAGTGTTACCTTACCCGCCAGAATCATGCAGTTTGCCCGTAGGGTTGACTGGTGAATTGAGTGAGTGGCCTGAAAGGAAACCAACTAGCCTGAACAGAAGATCGAATCTCTTAACAAGTTTGCTACATTTCCATCAATATTTTTTTTAAATTACTAAGAAAATATAAGCATAACAATGAAAGGTATGATACTTTCTTTTCCACACGTTGGTTTATCTTCTACGTACGTTTTTAGTATTTGATACTAGGTATTATTTTGTCTTTTGAAACTTAATAACTGAATGTGTTGGTTTTATTCCTTTTTTTAAATCCAATGTAGTATCAAATATGTAAATTATTGGTGTAAATTCATCAATATATTTATCTTCAAAATTGCAATATTGTGCTATTGCCACTGCTCGGGCAAAACAAACTACTTTTTAACTTAAGAACATTATAATAAAAAAATGGGTGTATTTTTTCTAAATGCTTATACACTTATAGCTATCTTAATTCTGCAAATTGGGTAAGAACAATGATCAATAGTTTCTTAAAATATGGAAATTCTACTACATTTACAGGTCTTCGACTTACGTTTTAATGCGTTTTTTTTCCTTGAAAATTATTGAATGAATGAATGAATTAAATAAATAGTATAATAGAATGGCAAAAGTTGCAGCGTACCCAGGACAGGCTTTGCCTCCAAGTAAAACAATGTAACGTTTATCATGGACAGAACTATCTAGAGTGATAAACATTGTGGTTTAACTGCAGGTCATGTTCCTGTTAGTTTAAATCTGTAGTTTACATTATACATTCGCTATATTGAACAGGAACTGTTACAGGATACTTCCTTCTATAACTCTTTGCAATATAGCATTATTTAAGTTTACGTTTGATAATGGAATTTCATTCATTCATTAAACAAAATATGTTGCATAATTTTTTTATCGACTAGGAACATTGCGCGTCATGGTCAAAAATAATAATTTACGTTACAACATATATTATACAAAAACGCCTATAAAAATTATTTAAAAAAAAATTAGATATATATATATATTATGATCGGCAAGACATTAATAAAGAATTTCTCAAAATTTGGATTTTATTGGTCACCCCAACTGGTCAGTACAGACCCGCAAACAATCTGCCGTGCGCGCCGCCCCACGGCGCCGCGCGGTATAGAGGCTGGGATCATAGGGGATATGTTCACACCGGTATAAGATGTTTGGGTTGCACATTATAAGTAAAATTGTTTAGAGCTTATGCCATCTAGAGTAAATTCAGTTAATGACGGTATGAATTATGTTTTACATTGTTGGCTATAGGTGCGTTCGCACAGACTTTTTTCTAAAATGTTCATGTTCATTCTACCCCCCAGACTATGCCCTTTTTCTAATTCAAATAAATGGTAAACGTACTAATAAAAGGATCCTAAGGTAGATAACCATTTAGTAATTTAACAAATACCTTTACTACTACTACTACTACTACCACTACTCCAGCATTATTCCCAATTGTATTCTTACTTAATTCATTTCACTCGATATAATGTAAAAATGACAATTACCTTATAAGATGATGTAGGTATTTACACTTACTTTAACTAGTATGCATTCTTTATTGCTTAATTGCTAATTGCTAGTTTGAACTGAAACAACCTACTCGAAACATGCATATTCCATATACTGAGTATTTTAAAGTAAGGGTGTGAAATATAATGATAATTTATGTCCGCAAGCAAATTTTCTCAAATTCACCACCGGTTTCATTATAATAGTTTCTCCCTCTATTCTTAAAAATTACGATAGTACAAATACTAACCACGAATGTTTGTCATTTTAATGAGTAGTAAATAAAAATCTTGTTTAAAACCTTGAGCAACGTTTATTTCTCGCACTGACTCGCGCTCAAAGCACGCTCTTATAATAAAGTAACAAAAGTTATGTACAGTCTATATAAATATACAAATATTTTAAAAATTCGTCCGCATTTGTGAGGACTGTAATAATTTTAAATGGTAGACGATAAAGTATTTAGGAGAGCGCCGCGGCGCAGCAAATTCGGGCCGACTAGTTTATCAACTTAACAATTCGAATTTCTAGAGGATTTAATTTAATAGTAGCCGAAGCTGATGTCGTGGAGTGGAGCGGCTCCGCCTTGTGGGAGCGCGTAGTCTTTGGCAAGTTGATCAAGCACGCCACCGGCGGGACGGCCTGATGGTGCTGGTCTTGGAGCGTACTGTTGCTGTTGTGGTGGTGGTTGCGGCCTTGGGATGGCTTGTGTAGCTGCAGGGGATGAGAATCCGAACTGCTGTTGGGGTTGGGGTTGCGGTCTTGGTTGAGCGTATGTGATCTTAGGTTGTGGCCTTTGTGCGGGTTCTTCGTAGGAATCTTCTTGGATGGGCGCTGGGCCAAAGGAGAAGTTCGGTTGGACTGGACGTTGTGGCGCTGGACGTGGCTGGTAGTCGAAACTTGCGGAAACGGGTTGGGCGCCTGAGATTTGGGCTCTGGATGGTACAGGGTTGCGTTGTGGGACGAATTGGGGTTGTGGGGCAGGGGCGTATTGTGGGGCTGGCGCGAACGAATCGAACGATGGACGTGGACGTGGTGCTGGTGCTCTTTGTTGTTGGACCTGTTGGGGTTGCTCGTATTGAGAGAAGTCCTCGCGGGTCAAACCGTTCTTATCGGTGGTCTCATCTACCAATGTTGGGGGAGCTACAGTGATGCCTTCGCCAGCTGGTTCGAAACCGTACTTGGTTGCTCCGTATTCGACAACGCGGACCTTACCGGTGTCATCGACGTATCCGTACTTGCCCTTTACGTCGCCAGTGGGGAGCTTGGTTTCGATCTTGAAGGAACCATCAGCGCCTTCATAACCGTATGTGTAAGAACCATCCTCGTTGTGCCTATAAATTAATTACGAAAGTAGAATTTTGCTACAACTGGTTTAATAATTAAACAAATACCTGTTGATCTGCTTTAGAATTGCAACTGGTGTTGGCTTTGCCTGAGCTGGGCCTGAGAAACCAGGTTGGATTCTAGCTGGAGCTGGCCTCGTATTCGACTGGAATTCGTAGTCTTGAGCAGAAGCCAAAGCCACGAAGGCAACAACGGCCAACTGTAAATAAAACAATGATAAGTTATTTAATTTATTTAGTTTTTCTCCTTGTTAGTCTTAAAAGTGGAACAATGTCTATATTCCTTTATTTGGAGAATTATGTAATTGTATTGAGTTTTTACTACGTATTTTATTATTAATTATCATGTTTTAAAAATATTCTCTTCTAATACATTATAATAATATTAGTAATATAATATTCATTTTTAGTTATTATATAGATAACTTAGGTAACAGTAAGTAAAATGTGGTGAATTATGATATCTACTTTTATTAAATGACGACCCCAAAAATATTTCATGCTAGGCACCCAACAAACTTAACAATACCCCTGATAATTCACATTTTAAGTACTTTTTCGTAATTTAAAAAATTCCTACAAAAGAAGCAGGTTACAATCTATTATAAATTATTAACAAATACACAATAAGTACTGTAAGATCTTTGGTATTTATAATATATTTAGATTAATCAATTCTATTCTATTTAAATGTTCTCAGTTTGTAAATATTCCATACATGCATTCGTCCGCAACGTTGCGATACACGTGCTGCAACTTAAGTGGACAAAAAGTAATGCTCAGTAATAGAAAGTGAATACAATAACAGCATGGGGGAGCAGCAGGTTTAGCAGCGAAAGGTGAAAAAAACTGCAAACACACACACACACACATATACGCCTGTTACAGTTTTTACTTTCGTTGCGCAACCGGTTGCGAGGCACGCGCCCCGTTTGTGTAACAGCCAAAAAGAAGGTGACCGATACAGTTTTTTGTGTCGTTTTAGCGTGAAGGACGAATTCCGGGCGAGCGACGGACCGGCTCCGGGCGTTACGCAAGACCAGTGCCGAGTTGCTGCTGGTTAAAATGTATTTGGATCAAACAGAGTAAAAATTATATAATAGGAATTCTTAAGAGTTAATACTTCTATACATTCAGTCATGTCCTTTAAAGGTTACATTATTGATCGTGATTAAGCTTTATTATAATGCTTTGAATAAATGCTTTATAATAAGAAGTCAAGGCGGAAAGGCTGGCCAATAGTCTATTAAAGTTTGTTTTCTCTGTATAAAAAGTCATTTGATGATGATCTGTATGAAGTTAGGACGTGGACTGCCAATATAAATAAAATAAATATTATTTGCGAAACTCTTCTAAAATGGAAGTAATAAAAAGATGCAACCTAGCTTAGTGACCGAGTGGTTAGAGGCGTCGTACGTCTCGTTCGGAGCATGGAGCGTCTGAGTTCTAACCTCATCGGGGCGAATTTTCGCGAATCACATTTCACAGTTTTCAGAAGTATTCTAACTTAAGGTAAATACCGGGTAATTAAACTCTTCTGAGCTTCTCTCTTAACCGGAAATGACTCACGACAGATAGCCCTATAAAAATAGGTAAGTTTTTTTAAGATGTAGATATAAAATAAGTAAACACTCTATTCAATTTACAAACATTTACGAAAATATGTGAGACATATACCAATTTGTCGCTATGGAGAAAATACCGACAGGAAAAAAATGCGAGATACTTAGAGATATAAATATAATAAGAAATAAAGAATTAACTTTGAACGGATATTTTAAATTATATCGATTAACGACATAAGTAATGAGAACTATATGTAAATGTGTAATCTGTTTTTGTGACCAGAAATGTACCAATAACCAAATATGTACAAAATAATCTGTATAATAAATATTTTTCTTATATATTATCTATTTAAAAGAACGGTAACATAACGGTATTATTATTTTTTCAATGACACCCTTTTCTATTCAAATTGTTGTAACAGTTAGTACATTTTATTAGATGGACTGAACACTTACGCTAATTATGTAAATAAGGGTGTAATAATAGTACATTATACACTAAGTTTGTATAGACCTAGGGTCAATATTGTATGTTGAGTCTTGGCATTATACTATTATTACTTTCTTATATAGATACCCGTAGTATTCTATATACAGATTAGTAACTAGAATACTTCTAAAATTTAATAATTAAATTTGAAAAGGGTACTATATCTAATATGTTGAACTTATAAAACCTAATCTAGACTAAATACCCTGTCTATGCTTCTACCCAACTCTAGTAAACACTAGGCAGCTAATACTAGGGGAGTGCTGGCCTAGTATGGCCAGCATTGGCAACTCCTCACCCGCCAGAGTCCTGCAGCTCGTACACAGAATTGACTGTTGGGACGAGTGAGTAGCCTGAAAGGGAGGTTTTATAAGGGGCCCATTTTGAGGCCTAAGTGTCTGTAGCTATGCTACCTTCCCTCCAACTATCCAGAAATTGTCTGTCTATAATAATTTCAAACAACTAGTAGAATAAGATCAGAATAAATATGGAGAACCCGAAAGCATATATATATAGACAGAAAGAAAATGGACATGGAATGAGTAATAAGTGAAATTGACGGTAAAATAATCAGATTCTGGAATATACCTGGGCTAAAAAAAGGAACGTACAAAACATAGGTGGTAGATGGAGGAGTGTCTGCAGGAGTGTCTCCAGAAGCTAATACCGGCTAACGTCACTACTGCCAGCGAGCATATAGAAAAAGTAAACATGGAAGAGCTGATGGGAGTAGTATCACGGGGTAAACATTAATATTAGGAGCCTAGTGAAGGGGAGGTTGCCACAACAAAAAGGCTGCTAGAGCAGTTGATAGCAATAGAAGGGAAATATGGATAATTTTCATAGTATATAATAATAAAAGGCTAGCTGCAGAATTAAGAGACAGTGTCAGTAGCAGAAAGGGGATTTTAATCAATCCTGTTGATTAGTAGTTGAAGAGGGAAAAATTCCTAATGGTTGGAAAAACGCGGAGGTAATCCTACTGTAACATGGGTTATTGTACAGATATAAACCTGCTAACCATATTCTACAAAATCCCTATGAAAATTATTAAATTAAAAATTCCTAATGGTTGGAAAAACGCGGAGGTAATCCTACTGTAACATGGGTTATTGTACAGATATAAACCTGCTAACCATATTCTACAAAATCCTTATGAAAATTATTATTAAATGCCTGAGTAATAAGCTACACTTTTATCAATCGATTGAAAAGACCTTAGAAAAGCATTCAATACAACTGACCACATCCAAACGATCATCATAAGATATCATGAGTATAACATTCCGCCCCCTCGCGTTTTTCGCCTATCGTAACGCATTTAACAATGTGGAAACGTGGACGGTGCTACAGGCTATAGATGAGCCACCATGAAGGAACACACCTTGTCGTGGTATAGGGGCCCAATGAGGCGACATACTTAAAGAGCCTTGCTATGAAGTTAGGACATAGTAGGACATAGTAGGGACCAGGATAACTGACCACTGCCGGCTAAACAAACACCTACACACGATGGGTCTGGTGAACAGCCCGTTATGTAGAGGGTGCAATGAAGAACTAGAAAAGCAGAGCATGTAATATGCCTCTGCCCAGCTCTAGTACACACTAGGCATCTAATACTAGAGAAGTGCTGACCTAGCATGACCAGCATTGGCAACTCCTCACCCACCAGAGTTTGGCAGCTCGCACGCAAAATTTTCTGGTGGGACGAGGAAGTAGCCTTAAAAGGAGGTTTCACAATGGGCTCATTTTGAGGCTAAGTGTCTGTAGCTACGCTACCCTCCAGCCAACTATCCAGAACTATCCAGGATGGCGTCGCATTACTAGATTTTCTGGGGCTCGTCATAACTCTTTGCGTGACTGAGCATCCCTACTAGAATCAATTTCACACCTTTGATCTGTCGGCCTCTCTTGGCTATACAGCCACTCTCGGCTCATTCCTACCCCAACGCTATTATAAATTGAGGGCTACGAGTCACACTACTTCTCTTCTGCTTATGAATGTGCTACTCTCCATGCTAAAGTGAAAAAATACTTATACGGAGAAAATGGCGATAAAAAGAGTACCAGAGGGCATTACAATCTCGCAGACTCTTCACCCTAGCGCTAGAGAAGATATCTATTGGAAGCAATAGGAATTAACATAGTTAGGCGGTCCGTGGCGCAGTGGTCTAAAGCGATGGTCTTGAGCCATTGCGTACGGAACGTTGGTGGTTCGAATCCACCGCTAGCCGGGAAATTTTTCCACAGAGAATTTACCCGGCTAGCATATCATGAATGTTGTATAAGGCACAATAGGTCCGTGAAGGGCCGCAGTTCACACAGCCCAGGGGCGGGGGCTGTACTCACCGTAAAACAAAACATGGAAATTCTGACGTCATTTCGCAGACGACATCGTACTGGTGAGCAGAGACGAAGAACAATAAAATAAAATAAATTACACCAAGTAATTCAGTAGCGGTAGAATTAGATATGAACCTGGATAAAACTAATTCTGTGAGCTACAGCCATATCACGGCGAATATCTATAATCAAGCCCTTAGAACTTGGAGCTGTAATTGACAGCGGAAGTTTCAAGAAGAATAAGGCTGATCTGGGTATATCTGGGACATATCCTTAAAGAAAATCTCAATAAACCTGTAGCGTAAAGTAGTCAATGCTTGTATCTTCCCAGTAAGCCAATACAGACTTGCAACCGCAACAATATCTTAACGCAGTGCAAAAACAGCATCCGGGTGTGTCAGAGAGCACAGAAGAGAAATGCTTGATGGAAGTGAGTATAAGAGACAAGATCAAAAACGAGGAGATCAGGTATGAAACATGGATCACCGACGTAACGGAACATATTGCTAAATGCAAATGGGAGAGTCATGTCACCAGTGATGACCAAAAATGGGCGAAAATTATCATACAGTGGAGACCACGACAATCACAAAGACGCATCAAAAGTAAGTTGGAAGGACGATATCCAATGCCATGCAGTAAACAACTGGATACAAAGAGCCCAGAATAGACAACAATCGTGGCGACAAAAGAGTCTTTCATACAGGAGAGGACGTCTACAGGCTGCTGATAATAATTTGATGTCTGCGGAGCAAGAAAAAGTGAAATGCGATATGACTAAAACAAATATCTTATATTATTGAATGTAATATAAATGTTTATTTGAACACTAGTTTTCTTTCAACATGTAAGAAAACAGCTTTACACCGAGAACGCAGGCAACGAATGTTTCTGTTGAAATTGAGAACAATGATACTGAGAAAAACTGAGTGAAAACGCAAATAATAACAAACATTGAATTATGAATCTATACACAAACGCGAAATCACATACATAACAAGAAGTGAAATTCCCATGCATCGGATTGTGGATTCCACGATATTTCAATGCTTCTCTTAAAATGTTTTAATCTAGGCTATTTAAGATAAAATACATAAAAAAAACTTTTATTCACATGAATTAAGAGAAAGAGCAAACCGGAAACAATAAACGAGAGAATGAACGAGTATAAGCTTATGTATAGGATATGTTTTGTATAGTGGGACAAGTAAATTAGAGGACACATCACGGGAAAGCTTTGCGAGTATGATTATTTCTATCAGAACTATATAGGATCATAGTATATATATATATATATATATATATATATATATATATATATATATATATATATATATATATATATATATAGATATATATATATATATATATAGATATATATATATATATATATATATATATAGATATATATATATATAGATATATATATATATATATATATATATATATATATATATTGAAAAGAAAATGAATGAACAGATACGACGATGTAGTGCAATGGTTCGGTTAGGCGTGGCTCGACTCTGTGGAACATCATGTGCACCGATTTGCTGAGCCTCATTCTGTCAGAGGGGGCTAGTATCATCGGCATAGCCTAGCTATAGGCTCTGGTGATCACGGCATATGAAGTGATAGCAATTCAGGAAATGGCGAATGAGAGCCTCGCCAGAGTCGCAGAGAAGACGGAGGCGGTTTTGCTGGTAGGCAAAAGACGGATTGGGAAAGTCTTCTTCATGGTCCAGCGGAAACCGTTACACCTAAGAAATCTATCAATAATCTCGGGATACCAATTGACCTTCGCAGCACAGACACGTGACTGAGATGTCTAGAAGGGCTAGTCTGGTTGTGATGGCGCGAGAGAAACCTGAAGTGTAAAGTAGTCAATGCTTGTATCTTCCCAATAAGCACATACACACTTAAAACCGTAACAATATCTGAACGCAGTGCAAACCGCCTCCGGGCGTGTCAGAGAGTATCGGAGAGAAATGGTTGATGGAAGTGAGTATAAGGGACAAGATGAAAAGCGAGGAGATCAGTTGGATCACCGATGTAACGGAACAGAAAGCTGAGGATGCTGGCGTGAGTGTATATCATAATGACGTACGGAACCTCTTTATGGGCGCACAAAATGAAAATGAAAAGGACCAAAAAAATGGTAGGGACGGTCTAACAGTGAGCAGCCCTAAGGGTATCGGGTGCGTATATAATCGCGTGAAGGGAGGTGGTGCTAATAGTCGCCAATGTTGTCTCCATTAAACTCGGGTGATGAAGATAGAACGACTATACAGGGGGAGATCAGAACCGACAACCAGAAACAGGATAGATGAGAAAGCTACATCATAAAGGCTCTGATAGGATGACAGAGAAAGCAGTTTAGACCTAGAGGTTGATACCAGATGTTGAGGCCAGAACATGCAGGAGGCACGGACAAAACAACTAATATACCACACAGGTCCTCACCGGGTATAGGTGTTTTTGCGCATACCTACACCGCATGAACAGGGTGATGACGGATAGATGCGGTTACTACGAGGACCAGAGAGATAGTGTTCAGCAGAGGGTTTTTGCCTTCAAACGATGGGAGAGCTAACGTATGGGCCTAAACTGGAAAACAGAAACCCAGATAACACCTGAAACAATGGTGCATCTGATGCTCAAAAACTAGGCCACATGGGAGGCCATATCGGGATTTATCATGGGAATTATAAGCCCAAACGTGTAAGAGGAGTGGTAGGATACCCACCCAGATCTGAAGTAATGCGAATCCCGGGTAGTCGGTAGTATTTGACGTTGGGATGCAATTAACGACACTTTGGAAAACTCGGGGACAATTATCAGAAGTAGCAAGTTCTAATATTAACATCATTATTATTAATCCTGTCACTTCAAGGTAGGAACATATAACATTCTTTCGGATGATTCTGAGGCTGGTAATTGTGGGCAATGTCGCTAGTCACGCCCACTTGCCACTTAAACCCGAAAGTTGGATAGTAACAAATACAGTTACTACTATTGCTACTACTCATTAAACAATGGACAGTGGAAGATTTGAAGTTATGAATGGTAATCAATATTTTAAATACGTTCAAGAATATACGAACAATTTATATTATCAGCATATGCTTGAACGTATTTAAAATATTGATAACCACTCATAACTTTAAATCTTCCACTGTCCATTGTTTAATCAGTAGTAGTAATAGTAATAATGATATTATTACCATTAGAAAAAACGAAAATTCGTGATCCAGAAAATTGTAATCTTTGTACCTTAGTTCAATATAATGGCATTGAAACCAGGAAGCAAATATAAAACACGATATTATATGTGGAAAGAATAATCCATAGAAGAAGTAACATTTTTTATTTACTTAAAATTTGAGTTACAAACATGTGGAAGAAATCCATTTATCAGGACATAAAAAACGATGCAAAATATAGCCAAAGAATTCCAGTAGGATACTAGGGAGAGAGCCCTATATTCCTAGATTGGAAATAAATGATATATCCACACTTATATCAAATATAGAAGAAGGATAAAAGTATACAATTCTTCTAAAAGATAAAATATAAATACAAGATAGGTTCACATATATTTAACTGATAGTCATGTAGATGAACAAGAAGTGTAGGTGAAATAGAATCGATGGAATAAAAGTTTAACATAGACCTATATTTTAGTAAGTCATGTAAGTACACTTAGGTACAATTTAATTGATTAATTAAGTATATTAACTACCATCGGACGACAAGAATTTCATAGTATATAACAGAAAATTATCAAGTGGAAAATCTAATAATCACGTGATAATATTAACATGAATACCTAGGCCACACGACTACAAACGACTAACAACTAAATATTCTATACCTTGTTAGACATGTGTGTGTCTATTAGAAAATCCTGTGTATATTTAATGATTGTTACTAAGAAATAGTAAATATTGAGAAATTTACCAGTACACTTTTCATAAATATAAATATAATTACCATAATAAACAAGAATTAATATTTCCTAATAATTAATACCAATTGAATTCAGTTATTAAAATTTCGCCCCACGACATTCCTCCCTATTCGCCACTCATATTGTATTCAAATTGCCCGTTGACATTTTACGTGCCCGCTGACAATCCCTTCTCCAGGGGGTCACGGCCCCCAACTGCATTCCTCGCACTGATCTAGATATGCGCCCCGCTGACCGCTCGTCGGGCCACGATAAAAGTCACACCAGGAAATGATCTGACCTTCAGGCGCCGGCCGCCGACGACGACTTTTATAAATCAGTGCCCAGCTACTCCACCCAGTAATTTCAATGCCAAATTCGCTATTAACACAGAATTACCATTAAACTGTACCGCGGATACCATTTGTAATTAACATATATATGAGAGAAATTTGAACTAAAAATAATTATAGGCAACATCGAATAAAAAATGACTTACTGACTTAGTTTACTAATTGTATAGCACCGTGCATTTAACTCTCTTTTAGTGCCGAGTTTTAAACGCCATCGCACAATAAAATTGTATTTGCATTGATTAAATGTTCCAACGTATAGAGCACATTAGGTGCACATTTAATGCAATCTCCATATTGGGCAGAAATTGTATTAGGGCATACTCTGCATACACACTAATACTACAATGTTGTAAATTCTGTAATTTTCAATAAATGTCGGTTGGAAATAAAGTAGGGTGGGTAAAGTCTAACATGTCCTAGAAAAACGGTGCCGTAGAAGCATTAGTTTAGGATATCAGTAGCTCATCATAAAATAGTAGTTTACGAAACGAGTAACTTTATTAGGGTTATTAATTTAAAAGCTGATAACGTTATGTGTTATATTTATATCTTAAAACTAAGAAATGTATAAATTGAAGATTATTATGTGAAATTTTTAAATTATACAGTCGGCCATATATAAAGTAATAGCCATGACAATTATCGTTTATTTACAATTTATATTGACCTCATTTTGGTTATTTAACAACACTGGTGCTGTTAAGAAATTTATAACAACACTAATGTTGCTAATGTGCCTTAACACAATTCGTTGCTAAGGAGATGTTACTACAACAATTTAGGATGAAAAAATTATATGTAATCATTCTAATTGTTTGTAATTCATTGCTATGGCATCTGAGAAAGTGTATTGCAATTACGTTGAGGCATGCCGCTCTTTAAGGAACCATATTCAGTTATATATAGTTTTTTTATTCTTACAAATTTATAAAACATGTTTACCTTTTGTTTAAGTTTTTTTTCTCTTTACTATCATGTAATCATGAATTCCTTTAAAAAAAGATAAATACATAGCGATATCTAGTTTTGTTTTTGAATTGGGCACTAAAAACATTTTAAATATTTTTTTTTTACTTTGGTCAATCTTTGATGAAAGATATTTAAGGAATTGACTAAATTTTTAGTGATAGATTAAAAATAGGTTTTTTATATTATTACTAAGAACTGTCCCTATCGTGATATACTGACGTCTATTTTGAGTCCAAGCGAGGGAATGGCCACCGATCGAGGGAGACACCACGTTTATATATGTTTAGCTGATATACCATGTTATCATCTAAGCCAAAAAATAATATGAAAAATATTTAAGGAATTGGCTATATTTTTAGCTATAGATTAGAAATAAGATCTAGATATTATTACTAAGAACTGTCACTATTTTGATTCGATATGTGTCGACCTGAGCACCGCAATGCACCGTACAGTGATATTTGTAAATTTTGGAAAAGAAATATAATAGTTAAGTTAGTATAGTAATGTATGAGACGAGTTAATTAACAATTAAAACTGAAGGCCGAAACCAATATGGAGCTACAATACACTATACATATTATGGTGAATATATAATAGAAAATAAAGTTACGATAAATAATAAATTGACATAAATACAAAAAAATGGGAGTTTAGACATTGGTGAAGTGATATGGATGTACAATTTTATAATTTCGACATAGTTAACAAAATGTTTTATGGAATACCCAGCTCAGTAGCTAAGTAATAAGAGACGCTGTCTCGTACTGAGCATTGTGGAGGTCGGGTTCACACCAAAGCAAATCACCCTTGATAGTTTTTCAGTTGGTTTCTGTGACGTTAAGCTATATACCGGGCGATCACGCTCCTCTGAGCTAATGGCCCTATAATGATAGAGTTTTTGTTTGTTTTATAGAACTGAAACGTAATTGTTTAGTTATATTTCCACCATATTTCAAGCAATTATAACTAATTGTGTATTGAGTATCTTGAAAAATTAATTAATTTGACAATAATCATTGATCCTATAAGAGCAGGAGAGAGAAACAATATTTGTTCGACCATCGGCCGGTGCCTTCACGCCTTACCAATAAGGAGTTATCAAATAATGACCAAAATATTCTAGTTTACTGAGGAAATGCACATCTAAAATTGTATTAGAGGTCGGCAAGAAAAAACTGAGTTTAATGTAGTAGTAAATTATTGTATAGCTTATATTTTATTGATTTGAACGAGGAGCAATTTAATTACTCCAATAAAGATTTTATAATCAGTTTTTCTCTCTCCTGCCAACCTCGAATTAAATTTTAGATGTGTGTTGTTGCTGCTTAGGCGACAAAATGCATTTATTGCACCCAATTATTTTTTCAAAAAGCGACTAATATTGACTACATAAAAATTAAAAACAATTACAAGTAATGAAAATTAATTTTTTTCGTAATATAAATTTCGTAACTCAACAATCGTTTAAAAAATATCAGTTCAATGCTAATTGAATGTTGTATAACTGCTTCAATTTCATTATATTTATACTAACTATAATATTCTTAAAATGCAATAAACATTGGCCTATATAAGAATATGTGTTTGATACATTAATTTATAAAATTTAAACCGAACCATTTATATGTGATTACATCAGGGATGGCAATTAATTCAAGCATCAATATAAATGTGGCGGCTCTATAACTAATTTTAAGAATTTCGATCATTAACGAAATGATTTATACAACTGTAACTTAGTTACACACAAGATAAATAGACACCCGTGCCTCGGACCAGAAATAGAAGGAAGGAAAGGAGAAAGAAAATACTATAGAAGATAAAAAGAAGAAGACAAACAGAGAATAGGAAGACATGAAACAAACAAAATAACAATAAATGTAGAAATGTATAAAAATCATACAACTAACCCCCTAGGAGGAAAGTTACACGCCATCTGGCGGCACCACATCAATTAGCAATGCACACATATACATAATGTATATAATATATATTATATGTATAAATAAAGAGCCTCACACCACTAATGTGGTAGATATGTAAAATAATAGATTAAATAAATAGAAACTTAGTTACGATTTCATTCAATTTAAAGCACATATTGTTTTATTAGTATATTGTTAGAAGTAAATAGTCAAAATATATACCCAATGTACATGAAATGATGACTTGTTCAAGGTTCAACAAAATTATTTATACAAAAAAAAATTATGTATGTATATAATTACATACATATCAATAAGTAATATATTATTTATATTATAATATTGTATTATATGCGTATTTAAAAAAAAATATAAAAAATTAGTTTGTAACACACTAAATCACTTATCACAAATAATTTGATGAGTATTAGTCAAATTTGATTTAATGTCTAATAATTTTTGGAAGAATTTGATTTTGAAGGTTACTCACGTATCTGAATGGTAACATGTTGGTTAGATTAAGACACAGCACTGAAGTGGTGCGGGGGAGACGCCGGGGCTTTTATAAGTCGAAGAAGTAATTGGTAGGGGGACGCAAGGTCCCTATGCTCGTACTGGTTCCTGCTAAAAGCCTTTCACCGGGCTCTCTCGCCCGGCGACAACATCGGGGCCCGCGGACCACCGGACCATTGTCTGTGCGAAATTAATTGAGATTTACTGCGATTTGTTCTTGAAATAAGGAATAAAAACCGTCTAGGTTGCAGAGTATTTTATTTGAAACACAATATCAATTGTATGATGCAGATTGTTATTGTGGCTGCTGGATCTGGTGCCGTAAGCGAGTGATCTTGAGATACACAACGATGACCTCAGGGCACGAGGAAGCGTGATTTCTTCCTCATGTGCCAACAATTGCACAAGTGTAAATAGATGTTTTGTTCATTTTTTTCATCTAATTTATAAGATATAAAAAAGCTAGAAGAATTGTATGTTGTCTGTATTTATTAGCCAATAGTCTCTACAGTACAGAAATATATGGACAGCTTATTCTTTGTTCATTAGTTATTTGCATATCACTATCATCTCACGTAACTTGAGATTAGATATTAGTAGAAATTTATTTAAAAAAAGTTTAAAATAATTAATAATAAAAACCTTCTCGTACAACAAACGTATGTGCCTCATTTGCAGACAAATGTTTACAAACATTTGTTCCCAGGCAAGTGTATGTAGATCTGGACTAGGATTAAATGATATCCGGAGCTGATATTTGTATTTCATAGCGGAGCAAGTAAAATGTTGAATATCTACAAATCTCTAGTCGTTTATTTTTATATTGAAAATATTTTATTTTATATCTGAACAATATTACTTTACGTCCTTGTAAATATACTAATATTGTTTATTTATTTTAAATCGTTATATGTATGGTCTATTACATACATATAACGATTAAAAATAAATAAAGTATCTGAAAGAGCTATTTTTGCAATTAAAATTCTTTCATTTCATTATTATCTTTGGCCATGGGTGTACAAAATAATAATTGTAATTGATATTAGGTTTGTGTAGATGATATTGCATTAAGCAATTTTTTGACACATTATTATGCTTTAACCTGTCACGCCCGAACAGGATGACTGGCTCCGTCTATATATTTTAATACTAAAAAGCAAAAGTATGTATTTAACTTCAAGCGCTGATATGACTATATTCTGGCATAATTAGGGAAGCTAGTGTAGTATATTTTTTTCAAAAAATCTATTATATAAGTTGTGTTTATAGGTCGTTTAAAAATAATAAAACAACAGTATCCACAGTTTAGTTATATTTAAAATTTATTTCAGAATTTATTAAAAATTATCATAAGCACTAAATGAAGTGTAAGTTACACAACTTATTTTTATAACAACCAAATTAAATTTCTAAAATCGAAATTTAGCATGGCAGAATTTGACGAATAGTTCTTTGGAGGAAGGTAAGAAGTCGTGGCGTTGGGGAGCAGACACAGATTTTGAATCGAGGGCGATATCAGGCCAGAGGAGGTTGAGGAGATGCTGAACCGACTTAAAGGTGGAAAGCGGCAGATTTGTATGGTATGGAGAACGAGGTGGGGGTATTGTGAATGACAGTGGTAGGGTGGCCGTGCTCCGGTTAGTGGGAAGGAGGGTCTAATTGTGCCGGGTCTTATGAATGAAAGCGGTAACAATCCAGAAAATTATAGAGGAATAACACTGATGAACAACATCTAATAAAATGTATACTATGTTGAGAGGGAGAAGGCTCGAAGGTGAGGTGGAAAGTAGGCAGCTTATCCCTGAGGTGCATTGGTGTGTCCGTAGCGGTAGTTGACAAACCGCTATGGACACCCCGTGGATCATATCCCTACACTTTAGCTGATGGTGGCAAAGGGACTGGAGGGACATATTTTGCCTATTTCGATGACCTCAAAGGGGCGTATTATTTAATAAATCAAAATGTATGAATGCTTACGGGAAAATGTAGTGGCGGAGCAAGGTAGGGAACGTGTGGCTGATCTGTATTCTGAGATGTACTGTCGAGTGAATGTTGAGGGAGCAAGATAGTAGAGGGGTGTTTGACAAAGCTGTCCGTTGAGTCCATTATTATTCATTTTTTTTTCAAAACTGGAGACAGTATTAAGAACGTGGCAAGCAGGGGGTGGGGTAATAGGCAGGAGCCCATCAGGTATGTCACGCATGAAGCCCTCGTGGCAGTGGAGCGAATGAAGGTGGCATAGGAGAAGGAGTTAAGAGACTGTTTTTGTGGTCACCTGGTTATATGTGATATGTGCGTGAGGTCCATATTGGTATACGGTGCGCAGGTATGGGAGTCACAAAAGTCATAGAGGCTGAAAGGATGCAACTGCAGTTCCTGAAGAGAGTGCTAGGCCTGGTTAGATCAACCCGAAGTTATATATTACTACAGGAAATAGGATGAGTGTAGTATAGATGGCTGTGGCAAGAGTAAACACATGGCACAATAGTAGGGGAAATAAGAGATGAATGGCTGGTAAAATTAGTAAGGAATCTATGTATGGTGAATGGATGTGTGGAATTAAATGTTTTGTATGAATTTACTTAAGTGTAGAAATCGTAGTAAGATGGAGTTAGGTTCAAAATTATTGCAAAGCAGACCCTGCAGGACACCGATTTGCACCTGCGGCATAGGAAAAAAGCAGGTATACCGCTAGTATATAATATGAGCTATATATAATAGGAAACTTGACCCCTCATGGGTGACCGACGCACCCATTGGGGATGTAGCCTTAAAGCAGCTAGGCAGAGACTATGGGTACATGATAGCCTACTACGCGCCCGTGAGGAGCATATCATAGACATAACTCCTGGACATAACCATCGTTCAGCCCCGACCCCAGCAGCACCAACTCCAGAGCAAGATACCTCCTCGTGGTGGGTTCTGGACGCAGTAGATGAGGCAGTACTGATCCAAGAAATAGAAAGCGCAATACCAACCAGACGAGCAACAAATGCAACACAAATGGCAAATGAACTGACATCAACTTTGAAACAGACATGCAGTATTATAGTGCCCACGAGAAACATCCTTAGTTGATGAGGAGGAGGAGGGTCTACTGGCGGTGTGACGAAGTGGCTGAGGGGCGAAACAGGGCAAACAATGCAAGGAGAAGCCTCCAACGGGCCAGGAGTGCGATTTTTGAAACCACTCGTTTTGAACGTATTCGCTTATCTGTCAAAGTCGCTCCGCTATATACGGATAATTCACATTAGAAACGAATGGTTTCAAGAATTGCACCCCTAGAACTGATCTTCTCCGGGAGCAGTACCGGCATCTGAGACGTGAATACAGGCAAGACTTAGAGAGAAGATAAAGGGCGTGCTGGACCAAGCTATGTAGGTAGGTCGGAGATGACCGCGGGGCCTGCCCTACAAACTGTTTATAAGAAAGATCAGAGCATGCCCGCCTGGTTTAACAGCGTCTGGGCCTGTAGGCGTATGGGCGGTGGAAGCCCTCTTCCCGATTAGCAGGGATACCAGATGAACGAAGCAGAGAAGAAAGCTACAACAACCCTGGACAGTGAGGTTGGAAACTAAGAAGAGAAAAAGCAGGCCGTAGTACAGTTTCCAAGAAGGAAGAAAACTGGTCCCGACGAGCTCCCCAGCGAGCGAATCGGGGCAGAATCTTTGGCGATTACTGCCAGGCTGATTGACCTGAATAACAAATGAATGGACATGGAGGAGGGCGCTTTCCCTGTTAGGTGGAAGTCAGCCCGCCTAGTGCTGATACCTATGCAGGGAAAGCCGCCAACTGAGCTGAACTGTATTTTGCATGGGCTGGCTAAACTGATAGAGCAACTGGTTGCGGACGGGATTACGGAGACCCTCACGTCGACCGGAGGGCTCCATGACAACCAGTATAGCTTTCGCAGAAAGCGTTCGACCTTGCGGTCTGCAAGATCGTGACAGACGCGAACTCTGTCATGTAGAAGATACGGAAATAAAGCGCGAAGGCCACCCTGGACGTGACCAATGCTTTAAAACAATCCCTTGGGTGTTCATTACAGCAGCACTGGAACGCAGGAAAATACCAAACGCCCTGCAAGATCTAATCAGTCTACCTAAGTGAGAGAAAGGTATTCTACGAATGCTTCGCAATAAGGGGAAGGGTACCGCAGGGCTGCGTCCTAGGACACCCCCTCTGGACCGTCGCCTTCGACGACGTTCTTCACCTACAACTATCAGCAGATGTAACTACTATTGCTTTTACAGACGACCTTGCTATGGTGGCCCGAGGGAGGAACCTCGACGAAACGAAAACAAAGCTAACACTAGCAATCGAGGAAATCGACAGAGGAAGTCTCCCTCCTGTCAATCAGGAGAGTGGGCTCACAGGGGGCGGTTACCAACACCATAAAGACACGGGGGGGGGGGGTAAATCATGCGACACGCAGAGACATCAAGTACTTGGGAAGGAGATCAACACCACCCACACAGCACAGGTGGCAGCCACTACGGAGAAAGCTGCCCGCACCGAAGCCTTAATGTCGCGGCTCTTGTCAAACATCGGCGGCCTGGGTGAGGAGTAGTGGAAACTCCCAGCAACAGTATTGTGCGTTCAACTTGTCTACGCAGCACCGGCTTGAGCAGATGCAACAAGGTACAAAAATGCGAACAGACGAAGGAGGGCTTTGGGCACCAACGTCTTAGGAATTGCCGGGGCGTTGGGACCATCTCTGCCGATGAGGTGTAACTACTGGCCGCGACCATCCCGAGGGACCTGTTGGTAACGGAGATGGAACGGAATGGTAGATCAGAGACGTAGAAGGGCACTGTGAGGAAAGCCAGGATCAACACCATGACAGTGTGGTAAAGACCATGGAACAGTACTGAGAACGCCACATTGACAAAACGGTTCTTGCCACAAATTGAACCGTTAGTATATAGAAAACTCGGGAAGGTAGGTCCTGCCTGTTCCGCATCAGAAAGACAAACACAGGCAGATGTGGACATCGCATACTTATGTTGGAAAGCGGTGGCGAAATTCGCATTCGTATCTTATTTCTTCTAATAGTTTTATTGTGTCCTGACTAATTTACTTTGGTTTTGTGCGGCAGCATATATTTTGGTAGTAGTGTGTATGTTATCTATAATTTTGCTCGATAGGTCTTCCAATTCTAGATTTTCGAGATCCGCAGTGGGTTGTAGTTTAGTGGATAGTTCTTGTTTTCGTACTGTTTTACATCAAATGCTGTTCAACGTTTACAAAGCTATTGTGTATAATCAGTCCGTTACTATTATATGGTCCCTTCCGGTTTTGGAACTTGTTCAACAATGAAACATCTTTGATAATGTGTATGTTACTAGGAAGAATGAAAACGATGTCGTTTCTTAATATAGAATTAGGGCTTATCCAAGTCCATTCCCTATGCAGTGGTTTTTGAAAGAAGAGGATGTTATATATAGATTTTCATTTTGATATTGTTGAACATCATTTCGCCTCTTTTATTTCTAATGCCTAGCCTAAAGTTACCAAAGTAGTTTTTGTAATCATCCTTTTTGTTACCGATTTTATCATCAAAATCACCGATAATATTAGAGAAATTGTACTTTTACAGATCTTTGGGCCATTATCATGTCTTCGGTCGGACTAGTCGGAGGCACGCATAGGTGCGTAGCCTTGAATAATTTGCAAGTGATATTTGTTGGATTAACTAATAACTATATAGAAATGCCTAAACGACACAGAAATTTAGGATCATATTATCATAGGCGATTTGATGTCTAAAATCGTGTAAAGACAATTTCCTGTTTATCAAACGCATAACAGAGAAATTACACTACGGAAAGCATTATGCTAATCCGGAAGAAGACCATTACTTTCAACCCACCATTCATACCTGTACTTCATCATGGTTTGAAAGATCTTTCAAGAGCACTGAGACAAGGCAATAAGCGATGGTTCTAGGTTTGGAGGGTTCCTGGATAGGGTAACCACCAAAAACTTCCATGAGAAGCTCGGGTGTCCTATATTCCGTATCTCGTTAAATAGAGGCAAGAGTTGAGATGTAAAATGTTTCAGTAAATGCTTATATGATGAATAGACTACTCCATCCTCACCAGGGTACGAATTCTTCCTCAAGTTCAGGCAATGATCTAATTCGTTCATGTCTCTAAGAATGGGGAGATCTCCCAATTGTGTTCGATCGGAAGGATCGCGGCAGTTGGTAAGAGGTTAGTGCCAATGAAGTAAGGAATTCCATATTCCACTCAACACAGAGAGGTCAAATTTATGTTGTATAATGTAAATTTGTTGTAAATTTGTTAAATGTTATTTGCTTTTAGGTTTAATTTAGACTATTTAGTAATGCATTTTTCTATTCGAATGCAGCACTGCTGTATAAGGAAGGTATTGTTTTAGTCAAAATCATAAAATAAAATAATATGTTTTTAAGAATCAAGTTGATTCTGAATCGTTAATATTTACTTTCTTTTAAGTTTGTTAAACATGTATTTTTGTCTACCGGAAGAAATACGTGAATATAATAATAGATACATATTTAAATCACCGCAGTGGTATATCGACCTTACTAATTGTATTATGTACGGTTTGTTAAATCTAATTGTTATGTTACTAATTAAAAAAAACTAATAAAGCCATTAATATTAATATCCACAAAAATGTAGACATTTCTGGTACAATTTATGCACGCAACAAAGCGTATAGCGAGAGTGAACACTTTTAAAATAGAAATGCGTTATATAAGAACTGGTCCGTAAAAAGTGGTCCCGTTGTAAAATTTCGATCGAATTAAATTTCGCAACATTAATTTATGCGATAAATGAATGAGCGCTTAATGAATACATTATTGTCGCAGGAAATTTTGCGAATGGCCAGATCGGAGGGAGTGGGTCAATGCGACTTGGCTACGACGCTGGTGGTATATTGCATCGCGAAAAACCGTCTCCTGTCTTGGCCGACCTTCGGATTATAAATAGTTGAGTTTATGTTACACTGTAATAGCTAATATTTTTTCAATAACAAGGTATTATTCATAGGTAGTAAAATATATAATTATCTACGGATGATTGAAATAAATTGAATGTAATACACACGATATTTGATTTTTTTTTAAATACGCAATTTGATATTTGAATGGTTGTGACCATTAAAGTAAAGTTTTAGAACTATAAGATTAGTTAATTATGACATGTATGCCCGGTAATATACCAACTATAAGGAATAACGTCTAAGAATATCGCTAGGTAAAATGTTCAGATTACAGCATAATATGTATGCGTGTATAAACGGAATAACTAATAACGCTTAACGTTTCCAATTCTTTGTTTCCATCTCCACGTGGTCTAGAGTGTTCTTAAAGATTTTCTCTGAGTGGGCTTTAAAGAGCATGGGCGTATGTTCCCTTGCCGGACCCCTCGTTGTATTCTTAGTGCTTTTGTTTCTTCTTCAAGTTTTAGAATTGCGTTTTGGTTCCAGTAACGGTTCTTAATGTTGCGCATATCTTTTCCATCCAGCCCCTAGTTGTTCAAGTCGTTTATCAATTCATCATGCCTTCTCCATTGATATTTGCTGGTCTATAAAGTATATGTAAATGATGGTCTAAGCAATTGTGTACGAGGATTTGCAGTGCTAAAAGTGCTTCGCATGTACCCAGGGGTGCGATTAGAACCATTCGATTCGAACGTATTCGTTTAACTGTCAAAGTCACTCCGCAAAATACAGAGAATTCACAATTGAAGTTCGTTCAATGTAATTTGGGTTTATTAGTCCTCTTTTAAGACCTGCAAACCGAAATTACATAATTTTACAAGCTACATCTAGAATTGGCCGTATTTTGCCTAGAGACTATGACAGTTAGGAATAGGTTTGAAATGATTTCAAGAATCGCACCCCATTACGGAATCACAATTTATGTATATTATTTATATTTTTTATAATACTTCAGAACCAATTTCAGGATGTGACTCATTAGACGGAGTCGGAAGTATGATCTAGCACTGCACTTTTCTGATATTGAAATAAATGCGAATTATAACAGATCAATTAGAATTGTGTCTGAGCCATAATGTTTGTTAAATAGATCTTGTTGGCCTTGTTAATTATATGATCGACATGATAATTAAATGATATATGATCCAGTAATACGCCTAAATCCCGAATATAAGTTACCTTGAGTAATGGAACATTATCAAATGAGTACGCGCCATTTACGGAAGATTTTTAGAGAAAGAAATGAAGTGACACTTCGCAATATTGAGCTCCATTCCATTACTTATGCACCAATTAATTTCCATCACTGAATCATTTTGAATAGAGTCATTCTCATCTCTATTTTTATCTAATTGGTAGATTTTTAGGTCGTCTGCAAATAAGAGGTGCGAGCACGTTATTATATCAGATATATCATTAACAAATATAGAAAAGAGTAATGGACCTAGGTGGGATTCTTGATGTAATTATGCTGTTTAAGGCAGATGAGCATGCAGAGAGAGGACTAAGGCCCAATCACACATAAGCGGCGTCGGGCGCAGGCGCGGTGTAGACGAGGCGCAGGCGCGACGTCACACAGGCGATTGTGTTGTCCATATGCAGTGAAGAGGTGGACATTGCATCTTATGTTTACATAGAGGCGGCGAGGAAGAGTTATGCCTCACGCCTCTTCGCCTACTATGTCTTAGGCGAAGACGCGGTGCCGGCGCTGCGAGAGGCACGACGCTTCAAGCCCCCTCTATATAAACATGTGGTGTAATGTCCACTTAGGTGACGAGGCGCGGGCATTTGCCTCGTTCTTCTCGTCGGGAATACGGCATCGTTCATAGATGTCACGATGACATTGGCACAACTGTCAAGCAAGGTGAGTGGAGGAAGAATCTTTTCTGATGAGAACCTAAGCGACCACCATTATATCACGTTTGATATAAACACCGCACCCACCCGACCAGGATAAGCAAATATCTGGAAGTGGAGAACGGGAAATTGAACTCGGAACTCCTAACAACTACCCTGGCACAGACAAGGACACGATCAAACGGTGAACTCGGAGGCAATGGCAGAGGACTTAAACGAGACGGCATCCAGAGCCGTAATGACGACCCTACTGATAACAGACGGAAGACGAAAGACGTACTAGTGGTGCCAGGGAGTGACTGAGGCGAGACGTGAGGCCAACCCAACAAGGTACTGATGAGAGCGGCCGAGATGGAGGTCGCACACCTGCAAGACAGATACCGGGTACTACGAAGAGAGTTCAAGCGGGCCAATCGAAAAGAGCCAAAACGATTGCTGTCACAGGCTCTGCAGGGAAGTAGATGAGGATCCTTGAGGTATGCCATACAAACTTGTCTTGAAGAATATCGGCGTTCGCCTTCCTGAACCAGCCCTAATCCCTGGAGGCGTAGAAACAGTTCTTATGCTCTATTTACCCCAGGACTGGACGATGAACTCCAAAAAGTGAGGGATGAGCAGGACAACACAACATGATTCAATTAATTTTATTTATTAATTTAAGATTTAATTACAAAAATATATGCGAAAAATAATGTAATGCATAGTTCAAGTCGTTTTAAATAGTGGACGGGCATAGTTTGGTTGGTAGGGGACGCCCGCCCACCCCCACCTTTGCTTGCATAGTTTTTTCATTGGATACAGATGTTTTATATTGTCTAAACTATTCCAAGAAGAGTGTTATCTTATGGAAAAACTATGCGAGCAGAGGTGGGGTGGGCGGGCGACCCGTGCCAACCAAGCTATACCCGTCCACTATTTCAAACGACTTGAACTATGCATTACATTATAGTTCCCATATATTTTTGTAATTAAATCAAACTGGGCGGAGGAGGAAGTGAAAGCAGCACAGGCAAATCTCCCAGAGAAGACAGCGCTGGGCCCGGATGGAATCCCCAATGAGATTATCAAGGCAGTGGCCAGTGAGATAACGGAAGAGCTAACGATTATAGCAAACACCTTTCAGAGACAGAGCACCTTCCCGAGGCGATGGAAATCCGCCCGCCTCATGCTAATACCGAAGCCAGGGAAACCACTGAGTGAGTGACCCCGACGTCTACAAGCCGCTCCGCCTCCTTTATGGTCTAGCCAAGATAGTGGAAAGTCTGATCGCCTCACTACGGTCATTGATGGTGTCGGGGACTTTAACGACCGGCAGTATGGCTTCAGGAATAGGAGGTCCACAACCGACGCCATACTTGCGGTTAGGAGATTGATTGAGGAAGCGAACACGGCCTGAGGACCAAAGGACAACACTGCATGATGGTCACCCTGGACATCGCCAACGCGTCCAACACGCTGCCATATGAAGCCTATATGAAGACGCCAAGGAACAAGAGCATCTCTCCGGCCCTCACAAACTTGATTAGGGCATACCTCTCAAACAGGAGTGGTGCCACAGTGCTTGGTCCTAGACGCCTTTCTATAGAACTTGACGAACCAACCTAAGACGGAATAATAGCCATCGCGTTCGCGGACGACATAGCAATAGTTCTCGAGGTTACTAAACGCCACGCGACCCAATCCCTACAATCCGTGCCCCAGGCCACCAGGATGGAAGCTGCGCGCGCACGCTTGCTACCAAATATTGGAGCCTCGGGTGACCAGACGCGGAAGTTACTTGCCACGTCTAGCCATTATACGCGGCCCCAGTCTAGGCGGGAGCGACGAGGTCCTAGAAGCAATTACACCAGGCGATCTTACAGTGGAAGAGAAGACGGAGACCAACAAAAGGATTAACAACGATACAACTCCCAGAGAAGCAAGAAACGAGGCATGGGAAGCCAGAAAATGGTAGATAAGGTGGGAAACCACAGCCAACGCTGAATGGACCAGAACGCACCAAACATAAGACGGCTGGTGGGGAGGAAACACGGCACTAAGTACCATTGGACGACACAGTTACTGACAGGACATGTGACCTTCTAATCCTATTTACACAGGATTGGAAAGACTAACTCAGACAGGTGCCGCTACTGCAACGACACAGACAACGTGACGCATACGTTATTCAGATGCCAGCAGTGGTACCGCGAGCAGGCCACCCTATGGACTAACCTGGGTGAAGACGTACCAACTCCACAAGGCCTAAATTCAACTATGATCTACGGGAGTGAGACAAGACACTGACAAACGGGACTAGTTAAACGACAACATGAATGAAACAGACATGGAAGTGCTGTGGGCTTAAAAGTGCATTTAAGTGCATTTCAAGCCCACAGGGACAGAACGTGAATTTTGGTTTAGCTGGTAGGTGCCCCGGCGAGAACGCGGCGTGAGTACTACCATACTACTACTACTACCTATGACAACTATCTAGTGGTGGTGATGGAAGCATGACTACGGGAAGCTGACGGGGGAGAGCAGCCTACCTCAGAATGATCTCGCTACGAATTTAGGTCATTCAGGCAAACGTGGGCAGGGGCAGGGCAGCCCAGCAACTACCGCGTCAAGGGGCATATCAATTTTAGCGAGCCAAAACAAACAGCAAAAAAGTATGGTCGAAAATAATCTACAAAGTAGTATATGAAATGAAACTAACACCTAACGTACTAAAGGTTTTCTGATAATCTGATAATGTAATAATCATAATTATAACTAGGGTCTAGAATAAGTTGTCGGAAACCAAATGTGTTCTTTGATAACGCCAAATTATTATCTAAACCTCAAACACTATCAAAAAATATATACAAAAAAAATCGAGCTAACTGTGACAGAACATACTAATTCATAAAATAAAAACATGTCAAATCAAAATAACATTGGAATATAACAATCTACCAAATATATTAAAGACATCAAGAATATAAAAACTTAAAACTGTGTGCAACGAACACATTAAGAGTGAAAGGACATAACAATTAACTATCTAATCAACTACCCTAAAAGAAGACAACGAGCAGTGGGAGAAATTATCTAAACCAGGCAGGCGGATGTGCCCTTTCCCCAGGAAGCTGTGGTCCATCTGCTTGCAGGAAATTATTATTCTATTTTTATAATCTATATAAAGTGTCTTTAAAGTATGGAATAAATTCGGCAAAACCTTTATTTATGACTTTTGCAAAAATTGGTCCATTTCTTTATGTGACCTTTATCATAATATACATCGTTAATCGCAGAAATATAATCCCTTTCAAAAATTTTGGAAAAAAAACATAAATATATATATATATATATATATATATATATATATATATATAATTATTGTTTAGAAAAAATTAAAAAGAATTTGATTAAATGTTACTTTTCAAGCATTTGACAAATAGAGCACCGCTATATACACATAGGGTTACCAGATGATATGAAATCTAAATCAATCTTAGCAACACCCATAGTGTAATATATTACACTATGGCAAGCAACACCTAATACTAAATTTCGATAAATTTACTTGTTGCAAAAAACCCTGCATGAATGTAGTAATCGACAACAAAATAACAACTTTGTTCAGGTAGGAACTCACCCTACGCATTACGGAGGTATCCGTTTACAGCTAATATGTGCCAAGGTACCATCTGGGCCCGACTGTCATTATTTCGCTGCCCGACATTCAGAAATTAGTTCTGATTGGAATGTAGTAATCTTTAATATTTATTGCGTATGATATAGACATGGTTTTAGAAATGGGTTTTGTATATCGACATCATTAACTATAGTTAGAAACGATTAAGAATAGCTATGAACACAAAAAGTGAAACAAATCACAATTATCCACCAGTTTAACTTATACCCATTTCTAGCCTAAACAATTATAAGATGTCACAACACATTTCACTACATTCGATTTCCAATTACTCGGCAGGTCAATCCGCCTTTGCAAATTGTCGGAATAATTTAATCACCGATCAATCAAATATTAAATTTCACGTTGCTAAATAGGTGTTGTTCATAGGCGTATTTTAGCTAACCACATAATAGCTTATGCTTACCTGTTTGCATTTAAGCATTGTAACAATATCTGATCTTTATCCTCCGGCCACCGCCGTTGTTCCATTTTCCGTGCTCCTGGCCATCTAGAACATAAAATTCTATCGCTTACGTAAACTCTTAAGGCACGTGGGTTCACTTGCGACACATATTTCGCGGTGTTCTGACGTGTAAAATAGAAAACTATGCAAAAAATAGACATCAAATCAATCGCCGAGTGCATACTAACTGGGCATTTAGTGCACGCAATAGGAATATTATAAAACTGAAAGTTACGCACCATAGTCTCGTTATTATTTAAAGATGTTTCTTAATGGAGTGAATGTTAATTGAGTCATTTCCGATTATTTTCGATTGTATTTATCAATGGTGTAACCTAAAAAAGATATGAATACTGTCTTTATTTAAAGAAAATTACATACATTTGTATATACATAACATATTCATATTTTATTAGTTTTTCCTTTTAAACGGTCTATCAACCCGAAGCCTTTGCAGTAAATATTATAATTATGTACATGTCATGATTAATAATACAATTTTACATGTATAATAGATATCTTAGTCGATGGAATTGTTGGAAGTGAGGAATGTATACAGGATTGAGGAGGAAAATTTGTATTTGGAAGGGCATTTCTTAATATTAGTCGCCAAAAGTAAAAAATTGATTACACAATTTAATTTTAAATATCAATTTTTTTTTTGCCGATTCCTTAATATTTGTTACTATAAGTAGTCAAACATTAAACACAGATGGCGGTACGATGTTCCATTTTTAATGATTATTGATAATGAACCCAGCTTAGTGGCCGAGTGATTAGAGAGGTCGTCTGTCTCGTACTAAGCATTGCGGAGTTCGATCCCCAGCGGTGACCGAATTTTCGCAAATCACCTTTCTCAGTTTTTCAGAGGTTTTCCGTGAAGTTAAGGTAAATACCGGGTGATTAAACTCCTCTGAGCTTCTCCCTTGACCGGCGGAAAAGCCTCACGGCTGATAGCCCTATAAAGATAGAAGTTTTATTGATAATGACACGAACATTTGTTACAAGTTAGCATATTACGTCGTACTACCACCTCCCTTCCTCTGGCACTGTAGCTATTAGCTTGAACGTATTGGGAGTGTATTATTATATTAAGATCTTAAAATAGTAGTTATCTGTAATTATTCCAAGTGCGAATTTAATGCATAATTTGTGGAACCCGCGAAAGCTGCGTCAGAAATGCGTCTCCACACTATTACTGCTATTACCCGCCTAGACCGATTTAATGGTAAGCATATATCGCAATTTTAATCGTTACGGAATAAGTTAAGCTCATGTTCCATCAGTAGCTCATTGTCGTAAACTCCCATTACTCTGAACATTGGGGGTGATTAATTAATTAATGCTATGAGTGCATGCACTGAAGACTAGTTTAATGTTTCTAATTTCTGTATTGTTACGCTGGTATTAAATGGTGATAAAAGACATTAAACGTATTTACGGCCATATGGTTTCAAAACAACTGTTATAACCATGAACTATATAATAAACATTACAACGAGCTAAAGCTGCAATTACAATTCTGAAAGAGGCTTATTTGGATTCGGCCCTTTCATACTGTGCAATGAAAGTGCCACTTTTTGACCTGTACGTATTTATTAAACGTTTGTAGACCAGTGAATACTGAGAAATACAGTTAAAACAATCATATGTAGCCTCGTATTTGAGATGAAAAAACGAAATAATTTATATAATTTTTTTAAATGCACTAAAGAATAGAATAAATATAGGTAATAAATCCAACAATGTTTGAATGCTATCTAATTACAATAAAATTATAAGATTGTCGTATATATTGTACAAAATTCCAAAACAATGTCAAATCCAAATCTATGTGTTTCAGCATAAGTGTCCAATAAAGCAAGTGAAGTATTGCCAAAAATTCAATCAAGTAATTAAAAAAGTCGTAATAGTGAAGTTTATTGAATTAAATTTCGAAGAGATGTATGAAATCATTTAAACAACGCTAGAATAGTCTACAAATGTGTAAAACTGATCAATAACATTTACCGAAGTGCCACACTACAAATTTAACTGCATGGAAAATCTGACAAAGTAAAACTAAAGTACGCCTTTTACTTCTTTTGCTGCCTACCCGCTTCGGATGTTGACGATCATCATAGAAATTCGGACTTTGTTTGCTGCAGCTCTCAAAAGGCTTGTTGTTGTTGTATTGCACCAGGTTCTAAGGATTTTGTCTATATTGTTAAAATAATCTCCCAATCGTTCCTCATTCTAGGACCTCCTGGCTAGTGGTGTGAGCTGTCCGGAGAATTCGGCGGTACAACCATATCTAAAATGCCTCGAATATATTTTTGGTAGTCGCTATCAAAGTCCATGACTTCACTCAATATAAAATACAGAGTAGATGTAGCATCTCAATAGTCTGAGCTTCATTTGAATATGTGGGAGATGAGCCTTGAAAACCTTTGCCATCCTCAGAAACGCGGATGTGGCCTTTTCTATTTGCATTTGATTTCGAGTGCATGGTCCCACGTTTCATTTATTGTTGCTCATAGATACGTGTACGCCAAGGAGTCATATGTTAACCAACCTGTTCACCCTATTCCTAGAAGATAAATGAAAATGAATACAATAGACTGGCGAACAATGTAAATGGCGAGAAATTCAAACATTTAATGATTAACTTCGATAAAACTAAGTACACGAGAAGGAAAGATAAATAACGCTGTTAACCAATAATGTGGAAAGGATAACCATATGTAAATACTTCGGACAAACCATAACCATAGGGAAAGCCAATCAAGAATTGGAAATTATCATTTCTTAATTAATTTTAAGCCAGCCTCTGCCGACGAAAACTCCTCACGGCTGCCAGCCCTGTAAAGATGAATAAAATGATTTTCTTATTGTTTTCGCGCGTATAGTGATAAACACGGTACCCATAGGAATAGCACAAGGTATTTTTTCATTTTTAGTTATTTAATTTTATTATTAATCTCTTAGTAGACTACATGCAATTCAAACGTGTATCCCAGACCAACTATTTATTTTACTCTAATATAATATATTATTCTCAGCTGTAAGATATTATCTTACAACTATAGACACTGGCCCGCAAAAAAATGGAAGTCACATTGAAATACTGATATCTGTTTCTGAATATATTTTTGAGTTCAAATTTTCATATGGTATATTAATGTACTGTATGTTGTAGACTGAATTTTATATTCAAAATTGGATTAGAAAGCGTATTTTTCGGTTTTTATGGATTAATTAGAAATGGCAACATATTAATATTTACAACTAAGTTCGACTTTTAGTTCTTAGAACAAATGTAATCATTAATAACGTGTATTTCTTCCTCTTGCGTTGATGACTGCTTGAAGTCGACAAAGCATACTATCAATAAGTTTTTTCTCACTTCTGCAGTAACATCCTTCAGCTCTTGAGATGTTTGTGAAGCAGGTGCATGCCTTCGAATGCGTCACCTCAACTCATCCCCGACATGTTCGATGGGACTGAGGTCTAAAACTGCAAGCTGAGCAACCGCACCGCCGAATTCTACAGGCATACATACATGCATACATACTCCCTGACAACTCTGGCTACATCAGATGTAGCTTTATCTAGCAAAAAATACCATGTTCGGCCAAAGTGATCATGAAAGGTATAACATGATCATCAAGAATCTCCTTAATAGTCCTAACAT
The DNA here is from genome assembly GCA_963942505.1 of Lordithon lunulatus. Taxonomy (NCBI): domain Eukaryota; kingdom Metazoa; phylum Arthropoda; class Insecta; order Coleoptera; family Staphylinidae; genus Lordithon; species Lordithon lunulatus. Next base: position 37,419,396 of record OZ012672.1, on the reverse strand, counting down.
CAGTCAGAGATTCTCTATAAACAACAACTCTGTGCTCCTGAAGTTATCCCCACCCAAACGATAACCCACCTACCGCCAACCAGAGTCGCACGGAAATTACCGTCTGTGCAAAAGTTTCATGAAACGTGGGGATTTCATCCCCAGCCGTGGAAATTGGGAATCACCCTTTTACCATAATATTTACCGCCGAACGGAGTGGCACGAAAATTACAATTGTAGCTTATCTTGTTCCGGATCTCCTCCATACTCGTCGATCACAGTGAGGCAAAACCGAGACTCATCTAAGATAAGTATCCTACTCAAGTCCTCATTATTCCATGCCAGGCGATTTTGGACAAAGACTAATCTTGAAATTCGATGCTGGTGGTACAATGGTGAATCGGTAGCCATCTATCTACAAGATAATCCAGTAGCATGAAGCGTTCTTCTAACGGTCCACCTACTAAGATTTACATTTCTAACTTCTTCGTGCTGATTTCGTAGCAAAACAACAGAAGCTGTTCTATTCCGCAAGCCTGGGGACACCACAAAACCATCATATCTTTGGCTGATGACTCTTTGTCAGATTCTGGTCTTCTATTTATCCGGCGAGTCTCATGCTAACGCTCGAACATCTTTTGTACACCACAGAGGCTCACACCAACAATTAACAATTCGTGGGGCTTCACGTTACCTCCGACCATCTTGTAACAACGCTAGAATTCTCGCCGCCACATTAAGGTCTAACGGCATTTTGACCCATTAAATCAATCTTGGAACCGATAAGTTTTACAGAGAGAAATCAAATGATAAATAAGCTAAACTACCAAAATAGACATCGAAATGGAGTTATCAAGTAACACTAAATCACGCTATTTTATAGAAGAAATAAGTACTCAGGCCCTTGATGTCTAATAACCCAACCCCCCTAAAATAAGACCTTTATTGGCATTATCCATTACCCTATCAATGTAACGCAAAATACAACAGTAAACTAGAAATACACTTCCTCATCTCCCTTTCCCTTTCCCTCGCCCAAACATTCCTTCATTCTTCGTATTGACAATCCTGCTACAGGTCTTACAACTTAGACCTCCAGAAATTAAAAGTATACCTCGTCACCACATCAGCTCTTCTGCCTTTTAATTTAGGCGATGCCAAATTAGTTACGTCTAGACACACCTTCATTCACTACATTGATACTGAACCCCTAAACAGCCAAACCCTTATATTAAGTAAACAAGTATTAATTGTTAAAGACATTACGTCTAAAACAAACTCTAGATATTTTAGTCATACAATAATTCTTCAGAAAAATTACAAAATATAAATCTACGACGCAAACACGGAATAATTAACGTTGTAAGTAAAGTCAATCAATGTTATTTGGTACACTAGACAATGATGACGGAGCATTTTACGTTAAGAGTATTCAGAAACTCGAAACAAACACAGAAATTGTATCAATCTATTTCAGCAAAGCAAGGAATTGATGAATAAATTCAAAAGCTTTATCAAAATTCTAAGCCTAAATGAAGAAACAATGCAGAAACTAGCAACCCAAATATCTATATCCATACAATATTTTGCTCCAATATTTTGCTTTTATCTCCAACTGCAATCACGTAATAAGTTAATTTCGAACGGTCAACTACGATACTAGATCATTTGTAAAATATAATTATGTTCCACCAACCATCCCTATTTGGCACTATCGAAAGAATAAAATTTCCACAAAGGAAGTTTCCATAAAAATAATAATACGACGTGGGCTCAAAATAAGACACATATACACTAACATATGGACATAAATAATTATAAATAACTACATAGCTAGCCTAGAGAAAAGTCATTTAAAGCATCTAATGTGGACAACCAGCTCTTTTTGGTAAATATAATAGCACACGCAGTAACGAAAATAAAAATAAAAATAGAACAAAATTTAGAAGTATGTAGAAATTACTGCTATAATAAATATTGTACAGAATTCAAGAAAAACGATAGGATAGCGTTAAGAAGATGATGAAAAAAAGGAAAATCAACTTCGCCGATCACAAACAAAAGAAGATTTATAAAAAATATCTATGGATAATAAAATAAAGAAGAATAAGAAAAATGTTAATGAATAAAAACAGAAGCAGATGCATGGAAAAATATGAATAAATAAAAGAAAGGGCAGCAGAAGTTGGCAGACAATATAGTTATGGGTGTCTGGAAGGTCCCACACCATGACCAAGTACCTACCAAAAAGTAAGCTAGCAAATAAGTGCAGAAGACGAAACGACACAAAGAAATTAAAAAATAGAAATTAAAGAAATCTGCCAGGAAGGACAATACTCCGAATGAAGCATAACACAGAGAGGGCGTAAGAAAAAGATAGTAATTATTAATGTTTCGAATGAAGGTTTCTTCCTAGAAAAAGGTCTCATATGCCCTACACATAAATATATAAGCTAGAGGTAAGCAAATCTATGGAGATAAGATGAGAACACAGCCTATACATTTTTTTAAATGAATCTGTATGAGAAACTAAAATACGGCATGAATGTACTAGGTATGCTGTCAGATATATATATATATATATATATATATATATATATATATATATATATATATATATATATATCTGACAGCATACGTAGTACATTCATGTCTTTTTTTAGTCGGGTGGACAAAAACGGCGAGATTATCGTTGCTAAAAAAGAGAAAATGGAATTCATGGTAGGAAACAGCATGAACCAGAATCAATAAATCAAAAAATAGTATAGGGCCCATTGAGGTTGTTTGGACAGGCACACATGTCCAAACGACCTCAGTATGATGGAGAAAAGATTAACAAACAAAGTATACGAAACGAGGGTAACTATAGGGAAGACGAAGAAAAACATGGGAGGGCGGAAGAGAAGGAGCGGAGAGAATATATATATATATATATATATATATATATATATATATATATATATACTATGGAAAGGAATAAAATAATTAATACAGGATAGGAAAAATGGAAAGAAAAATAAATATATAAAGGTTAAAAATACCTGGCATACGATTAAATTAAATAAATTTCACTGCACCACTCCTTCTGGAATAGAAGGAGCAGGAGTTATATCAACCAGTACAAATAAAATACATTTACGTTCTCCGACTAGATAGAGCCTGGTTCTATATGTATGAAGAGTCAAAACAAACCTAGATAAGAATATAAGCTGGAGAAAAGCAGTACAATTTCAACAGAGTCTAAGACAACGTTCAGACTCTTATTTTTGCAGGAATGTAAGACCGAAGAAAGATGAGGGAAAATATTAGTGTACGAGAAACTACTATTAGCAAAGAAACTGTTATAACAGCGATGAAATAAATGGAGAAATTTCGAGATTGGAGAGGTCCACGCTTGCCATGAAAGACTGATAGCCAAGAGAGGGCTAATATAAAAGCATCTCGATATAAAAAAAATTATCTCTGCTGGATATAAAAAAATAATCTCGGAAGTCCGCCCAAAATATCTCAAGAAAACCACAATGGGAATATAATTCTGGTACCGTTCAGGTGAGGAAATGAGGAACGAGGAAACCAGATTTGGATGAGTTATGAAGGAAAAATGTGTAGATTATATAGAGAGAAAAAGGAAACGTATGAGAATTTATTGCCAATGTTGTAAGAGGACATAGAAGGATGAGGGTAAGCGTATGATGTTGCCTGGAGGTGGAAGAAGACTGGAGTGGATGGCTAAACTTTTGTCAAGTAGAAACTAGTGCAATTTACTTTTTAACATTTGATTATTTTGTTTAGGGAGGTATTTAGTAAACATGTAATTACATCTATAAACTTTAAAACGGCGAATTATTTATTAATTCTATATTCTACTCATTTATACTATCCATAAAAAAAAAATTATTACATTTTTTTTTTAATAAAGCATTATACTTTTAATATAAGAAACCCTTTATTATATTTTTATATTTAATATTTCAAATACTTCTTTCTTTAATATAAATCTACCTACACACCAGTTTCTAACAAGTTTAATTATTATTTAAATTTCGATTTTCGGGTTTGTCTCACCATCTTTAAGAATTTTGTATATAAATTATTTGCAAAATGTTTCTACTAAGGATTCTAATGATATTGACTGATATTAATATCAATGAAAAAGCGTTCAAAAATAATTTAAAATGCGTGTATTTGGTTGCATACTACTTATATGACTGACATACGTTTTTGGATCAGCCAAAGTAAGTACCCTTTTCACTACTATACTATGTTAGTTCGTTTTCGTTTCCTTTTCGTCACTAACATATTTTGTTTAAGTAAAACTGTGAAAGGTAATTCCTAAAAAATATCCCACGTGAGTGTTCACTTCCCACTTGTATATCAAATATCGCTCCTAGGACCATTAGGAGAGTATGTTTGTATCGATGTTTATATGGGTTATATTTGAATGTTTCTAATCATGGTAATTGTCATATTTTAAGGCTACATATTATGTTTTGTTTATTTTCTCTAATAAGTCATAACACAGATTAATAGATTAAGGGTGGGATTCCTAATTTGTACCATAAGAAAGGCTAAACTTTCTTATAGAGCAAATTATGAACTTCTATTGAGTTTTCAGTAAAAACTATGCACTAATGCATTCAAGTTTAAAAAAATACTGCGTTGTTGGCTCTGAAACCTATTTTATAAAAGTTGCTGGCCATTATTCGTAGTTATAGAATATAAAAATCCATTAATTCTTACAAAATAGGTTTCAGAGCCAATAATTGAGTGTTTTTATTATCTTATAAAAAATGCATTCGACTTTGTTGTATAGTTGTTGCTAAAAGCTCAATACCATTTTACAATTCGCGCTATAAGAAACGTACAGATGTGATCCCACCTTTAAAGAACTCTTTGAATTATTATGACAGTCCTCTGTCTTATGATTACTAATGTTTTAAGTTTGTTGCAACTTACAATTACAGCACATATATCAATTAGTTTATTCGTTGCATCTGGTGCAAGTTTCTTGATTCAGTTTTTATGGTTATCATATTGTCCCGGTGGGCCTCTCCATCAGCAGGGAGGAAAAAGCCGGTTCTGGATCAATTGAGCAAGAGAGCAGATTAAAAATTGGGTTCATTTGCTTAGAATCAGGTCCAGAACCAGCCCGGCTGTTTGCCCCTAGTGACGGAACGGCCCACCGGGATAATATGATAACACATTTAATTAATAAATTAAATTAACATTATAGGTAACAAGAAACAAAATAATAATAACCATATTACTCAGACTGTGCTGTTAATTTATAAGTGTGCTATATACAAAGCGTTTTACGAATAAAGCTCTATTTAAAATAGCTGGCGCTCCGATGCAACATTCAGTTTAACGCCCCAATGAATCCTTTGATTAATTACTGTGCTGAGCCGCACACGTTAGATGATTCTGATGTATTTATACAACTCTAACGATATGTGATGAAACTTACCATCATATATGTTACGAAACTATAGCAAAACAGTGACATACGACTTTTCATCACAGTTTTATAAAACCATCAAACCTTCTTATTTTCAGTTACACTTTTACTATCTTTTAAATTTTATCGTAAGATCCATAAATTTCAGTGGTATATGAATGGATTAAAACTAAAGTGGCATAAGTCAGATTTGAGTAAAGTCAATATTTCTACTAACCTTAATTAAAAGAAACTTTCTGGCAAAGATTCTTAAGTCATAGTTCTATAGAAAGCCGAAAAATAACAGCACTGTTACTGAATCAAGATCGGCTGTTTTGTCAAATCCAACATGGTGCAAGTGATTGATTCAGTCAACAACACCCTTGTGTTTTACTAAATTGTTTAAAAATATATATATATAGTGCATTTATTCAAAATTTTCCCGATGGAGAAAAAGAGCGTTCTTTTGTGGGTAATGTGGCATAAGTCAATATGACACCAAATTGGTTGTTTAAGGAAAAGTGGTGTAAGTGCCTTATTTACACCACTTTCCTGTATCGTAGTCTATATTTTCAAATTCAATATTCCTGATAACAAAGTGATGTAAGTTTATAAATATGCTTTTTGACAAACATAATTATGTGATTACACCTTATTTAGGAACTGAAAACGTAGGAAAGGAACTTTAGAAAGTAACCAAAGTAAAAAAAGTTGACATAAAAATGTAAAAGTAGTAACAAACTGTAATAGAATAAAAATTTCGAGAAAGCCAATTTAACAACATTTTTGACTTACACCACTTTCGCTTAATACGGTCCATATATTTGTCAATGTGTCTTATAATAGTGACCATACAGGGACGGGTGCGGTCATCGGAAAAACAGGAAATTTCCCGACGCACCGGTAGGTAAAGGCGCTTGCTGAGACAGAACGGCGCGTTGTATCGTATTGCCATCCGACCGGAATTCCACTGATTTGTTCTAGTTTTAGAGGTGCCCGGGCGGGTTTTTAGAAGTTGTCCCGGTTTTTGACATTAGACTCAATTTTATAAAAGTTAGTAAATATTTTCAACAGTCAAAGCAGCCTTGCATTTTGAACGATTAGGCGTGCATTAACTTTCACAAATACCTCACATCTCAGAATTTAGTTTACAATCTTATATGTGTGATTTTATGATTATTTTGAGATTATTAATTTTGGGTTTCAAAGAAGAAAGATTATTTATGTTTATCACAACCATGTAGATTAGAGAAATGTGACTGATTTTAGTTTTCATAGATCATTAATTAATTAATTTTTGACTTTTTAGTATACTATAATTTGTTTTTGTGCGATTGTTACGTAAAACGATTGTTATGGAAGAAAAAACGTCCGGGGTTTAAGCTGAAAAGTCCGGGGGTTTGAAGGCGTTTGATCTCGGTTAGTAATTTTACAGATGGCAACCTTATATAGGCGTCGGTTTGATCTATTTCCAGCAATTGTTCCATTTGCTCCTCATAATCTTATGCAGGACAAGCATAACCACTGTGCTAAATGAGCTGTAGCTCTTTTGGGCGCAGTTTATATTGATGTTACCTCGCTCCCACTAGCCATCCTGTGTATTTTCTTATGAAGAGGGTATTAATTTTATTATCCTAGGGCGCCGAATATCTTAGGATGAACCTGCCCCTGTTCTCATGTCTAAATATCCGTTAAAATATTTCTGTCGTGGATAAAATAGTCGCTTTTACAAGGTATAACAGAGCAAAACTAAAATGAGATAATTGCACTTTGCGCTGTTGTAAGCTTATTGAGCTTTCCGGAAGTAACACCTTTATCACTGCTATGCCTACGCGCGTCGACCCGCTGCGAGAATTTCAAGGTTCGCGACGGACTCCACCCAAGAGCCAAGCGCCGCGCACACAAAGCGTTTGCAATTATTCAATCGGAATGCTTTGCGCAAGACGGCTTTCTAAAATAAATAGGTGGTAAAACGCGCACCGAATAAATATATATCACAATATTTATTTAAATAAAATAATAATAATAGTTAATTTGAGCTAAACAGTACGGTTAGTTGTTGATAAATTTTGAGGGCGATTCTTATCGCTTGTAGTTGACGCTGTAGGAGCCGCTGGCCACATCGAAGTTGGTGGCTGGGTGGCCACTGTACGGGTTCCAGTTGGGGTGCGCTGGATTGTTGTAACGGGGCTGTGCCACGGGCTGTGCTGGTTGGTAGCTTCTGGGTTGTTGGTAGTTGTTGTTGTTGTTGTTGTTATTATTGAGGAAGCCGTGTTGGACTATTGGGCGGTATGCGGGTTGTTGGGGTTGTTGGTAAGCGGGTTGAGATTTAGGTTGTTGGTATGTGGGTTGTTGGTAGTTGTTTTGGTCGTAATTTACTTGGCTGAAGCGGTAAGGTGTGGATTGGGGTTGTTGTGGTTGTTGTTGGTTGTTGCTGTTGTATTCTTCATTTTTGTAGTACACACTGGGGTCTTCGCGGTATTGACCATCGTCCTCTTCGTTGGGTCCTAGCGGACGTGCGGCTTGCTGGTTGACTTGCAGAGTTGGTGGTGGGACGTTGATTTCGTTACCGGCTGGCTCAAATCCTCTGTTACTCGCACCGTACTCGATTTCGCGGAGTTTTCCACCGTCATCTAGGTAACCGTACTTGCCGAACACTTCACCGTTCGGGTATTTCGATTCTATTTTGTAGGAACCGTCGGCTGCCTCGTAACCGTAGCTATACGACCCATCCTCATTATGCTTGTTGATTTGCTTCAAGATAGGGATAGGAGTGGTGTATTGTTGGGCTGCAGCTACGGCCAGGAATGCTGCCGAGATCAACTGTAACACAAATATAACCAAGATAAATATGATAAATAAACTTTAAATATTGTAGCTATGCAGAAAGACCACGGGCCAATAACCCTTCTTAACTACGACTATTAATATTATTAGGTAATCAAATATATTGCTACAATATATAAATCTTATGTTGATAATAATATTGTAGCTAATAAATTACAAAAATATTAAGTGTATTCTTCATTTTGAGACTAACAGGGCATTGCCGGCAACTTCAATTTCAAGCAATATTATCGGAAATAATAACTGAAATAATAAATGTTCAGAATAATTTTTGGTTTGATATTATTTTGTCTTCATCCACCTCATGGAAATTCATGTTACATATGTATATCAATATCAAGATATACGATTTATCTATATATGAGGAATATCTTTAATATACTCTACCATGTTTAGTATTAGGTTTGTTAAATTCATTATTCATGTAAACCATATCAATTGATTTAATTTTGACCTCTGTTCAATACTTTCATGTACTAACAAAAATAAATTACTATATTATATACACATTATTACTATAACATTTAACTTAATAAAATACCAATAACAGTATATATTGTTACTACTAAAATTTTCTGCTACCACAGCCATTGAGAAGACCGCTGCTGCCGTTGGCAAGGTTAAGAAATCACCTGCAAAGACGAAACATCTAAAACCTGCGTCAAAGTCTAAAAAGGCAACGAAAGGATGACCTACCAAGAAACCAAAGGTGCCCAAGCCATTTTTTTGGGTTTTTTTAATATATGTTTGAAGGTAATTTATTTGTGGCTTATTATTCGCGTCTTATGACACATATCTGTAATATTAATTCAATATTAATTGTAATGAGGCTAATAAAGAATAATATGTATATAACTGAATTATATCAAAAATAATTGTGAATTAATTATTTTTTATAATACTTTATAATTAAGCTTCTGCACTTGTGTTGAGTTTATTTTTACATCGACTTAATATATAATTTATTAAGAGTAACAGCTCGAGGTCGATGTCAGCGGCCTTGATATATCAATTTTAGTAATTCCTGAGCGTGGAAATGAGACAGTTTCTTATTAATAATAATAAGGCGGTGGTAACTGCGGTGCGGCCAGATTCCAGATTATGAGTCAGGCGAGGTGAATATGATCCGACTAAAATATGTATGTGGAAGTCGTAAATAAATGTTTAAATGTCACGGAAGTAATTAAAACTTGAATGACACAGTATTTATACAAAAAAATCAACAATAATAAGTTATTATATAAATGATCTATCATTCGTAAAATTGCCGTGTTTTATAAACATGATCCGGAATGGCATACAATATATCATACACACAAAAACGTAATTATAATTCTAGATCATGCCAATTGGAAAATTATTATGTAACAGCCCTTTTGCAGTATTATATAATTATTTAATTAGTTGTAAATTTATCTGAAAATCTGGTTTTGGATGTGCAATAAATCAAACATATATGTAGTTAACAATGTCCCTCCAAGTCTGACGGTAACACACGGATATCTCCACGAGAGAAAATGATATTCACAACATTCAACGACATTTATCGCCGTTCAAAACAAAAATGTATACCCGTATGGGAAAAATATCTAGTTATTATTTTTAAAATGTGCACAGTTTAAATATTAATATTGTATTAATTTAATAAAAGGAAATTTGAATTTGTTCCAATACGATTTAAAACGTATTAAATGGATACAAGCATCGCAACAACGGGAAGAATGGAAGAAACTAAGGGAGGCTAATGTCCAGCAGTGATGTAGCGTCCACTGCTGGACATTAGCCTCCCTTAGTTTCTTCCATTTTTCCCGTTGTTGCGCTGCTTGTAGCCAGTTGGATTTGATACACAAACACATTAGCACAGTAGGCATACAAAATATAATAAAAAAATAATTCTCAACATTGAGGGGCTGTGTCTTCTTAAATAAATAAATGTTTTAATCTAATTTCTAGCGAAACGTATATATGCATCTAATAACCATTAATTACGGCCAACTTCGATGGTTTTTGGATTTTAGGCTTCTAATAGTTTTTACCAATTTAAATCTCGTCAAAGTTATTTCCGAAAATGAAAACTCAAATTTAACAGTCCTCATTCATTGAAAGAAAGAAATATATCTGTCGAATTCTTAGAAAAACGCATTATTGCATCTATTGCCAAGTAACTGCTTCAAACTAGAATAGTTTTTGTCTATTACTTTACGAATAATGTGTATTTGAAGCGCATAATTCGCATTACATTTTTCAGTTATGATTGAGATACTTCATAAATTACAGCCCGGGTTTTCATCCGATATTTCGAAAAATACATTAAAGATATGAATATTTATATATATATATATATATATATATATATATATATATATATATATATATATAACAATCTTTATTGGGCTATCGACCCTTCTCGGGTCTTTCCGCCTGTGTGTACATTTTGGTTATAAAGGTATAAAAAAGTGAAACAAAGGATATTTTTATTATTATTAGTAAATATATTAATATAGCTACTCAAAACTGTTTAAATTTTAGTATTATTTCACAAGAAATTAGAGTTGGAGATCTGACTGAAATATCCTTAAAATATATGCTTTGGCCAAAATATTCAAAAATTTTAATTTAATCGGCTTCAAATTCTATGTTTGTATTATATGAGTACAAATAAATATTGAATGTTTTAAAAATAAGTCTACGTTTCCATTCAACATCCGAAAAAAAAATATATACCATTGATATAACTTTTTAGAAAGTTGTATTATTTTGTATATAACCACTCTATATATTGTGTGTATGCATCCTCACTAGCTGAGCGACACTGATAAGATCTAATAAGATCGAAATCTAGATATGTAGATTGCTAAGAGGTGGATTCACACTTTTATATGTTTTATAAGATTGGCCTTGTGCTGATATTTCAAGCACTCTGTTGGAATATTATTCCATAGAGGGCACTACCCGGTGTTCCTGATGACTGTGAGCCTTTCTAATTGATGTGGTGCCGCCAGATGGCGTTTAACTTTCCTCCTAGGAGGTTAGTTCTATCAATATTCAATTTCAATTCAACAATATGCTAGTCCATACAAAAAATAGTTTAGTATGGGAACAATTAAAACAAAACAAAAAACAAATTCTTTTTCGGAGTTTCACATATGTTAAACCAATTATTTATATATATATATATATATATATACATTTCTCAATATAAAAACAAATATATGGCTCTTGATGAGTCTTTTTACAAATGTGATTCTAGTCTACAACTACATGAAAGTCAGAAAAAATATATTTTGTATTTTTCCCGCACCACTCCATTTTTTATATACTAGCATATTATTATAACCAAAATATTACAATATGAAGAAAATTCTATCGCGGAGTCTGGTAGAAAAGAATTGTTTTACGAATGTGATTCTCGTTGAATGCAACTACGTTAAGCTCAATAAATAAAATTTGGAATTGTTCCCACACCACACAATTTTTGTATGGACTCACATACGATTATAAACAAAATATTGCAACATGAAGAAAAAGGGAATTCGATGTAGGAGTCGGGTAGAAAACAAATAACTTAGCAAATGCGATTGTAGTCGAAGGCAATTACAAAAAAAGACGGAATTTGAAGTATTGGATTGTTAAGGTGTCTACTTTGTGATAATTCATTTTAAAGGAAAAATAAAACGATTTTTTACTTTGTTTTTATCACACTTCAGTTACACTTTGCAACTAGTTTCGGCTAAGCTCCAGCCATTTTCGAGCTCCTCCGATGATGTCAGATTATACATATTTAAAAGGAACATAAAATTAGGATAGATTAAATTACTACCCGTTCGAAACTTAACCTATAATAATTTATATATGTTCCTTTTAAATATGTATACTCTAGTGGTAAATATTGCACGAGGAAATTTTCGAATTTTACTTGTTTGTTTTTGTGTTCTATTTTGTTGTTATCTTTATAAGTTACGGCAGGACGAAAAGGGGTTTGATTTGCTTGTATTTGAATTTAATTCGATGTATTATATATTATTAGTCAGGTTATAGGGATAGTCTAAAGGACCATTCAGAATAAGCGTGGTAGGGGTAACTTAGCGGTAAACGAAATTGGACACATGTATAAAAATGCGGGCGTTTACAGCAGCGCAGCAGAACCCCTGGCAGAACTATGACAGAACATGGGTAATTATCTCTACCATAATTATCCCATAGCATTCCTGCCTAATTTTGTTCGTCTGAATTTTTATAGCCATGCAAAATATTGCTTACCGCTATCTTACTACCGCGCTTATTGTGAATGGCCCATTAGGGTACACAAGTCTATATCACACGTGTATGTTGTTGTATATATATATATATATATATATATATATATATATATATATATATATATATATATATATATATATATATATTAAAGGTAAAGTATATTGCCTGTACATCAATAAAATTTATTACTTTCGTTCACATTTCACTAAAACTAATGAGGAATGAGTACATATAAAGGGTGGAATTCGATCTTTACATTATTATAATCGGTGCCTCTAATCGCGCACTCGTGATCCAAGAAATGGAGCATAGCAAATATAATAATAATTATATAAGCGCAGTTCTTCGGCCCAGCCTTGCTAATTTATCGGTTGCACCTCAAATTCACTTGTGGTTTTTATTATTATTATTTTAAACGAAAGCGACTGGAATGTGTATTTATGTAATTGCGTTGTGTAGAACCTATTACGCGAAGAATATAAACCACAAATGCAAAACGTCGAAAATAATACTATTATGGGGCAATAGTTCATTTTATATTATATACTCCAGTGAGTTTATAGTGTATGATGAATAATATTTTAGTAGTAATCCCGTACGTGAATATCTCTTCAGATTATATTAATAATAATAATAATTTTTATTTAGTGTTTACAATACACAATGCTTTGCAAAAGCCAAATTTATAATTAAATGTAAAATTGAAAAAAGAAAAAAGAAAAAGTATATATTAGAAAAGTATATATTACACGTTATATATTGTTTAAAATAACTAGTGTTTTTTAAGCTCTATGCAAAGCCGTAGAAAATATAGTTGTTTTATTTCCTTCATTGAAAATTAATTACAGTATATTAGACGCCGCAACCATTCAATTTCTGATATAAAATTGAAAAATGAAAAGTCTATATTAGAAAAGCATATATTAGAAAAGTATATATTACACGTAATTATTGTTTAAAAAAACTAGTGTCGTCTTAGCGCTAGGCAAAGCTGTAGAAAATATAGTTTGATTTCCTTTATTGAAAATTAATTAGGGCTGCAACCATTAAATGTTTGATATATTAGAGCATTATTGAAGCTGACTAAGTGTCAACTATAATTAATATCATCATTTAGTTTTTATTTTAAGAATTAAAATTATAACAGATTTGATCGAAAAGTTATTGGCCAGTATTGCTTATCTCAGAAAACTAGATCGGACAGACCAAATCTGATCATTCTTTTGGATTCACAATTTTCATAAAAATTAAAACTGCTGTAATCAGAATTTAAAATTTAATGATTTCCTTTTACTAGATTTCACAAACTTGTATAAACTTATCTTCCGATAAAAAAGTCTATCCGTTGATGACTTATGACTAAGTGGTGACTGATAATCATGACTTATTTATATAATAAAACTAGAAACAACCCAGCTCAGTGATATAGTGATTAGAGTCACCATCCGTCTCGTACTGAGCATTGGGGATCGAAAGTTCTACGTTGTGGGCGAAAAATACAATGAATTGAGAAAATTAATACTTATATTCTACGTTCTTTTTCTAATTAGCCACCGTTAGTATCAGTGCACTTTATGTATGGTCCATAACTACGTGCTTCTACTAAAACATACAAGCCGAAATAAACATAAGGAAAGAAATGATAGAAGGCATGTTAGAAATGGCAAGAAAACTAGGTTTTGCAAAACGAGAAGCAAATGAAGAAAGGATGAAAAAAGACATAGTTATTCTTATGGAACTACGGCACTATCTGAGTGATGAATCACTAGATTTTGATTTTCCATATTAATTAATTAATGCTCAAAAACTCAGACTCCGATGGGACTCAAACCCACGTCTCCGGCCATCGCGGTCGTCGCGCTACCAACTGCACCACGAAGGGTCAAAGTCGATATCACGCAAGATTATCGTAATGTCTAATTTACCGACTGCATGAGCGAAATCTGGAAATCGGACAATTATCGCGGGCAGCGTCAAATTATCTGATGAATTGGACATTACGAACATCTTGCGCGCTATCGCTTCTAACCCTAGAGTAGCATATCACAGATATTCCTAAACCTGTATCACAGGCCCACAAATCACGAAAAAATAGATCAACGAAACCATCAAATCCACCAAAAATAACAAAGCAGCTGGACCGGAGATACCAAAGAACATAATCAAGTTCTTAGATGACGAGTGCATATCAAAACTACAGATAATATTCAAAAAACAAAATCGATTACACGGGCATATATTGGCTATCTGGCTGAAATTAACCACCATACCCTTGCCAAAGAAGAAAATGTCAGGAAATACAATGAATAAATAATGGCTCATTATATTGATGAACCACACACTAAAAACCGTTCTAAAAGTACTACACCAAAGACTATTTAGAAAGTACGAAGCCGTTGTTGGGGAGACACAATTTGGTTTCATAGACGGATTAGGGACCACAGAAGTACTAACTGCGGCACAGGTGCTGGTACAAAACTGCCACGACTAGCGAGAACTAGTATTAATTTGGTTTAATAATAATAATCTATTTTTATGTTATTACTAATAATAATAATGATAATAATAACATGAAACTAGAATTTTAAAATTTGAGGGTTAGTCCACTTTTTCTCTCAATGCCGCATATAATAAGACAAAATGCCAAAGATATACTAAACCTACAAATATTAGATTAGTGTTAGCTCTGAGTTGCACATTTCGGTCTTTCATTATCAGAATTTAGTTCTAACACGCGCTATGAATATAAGACTAGAACAGTATAACAATAGTATTTCTTCTCATTCAAACGCCCTCAGTGTTAATATCAAATTAGCGTTTTGCAACTGGGTTCAAAAACAGGGGTAAAGCATGCGTACCGCACGACAGTCGTAAAGCAAGAGACTGGAGGGTAGCATAGCTAGACACTTAGGCCTCAAAATGGGCCCATAGTCTCCCCTGCCTAATTCTGACTGTCACCGATACGTAGTGAATCCTGAAAACATGAGCAACTCCTTTCGAGATGCGGTACCCAATTCGTAGGGAAGAAGTGTCAGGGCAAACAAAAGCGGGTGATATGGTCCTCCGAAAAGGGGGGGTGGCGTCAGGTCACCAACCCAACTCTGTAAAAGAAATCATAATCACGAAGCCCAAATAGCCTCGGAACACGAAGACGGATAACAGTAGCCAACTCTCGCAACAAAATAAGAACAACGATTTAAGGATTGTAACCTGGCACATACGATCCATGCAACAACCGGGAAAGATGAAAGAAATAGGAAATAAACTAATCAACCATAAAATGAATATTGTTACATTGCATTAGATGGTACAACGAAAAATAGACAAGAAAGACTTCACAATATTCTACAGTGGAAAACATGACAAATCCGGGCAATATGGGGCAGGTTTATTTGTTAACAGTAAAACCGAAAAGTCGATAATATACTTTTTGTACTGACGTCCTAAGACAAGTTATTTCCCGCATTGATTTGGGTGCGGGAAATACTACTTCCTGCTCTAGTGCGGGCAGTAGCCAGTGTTGCCAACTTAAAATTCGGTACCATTGTAAATATGTATTTATAAATATGAGAATGCATGCAAGCACAGCTTACACCTCTTATACTTCAAATAGCATTAAAAATTATGGATATGGTACTGAATAAATACAATTTTGAAGAAAATATAGACTTTAAATTATATGTAATTGGTAGTGTGACATAACATATTTGTCACAACAACTTTAAAAAACTTTAAATACATATTTAGTATTTATTCGTACAAAAAATAAGATACGTTATTCGTACGATAAGGCCGTTTCCCGAATACGCTCATTCGGGAAACTTGCCTTCCTGCACTAATAATGTAAATTACTATTATTCCAGTAAACTATGCCTTCAGACTGACTGGAAAATTTAACAACGTAACCATTGTGACTAGATAAGCACCGCCAGAGGAAAGCGATGACACCTTCTAAGATGATCTGGTAAACGTATGCGAAGGAGTGACGAGATACGATGATACGCTTATGATACCGGGCCATTTTAATGCAAAGATAGGAAAAGAAACCAATGCAATAGAAGTAGCAGGAAAATACTCGTTAATTGGCGAAACATGGAGCAAGCTGACGTCTGATCAATGAAAATAATACGTACGGATTTGCAACGAAAAGATATTCATAAAGGAACATGGGTAATACCAGGTTCCGATCGAACAAACCAATTTGATCACATTCTTATTAGGAAAAAACAAGCATCCTCTATAAGAAAAACAATCGTTGTTTGGCACATTCTGCACAGAAAAAAAGAAAAGCAACAATCAGTTCTAACAATTCAAACAACATACCCATATCTTCCCTTCTCTCTTAAGAAACCCACCCTAAGATTTTCAGTCCATTCCCATTTTCTCTTAGCTATTCACTCACCTATCTGCAATTACCCACCCAATCTATCACCATACCCTCTTACTCGTTGCTCAAGTGCCACCACGTGTTACTCCCTTATTTACTATTCCGTACACACGCGGTGTGCCCTTGCCCCATCCATTAGTTCCTTCCCCTCTCTTCCGACGTACCATCTATAATATCTCTATAATAAATATACATTCAATGAGAGTACCCAATTGCGATCGCGATCATTTTCTGGCAATGACAGGGTTACGGCAAAGATCAAGCACTGCCATTTCCACTGGACGGAAAAGATCATAATTGAATACAACGGTATTACTTGATAAAGACGAACTGCATAAATATCACCATGCTATTATTCAAAGCTTAAAGAAATACTAGTATTACCAATCATTTAGAAGAATAGTGCGATAACTTCAAAGAGGAGCTGGTAAAGACAGGTGACGAAGTCACAGAAAATAGTATCACGAGGTATTAATAGTTTGATAATATATATAAACAAACTTGTGAATTAAAAGAATGACGCTAGGCAGAAATGCTTCAAAAGAACACTAGAGGAAACAAAGAAGCATACAAAGAAAAAAGAAGTGTTTCCAACAAACATATAAAAGATAAGAAAATGGAAATGATGATGAACAAGCTTCAAGCGATTGAAGAAAATTACCACCAGAAGGTGAAGGATTTCTACAAAACTATTAAAAATGAAAAAAAAACGGCTATGAATGAAAACTAAACAAATGTAAGAATAAAAGTGGCACACTTTTAACGGCAGAAGGAGAAGTTATGACAAGATGGGGCAAATATTTTTCAGAGCTGCTCATTTGAGTAATACTGGTAATGTACAAGACCGCACAATTACGAATCAAACTGCAAAACCCAATATCGAGCAAGCATCATTACATGAGTTAGATGATGGTAAAGATTAAAAACGGTAAATCATCTGACGAATATGGCATTACGGCAGAAATTATTAAGCTGGTTGGAACCGTTCTTATTGACACACTCCATTTAATGAAATGGTTAATATGACTGGAAGAATATTACTTGCCCAATGTTGCAATAGTTTGTAACTGATAAACAAAAATAATTGTTTATAACATTTCTAATAGTAGTACTAGTAGTAGTAGTAGTAGTAGTTGTAGCAGTAGTAGTAGTATTAATAGTAGTACTAGTAGTAGTAGTAGTAGTAGTTGTAGCAGTAGTAGTAGTATTAATAGTAGTACTAGTAGTAGTAGTAGTAGTAGTTGTAGCAGTAGTAGTAGTAATAATAGTAATAGTAATAGTAGTAGTAGTAGGAGTAGTGTTAGTAATAGTAGTAGTAGTAGTAGTAGTAGTAGTAGTAGTAGTAGTAGTAGTAGTAGTAGTAGTAGTAGTAGTAGTAGTAGTAGTAGTAGTAGTAGTAGTAGTAGTAGTAGTAGTAGTAGTAGTAGTAGTAGTAGTAGTAGTAGTAGTAGTAGTAGTAGTAGTAGTAGTAGTAGTAGTAGTAGTAGTAGTAGTAGTAGTAGTAGTAGTAGTAGTAGTAGTAGTAGTAGTAGTAGTAGTAGTAGTAGTAGTAGTAGTAGTAGTAGTAGTAGTAGTAGTAGTAGTAGTAGTAGTAGTAGTAGTAGTAGTAGTAGTAGTAGTAGTAGTAGTAGTAGTAGTAGTAGTAGTAGTAGTAGTAGTAGTAGTAGTAGTAGTAGTAGTAGTAGTAGTAGTAGTAGTAGTAGTAGTAGTAGTAGTAGTAGTAGTAGTAGTAGTAGTAGTAGTAGTAGTAGTAGTAGTAGTAGTAGTAGTAGTAGTAGTAGTAGTAGTAGTAGTAGTAGTAGTAGTAGTAGTAGTAGTAGTAGTAGTAGTAGTAGTAGTAGTAGTAGTAGTAGTAGTAGTAGTAGTAGTAGTAGTAGTAGTAGTAGTAGTAGTAGTAGTAGTAGTAGTAGTAGTAGTAGTAGTAGTAGTAGTAGTAGTAGTAGTAGTAGTAGTAGTAGTAGTAGTAGTAGTAGTAGTAGTAGTAGTAGTAGTAGTAGTAGTAGTAGTAGTAGTAGTAGTAGTAGTAGTAGTAGTAGTAGTAGTAGTAGTAGTAGTAGTAGTAGTAGTAGTAGTAGTAGTAGTAGTAGTAGTAGTAGTAGTAGTAGTAGTAGTAGTAGTAGTAGTAGTAGTAGTAGTAGTAGTAGTAGTAGTAGTAGTAGTAGTAGTAGTAGTAGTAGTAGTAGTAGTAGTAGTAGTAGAAGTAGTAGTAGTTACTGTATTTTTATAATTCTGTTGCTATCGACCTTTGGGCCCTTCTGCCATGTGTTACTATGTGAATGTTACTCTATGTTTATGTTTTAGAAAATGGAACCTAAGTTTTCGAAGTTCAAACAACAAATGACGATTCATTTAATATTATATTCTAATCAACATTTTTTAAACTATTAGTTCATAATTTTTTTAATATCGTAAACCTATTTTGTAAAAAAAACATACATTTCCTATTACATAGGGTTAGTTGTATTAATTTAAACATTTAAAAAAATAAATTATCAAAGTTACATAATATTCAATAATATCGTAGACTAATTAAATTGTTGTGCAAAAAATCCTACTGCTTTTACATGTATTAACGTTGCGAGTAGTTCCTATGTAATGCTTCTATGAAAAAAATAATCTATATTTGGATGTATGAATAATCTGGGTGAATGTTCAAACTTTAGAATTGAAAAATTGTATGCGTAACTCTATAAAAGTCTTGACTGTTATAACAATTATTATTAACGGTACTGCAATGACAA
Source organism: Lordithon lunulatus (assembly GCA_963942505.1). Lineage (NCBI taxonomy): Eukaryota > Metazoa > Arthropoda > Insecta > Coleoptera > Staphylinidae > Lordithon > Lordithon lunulatus. The sequence goes on along the minus strand of OZ012672.1, from coordinate 37,399,745 downwards.
CAACAAAGCGGAGACAGTGGGCAATGTAAAACGTTCACTTTTATTGTGTTCTCGAGTTACTGGTTGGTCATGGAAATTAAACACAAACAACTTTTCTTTTCAAGCAAATTTACCCTTTTTCCATTGTGATTCCTAGAACAAAGGAATTTTGAAAAGTAATGTTTTTGTTTTGAAGTAAGATATATGGTACAGTCTGTTATAATAACTACTCGGTGGCTAAATATATATTTGTTTACATTTTTATATAACTGAGCAGAATGCGTTTATGCAAGACAAGAGCTAATTGTGTCGGCTAAGTTTATTTTTTTATAAATTCTAAATTATATTACTTTCGTCTATTTGATCTAGTAAAACATATGCAGATATAGTTCAAACCAAATTGATTTCCACGTTAATGGCCATAAATGCTATAATTATGAGGTATTTCGTTGTTTATTTATTTACATATTTAATATCAGTACCTAGGAGGTATGTCAAATTTCTGTAAGTATACAGGATAGCAGTTTGAACTGGTTTTATTTATATTTATTTAATTTTGTAAATGTTTTGGACTTTTAGAACGCAATTTGATCACTACATTCTTTTTAGTACTAGCATTTAGTGTTATTTATTTACAATAAATTTTATAAATTTAAATTGATTGTTTATAAGTATCTTGAATAAAAGTAGACTTAGTGTTCTATATCTGCGAAGTTGATATTTACATAAATATATTTTATATAGATTATAAAATAACAATGGTTTATATTTTTTTTATCAAACAGTCTTTCACTATAAATTAATTTCTAGTCTATGTTTATCCATAATTTCTCTTCTTCTATAGTAGTCGATAGTTGTTATTTCGTAATTTGTAATCGACAAATATTATCGACACTACATTTCATACGATAGCACCACCTTTAACACTTATCTTTGGCATACTTTCATGATTGTGTTGTATCATTTTGTCATAATAAATCAGCAATTTTATACAACTAAAGTATTGCTATAGCGATAAACATAAAAATACAATGTTTTCTACTATAATATGTAATAAGGTGAAAATTGTACAAAAGTTTACCCCTTAACTTGTAACTAAACTAAATAATTTTTATTTATTGAATCCTGAATTAATATTAATTTGTTAGGAAAGACGCCCTAACCATTATATTTTTTTATATACTTTTTTTTATAATCTGGGTATTTAGTACTTTTTTATGTATATAATTTTTGTTTTGTTTTTGATGAGCATAGTATATTGGAAGGTTTTCTATTTTTTTAATTTGTCATGTAACAAATTCTAATTTCAAAATATATTGGGCGTATAAATTATAACTGTTCGTTTAAAAAGAAACGTTTTTGGGGAGTTATTTTTACCAACTTCAATGGATGTCTGATTAGATTATGTCTTATGTCTAGTTTATAATCCTTAAATTTTCAGTACTTTAGTTTACAATACTATCAAAGCGAGTGATTTCCTAATAACATTACCGTATAAGGAAAATATATAACTAATTTTTATTTTCATGTATTTTAGATCATAGTATTCATTCACTCAATATAGTTGAAATCCGCTATTTCTAGAGAAATGTTATGTGTACGTCAACAATATGGCCGAAAATGGGCTTATATGTTTTTTAATTTATTTTAATAACTATACCACATGAACCGAATATAAGTAGAACACAATCATTGATAATTTGGCAAATCTAACTTTCGGTAATTTATATGAAAATCTTACAGATCGTCTAGAAAATAGAAATAAGTAGAATTATTGAGGTGAGACATATCTGCTTTTGGCAAATAGCTACAGATATATACAAAATATCTTTATAATAAAATTCTTTCATAAAAATTGTATTTTATTTTTAATTTTTTAAATTAAATACAACTTTTATTTAAATCGTATTAACGAAAATAAGAAAAATTTGAGTACATTTCATAAAATACAATTTTTATGAAAGATTTTTATTATAAAGATATTTTGTATATATATATATATATATATATATATATATATATATATATATATATATATATATATATATATATATATATGTAGCTATTTGCCAAAAGCTGATATGTCTCACCTCAATAATTCTACTTAATTTTTAAATTACAACAGGTACTGTTACATTAAAGTAATAATCTACATATGAAAATGAAAGTCGAAGCTTATTACAATTCCAAATTAATAATAAACCTTCCCATTTATTAATGAGTGAATTTATGTAAATTTATGGAAAATGTTAGTCAAATTCCCATATGAGCTTATAGCCACAAAAGTGTCTAATTTAAGTATGGGTCAACTTTGTTTGACTAATTTTTGAGCATATATCAGAATTATTTTTAAAATACGATTTAATAATTCATATGTTCGGAAAGTAGTGTGGTGCACATGCGTTTTTTTTTAATAAGACGACTCATAAATAAACATATATATATATATATATATATATATATATATATATATTTCTATGTTTAATATTTTTCAACATCATAACTTTACTATTTTCCTGCACTAATAACTTTACTATTAACTTGCAAATTAATGTCACAATTTCCTTATCGCCACATTACATGCACTGATTAATTAATTAATATCCCGATTAACTGAATGTGTTCTGTTTATGTTTGCGCGCCGCGAGCTCTTTTTTAATGGCTAATTAAAACTACGCACTGTATCGATCAAATTTCTTTGGGTACTTACGATGATTCCCGTCATTTTCGTTCGTCGCACTGTACTTTGTATGCGTGTATGAAACAAAGGAGTGGCGAACCGTTCTTGTCGGGGGAGCTTATATAGTTTAAGCCCCCACAATAATGCGGTGCAAGGTTAGCTGTTGGGCTTGGACTCCTGCCGCCCGCCTCCGGCACGCCGGCCTGGCCATCCGTGTCCATTGACTCTTTTCGTCTTATGTATTCGGTTGACGGCAAAAGTTTGCAAAAAAAAACGTATGTAGTCACAAGGGCGACAGCCGAAATGATAATGAGATATAATTTGTTTTGCGGATAAAAATATGGTGACATTGTGAAATACATCCGTTTTAAACGTATTCATTGAGAAAGTTGTACTGAAGTGAATAAACGAGTAAGGTCTGCAATAATATTAAGAAAATAAACATTTCGTTTATCTGTTGTAGAGTGCTTTAGGATTTTGCAATTTTGTAGTGCCCCACCTTAATATAAGTTTGAGTTTAAGAATTTAAATAATATAGGTGAAACTTATAAAGTGAAAAAACTCACATGGAACTGTAAAAGACAAGAGATGCTATTAACATTTATATCTAGAAGGATTAAGGAAGATATTTGTAATATAGTGCATACTTACGATAACAATATTTATTTGTAAAATGTGTTGTGCACAAAATTTATTACCTTTAAACAATGTATAAGTATCTCTAAATATTCAATAAGGTAGACCACACATATCAATCTAAACACATAAACAAAATGAAGGACGAATGCTTTATATATAAGCTCCATAGCGAATAATGCAAGCGAGAATAACAAATTACCGAAATACCTAAAAAGGATATATAGGAAATACAAAAATTCTACGATAATGCAAGGTATACATTAAGAAAAATAAAGAACAATAATAGAAAACATATATAAATGAATACAAATAAACACCAACAAAGATATTCCCAAACCATAGCTGTCGGATGTGTAACTAGATTTTTTTTTCGAGGAAGCAGCAGATCTTATATTCAACAGGTATAATACCAGATGAATGGTTGACATCAACCTTTGTAACACTCCCCAAAAAGACGAACGAAAACAATGTGCAGGCCACCGTACAATAAGCCTTATGAATCATACTTTAAGGATATTCCTAAAGTTTATACAACACAGAATACACAGTAAACTATAACAAGAAATTAGTGAAATACAATTCGGATTCAGAAACGGCCTCGGTACTAGAAAAGTACCGTTTGCCCTAAACAACCTAATGCAGAGATCCCTAGATGTAAACATGATGTAAACCAATGCTAACTATATGACTATAACAAAGCATTCGATAAAGTACGATAATACCGCCTTATTCAGCTCCTAGAAAAAAATAAACTCAACACCAGAGATCTCAGTATCATTGGTAGCCTCTACTATAATCAAAAAGCAATCGTACAAATAGATGGCAGCACATCGAAAGAAATAAAGAGGGGGCTCAGACAAGGTTGCGTACTATCATCAATGCTTTTCAACATATATGCAGAATTATGAAGAAAGCACTTGAAGACGAAACAATTGGAGTAAAATTAAATGGCGTACCCATCAATAATATAAGATACGCCGACGATGCAGCCATAATTGCAACCAACATAGAAGACCTTCAGAAAATAATCAACAGAGACTAGTGAATAATGGGCCATCATTGAATACGATGAAAACTAAATGTATGATAATGACAAAATACACCACAAACCAGGGACAACATCTATGTCCACAATGAAGCCATAGGAAAAGTAGTAAAATACAACTACATAGGCACAAAAATTACCCAAAATAACGATAGTTCAACGGAATAAGGATTAGAATAGCAAACCTAGAAGAACTTTCATGAAAATGAAAAGAGCACTATTCAAAAAAGTTTAGAATTAAGAACAATCCTAACAAAATGATACTTACGCAACGTACCATTATACGGGGCAGAAGCATGGACACTAAAGAAAACATACATACATAGGCTAGAGACGTTCGAGTTAAGGACGTAGAATAAACATCTCCCGCGCTATCCACTACCAGCCTCCGTGGATAGAGCGACGGCCGCGATAGACGTGGGTTCGAGTCCCACCGAAGAGTGAATGTTTGAGAAATAATAAATGTAACATTGATATAGCTGGTGATTCTTCATTCCTTTAGCCGTATACGTCAAACAGTCTTTCACTATAAATTAATTTCTAGTCCATAATTTCTCGTCTTCTATAGTACTCGATAGTTGTTATTTCGTAATTTGTAATCGATAAATATTATCGACACTACATTTCATACGATAGCACCACCTTTAACACTTATCTTTGGCATACTTTCATGATTGTGTTGTATCATTTTGTCATAATAAATCAGCAATTTTATACAACTAAAGTATTGCTATCGCGATAAACATAAAAATACAATGTTTTCTACTATAATATGTAATAGGGTGAAAAGTGTACAAAAGTTTACACCTTAACTTGTAACTAAACTAAATATTTTTTATTTATTGAATCCTGAATTAATATTAATTTGTTAGGAAAGACGCCCTAACCATTATATTTTTTTGTATACCTTTTTTTTTTATCTCACTATGATAATTGGAATACAATATTTTAGAGGCAAGCGGGACGAGGTATCAGATTTTTACGCCAGCGAGAATGATGGAGGAAGTACTGGAGTGTAAAAGGCGAATGTATACCGATCTGAACAGCATTCCTAGGGGTAAGCTAATGGAGTGTATGCAAAGGTTAGGGATGGAAGAGGTAGCGGTGGAGGGGGTGTGAAGGATGTACAAAGAGTCGTAGGCAAAACAGAGAGTGAATGGAGAAGTGTTGGAGAAATTTAGAATAAATATGAAAGTAAGGCAGGAAAGTAAGTGCCCTCTCTGTTAAGGACAGACCAAGCGTCAGGAGTTATGGTAGGAAGGACGAAGGTATCGAGGATGACATTAGCGTTTAATGTAGTAGTAGAAAGTAAGTAGTAAAAAGAATAGGAAAATACCTTGAATAAGAGGGAGTTCGTGGTGTAAAATAATAAATAGACGGTGTTCAGAAATAAGGCTAGGAAACGATGAAATGCAAGGAAATAATATATGAGATAGTGATTTTAAGTATTTGGGATATTTGGTTTGAATGCATAGGTTTAATGCATTTGGAAAGAATGCAAGCAACGGCGAGGATGGCGTGAAGAATAACGAAGATAAAATGGGATAGGTGCTGGACTGGTAACATACTGATAGAGTGTAAGATCTGGTATGCATATCTGAAGTCAATATTGTTGTATGGATGTGTGCGTATTGCCAGAGACATATAATCGAAAGGGAGCAAGGTTGGTTTCTGAAGAGTCTGTTAGAACTCGAAAGATCACGTCTATGACGGTGATCCTGCAAGAAACGAATCGGATGGGTATGTCATGTGGGAGAGTAGTGAAGTTAGAGGAAATATGGCTAGGGCTGGGGAAAGAGACTACGCGGGACGTGTGGATGAGCTGCAGTAGTAGGGCAGATAGTGGATGGAGAAACTATAGTTGAAAGATGTATGATAGACTGGATATATCTGAGGTGTGGGTGGAGGAAAATCTTAGAGGAATGGGACGTCTATGAACTGTGGTCAGGGACAAAATGAGGGATGTAAAGTGGCACGAAAGACATGTGGGAGAGGAATTAAGTAAGGGCGCAGAGAAGACTAGTGTAAGGAGGGATATATTTCTAGTTTTGGAATTATATTTTCTTCTTTTCTTTTTAGTAGGCTTAGAGCCTGTTTTCCAGCTTAATGTGTTTATTGTGAAATTGACGCCCAGCTATCCCTTCATCTCTTTGGTGGTCTGCTTGGGGGCTTTGCACATTCCTATTATTTTTTTGGTTGTGTATTATGTCGCGTATTGTGTGCCTCGTATTACATCTGAGCATCCTCAATTCTGCCGTTCGAACTATGTGCTTGGTTCCGTTGGTGTCTCTAGTTTCTGCGGCATATATGATTATTGATCTACTGCATGATTTTTATATTCGAGTCTTTGCTCCTCATTTTAGAAACCGGTTCTTCAATATGATGTTTGTTTTAGTACCTGACTATTCTAGATGCTTTATCGGTTAGGTTCTTTACTTCAGACCTCCTATCTTGATGAGCGATTATTTCTACTCCTAAGTACCTAAAGAACATCAACTGCTCTATTATTTCCTCGCTAATAGCTAGTTTGCATCTTGTAGGTTCTTTTATCACAGCTAGTGCTTTTGTCTTCTGTACCGCATGGTCTAAGATTTCGATGTTAGGTAAAATTGATGCAGTGATCTTTGTAGTTCATCCTCGGACTAGAGATAATTACTGCATCTTCTGCGTAGCACAGTATTGTTATTTCTTCTTTATCAGTTTGAATCCATGCCCCGCGTTTTTGACGTCATCTATTATTTTGTTCATAATTAGGTTGAAGAGTGTAGGGCTTAGTGAATCCCCTGTCTTATTCCTGTTGAGATGGATACTCAAGCGGTTGATAACAAGCATGCTAGTTATTATTATATTTTCGATAATTCTGACAATTTCTTCCTGGGTGTTGTCCTATCTCAGTATAGTTGTGATGTCGTTTAACCTCACTCAGTCGAACACTTTGATTAAATCTATGAAGCACATATACGCTGATTTGTTGTATTTGATTCATTTCTCGACGATTTGTCAAATACGGTATGTGTAGTAGATCTATTTTTCGAAACCTCTGCGTTTCTTTAATAAATAGGTATGGAGTCTGAGTCTGAGATAATAGTGCATATGATTTTTGTGAATAGTTTCATCGCGGCGCTTAGGAGGGTTATTCCTCTGTAGTTTCCTGATTGCTATTTGTCGCCTTTTGTAATACAGGAGCGGTGAGGCTTTCCTTCCGGTCTGATGGTACAGTTGTCTCAATTAGGATCTCATCACAAAAGCTGCCTAGTTGGTCGCTTGAAGGTTAACCTCCATACATTATCATTTCGTTGTTCAGTTGGTCTACCCCTGGAGCTTTTCGTTTTTTTTGTACCTTGTTTTATCAGTTCGTGGTTGATGCGTTTGGTTGTTTCTGCCATCGGTAGCGCTTAATGGTGTGGCGTCTCATCTTCTTCGAACATCTGTTTGAATTGGTGTTAGGGCGAAGTTAGCGAATTTCTAACAAAAACTATCTCGGAAAAGATATGGATTTTCTGAGATAGTTTTTGTTGTTAATTAGTTTGATTTCGCGTACTCTTCGTCGTATTATTCATGTTCCATGACGGCAGTGAAGGTTTCCCAGTATTCGGTCTTTATTCTTCTTATTGCTGTTTGCATTTTATTCCTTATCTCTCTGTATCGTAGCCACTCTTCTATTGTTCTGCTAGTGAGGTACCTTAGGTAGGTTTTTCTATTTTTGTTGCCATTTGTTTTACTTCCGGCGTGAACCATGGTGTATTATATTTATTAGAGTTTTTGTTTATACTCCTTTTCCCTAATGATATCTACCGATCACTAGGAAAAAGGAGGACAAACAAAAACTCTAACAAATATAATACTGGATGTCTCAATTTGTAGTTTTAATTTTTGTTTCCTGATTGTCCTGATGTTGAATATTCTCTCCTATTTTGCGTCAATCTTTGTTCGTACAAGTCCTTCACGGTGGAGTCATCTATGGATTCGATGTTTATAATTAATATAATTTATCCATGTGAATATGCAGTAGCTTCTTTTTCAGTTGTGTTGTGGGTCGTAGTTTGGCCACGACTAGTTGGTGGTTTGATTCGATTTTCGCTGGTGTTAGGGAGCGTACGTCGATTCTTTGGGTTGGGTGTACTGCTCTATTCGAGATTATGTAAATGAACGTCGATGAGTAACTTTGTGTGTTGGGACAGGTTGTCTTGTGTTGTAGCTTGCGATTGAAATATGTGTTGCTTACTCTCATCTCGTTTTGTGCGCAGAATGTGGTGAGGGTTTCTTCGCTGTTATTGACTTGTACTTAATTGAAACATTGTTCTACGCCATCTACGATTGTGTCACTAATTATGATCAGGATTTATTGCTCGTTATATATTTTGTTGATTTCGACCTGCTTGTAGAAGATTCCGATCACTTTTCCCTCTGCGGTTAGTTCCGTATAATGTGCATACGTCAATTTTGTGTCTTTCTACTTATAGCAAAACTTCCTGTTCTCTTCCATTCCAGGTACTTATGTTCCAACAGACGCATAATAGTATAATTTTCATTCATGACTCTTGTCTTCGTTTTCTAGCCTGTGTCTTTAGCTGGGTTCTTCATGGTTGTATCAGTCCGTTTCCGAGGCATATGGCTGGTTCTGTGATTTACTGTCCGTAGGCTGCTAAGCCACGTACAAAGCCTTCTGATTTATCCAGCCACTGGGCTACTCAATCCACCCAGTGCAGGCGCATATATGATTATATTACATTATATATTATATATATATATATATATATATATATATATATATATGATTATGTTTTAGTATTCGATATTATATTTAGTTTTGTTGTGTGTATATAAAGTTGATTTTTTTTTTAAATAATAATGGTAATAACAATAATATATTTATTGATGATACCAAAAAACTTACACAAGTCATAAAATGCATTTCTATAAATGTCTACAACATTAAGGGTGGAAAAAGTGAAACTATTTAGGATTAAACTATACGGAGAAAGTCCAAAATCAGGAATTTGCGAAGACAAATGTAGAATAGCGAAGGGAAATGATAAATGAATGACTAATGGTTACATAATTTCTTTCAAATTATATTTTTATGTGTATCAACAAAAAAAAAATTAGACAGAATTTATTCCGTGTAGAATATTAATTTCTGTATTATATAATTTTTGAATCATTATATTTGGCCGCATGCTTCGCAATCATCCAATTAATAAATCAATTTGTTTTCATTAGCATAACTATTCGCCTTATTATTTATTCCTTATGTCACACATTGTTATTACAAAAAAAGCGCTGCAATAAATAAATAAATAGGCAAGTGACATATTCTAATCCGCAACCGTTCCTTCGAGATCTGTAATGCAAATGCTAGTAATTATAGATTGTAGAAAAATTCAATAAACTTGCTCGACTTTATTTTATAAATGCGAAATTCCATCGGCTGTAGCAGGTGTTGAAGTGAAACAAGATTTAATGCATAATTTAAAAATATTTTTTTTATAGAAAACAAAAGTTTAAATATATTCACGTTTGTCATGATAAATTGAAATAAATTGTATCTTAAATTATGCGTCTAACGTATAGGTCCACGCATTGGTATTTATTCTTTGCGATACTTTTTTTAGTTTTTAGTTTAGCTGTCTAATAATATTACTTTTATAAAGCGATTTCTCATCGAGTTTTTAAGACCATCAATAAGCCGAATATTGTAATATAGGTGCTCAAAATTAAGAAATGTCAGTGAATAAACAAATCATGTGTAGCTTTAATAGCTTCCCTTTAGAGAAAAACTCGAATAATGTATTAGAAAATAACTTTATTTAGCATATACAGCTATAAACATCAAAAACCCAAGTATATTCAACTTACATAACAAACAAACAACCCATCCTCTGTCCCTCAAAAACTTGGTCTTTCAGCTGGAATGATCGTGTATATCTCTGAACAGCTATCACATATTAATTGCAGAATGTGTCCCCAACTTCTGATAGAAGATTCATTCCTTGTAGTGTCACCACACTGATTTTACACTCCTATTCGCATATTCTGAAGGTTTTATATATAATTGATATCATTGAAGAAATCAGGTACTTTTTTCGAATCGTATCTTGTTCAAAGAGATTTAGTCGCTGGGTTAAGGGGTGAACAGCTTAATTTTTTAAATCCAAATTATGTAAACAGCGTGTCTAGCTAAGTTTGTTTTATTGTTAATTGTCAGTAGGATATTAATCTCTGAGGCAATATTTTACCTAATAATGAATAACAGTATCGGTTTCCTCCGGTAAGGAGCGAGGGGTAATAGATATTGCAGCCCACCTCTCGCTCAATGCAAATGACACCCTTGCCGGCTCGAGGTGCACGCTGCTGAGAAACTAACGTTATGGTGACCGAGTGTCAGCTAGTATAAGCATACCCCGTTTGCTAGCCAACAGAGTCGGCGAGAAGAAAGGCAACTTCTTAATCTAGAGGGAAAAATAACACCTAAAAGCGGAAGCACCTTTACTAGTCAATGACATGAGGCTTTATTATACAACGAGAGACCCCCACGACAACTATCATTACATGACGGTGAAAAAATTAAATAAATGCCCTCACTCGGGAAGACTAAGTAGTCTGGGAGAGTCTGCCTGTACTGGACGAGGAAAGATATCCACAGAATAGAAATTTTGAATGTGAAGAGCTTAAAGGCAGACTATACAGTCTTAGCAAGGAAGTGTAATGGTCTGAACCCTTTACTAAAGATTACTACACCATTTATTACTCCTGCAGTGATAACAAAGACATATACCACAGATACGGAGTTGCATTGAATGATGAACTGATGAATTCTACAGCGATAAAAAAAACACCAAGAAGAAGAAAATCATAATTATAATGGGATACTTTAATTCCAAAAGGCAGATACGATTGTAAAACATTTTGTATTGGGCAATTCGAACGAAAGAGGTGACATACTTATAGAATACTATCATGGAAAATATGTCACTTTCGTTCTAATTAACAGGCGAGTGTACAAACCTAGCCACATTGTACCAAACCAGATTGATTCTCCATTCAGTAATCTAAGCCTTCCATCTTCACCAGTGTGTTCTTCTAATATGTCCATACTATATTAGCCACTTCTCGTCGATGTAATTTAGTGTATCTACATCCATTATTCTTTATATTTCTTCATTTGTGATTCTATCCCTTCTTGTCATGGCGCAGCTTCGCCTCCAGCATTCCATCTCTGTTGCCTGTGTATTTTCTCTTTGAGCTTGTTATTAATCACCCAGTTTTTAGCCCCCGTAGGTTGCACATTACCGTGTTGCAGATTCTTGTTTTTCTTGTTCCAGTAATCAGTGTGCTCCATAGTACTGAGTGTATCTGTTTTATAGCAGTACTAGTCTGCCCTAGCCTGTTTTTGATTTCCTCTTCTGTTGTTTCATTTTTTGAGACTGTAAATCTCAAATATTCAAAATTTGTTGTTCCTTTGGTCTCTCTATTCTCACCCAGTACTAGGTTTTTCATTTCTTCTTTTCTTGTTATTACGTATTCTGTCTTCTCGAAATTGATCTAAGTCTGTAAATGCGCGTATTCACCTTCTATTTTTCGTAAACGTAAAGCTTAGGTCGCCTTCATCCTACGTGATTGAAACCTGATCTTCTTTAAAGGCTAATGTGTGGACGTAATTATCTGTTATTGGTGTGCCCATCCCATCACACTTCCTCTTATATAGTTTCACAGTATGGTCTAGGAATATTTTAACTAGTATTTGTGATGTGGAGCAACTTTGGAGGAGCCTTTAGTTGTTTTGAATCTACTTAATATTTTGTTTCCTATTTTGATATATACTATTCGCTTCATATTGTCGCTTTACAGCCTCAGTCAATGTATTTGATATTCCGATCTGTTTTAAGGTTTCCCATATTTTCCTTCTGGGGATCGATTCATAGGCTGTTCTCAGATCTACAAATGCCAGGTGTACGTCTCTATTCTTTGCTAATTTCATTTCTATGAATTATTGTATTGTATATATGTATGCACGATCTTCTAGGTTTTTTGTCCTCTACAAATGATTATAAATAAAAAAATGTCCGTACTTCAGAAAAGTCACCATCTATCCAGGCCGACATATGATTTGACCATATCCCTTAAACCTTAGCTAACGCCGTACTAAGGCTAGCAAAAAAAAACAAAAAAAAATACATGTACTAGTCCAATAAGCACAAGAGAGGTATTGAGAGGCACAAACCTGACAAAAATATAAGAACGGAATAAACTCTGGTATATGAACTATATTACCTGACAATAACGGAAGACCTATGTCAGAAAAGAAAAATATGATATTAACAGAAAAGTGGAGAAATGGGAGAGGTGAAGTGGAAAGGGCCAATCAGGCGAAGAGGGAGTTCGAGAGAACCTGCTAGAGGAAGAAGATAGAGGAGTTTCAGAAGGTAGAAACGAGGTTGAGGGAGTGTGTGACAGAGAAAGGGTTGTGGGAAATTCTGAGGGGAAGCCTAAAAAAGGGCAAAGTTAGCATAGAGCTGGCAGAGTGGGAGAAGAGCTGTAGAGAGATGGCGGGGCCAGAGGTGGATTTAGGGAGGCCGAGACCGGTGGTAGGAAGGGAGGCGTTTTCGCGGGAAGAGGTCGATGTGGCCATAGGGCAGCTGAAACTGGGAAAGGCGGCGGGGGAAGATGGGCTGAAGGCAGAGGCCTTCAAAAGATTACCAGAGGAAGAAAGAGATAAGTTACTGCAGGTTTTGAATAGAGTCTGGAGCGGTGAGGAAGAACTGCCGGAAGAGTGGCGTGTGAAGGTGGTGGTCCCGGTACATAAAGGGGGAGCAGCATCGGTCGTAAATAATTATAGGGGTATTACCGTTATGAATGCGGGGTACAAAGGGATGATGACAATTGTGAAAAATAGACTAGCGAGGGAGGTGGATAGAAAAGGGCTGCTGCCGGAATGCCAGGGGGGTTTCAGAAAGGGAACAGGGACGAGGCAGCAGATTTTCAGGCTTGCGAGAATGGTGGAGCAGGCGTTGGAGTGCAAAGGGAGAGTGTATGCGGTGTTTGTGGATTTGAAAGCGGCGTATGATTCAGTTCCTAGAGGAAAGCTTGTGGAGTGTATGGGTAGATTGGGGATGGAAGATGAAAGTGTGGAGTGGGTGAGAAGTATATATACACAGACGTGGGCAAAATCGAGAGTGAATGGAGAAGTGTCTGAGAAGTTTAGGGTGAATGTGGGTGTAAGGCAAAGGTGCCCCCTCCTGTTCAATCTATACACAAGCGAGTTGGAGGCGGTGCTGAGGAGAGGACAGGCTGGAGGGGTCGTGGTGGGGAGAACCAAGGTGTGGATGCTGGTATATGCGGATGACATAGTATTAGTAGCCAAGAGAGTGGAAGAGATGCAAGAGGTGTTGGAAAGAATGGGAAGGTACATGGATAGGAGAGGGCTAGCAGTGAATGTGGAGAAGACTAAATGGATGATGTTTAGGAATAGGGGTAAAAAGGGTAGAGTGGAAGAGCTGAAATGGAAGGGAAGGATGATTGAGAGAGTGAATGTCTTTAAATATTTGGGTTTCTGGTTTGACAGTGGAGGAGGATTTAGGGTGCATGTGGAAAGTATGCAGGCGAAAGCGAGAATGGCTTGGGGAATAGCGAGAAGAAAATGGGAGAGGTTGTGGGGCGGTAACCTCGTAATGGCGTGCAAGATCTGGGATGCGTGTGTAAAACCTATTCTGTTGTATGGAGTGGAAGTGTGGGGATTGCGTGAGTGGGATGTGATAGAGAGAGAGCAAGGTGTGCTCCTGAAGAGTCTGCTGGGTCTCGAAAGGTCGACACCGAAAGCAGTACTGTTGCAGGAGACGAATCGTATGAGTATGTGGTGGGAGTCGTGTGTAAGGGTTGTGAAGTTGGAAGAAAGATTGCAGGAATTGGGTGAGGAAAGACTGGTGCGGGAGGTAAAGGTCGACACCGAAAGCAGTACTGTTGCAGGAGACGAATCGTATGAGTATGTGGTGGGAGTCGTGTGTAAGGGTTGTGAAGTTGGAAGAAAGATTGCAGGAATTGGGTGAGGAAAGACTGGTGCGGGAGGATGGATGAGGTGTAAGAGTAGGGCGGAGAGTGGTTGGAGAAAGGATAGAGGAAGGATGCATGAAAGAGTGGGTATGTCTGAGGTGTGGGTAGAGGAGAAGCTGAGAGAAATGGGAAGCCTAGGAACTGAGGTAAGAGAGAGATTGAGAGATATTGAGTGGCAAGAACGGCATACCAGAATGAATGAGAGCTCTTACAACCCTGGCTACTTAGAGTGGCAAGTGAGTGGGAGACTCCCGAGTTACTTAGACAGGGGTGAGTGGAGCAGGGAGGACAAGGTATGCATGGCAAGAGCGAGGTGTGGGTCAGACGAGAGAGGGAGGAAAGTGTGGATGGGTCTAGGGTACACCGCGTGTGCGCTGTGTAGTAAGGGAGGCGACACGTGGTGGCACCTTAGCGAAGAATGTGAGTGTGTGAACGCAGAGTGGGTGGGAGACTGCAGAAAGCTGAATGAATGGTTATGCATGGGGAAGGCGTGAAAATCTGCAGGAGGCTGACGTGGGAGAGGAAAGTGGCAAGGGCAAAGGGAGCGGCGATAGATGAGGGTAATTTGTATTTTTTGCGGAGTAGTACTTTTATTTATATTTGTATTTTTATTTTTATTTTTGTATATTTTTGTTGAGGTTTATGATGTGGAGGGGCAGTGAGGGAAATGCCAATAAAGGTCTTTTTTTTGATATTAATAGAAAACCCCGCAAAAGTAATGATGATGAGGAAATTCTAGAGTTAGAGAGGCAAAAACAGAAACTACATAAAAGCCCAATCTAAATATCACGCAAACAATAGAGCAATGGATATCAGAACGTTCTGTGAAAATTAAACAATTGCAAGAAAAGGATGTCTCGTTTGGACTTAAATAGTTAAGGGAACCGTAGATGTAGTCAAAAAGAAGTACACCCGTCTGTGGAATGACAGCGAGGAGAAACTCTTTAATGATCGAAGACCAGACTGACCGTCAACTTTAAGCCCAGACGAGCATGTATCAAGTCCGTCAATCATAAGAAAGCACGGACGCAATAGTGGGGGAATCGATAACAGTCATAGAATAACTTGTTCAACAATATATACAACACGGAACAATTTAAATTTAATAGATGCTATACTTTCACAATAATCCAAAAGAAATCTAATGCCAGTTCCTAAAACTCCGTAGTCTCCCCAGTAGAATATTTAAAAAAAGGCACCAAATGGCGAAACACAGTTAGGTTTCAAAAATCAAGTAGGTACCAGGAAGGCATTATTCTGCTTTAATACTCCTACTCAGAATAGCCTCGATCAGCCAAAGAACGTATATCTATATTTCATAGATTACGAAAAGGCATTCTATACTCTTAACCATTATGTACAGGTGACTTAACTACACTATGCTAGACTGAACAAAAAAAATGTGGAAATAATCCAGAACCTCTATTGGAAACAGGAAGCACGTGTACAAGTCGACCAGTTTCAATGCACAGAAAAAGTGGAGCTACTACGAGGAGTATTGTGCATGCTATGGGTAGATAAGTTACTCAAAAACGAGATAGAGAACTTTACCAGCCAATAAAACAACGTAAGTAGGTTACCTAGGTCATATTCGAGAGGTGAAAGATATATAATACCTCAACTTATCCTATAAGAATTAAATATTTTTTTTAAATTCCTTCATTGCTTTGGCAATTCTCTATTTTCCCTTTGTATGCTGTTTAATTTGTTGGACATAGATTCTATGGAATGTATAATGCGTGCACTTATTTGATTAGACGTTTCAGGTCATTCTCAATTTCGTATGAGTGTATTTTTTATCTTTCTGCCCCTCCTTCCACTCTTGTATTGTTAATTTGCCTACTTGATATGAATTTAATTACTTACTTCTATTTATTCTTCTTCTTAAAGTGCTGTCTCCTATCGGAGGTTAGCCATCATTCTTATTTTCGAGGACGTAGCTCAGAAAAGTTCCGTTGATGCTTTTCAATACCATTCACGGACCTTCTTTAACTGCGATGTTCTTTGTCGCTCTATACTTCGCTTTCCCTGTATTTTCCCTTGCATGATAATTTAAAAACGGATAACATTACTCAAGTATTCGAGTTTCCATTATTTAATTGTTTCAAGTAGTTATGGATAGTTCTGAATAGTTGGCTGGAGGGTAGCATAGCTACATACACTCAAAATGAGCCCATTGTGAAACCTCCATTTAAGGCTACTCACTCACCCACCAGTCAATTCTGCGTGCAAGCTGCAGAAGCCTGAGGGGTGAGGAGTTGCCACTGCTGGCCATACTAGACCAGCACTCTCCTGCCTAGTGTTTACTGTAGCTGGGCAGAGGTATGTTACATGCTCTCCTGTTTTTAGTTCTTCATTTCACCCTCTACATCACGGGATCTACCGGACCCATCGTGTGTAGGTGTTTGTTTAGCCGACTGTAACAGTTAGGATGTTGGTCTATAATTTCAGATTAGTTTTAGATAAGTTAAGGCGGCCCGTGGCTGTAATTTTATACGGTTGCCTAATGTCTTCCTATGATTGCTTGCAGCCTGGCGTTTCTCGCCATCTTACATTGTGAAGAGCAAGTATCCTATACTCTATTATTTTTTTTTCAGAGTACCTGCAGAAAGTATTTCATCCTCTTGGGTTCTTAGACGATGCGAGGATACCTTCCTGGCAAGCTCATCTACTATTTTGATAGCTTCACTCAGTATGGTCCTGTGTCCAATGATTCTACCTTTATCATGCTACAAGTTGACTGAAGATAGCCTTAATGCTGTTTTTACTGCGGTCTCCCTTATAAGGAGGTCGAGTGGTTTGTTTGAAGTAACTCATCTATGGTAAGAATTCTACGCATGACCTCTTTATTGGTTACAAGGTACGTCTAGGGTATATAGAATATGTAGAGTACATTCACATCTAGAACGACTCCAACTTCTATATGTTGCATTTTTCAGAGTCCAGACTTCCATGCTAGATAATAGGAAAGACGTGGCTTTATACGTACTCGTAAGTTTAGGGTGAGGTTTCTATGTATGAATACCTTTTCATTTTGATTAACGTTGCTATTGCAATTTGTAAGTGTTTATTCATTAACTCATTCGTGTCCCCAATTATTGGTAGCTCAATGCTCTCTCTATTATAGTGTTATTTACTGATATGGCTGGGATGCTATTGTCATCTTTCTTGTGGAAGACCATCATTTTGGTCTTATTTAAATTTATTTTATATATATATATATATATATATATATATATATATATATATCAAACTATTATTCTTTAGTCTGAGCACTCTCTTACGTTGGGTTTCTTTGGTATATGAATAAAAGTTGATTTTAGCGACTCACTCTTGTGGTATGATGGCATAATTATAGATGGTATTATACAGAATTACAAGGACGCTGATTTTGTCGTCTTCGATCAATTTGAGAATATCTACTGATTCGACTACTTTTCCATCTTTTGTGCTCTTAATAGCATATTTTTTCATCGGCTGTTGTTATTGGTCCTTTGATGGTCTCTTGTATCATTATTTCATTCCTATCTTCATCAAATAGATGTCCTATTCTTTGTTCTATCTTCTAGTTTCCATTAGTATCCGAACATTGTCTGTCGTGCACTGTTCTTTAGCAGACCGTGGTCAGGTTTTCAATTGATCCCTGCTTCCACCAATTAGGGCTTGATCTCGTACCTCGTCTTATTTACGTGTGTGTTGGGTAACATCTCTGCCCTGTGTAACTTGTTTGAAATGTTCGAGGTTTATATTAATGCTTTTTTATTTAGACTCTCAAGCCGGCTATGATTAGGCTGTGGTTGGTTTCTACATCTGTAACTCTCATGCCTTCATCGAATGAATAGAATTATTATCTATTTGGTTGCGAACAGTTTTACAGTTTTATCTCTTGAATGGCTCGATGATATCCATATGTACAACCTTTTTTTGGTAGTTTACATCATGTGTTTGTAATTACCATACTTCTGGTTTGGGAGTCTTTCACCTCTTTCATGTCTTTCCCCCAATTGCATATGGGCCTACATATATACAACTCCTCTACATTCTCCTCACTGGTATTCTGCTGTGCATACAGTTGATGATGTATATTTATATTGTCTATATCTGAGTTGTATCATTATTATATTTATTGACATCTGTAAATTTGTTTAGCTTTAATAGGGCAAAGCGAGAAATAGAAATAAAACATGAAAAAGAAGAAGAAAAAAATGCACAATAATAGACGGGGACCTAGTGCAACGTAGAGATCGATCAGCGGAGCTAACAGAATAAAAACACGTAAGACGCGTGATAGTACATAAAATAAGGGTGTATTGGAATTTATTTTTTACGAACTGGAGAATATTAAGTATATAGTCTCAATACACAGTTTCAAAAATATTCAGTCAAATGATAGATGATCATGTCCTGTATATAACCTGTAATATATGTGATTAATGATATCACATATTTACTTTGGTGGGATTGCATTTTCGAATTCAGGGTAGTAATAGATACAAGCAGATGTAATATGAAGAAATTAGCTTCACCTGTAAAAATAGACTTTTATTCAAGATATTTTATATTTATTTCTGTCGGGAAATAACGAATATACATAATAACTATTACAAAATACTATATAGAAATAATAATAATATAATATAATAATAAAGAGGGCGAATTGATGAGTCGATTGATCGAGTTCACACAATGTCTACAAAACGTCAACCACAGCGTCCTATGCATCTAAAGGAATATAAAATTGTAAATGCTGTATTTTTTCCAATACAATGAGACACCTTACGATAGATTACTAAAAAGGTATTTATAATTAATTTTATATTTACTTTACTATCCTCCAGCTGTATTAATAGCATATTTCATAATCGGCGTTTTCAGTACTATTGGTTGGAAGATGAAAATTGGAAATAAAAAATATTGTACAAAACGGGTGTAGGAGTGCTAAATATAAGCATTACTTTGCTAGAAAAGTAATATTTTATTCTAATCAACAATTATTATTTTATGCTTCAGGCATATATATATATATATATATATATATATATATATATATATATATATATAATTCATTTCATAAGGAATTCTAATGGTCAGTTGTTTATTCTGTTATTTTTTATAAAACGGTTTAATAGGGATATAAGCGATATTGTTTTCAGGTAAGTTAAATTAATTACACATGCTCTTGTGATAGTATGTTGCATGTCTACCTGATTATTGATTTGATGACTAGATTACTTTCGAAAAATTACCAACTCCCGTCGCGTGTGCGGATGTAAATCTACACATTTAAAATGTGCCCACGCAAACGAGGTGTGAATGGAACCGCTGAGCTGTTGTCGCATATAAAGTGATTCAGATTACTATTACAACATTAATAAGGGGGTGCATGGAATGCGTTAATGTGTACTTACAACAGCATTATTACTAACTGTGGCGCCTAATAATTATTTGTAGACTTATTTAATTTTTATTTAATAAAATATATTGTCTATATTAATAAGTTATATAAATATTTTTGTGTCAAGAAGAATATAGGGATAAGGTTTGGAATTTGATTTAAAGGAAAAACTTAAGGATCCCCAACCTAGGGTCCTCGAACTTTTTCCATCCTATATACACTTGTTTGCCAGGCGCTCGAATCTTTATCAAAAATACATATTAGTACTAATATCACACATAACACACTTTCACATGAAGAAGAATCCTAGTAAAAAATATAGTTTTTGAAATATTTTTAGTAAGTTAAATGTTATATTTTATCTTGTTATTAGGGAAGAAATTGTCATAATTTATGTTAAATTTTGTACAGTAGCTAAATTGCTAATAAGCACTATCATTATTATTATTGAAGAAATAAATGTATGTCGACTATATAGGATAATTCTGAACTGTTGTTTTTAAAATAATTTCGCATATTTTTACAGTAATATTTGAATAATATTTATATTAAAACAAATTGCAATATTTCTTAAAGTATCGACCAGTATTTGTTTTAAAATTTCATATTTTGTTTAGTATCTAACATTCAGACATATGCACTGTCATGGATAATGTTTTTGAAATAATTTTAATGTAAACAAAGTAATAAGTTAAATTGTTTCGCAGTAAATGAAACTAACAATATAAATCGTATTTTTTAATTTCATTTCTTAATTATGTGTGGCCGCTATTAACGTTAACAGGATTGATATTTTTGGTACATTATCGCTCTTAATATTAATTTTCAAATTTATGGCAATGATTTCTAACAATTCAGCAGTTAAAAACAAATACATTTAGTGACGATCAGAATGTATTTATTATTTAATTAAGTTTTATGTTTAACTTAGATTTAAATATTCCATTGTTAAGACGTCTGCAAAGTGTAATTGAAGTATGATAAAAAACAAAGAAAACATCTATAAGTGTGAATCCACCTCTTAGCAATCTACATATCTAGATTTTCATCAGTGCAACTCAGCTAGTGAGGATGAGTTCACACAATATCTCGAGTGGTTATATAGAAAAATGATACAACTAACCCCCTAGGAGGAAAATTAAACACTATCTATCGGAACTACATCAATTAGCAATGCACACCCATATAGTAATAACCGTCAGCAAGCTCATGCCAGATGGAGTTCCTATGGGGTTAGTTGTATCATTAAAGAAAACATAATCCATTTATCCATTAAATATATTTTGTTTCAGATTGAATTTCTTAGCTAACTAACAAGATAATTGTGCAACATTTATTATGATGCTTAAATAATTGAAAGCTGTTTGTAATATATCTTATATGGCTATTATTTCGGAGGAGATACAATTAGTGACGCTCCTTTAAATAATAAATTTAATAATACCATAGAATGTCATTTTAAATACCTTTCCACATCTACATCTGTGCATTGATAGTGAAAAGTGAAAATGAATATGTAACTATATCCGCAAAGGTTTTGTCCTACTGACTTATATAGATCAAACTTCTTTCATAATTTCGATTTCGATGAGTCGTCGGCCGCTTTGAATGCGCATAAATTTAAGCGGGATTATGCAAAGCCACAGGTGTTTTTAACGTTTCTATCTATACTGCACACCATAAATTCCGACATAATAAGTTCGATACAAAAAGCCAAGGTATTTGGTAATGAATTATTCATAGATACAGATTTAATAATGTCAACAAAAATTGTATCGATTTATTTATATTTACTGCATAATGAAGATTAAGTTTATGATGTAAATGCTATCATAATAAAATATTCAGAAATGTCATATATTCAATCATCAACCCATATATAATAATGATCTGTTTATTGATTTTGATATCTCAACGTCGCGATGAGATAGATTCACAATTGAAATAATGTGTTTTCTTATATAATTATTTCTTAACAAATATTTAAATTATAAATATATAGTCACAAAATTTTAATATTGCGCATTGCCTTGGATCTGCGTTAATAAAACTATCACAATTCTCATAAAGAGTAGATCAAAAGGAATAGATTTTTTTAGAAAATAAAAATGAATATATATATATATATATATATATATATATATATATATATATATATATATATATATATATATATATATATATATATATTATTAAAGTGATGAATGCAAATTTCTTATTGAATTTTTAAATTAACGGTACACTAGTAATTTGTCAATGGTTTCTTACTAAACTCGTATAGCAATACATACATTTCAAAATATGCTTAAATATGCAAGACAAGCATTAGAGAAAAGCTTACCTCGGGCGGAGCAAATCTAGTAAAATCGTCTATTTCTCGCGTTGGGAATGAAAACGGACATAATTTTTGCTTGAAGTATAAATGGGGCCGATCTTTAAGCAGCAACAAAAAATAATAATATAACCGCGGAAAAAAAATCCACAAAGGGTGCCCCGCGAATATATCTGATTGTTTTGGTGTGTATGCGTTAGCCAAAGTAGTAAATGTATAGATTGACAAAAAATTATATTTCTAAAATTTTAAATGTTTATCCCCCCGCTATTTCATTACCTAAGTTCAGCATTGCGACGCATATCATACATTTTTACACCCAAGTCTTTCACGAGACCAGATCCAAGAACATCAGAAAGGATTATCCGCAATATAGGATCAGAAGGGATTCCTGAGATAACAAAACAAGAAATAAGAACAACGCTGAAACAATTTTAAAAAAAGAGTGCTTATGCACAGGGGAAGACAAAATCACCACCGAGAAACTAAGAACTAGTATAATAATAGAAAGCTTTATTGTCCTACAGAAAAAAATCCAACTACAGGATAACACAATAATATGCAAAAAGTTAATAATAGTATAGAATATAAAATACACCCATTTCTCAACAGATGATTCTAAGAGGGCAAAAATATCAGACAAATGACAATACGCAGAAGTCACCCTGTTCCTCAACAAAGGCTAAAACGCCAATACACAGAAGTATCGCCCCATCAGTCTCCTATAAACACGTGTATAAAATGTTAACTAAGATTATAACTAATAGATAACCAAATATATTTGATTAATGAGGACAGGGAAGTACAAAGGAAAATTAGAGAAAGAGCCAAGGAAGAAAGAGCCAAAGGATTGGAAGCTAGGGTGGGATATCGAAAACTGAAGATTGCGGACGTCTGGTGGGTCTGGCAGGGGGACTGCTTGTCAAAAAAGGAATGAAGGGGGAGAGATCGACGAGGCGGGAGTATGAGTGGAGCAAGTGCAGGGTGGGGTTTTGGAACGTTGCGGGTCTAAGGAAAAAAGTGCTAGGGGGAGTGTGGAAAAGGAAGTGGAGAAGTGGTTCATCTCAAAGGATATAGTGGGGCTACTGGAGACGTGGATGACAGAAGAGGAGTGAAGACAGGTAGAAATCTGCATGCCGACAGGGTGTGACTGGGTAATGCAAGGTGCAACGAAAGAAGCGAGGATTGGGAGAGCCAAAGGAGGAATCTTGTTAGGAGTGAGGAAGTCAGTGGGACAATAGATCAGAGAGTCTTCGAGGGAAGCGGCGGGATTGGTAATAGGGAAGGTGGAAATGAATAGAAGGTCGGTGTGGGTAGGGGCCGTGTACTGTAACAAAAACCGTTTAGAACTAACGGAGATACTGGATGGGCTCGAGACGGAGGCAGATGAATGGATTGTCAGGGGTGACTGGAATGTGAGGGTGGGGGAGCTGGAAGGAGGAATCGGAGAGGGAGGGGAATGGAGAGAAAGAGGGTAGAGAATGGATTCACTGGGTGAGAAAGTCGGGGTGGGATGTACTAAATGGCTGCTGCGAAGGGGACTGGGAAGGGAAGAAGACATTCTGTGGACACGGAGGAGGTTCGGTTTTGGCTTATGTGGTGGTCAAAGGTATCGGAAGGGAGGAGTTGGAGTGCTTCAAGGTGGAAAATGTGTGGGGGTCGGACCATGTGCCGGTGGAAGTCGTCTTGAGAAGGACAAACGGTTTGAAGAGGGAGGAGAAAAAGGAGCAGGAAGGGTTTGGATGGAGCGAAGTAGAATTGCGGTGCATCGGTGCATGAGAAAAACCTAACGGGCGTGAAGTGGGAGGAGGTGCAGTCAATGTTACAGTTGGAGAGAGTGATGGCGGCTGCGTTGGTGGTGAGGAAGAAGAGTGGACGCCAGAGGGAATGTTTGTTCGACGAGGAGTGTAAGATAAAGAAGACGAGGTGGCGGAAGGAAAAGGCCAATTGGAGTTACGGCACATGTGCAGTCGAAAGGGTTAATCAGGCGAAAAGGGAGCTCGAGAGTACGTGCGAGAGGAAAAAAATAGAGAAGTTGCAGAAAGTGGAAAAGAGGGTGAGGGAGTGTGTGGTGGAGAAACGGATGTGGGAGATCTTAAAGGGAAGGGTGAATCAGGGTAAAGTGAACATAGAGCTAGCAGAGTGGGAGAGGAGTTGTAAACAGATGGCGGGGTCTGAGGTGGAGCTGGGCAGTTCGAGTGCGAGACAGGTGGTACGAAGGGAGGCGTTTTCGCGGAAAGAGGTGGAGGTGGCCCTGGCACAGTTAAAACTAGAAAAATAGAATGGATAGAGAAGTGGAACAAACAGGGCTGCTGCCGGAATGCCAGGGTGGGTTCAGAAGGGGAAGAGGGACGAGGGAGCAGATTTTCACGCTGGCGAGAATGATGGAGGAAGCGCTGGAATGCAAAGGGAGAGTGTATGCGGTGTTTGTGGATTTAAAAGCTGCGTATGACTCAGTTCTTAGGAGGAAACTGGTGGAATGTATGGATAGATTGGGTATGGAAGAGGAAAGAGTGGATTGGGTGAGAAGGGTGTATAAAGAGTCATGGCCGAAAGCAAGAGTGAATGGAGAAATATCTGAGAAGTTTAGGGTAAATGTGGGAGCACGGCAGGGGTGCCCGCTGAGCCCCCTCCTAATCTGTACACGAGCGAGTTGGAAGAGGTGCTGAGGAGAGGACAGGCAGGAGGGGTCTTAGTGGGTAGATCCCAAGTGTGGATGTTGCCGTATGCAGATGACGTGGTGCTGGTGGCCAAGAGAGTGGAAGAGATGCAAGAGATGTTGGATAGAATGGGTGGATACCTGGATAAGAGGGGGCTAGTGGTGAATGTGGAAAAGACCAAATGGATGTTGTTTAGGAATAGGGGCAGGAGGGGTAAGGACGAAGGGCTGAAATGGACGGAAAGGCTGATTGAGAGAGTGAATGGCTTTAAATATTTGGGCTTTTGGTTTGACTACGGAGGAGGGCTTAGGATGCATGTGAAGTGTATACAGGCGAAAGCAAGAATGGCTTGGCGGATTGCGTGCAGAAAATGGGGGAGTTTGTGGGGTGGTAACCTCGTAATGGCGTGCAAGATATGGGATGCGTGTGTAAAACCCTATATTGCTGTATGGAGTGGAAATGTGGGGATTGCGTGAATGGGAGGTAATAGAAAGGGAGCAAGGTTGGTTTCTGAAGAATCTGCTAGGGCTCGAAAGGTCGACACCGAGGGCAGTACTGTTGCAGGAGACACATCGTATGAGTATGTGGTGTGAGTCGTGTGTGAGGGATGTGAAGTTTGAGGAAAGACTGGTACGGGAGGTATGGATGAGGTGTAAGAGTAGAACAGAGAGTAGATGGAGGAAGGATAGAGAAAAAATGTATGAATGAGTGGGTATGTCTGAGGTGTGGGTAGTGGAGAAGCTGAGAGAAAGGGGTAGCCTAGGAACTGAGATGAGGGAGAGTTTGAGGGATATTAAGTGGCAAGTAAGGCAAGTGAGAATGGCTGAGAGCTCATATAACCCTGGCTAAGTAGAATGGCAAGTGCAGGGAAAACTCCCGAGCTACTTAGCCAGGGGAGAGTGGTTCAGAGAGGACAAAGTATGCATGGCAAGAGCGAGGTGTGGTTCAGAAGAGCGAGGAAGAAAAGTGTGGATGGGGCTGGGGTGTGAAGGGGAGTGAGACGTGGTGGCACCTTAGCAAAGAATGTGAGGGAGTGAAAGAAGAGTGGATAATGCAGATGCAGAAAAATGTATTTTATGTTAATTTGTATTCTTTTTTTAGTGTCTTTTTTGATTTCTTTCTGTGAAAGTACAGTTTGGGAATGTGTGTAAAAGGGAAGGGTTGGGCTGATATGCCAAATAAAGGTCTTATTAATACCAACCGGTAAAGCACGGGGGTTACAGGAAAGGGTACATCATAATCGACCATCTGCAAAAAATTGTATACTGAAAAGGCAACGGAACACAACATACCCCTTCATCTAGTATTCGTGGACTTCCAAAAAGCTATTGACACCGTAGAAGCTTTGATATTCTTACAAGCAATGGACGAAGCTAGAATTGACTCTGGTTACTCCAGACTTTTAAGATACATATGTGAAAACGCTCTTTAAGTCAAAGTTGATAAAAATCTAGCAACAAGAAAAATTAAATTTAAGAGAGTCGTACAATAAAGTAAAACCATATCTCCTAAACTTTTCGTCCTGGCACTTGGTAATTTCACTATCATGGGCTCTAAAGGCATTAATGTCGGTGGAACCTGTCCAAAGCATTGGCGGTTTGCCGACGCTATCGTCATAATAATCAGCGATACCCAAAAACTCTCGGAGATGCTATAACAATGAAATACAGCATACACATATATCGGGCTGAAAATTAATATTATTAAAAGCAAAGTAATTAGTAGCACTGGGTAATCTTTAGACATAGGCAACGAAGCCGTGAAAAACGTAAAAGAATTGAAACCTTGGAAAACTTAGAAAAATACACCTACATAGAACATGGCATTAAAATAAGCAAAGCCAATCAGACAGCTGAGATAAAGCGTAGTATAAAATTAACATGGGCAGCCTATGGTAAAATAAAGCATCATCCCCTACAATTCTGCAAGTCTGCACGAAGTTGGGTGCCGGACTGCTGGGGCCGGAATCCTCAATCCCAGGTGACGCACAAGTGGTAGTCAGCACGCCATACCTGCCAGGTCTGAGCGCCGGAGAATGGGAAAATACCGTACCATTCCGCCCGACAAGATCGGATAAGGCACTTGTGGCCCATGCTTGAACACGATGAGCTAGGTGTCCAATTGCAAATTCGCGGAAGCAGTTGTCAGAAAGAAGTTCCAGAACGGCCTGGACAAGACGGTCTCTTGAACGGGAGAGAGTGGGGGACGCAGAAGAATGCCTCAACGCAATGCCAACGTTATTTGCAGGTGAGATGGAGTTTCGTTGGTAGGTCGACGCTAGAAGGATCGGAATTCAGCACTTCCCGGAGGAGAATGTTACCGTGGCCTCCCGGGCGTATATGAAGATTCACCACCTCAAATTGTTTGTTGTCCTGATAGCTATAATAAAAATAAATAGATGTTAACATAAACTGTTTTACTGAGTCGTGTATGGAAACTTTAGATCAGAGATTGACGTACAATTTCGAATCTGACCATTATAGGATTCTTCAAAACTATAGGGCACCCACAATTTTGAAAATAGAATACCAATTCCTTCGAGTAATTCTTACTGCATTAATTTTCTGGACGAAGGCAAGTTAATCTAAGTGAGAGCAATTGTAGTTGTGAGCCAGAATGTTATTATTATTTATCAGTTTGAAGAGGTTAATTCTTGTTTGCACCAAACTTTCAGAATCTATAAAGATTTATAATGGTATCCCGGATTGTGGTTGTTATTGGGTAACGATTACAATTATTTAGGAAAATTTAAGTTTATGAAAACGGACGTAAATATGTTTAGCAATTAAAAACATATGAATTTAAAATACAGCAGCAGTAATTAACATAAATAAGTAAACACAGATTCGTCTAGTTCAAAAACCTCTGTTGTATTCTATAGGTCACCGATGCCAATTAACTAAACCGTTCAATAAATCACCTTTCGAATTAACCTGAATTTATATTATCTTACGTCCGGCGAGGGAGTTGTTGCAAAGTGCATATATTCAAACCAAATACGCATTCCTTTCCAAGGTTTCCGGCCGGGCGTGACGGCGGCAAACAACACAACATACACACCACACACAGGCGGCGTGTATTTTGAGTTTCATTGATTTCCGAACTATTACATCAGAATTTTGCCGATTTGAATATGTGCCTAAAGTGCGGCAGCTTTCAAATTACTCGACCGCGACGCACCAAATTCATAACGCGCAACTAATTCATAACACTTAATTGAAATTTTTGGTGGAGAAATTTAATTGTTGCCGGAAATTTCTAGCGAAAAGTATCATGGTGAGGTAATATCGTGATTTATCCATATAAGATATTAATCTAATATGGGGAATGTATATATGTGAACTAACTTTTATAATGTTATGATATATTGCATACAATTGCAATTAGATAAGTTAAATATAATATACCGGCAGCAAGAGTATGGAGGTCTGAAAATGTTTACATAAGACACAATAACATATATGTAGAAAGCTTTGCAAAAATATAATGCATTCACAATCAAATATAGATTGTCATTGTAATATATATGTAAAATATAAATGGCACACCGACATTAAGAGTGAAGTCCGATCTACCTAGATTCGCATTATAATACAATTTTCTAGTCAGTACTTGGGACTTGTTGGGTCGTGACAATTATTCAAGTTTTTAAATCGAGTCACGTAATATACAAGTTTCAATTGCATTTTCTTGTTGTCATTACAATTAAAGGATCTATCTAAATCACAAACAAATATTCTGGGTTGTCATTTAAAACATATATCCATGGCAACATGGAAACCAGGTGTGATATTTATTATTTTTCATCCTAAATTGTTATGGTAACAATAACTCCTTAGCAACGGATTGTGTTAGTGCATATTTAAGAATACTAACACTGTTAAACAAATTCGAAACAACAATGGTTTTTTTTTTAATCAAATACAAAATACATGAAAAAGAAAGCCAAGCAAGTAATTTATGGAACACACCACCTACTACCAATATCAGGATACCAATTTCTTCAACTGTTGACTTGTCAAGTAATTGTACAATTTTGTAAGTTTTCAAAATATATTTCTAGTAGGTAAAAAAATTATGATTATCATGGACACTACTTTAGACATGGTCCACTGTAGCATTTCGTGATTTATAATTTATAACTGTCTCATAAGCATTTATGTGACACGTAACGTTATCAGGTTTTATATTACGGGGAAATATGTTTAAAAATTCTTTGAAACCCTAACAACGTTACGTATTACGTAAACTACTATTATAAAATATATATTTATATAAACTAAAATGAACGAGTACGAGATATTTTTACAAATCTTGGTTGTTTATTTGTATAATATATTTCTATAATATATTATACCTCACGATATGTAATATATAGATTATGACCAAAACCAAAACTTGCCAAAACTTGCCAAAATATACACTATCTATATTAGTATAATTAATTTTAGCTATGTGCCTCAGACACGATGTAATATATCAATTTCTGAATAACCTCTGGCGAAGGTGATACACGGAATGCGTATCAGGTGCACCGGGTGTGGCCCCTGCGGCCTCGTCTCCGTCATTCCGGTGGCATTCGGACTGTCTTCAGTCCAAACGCCCCGAGATGCGGAAACTGAGACGGAGATGGCCTTTTTCAGGGAAATTGCCACCTTAACGCGTGGAGGCTGTGGAGGAAATTACACTGCCGGTGTATTATAATTGAGTTTTGGGCAAATCGCTCTGGATACATATGTAAATTTCATGCGGTTTTAATTCTGATAGAGGTTACATTCCACTCAAAACCAAGGATAAACTCGGTTTAAATTATTCGCACAAATAATACGTATTTATTTAATGAAGATTATTATAAGTTATTATAAGTTATTTATTCATACATGTTATGCGACAGAATGATTGAGCAAACCACTTTCGCAAGAACATACTGCTCAGGGATATACAATTTGAAAATGTTTAAATTTAACTTAATATAAACATTGTAACCATCTTGGGGAGAATAAGAGGAATTATTGCATTGTTAAAACTATTTACTAATATTTTCAACTTAATACACAGGGCAAAGGTACAATCCTTTAATTAGTTGCTTTTTACCGTAGCCATCCGTATCTATGATATATGCTGATGACAATTGGTAATTTTTACTCCATATTACTTTATCATATAAAGGATAAAATATTGTAATTATGGGCAACTTTTATCTAAGCTCAAATCCTCTGTATCTCTGGGCAACCCCTCGTCCAGCGTCCAAACAAATTATTCCTTACGGAAAAACTACTTCATAGTTTCTTTATTGTCTTCATTAGTTTAGCTGGAAATCGATCTGGGGAAAGACGATTAACTATTGCATTTTTTCGATTTAAAAATAATAATATCGCGACATTTTGTATTTTAAAAGAAAAAAATGTCTTCAGCAGTGACAATTTGTCAGTGTCAAAATTTCAACAATACACATTCAATTCAGGTCATGTGTGTTTTTTATTAAAAATATGAGAAATAGAAGAATATTTATACAAATATATTATTAAAAATTAAAAAGTAATGGGTACTCGCCATTTATAATATCAAAGTCCGCGTTTCATGAACAACGACCAGTAGCGTGAATGCGTTCTTTAATTATTTAATTCATTCGTACTCTCTAATATAGATCTACATTTGCTACATATTAATTAATTAACTCCAATTATCGTTCCTATGTTTGAAAATAAAGGTAGATTTATGCTGAGATAAATTATTAGATAAAAAAATAAGAAATAAAACATGAGAATACACGTCGAAATAAGGATTGATTATTTTCGACCATTAATGCTACCAAAAAGGATTTTAGTTATTACTAATTTTGTCACAATAAACAATTAATACAATTTATCTCTTCAAAATTATGGGGGGTAGAGGGTGATAGAGAGGGGGAGTTTACATATATCTCGGGAATTGGCGCGTCTGTGATTGACTTAATCATACGTATTTTTTGTCCTGTCAGGTAGAATCTTTGGAAGACACCCATGTCTCAGATATTAGAGGCATGAGTAGTGCCTGATTCACCTCGCGTTCTAAACGGGACGCCTACTGGCTAAACCAAACACTCACGTTCTGTTGTTCAGGGCTTGTCCGTTTTAGAAGCACTATAAGCCCTTCGCTCCGTCTTTCGTCAGTCGTGTCTCTTGGCCTCAGAACGTTCATCCTCATGTCGTCAGTTTTGGAGGTCATCACCAAACTTTTGTCTCATTACTGTCCGGGCGTATGTTGCAACAACCTTCCAGTTGGTGTCTCTAGCCAACATGTGTCCCCAGTCTCCTTGGGGTGGCCACCTCCTCCGCAAGCTGTGTCAGCAATGTGGTTCGTTCGTGTTACCACCGTTAGCATCTATAAGTCGTATGCACTGGCTAGTACGTCCTTGCAGTATTAGCATCTCCGTGTGACCGCCTTGCCAATCCTATGGATTGGAAGACTCCATACCCCGACAGAATTTGGTCAGTACGAGGTCGGTTTTTCCAAATTCCCTTACCGCTCATCGTAAGTCTAATTTGTGGGAAAATATGTATTTATTCCGTATATGTAATAATATTTATAAATATATATTTTAAACAACAATGAAATATGTGTGAACTAATAGCTTATTTTAATCTAGGTTTAAACTAATACAGTTTTGTGGAATGGGCGAACTCTGTTTATACTTATTATTATTTCACTGCGATCTGTTTGAATATTTGTGAAAGCATTTTGAAATCACCCATGTTTAATTTCGTCTGAAACACGATATGGCTAGTTACATTTCTAAAATGGAAGCAAACTAATGGCTCCTTTAATAGAATAATAACAATTATTTATTTATGAGAAAGCCCATTAAACTCATACATAATATATATAGCGTATGTAATCTAATTAAGGTTTCACGTGAAATAAACCTATGAATAATTTTACGGACACTGTACGTAAAATTATTCACAAGATTATTTATAGTCCAGTAACCTAGTAGATCATAAGTTGCATAAAGTGGGCGTTGTTAGTTTCGTTCTTTTTTCTTGTATGGGATGTGCCTGAGACGCAAAATCCAGGTGTTCGACCTCGGCAGCCCTCCGCAACACTTGAATATCTCAAAAACCGCGAAATGTTTGCACTTTTTTCTGTTTCCTCCCATTTTGACCATAAAGAAGCACGTTTCCGACAAATACCATTTAATGCATTTTTAAACTAGATTAAATATGCTACAATTTGAGATCAGGATGGACTCGTTAGCCCTAATATTTTCCTAGATACAGCTTTTCAAAGTTTGTCAAAATCTCCAAACTTGAAAATTGTATGCTAATATTCAGATTTCACCATATATAATTATCTTTATATCTTCAATAACCTATCTAACATGAGCCAGTGAAGTAAACATTTATTTAATTTAACATTTTGAAAGAGGTGGGAAAGCAGTGGGAAAGGATGAGTGAAGGGTGAAGTCACAACCAAACGACTAATTGAAATACAAAACACATATTTAACACATATAACTTACTAAAAGTGTAGAAGAAATGTTTGCTAATGTTGTTTTCTCCTCTTTGAGGGACCAGTGCTACGGAAATCCGCCAAACCGTCTTCTTCATCGTCATCAATCGCCTGAAATGAAATGAAAAAATTATACCTATATTGAATAATAAACAATAATACCTGTGTAACTATCCCTGATATTGTTCATCGACTTCATCAATATCTCCGCTAAGTTGGCTGACTGTATAGTTGATCAGCCTATCCATTTGGTCGTCGTCGAGGTCGTCCAAGTCGACGGTGTTGTCGTCTACGTCTATTTTCATTTCCGGTATGTTTTCGTAGGACTGGCCATTGCAGGTCCCATGGACAATGGAACATTTCAAACCTGCTTTCCTTCAGCTGCAAGCATTCCTGCATCCCTTCCTGCAACTGCAGAAAATAATGTTCAGCAGGTTTGAGGGGGCTACTTCCCTGAACATCATCTTTGGAGAAAGGCCTCGTGCTGTAGCAACCCATCCCCATTCGAGCAGATTCTTTTCGTAGCCTAGCCACTGCTGCACCTGGTAGTATGTTCGAAACGAATGTAGCTTTGCAGCATCTTGCGTGGGAGTATGTCTGGCCAGGTTGAAACTGCTCTTGACTGCTGCTTTTGTAGAGCTTGTAGCGCAGCTCGGTGCGAGAACTACACACTTCCTGTAGGAACTTTGATCCTCACACATAAACGAGGCATTCTGGATCAGTATTGTAATACTGATAGCGATTCAGGGATTACAGAGTTTACGTCATTCAAGACGTCAGTTGAGGGTTCGTAGATAGCTGTGATCGAATGTCTTCCCGAATGATATCAGCTGCCTTCACAACTGATAACCTCTCATGTTCAGGACTTAATTTACTGGTTTCTTTATACTAGGTATTTGTAAGGATCTTGTGTCCAGTATTCTTGAAGCATACAACTGTTTTTTTAAGAGCAAGCTTCGTGGTGAGTATATCTTCCCCATACTTGTTAAACAATCGTATTTTATGGCTCGAGTATTAGGTTTTTCTCCTTCTATCAGGTCGCAAGTAGTGAAAACTGGCACTCATCTGCATATTCATCAAGATAAGCAAAAGTGAATTCCATGATCAATGGTAGACTGCCGACGCTTGGAAGTCCTTGGAAGTACTTGTCTGTATAAAGTAGCCTTTGGCAAAACAGATGGTATCTTGCGTCGAGTGCTACCAAATCAGTCTCCTCTGGAATTCGTTCTTTTATTTTCATAACCCACTGGTCATCTCTTCGTTCAGCTGATTTCAGTATGTTTGAGTTCAACTTTTTCTCATTATTAATCACAGTTTTTATTTTTGCTGGTGGTTTCCTCTTCTGATCATCTATAAATTGTTTTGATATGAATTCTCCATATAGAAAACACTGTTCTCTGAAATTGAACTTCTCAGTCAGTGGAAGCCCTTGTTGATCTTGTCTTGTCACATGTGTGTCTCCTCGTTTAACAGCTGCTTTGATTAACTTAGAATTGCTGTAGCGTTTCTGGGATGCTTTATGTACATAAATCTCAGTCATATGTTTCAATAAACGTTCATTATCTGTATTTTTTAATGCAGCACTGGACGCTTTAAGGGTTTTTTTACCAGCACTATTTCCTTCAAACTCTCACTACATATAAAACACGTTGAACTCGCGGAATGTAGACGATCTCGGCTCCGGCATAGTGAGCATTTGGAATCCAAAAGCACAAATAACTAATTTGTACTTTAAAGCAGACGCAACAAAACGAACAGAGCTCAAGGTCAACTTTAGTCATTTGGATGTGAACATGACTACCTACATCCAACCTTTGCCCCTCTATCCCCACCTCTTTCAAAATGTTACATTAAATAATTGTTTACTTCACTAACTCATATTAGATTGGTTATTGAAGATATAAAGACAGTTGTATATGATGAAATTTTCAAGTTTAGAGATTTCCAAACTTTGAAAAGCTGTTTTTCGGAAACTATAAGGGCTACCGATCCCATCGTACTCTCAAATTGTAGGGAATTTAATATAGTTTAAAAATGCATAGAAAGCTCTTTGTCGAAAACGTGCTAATTCATGGTGAATATAGGAAGAAACGGTGGGTAAGGGGCGACGGCAAAAACCACCAAGTAAGTCCGACCCAAATGTCAATCTCTCCTGCACGCGGTGCCCGCTGCTAGATAACGAACGAGGCTCTGGCGACCGAGCCATGGCGGTATAACCATTCCATCGAGAAGTAAGGAAATGTAATTCTCAAACTCGCCAACACGCTTGGCAAGCGCGGCGTTTAAATGCCAAACCCCTCTAACGAATGAAATGGCAACTTATAACGTAAATATACCCCAGGTGAGTAGGGCTAGCCCAAAATCTCACCCTGATAAGTCAGGCTGTCTCATGGATTCTGGGGGAGACAAAAAGTTGACAAAAACACAAATAAACAAGACCAAAGGCAAAATACACAAACTAAACATTGCCACATATAACGCAAGAACACTAGCAACCGATGGGAGGCTCATTGAAATGGAAGAAGAGCTGAGACAAATAAATTGGGATATAGTGGGAGTAAGTGAAGTAAGAAGGCGTGGAGAAGAATGGAGAACACTTAAGTCGGGAAATATATTCTATCATGTCGGAGAAGCAGACAAATCCATAGGCGGCGTAGGCTTCCTCATAAACAAAAAGCATGCAAAAAACATCATATGCATAAAGAGTATATCCACAAGAGTAATATATCTAATACTCAAACTAAACTCCAAATATAGTATAAAAATGCTTACGCACCCACCACCGATTATGAAGACGAAATAGTAGAAAGTTTCTATGAAGACATTTCCCAGGCGAAGAGTGAATCACCTACTCACTTTACAGTGGTAGGAGGTGATTTTAATGCTAAGATAGGCAAGAAGCTGGATGCAGCGGAGATAGTGATCGGAAACCATGGAACAGGGGACCGGAACGATCGGGGAGAAATGCTTATGAACTTCCTAAAAATGCAAAACCTATACTTAATGAACAGCTTCTTCTACAAAAAAGAACATCGCAGTTGGACCTGGGTGAGTCCAAGTGGAAACACAAGAAATGAGATTGATTTTATAATAACTGATAAAAAGCTTATCGTCAACGACGTCACTGTGATAAATAGTTTCACAACAGGAAGCGACCATAAAATGGTAAGGGCAAAAATAACTCTAAACCTAAGTAAAGAAAGACGTAAGCTGGTAACAAAGAAAAGACAGGCTGGTTGGACAACACCAGAACAAGTTCACAAATATGCAGAAATGATAACTACCAACTTGGAAACTACACAGTTTGAATATAGGCACAAAACCGCAGACGAAATAAATAACAAAATCGTCGAAGCTATAAATGAAGCAACAAAGACATACTGTAAGCCAAATAAAGAACAAATAAACAAAATCAGCAAGCATACCAAAGAGCTTATGAAACTTAGAAGAGTGTTAAGACAAAACGGCGATACAAACTCAAAACAACTGAGAGATTTAAACAAGACAATTACAAAAGATATCAAAAATGACATACGTCGATACAACACAGAACAAACGAAACTAGCTATTGAGAACAACAGAAGTATGATGGTACTAAGAAGAAATATGTCAAATGGAAGAAAAGAAATCTTCAAACTAAGAAACAGCACGGGAACACTAACCACAAATAGAGACGATATACTGAAAATAACGGAAAAATTTTACGCAACTCTCTACATGAGTCGGCTACAAGAACAACCAGAGGAACCGACACAAATACATACCGGGAAGGTCATAAATCAGGGATCTGAATATATGCCAAGTATATCGATAGCCGAAATTAAGAACGCCCTTGCAGAGATGAAGAACAACAAATCCCCGGGGGAAGATGGCATACACATCGAATCCATAAAACAAGGAGGAGACGTTCTATTACATGCCATAAAAGCACTATTCAACACCTGCTTAGAAGAATGTGCTACACCTGGCGAATGGAACAACGCCTCCACAGTTATCCTACATAAAAAAGGCGATATAACACAGCTCGGAAACTACAGACCGATAAGTTTGCTACCACATTTATATAAACTTTTCACCAAAATAATCACCAAAAGGTTAGAAAATAAACTAGACTTCTACCAACCCAAAGAACAGGCTGGGTTTAGATCGGGGTACGGGACAAATGACCATCTTCAGGCTATAAAAACTCTCATTGAAAAGTGTAATGAATATAATAAGCCCCTTGTCCTGATTTTCATAGATTTCGAAAAGGCGTTCGATACAGTTGAATTACCCGCCATAAAAGCTGCTCTAGCCCAAGCACGAATAGACTATCGATATACCAAGCTAATTGAACATATTTACCGAAACGCTACAGCAAGTATAAGGCTACACGAAAATACCAACAAATTTAAAATTGGCAGGGGATTTCGCCAAGGGGACACTATCTCCCCAAAACTATTTACCACGGTTCTCGAATATGCTTTTAAAATGGTATACAGCGCCGCATAGGTTTAGGATGGGCAGCGTTTGGAAAACTAACTAACATCTTGAAGAGCGAACTACCAATGTGTCTCAAACGGAAAGTGTTCGAACAATGTGTGATGCCGGTAATGACGTATGGGTCAGAGACTTTAACACTAACAAAGCGTTCCGCAGTAAAACTGCAGGTAACACAGAGGTCAATGGCACGGGCCATGCTAGGCATTTCCCTGCGAGACAGGGTACGAAACGAGGTCATCAGGGAAAGGACGGGTGTCTGCGACATTATAACACGCATCTCTAACATGAAATGGAGATGGGCAGGCCACGTTACCAGATTTAGGGATGGCCGTTGGACTAAACGGCTTTTGGAATGGAGACCCCGTGCCGATAAACGAAGTAGAGGTAGACCACCAACCCGATGGACCGACGACATCAAGAGGGTGTCACAAAACTGGATGAACAAAGCACAACATCGTGCTGCCTGGAAAAAATTAGAGGAGGCATATGTCCTGCAGTGGACGCAAACGGCTGGAAAATGATGATGATGATGATAGGAAGAAACAAAAAAATTGCAAAAATTGAGCAGTTTTTGAGATATTCAAAAGTGTTCCGGAGGGCTGCCGAGGTCGAAAACTTGGATTTTGCATCTCAGGCACATCCCACACATGAAAAAGAAAACAAAGAAACTAACTACCCCCACGTGATGCAACTTATGCCTCATATAACCATGATAAGGTTATGGACTATTACCTGCATGCGAGACTAAAGCAAAATAAGTTCATACGTATTATTAAAATTTTAACATATTTTTACAAATATGACGGATACAGTCCATTCGAGACTACTTACAGATGTCCGGAGTGTCCCACAGCACATCTACCGAGCACCGAACAAAGCCACCCCGGTGCTTTTCCGACCTGCGTGGTTCAAGTCCGCTCTCGTTACATCTCACTCCGGAATTCCAGGAATCAATACACTCCTATATTTCACTTTAATAGATACAAATCAACTGCATTGTCCGGCGAGCCATTCAAGGTATTATTAGATTATTATTAAAATGATCACTGTCAGTGTACATTTTATTAGAATGTTTAATCTTACACTAATATAATTATAATAACTAGTATAACGATTTAGATTGGGCCTAACATATGAAAAACACCTCAGGATTAAAATATTGTTGAATATAGCAATACAACACACACCAAATCCGTTCAATTCCCATACTGTCGTTATTATGGACTTTCTGCATTAACATAAAACTTAAATATTAATTCCAATCTTGACATATCATCAATATTTGTAAAAAAAATAGCTCATATTTGTTACATAGTGGCTCCTCTTCTCACTTCTTGTTTTTTGTCGCAGGCCCATGTAAACGCCGACTTCTTCATCCAATATATTACTCTTTCACTTATGCTTCTCTTTCCCTGCATTCGTCCAATGATTGTTCCCATCTATCCGCTCCACTTCTATGCATTATCTATACGTTTTATCTACTTTCCATTCCTAATTCGGACTCGCCACTGAGCCTAGAAGCAGCGAGCTAGTTTGGCTGTCAATATATATGATTATCCATTTCTGCTTATTATAGGTGATACTCTTTATTATCATTATCAAACCTTTCAATATTTCCATTATCTAAATATTCAATCGTTTGTCTTCAGCAGCCACCTATTCAGATCCATAAGCCATTACCCGTTGGCAGGGCGGATACCCAGCCAATGCACTTCCTTAATAATTTGACTGTCACTCACCCATCGCAAGCATTTATATATTCAGTACATTTGATGACTTTCCTCTTAACATATTCTTCCCACAGCACTCTGTCCATGTAGGATACTTATGAACAAAATATACTTCATATCTTATTTGGTTATTTGACCACCCGCGTATTTGCTTTGGATAGGGGTCCATGCTATATCCCTCCTTCTGATTCTACTATAGAAACGGCATTGGTGAAATTGGGTTTTAATTAAAAAATATATATCGGTGCCTCACTAAAATTGGTATTCGCGGCTTCCAATTTAAGAAGGCGCTTAATACTGCCGGATGAGCCAGTTTCCACCCTGTAACTTCTAATAATTTTAGGCGTCCAACGGGGTATAACCCCGAAAGGGACACGAAGTACTATACCTACACCTTGCCAGAAGAAGATGGTGCTGCTTGTGGCGATTCGTGGTATCGCGAAATAGACATTTCCTGTGATATCCAAAATGAAAATTTTGCTGCCACCTCGGCCCACAAGATACATGAAAAGATAAAGGTGAAAGCTTTCCCAGGGATGATAGTGGTGCTACCAAGGATTACGGCAGGACAACAAATATTCAAGCTCAATAACGTATGGTTGCTCCGAGCCACGGTTAATGACAAACATAAGTTAAGCTCCTGTATTGTATAAACTGTGGCTAAAGTCACACAGCCAATCATCGCGACGGTCCCAAATTCTCCAAGCCTCACATCCTTTTTTGTCCTATGAGCAGAAAATCTTCAAAAAACACCCATGCCTCACTATCACCTCTTGCTGTTAGATGCATGAGTAGTGTCGGATTTATCCCGGGGCGTCTACCGAATAAAACCATCCTTACGTTCTGCCATTAGGTGCTTGTCCGCCATGGAGGCACTTTAAGCTCCCTAGTACCGTATCGCGCCAGTTGGCCGTTCTTGTCTCTTGTCTTGCATTATTAGTATGTCTATGTCACCCGTAGTAGAGATGGTCACTGTACTTTTATCTCATGACTCCTAGTGGCTCCAAACGGGAGGGGTTTAACCTCCCACTTGGGACCACTCTCCAACATTTGCAGCTCGAGACACAGAGTGGCTCTCTCGCGATACTAACTCTTCATGGCTGTGTATGTCTCGGATGTTTCTTCGACCGCAAGGTCTCCGGGTGTTGTGGCCGTCAGTACCAATACCGCATTAGTGGAGATGCGGTGGAGTGCGGCAGGTCCGACTGCTGGGTCGTGGTTGCCCCGGCCCAGGCTGGTCCTACATACAGGAGCTGGACGCGTATGTCGTAGGCAAAGTCAATTTCCATGACACCCTGTGGCAGCTTCAGCCTCAGAGCGTCTTCGTAGGCGACATTCCACAGCAGGGGTCTAAGATCGGATCCTTGTGTAATCCCCGCTGTCACTTCGCCGTCCATGTGGTGCCTTCATAGGTTATTGTTCTGTCTGTCAGATAATTTGCCACTATTCTGCACTGGTCATCCGGTATCTTCCTCTTGCGCAGAGCCGTGCGCATTCGTGTAGCTCTCTGGTTGACTCAATATCTTTCAATGACATTGGCCGTCCCGTCAAGGAGGCACACTGGGTGGTACCCCTTCAGTTCGGTTGACGGCTTCCCTTGTTTGGGAATCACCACAACGCGAGCTATCTTTCAGCATCCGGGGGAGGCACTTAATTGAGATGTTATTAATGTAGCCCGCCATTGTGGATCCAGCTGCCTTAAAAACCTCGTTGGGAAGGGCATCTGGGGCTTTGTTGTTCGATAATGTGTATACTGTTTCGACCACATCCTCTTCACCCTAGGTGTATGTCATTGTTGCTGTGTCATTATCGTTTTAGCATGATTTCGGGGTAGCTCGGTCCCCGTGCGAGAAAAAGGCTGTGATACCGCCCTATCTCTCCGAGCACCGTAGAGTTTGGTCCAGAAGGGCGAGCTCCCATCTGCTTCATCATTATCTTATACGGGATATATCAGGGCGTTTGAGTCACCGCCCAGCTAGATTGTATAATGAATGCAATATAGCGGTGGTACTGAGGGTGAGCCCCTCTCCTCGTCGCGGTGGGAAGCAGCAGTTGTGCTGGCTGTCCTCCCCCTTCCGACATTGGCCTGCAGTAATGTCCGTGTAGTCCATTCTTGTAATGCTGCTGCTTGTGTAGTCCACTTCACGGATCGTTTGGACCAAGTCCCCATAGGTTTTTCCTTCTTTTGTCCTGACTATTATCGTTTCTTCCCCTTTTCCTAACGGTTGTTTGTTGTCTTCTGGTGTTGTCTTCTCATCTTCGTGGTCTTTTAATGTGAGTCTTATAGGCGATCCCGCAAATCGGTATTAGTATTTTGCATCCTTCGGTGGTCGACAGATTCGAGAGAGGACGGCTTCCCCCTAAACCGTCTGGTATGCTTTCATTAACACGCAGATGCTGCTGTTCTTGGATGGTGCTTGTCGCGAACAATTATCCCACTGGATTGACACCTTCCGGGAGGTGTATTCTCAGGATGCCGTGATACATGATTTTCCACAGGGCCTAGCGCAAACCACTGTGCTCCACGCCCCAGTTTCACGTAGGTGTACCACTGCATGCACTCTCAACGATGAGCTACCGAGGTAGCTTGCGACCATCCACATCACATC
The DNA here is from genome assembly GCA_963942505.1 of Lordithon lunulatus. Taxonomy (NCBI): domain Eukaryota; kingdom Metazoa; phylum Arthropoda; class Insecta; order Coleoptera; family Staphylinidae; genus Lordithon; species Lordithon lunulatus. The sequence goes on along the minus strand of OZ012672.1, from coordinate 37,358,653 downwards.
CTCCGGGAGCCCCTGCTCCTCGCATCTCTACAGAGTTTTTATAGTATATTTTAGCATAACCGAGCTCAATAGTCTAGAGTTTAGAGGCGCGTCTGACCATTCGGGAGCGAGAGTTAAAACCCCGGTTGAAGTCAAGGTATATACTGGTTGATTATACTCCTCTAGCGTCAGGTTTTGCTGCAGCATCCCACTGCGGCCAGGTTGACCTATTGTGCTCCCCCATTAATTATTCCTCATTCAAGATCTCTGTATCTTCAATGAAGTCCTGAAGTCTCATGAATTCGCGTTGTACCAAATAGCTCTTTCCTGCATGAGTTGAATGCCTCGCAGCTCGTGACTTGGGGTTTCGAACGACTTTCTTGATTGATAAACAATAAGCATACTGTACAGTGGTTTTAATACAATTGCTCCATAATGTGTCTATCTTATTCGGTATGTGCCCTGCGGCTATACTCGCCCGCATAACTGATTTGAATTCCTAGGTATTGCTAGGAAGATTTTGTCTTCCCCAGCAGCTTTGAATGGCTCGAATGTCTTGATTGCCCGTGCGAGTTTGCGAACATCAAGCTATTTTTTATCCCCGTTTGAATGGGTTGTCGACAGCCGGATTCTCGTGTTCGATATTAATAACCACAGAGCCCGGGAACTGTGTTTGATATAAGAGCTTCAGCGATTCCCCTTCTGAAGTTTTGCACGGTCGGGTGTTTTCTCAATCCTCTGGAGTACTACCTCCAGGTTTCTCTTTTAGATTTCCTGCTTTTTATATTGTATTCTATCAGGATTTATTTATAAGGTCCTCAGTCGCTTGTTCTTTTAGCCTGGTTGAATAGCTTTCTTGTCTTCGTCCTTGGACCAGAGAGCCCCTTATTCCAACATGGAATATTTCTCAACACAAAGTGATAAGCATTTGCGTCTCATCCGATAATCATTTGGGATTATATAATTCTTCCGACAGTGTGTTGCCAGGACCCGTAATTCTTGGTGGAGGTCCGGGTGGATCATATGAGAGGTATGCAGAACCTTGGAATAATTAATAATTCAGTCTCTGTCCCCACTGTTGGCGCTAGTCTTGGCTTTACCACTGTGAGGTCCCTGGAGTTTGAATTCCACATGGGTAGCAATTTTATCTTGTTTTTTGGCAAAGACACACGTTCTTGGGTTGACGGTATGGGCACCTTTTCTCATCTTTATACTGGTTGTAGTTAGTCCTCCATATCTATTGAGGGTTCTTTCTCTGCCTGATCTTTCGAGTCAGGCTTGTTGTGGACTACCTTTCATGTAGCCGTCGATATTCCTTCATTTTAGACCATCAACCTGCGCAGAATCTTCTCCGGTTTCATTGCTGGCCCCGGTATCCACTTCAGGGCCTATAATTGTTTGGTTATCAGGCTCTCCTCGATGGATTTGGGCACAGCCCCTTCGCAAGGTTGCACCTCTCTCATCACCCCTGTCAGCCAAAGTTTGGTGCTTTAGTTGACGCAGGAGACGTGGAGGTATCCGGCCCTCGCTGAAACTCTACTGAAACCTATGGATGTGGAGGATACTAGCTCCCTTTACAAGCATAGAAGCCCTCAGACTGATAGCTATAAAGATATAAGTTTAAAAAAATATATGTTCGTTTATATGAGGCATTTAAAGCATATTTAGAGCATATTTTTGGGTGCCTTAGTAATGGAAATGGTTAATACAATTAATTCTTATAGGACACTACATAAAATTGAATGTTTATTGCACTATTAGTTGTCATTCATATAATCTACAATCCAATTTTTGTACACCAAATTTAATTATTTTTGGGTCAAAAGACATTTAATAATAATCATTGCATAAATCTATAAAAAAATAAGTTCCATATTTGATTTGAATATCATAGTACCGAGTAATTCATAACTAGAATACCTAAATAAAATTTTATATGCACGATTGAATTCAAAGCTAAAAACACGATATGACGTTTTTTATTCTGCATACGCCTCTTTTACGGGATATTAAGATCACGTTAGAATAATATTTTCAAAATTATTTTTCCAATAATTCGTGTACTTGGCATTGGTGGTAACAGCATGAAGATTTTCTAATGGTCAAATTTGTTGATGAAATTATGGATAGTAAATTTAACAAATGTTAGTTTATCCATGGCCTATTAGATATCTCAATACTGTGAAAATAAAATTGATCCTTAAGAAGTAACAACATTTTAGGAGAGACAATATACTGTTTTCTATACAACTCCAATTGATTTTGGTGAAAGTTTTCAAGACTTTATTACTTCTTTAAACTCTTTTGTACATTAAGAGAGTTGAATTAGGAACGTCTGTTTCCAATAGATAGCGCTTCTAACTTAAAGCCACCAAAAAATTAGATATTTATTCATCGCCCGCGAAATTTATTTCGTATTTTCAGCTCAAAATTCAAAGCTTTATATGACATTTAATTTTTGTCGTGGAGTTATGAATCTCCCAATATATTCTATTAACAATTATTGTATTTTTTGTGTTATCAATTTTAATTAGAATATAGTATAGCCTGTAACAATCAATGACCAATTGAAATAATAATTCAATTAAGTGAACTTTAATAACAATTCCATTCTCGCTTGTCATTTGCAACTCTGCATAAACGCACACGCGTATAATTGCATCGAGATTAATTAAACGATTTGCAAACCTTGACACCATTTTATTGCCATATATTCATAAATATACGGCGGCGGGTGCGCTTCTAAACCATCTTAAGAATTGTTTAATGATCGATAAATTACTATCATTACTCATTTTAAAACAATTTAATAACAACGGTATATTCGATATTATTTATAGCACATATATAAAGGTTGAGCTAGAATAACTTTACTGTAGCGATTTTCAATTATCCAAATGTTATATAATAATAATTAAATCGTGATATGAATAATTACTGAGAAGTAACTCTTGAAAACAGGCGGACGACGATATAGTTACTTTTCCCTGACTGGTTTTCGCCGACTAATTAGATATTAATTTACACTTTAAATACGGCTTGAGCAAATTAAATGGAGTAGAGTTTTGGTATATGCAACCCAGCTTGCGGTAGAAGATTTATTCGGCATATGTTAATATATAAAATATAGAATTAATAAAATATATATATATATATATATATATATATATATATATATATATATATATATATATATATATATATATTTGAGCAAGTTTATGACTAATTTTATTATTAAATGCTAAATTCTAACTTGCATTAGTGGGGACATTTTCATAATTGGAATTCTCCAAATAATATTATTCCTTAATATACAATGTATGTTTAGATGGAATTGCTTTGATTAATTTAATATTGTGGAGGACTATCCTAAAGCCCGTATGACATTATGTAGTTTCCTATATCGTTTTATATATAATAATTGAAATATTAAACTGTATAACTATTATATAAATATAAATTAACATTGTGTATTACGGTGCTGTTATTGTTAAGTAAATTTATTATTATTCCGCCGCTATATCATTTTCCACATGTGTGTATGACACTATGTAGTTTGTGTCTGCATCGAAAACGATATAAGAAACAAGATAATTTCATACGGGCTTAAACGAGGTCTCTCTGTCTTATTCTTTATTTACATAAATTTCATATAAAAATTTGCGTAGTCTCTATAAAGTTAATAATATAAGCATATCTAGAATCCGGCCCTTAATCACTTGTTCTTTGTTACCATTGGATATATTACTATATTTATATATTTGCCATGAAGTCATAAGTTTTATACCAATTATTGACTACTTTCAACTAACAACAATGTGTATACATACCATACACATAAGTCATATATAAACCGTAAGAACAACAAGTTTCTCACTAATTATATATGATTGTCTGTGTAGTGATTTATAGATGTACAGGTTGAAAAATTCACCTAGTATTTCTGATTAAACAACAAAGAAAGAATGACTTTTTTCAGATTGGGCTTCGTATGGGAAATATTTTAAACATCGTAAAATTAAGGCAGCTATGGAAACAAAATATTATTTATGATTTGACAGCTTTTTAAAAACTAATTATTTGTGTCTACGTTACATGATTATCTTTTAAAAGTATGTTAAAATGCATTTTAGTAATGAAGAATTGGCTGACATTATTTATGTTTATGGATACTGCTAAAGCTGCCCGTCGGGAATACAGTGTAAGATATCCAAACAGGCGGAAGTCTTGTTGTGCAGTTTTTGCTAATGCATTTCGAAGAATTTGGAATAGGTGAGCGGAGGTCCACATCATCAACATACTGTTGCACAAAAAATGTCCATTATTGATGCAGTACTTGATAATACAACGACCAGTACAAGAAGAATTTCCAGTCAGCTACATTTGTCGCATAATTTTGTTTGTAACACTATTAATCGAGTCTTACATCCGTACCATTACCACGGAGTTCATCAATTGTAACCAGACGACAAGGTACAGCTGTTAGCATTTTGTCATTGGCTACTTGAACAAAACGAACAAAATCCTAACTTTATTAGTTATCTCTCTGACATACTAATTTTTTGCGAGAAACGGAATTAACAATAATCATAACGAACATACATGGTCTTGACAAAATCCACATGCTGTTAGAAGTAGAGGTTTCCAATACAGATTCTAGATTAATACTTGGTGCGGTATTTTTAATGGACAATTGATCGATACTATTCAGCAATTAACAGAGATAATTTTAAATTCAGTAAATAACACAAATTACAAATAACAACAATTTATAAATAATGTAAATTTTGCAGAAATTTACCTTTCACTAATCTTGCCCTGCCAGGCGATTATCAATGCACATGGTGTAATTATTGAGAACCTACCATAAATATAATAAAGATTTTTTTCCTACAACTGAGTACTTCCTAAATGAAGCCGGATCTAGAAAAATAGTTAATCTTTCTGTATTGTTTAGTATTTGATTGTACATCTGACATTTCATTTGGTCCAGTTACCAAGCACTCTGTATAACTGTAGAAAGTAAGGCCCGAATCTACAAAGCAATGGTGTGGCCAATTATGACTAATATTGCAGCAATAAGGGCTGACCCCACCAAGACAATATAACTTGTCAGAACAGTGGAAATGAAAATATTCTGAGCAATATACCGAAAAAACAACCATGACATGATAAGGAGTTATCTGCAGAATGTGACAAAGTAGATCCGAACCAGTAGGACAAGGTGGAAGAAGCACGTAATCAGGATGTCAGACCACCGCCTGGCCAAGATAGCAAAGGACGAGAGGTTGAAAGGAAGAAGAATTAGAGAGGACCCCTAGACGCTGGAGAGAGTTCGAGACATCGACATCGGAGAATAAGAGAATGTGATGGAACCAACAGGCTCAAGCCTATTTACAGGAAGAAGACTATTTATATGAATCTTCTATTATATTCTCCATAAATAATAATCATTACGTAAACTATATATCAAAAGTTCATAAAAGTTATTTCTCTAATTGATTATATAGTCTCTGTCTCCTCTTTTGAGTATTTTGTGCATTAATATTTCCGGTAAGTCATCTGCTTTCCATATTCTATTTAAAATATTTAATTTTTTCATGTGTATCGACGAACTATTTCCATATACACAGCTTCATTTGGGATTCCATATTTACTGGTTACTTTCTGAGATGACTTATTTGTATATAGACTTCTTTGTGATGATTGCAGGAATTGGGTAAGGAAAGGCACCACTCTCTCTACAGGGAGGTATGAATGAGGTGTAAAAATAGGACGGAGAGTGGATGGAGAAGGGATAGAGGAAGGATGTATGAAAGAGTGGGAATCTCTGAGGTGTGGGTAGAGAAGAATTTGAGAGAAATGGGAAGCCTAGGAACAGAGGTAAGAGAGAGAGAGATTGAGGGATATTGAGTGGCAGGAAAGACAGGTAAGAATGACCGAGAGCTCCTACAACCCTGGCTACATAGACTGGTAAGTGCTTGGGAAACTCCCGAGATACTTAGCCAGGGGTGAGTGAGAGCAGGAAGTGTGCTAGGCAAGAACAAGGTGTCGGTCAGACCAGAGAGGAAGGAAAGTGTAGATGGGTTTGGGGTATACTGCGTGTGCGCTGTGTAGTAAGGGAAGAGACACGTGGTGGCACCTTAGCAAAGAATGTGAGGGGGTGAAAGCAGAGTGGGTTGGAGACTGCAGAAAGCTAAATGAATGGTTGGGAGAGGATGGGAAGGCCGTGAAAATCTGCAGCAGGCTGTCGTGGGAGAGAAAAGTGGCAAGGGCAGAGAGGGTTTAGGGCGAATATGTAAAAAAAAGACCTTTATTGGCATTTCCCTCACGGCCCTTCCACATCACAAACCACAACAAAATATATACAAAAATAGAAATAAAAATACAAATATAAATAAAAGTAATACTCCGCAAAAAATTACAAATTACCCTCATCTATCACCGCTCCCTCTGCCCTCGCCACTTTCCTCTCTCACGTCAGCCTCCTGCAGATTTTCACGCCTTCCCCATCCTCGCTTAACCATTCATTCAGCTTTCTGCAGTCTCCCACCCACTCTGCTTTCACACCCTCACATTATACATTATTCGTTAAGGTGCCACCACGTGTCGCTTCCGTTACTACACATCGCACACGCGGTGTACCCCAGACCCATCCACACTTTCCGCCCTCTCTCGTCTGACCCACACCTCGCTCTTGCCATGCATACCCTGTCCTCCTCCACCTCACCCCTGGCTAAGTATCTCGGGAGTTTCCCACGCACTTGCCATTCTACGTAGCCAGGGTTGTAAGAGCTCTCATTCATTCTAGTCTGCCGTTCTTGCCACTCAATATCTCTCAATCTCTTTCTTACCTCAGTTCCTAGGCTTCCCATTTCTCTCAGCTTCTCCTATACCTTAGACATACCCACTCTTTCATACATCCTTCGTCTATCCTTTCTCCGTCCTACTCTTACACCTCATCCATACCTCCCGGACCAGTCATTCCTCGCCCAATTCCTGCAATCTTTCTTCAAACTTCACAACCCTTATACATGACTCCCACCACATACTCATACGATTCGTCTCCTGCAACAGCACTGCTCTCGGTGTCGACCTTTCGAGACCTAGCAGACTATTCAGGAGCAAACCTTGCTTTCTCTCTATCACATCCCACTCACGCAATCCCCATGCTTCCACTCCATAAAACAGAATAGGTTTTACACACGGATCCCAGATCTTGGACGCCATTACGAGGTTACCGCCCCACAACCTCTTTCATTTCCTTCTCGCTATCCCCCAAGCCATTCTCGCTTCGCTTGCATACATTCCACATGCACCCTAAATCCTCCTCCACTGTCAAACCAAAAGCCCAAATATTTAAAGACATTCACTCTCTCAATCATCCTTCCCTTTTATTTCAGCTGTTCCACTCTACCCCTTCTACCCCTACTCATATACCTTCCCATTATTTCCAGCTTACCATGGGAGGATACATAGCAGTCAGTATGCCGCAGGGCTCTCCTGAGGCTTCCCTGACTTAGGGATCAAGACCAATCTGGCCATCTTCCAGACGTTGGAGAAGACTCTCCTCTGCATCAATCCGTTTATCACTTAGAGTAAGGCGTACGGGAACCGCTCCACCGACAGTTTAACAGCTTTCCGCGGGATGATATTCACCTCGCCGCCCCGTCCTGGTGTACGCCCGGCGTGCTGGGAGGCATTCACGTCGCAATACAGAAATATTCTCGGACCACCAGTACCCCGCTCATTTGGTCCCCCTAGTTCCACCTCTTCTCATAGTCGCCGTACACGCGGCCTGCAACCTCGACGACAGTGCCTCCGTCGCACCTTGCCCAGGTCCTTCCCATTGTTCGAAGGTCTCCGTGAATTTGTCTTAGTGTATATGGGTTGAACTGGGCCTTCTTTGTGTGTTCCTTGTTGCCCACTTCGTCGTTGATTTTCTGGGCTAGGATTTCCATGTAGTGTCTGCTCATGAGCACGTCCCACCCCCCCCCCCCCCAGGTCCCTCACACCTCCCTGGCTTAGTGGTCCGCAGCCTGACAGATGAGGCAGAAAGGTGCCTCGGCAGGGCACCTGATCGCATAGTGCCCCAGTTGACCGCACCGTCCGCACAATGGATGCCTATTAGTCCCTTTGCAGCGAAAGGCCTCATGCCCCAGTGCCCAACATTTGAAACATTCTCGCTGGTCTCCAGAGCCAATGGGGTGAAATTAAAGTGATAGGTGCTCCTACAGACTATTAAAAATAAATAAATTTAAATGTAATTAGATCAATCTACTCGTCATCTAAATTTAGAGAGGCCTCATAACATTTAAATGTATTTTTAATAGATATTATCACTCCTCCGCCTTTTTTCTTTGATTTTCTATCAGATCTAAAAGTAATGTATTGGTTCGGGAACAGTTTACCGTTTAATAGTCCTTGTGTTGCCTTTAGGGTTGCCAATTACTATTGTTTTTCCTAGCCGTAGTCTCTAGTGCCTGGGCGGTGTGGTGGATATTCGTTTCCACGACCACACCTTCTTCGCTATGAGGACGGTTTCTCCCAGCAGTTGGATGGTAGCGGTGGCCTGTTAGACGCCTACTCTCTTACTCGAGAGCAGGGCGACCTCGGTTTTGGCAATGGTGATGGTGAGGCCATTCCCCGTCGTCCGGTTCGCCACCGCCTCGTGTATTCAAACTGCTCATAATATACATCAACGGCTCATCATAGAGACACAATCTAACAACCTGCTAGTCTTCTAGAAATCAAACATGATCTCATTGAGGAGATAGGTTGCATCATTCAAGTGTCTATACTGCGCCTTGGCTATATGAACGGTTTATCACAGAGTCCAAAATCAAACTGGATGTATTAGCCATTTAGAACATCGTACATTATTTTATCAACGAGGTGGGTTGAACGCTCAAATATTATAGACAAAAAATAAGTCTTGATACAGTATTTTGAATTATAAAATCTTTTGACTCAAAGGATCACAATAATTAGACTGTAAACTTTCAGAATATGATTTTGAGGCTGGTATCGTCGCGGGTATAAACATATTACGTGCTAATTGTAGTAGGTATAAGAAAATAAACATTCAACCAGATTGGGTTATTGCAAAATATTACGCAGCAGCTGAATTAGCTCTCTAGTATAATTGAAAGCCGTAGATAAATCAGCCCCGCTTCGAGAACGTATCCCGCGAGTTGTAGGCGAGCATATTCACCACGCACGAAATGATAATTGGGTTATAAGGTATATAAGGTATAAGGTAAATATTTTCTCTATAAATATTGTTTTACCCAATTTGCATAGCAAATTCCTAACCTCAACTCCTTACCAATATGTTTTAACCTAAATCGTGATACAAATATAAGAAATTATATAGGGAGGTGCCAAATTATGTCTATATTTATTAGTAACTTATTAAAAAGTATGCGATTTATGTAAAATCATCCTTAAAGGGACTGCAGGCAAATTTATGTCATTCATTTAATATAGTAAACTATATGTTGAACTTTCTGAAATAGGAAATAACATAGCATATACAATCCATATTTGTATAAAATTGTAGCTCCGATTCAACATCTAGTGCAGCGACATTCGTAGTATACTATCTAGACATGTAAAATATGTCAATACGTTGATATTACGTGTTATAGCCCTGCCTACAATGCGGATTAGCATTACGAATAAGGTTTGTTCATTAGATGTCACAATGGTGTTGATTAGCATTACGAATAAGGTTTGTTCATTAGATGTCACAATGGTGTTCATCAAATAAATTCCTTCTAAACAATACTAAACCCCAGAATTCTTTTCAACAATAACGAAAACGCAGATATGCGGTCTAATAAGATTTAATATTTATCATTTATCTATGAACAACTTAATATATCGAAATTCTTAGTACAAATAAGTGAACAATTAGTATGGAAAGTTGAAGTAGTTTGGCACTAAGTATAGTTACCTACACAATATACCACCTTCATAATACTGTAAGAACAGATGTACTTAAATGCTACCATTTTTGCTTAAAATTGCATTGTTAAGAGGAATGTCATTATTGCACGCAATGTAATAGAAAACCCTATATAAGTTGTTTGTGTACAGATTTTAGTAATAGAAAACCCTATATAAATTGTTTGTGTACAGATTTTAGTAATAGAAAACCCTATATAAATTGTTTGTGTACAGATTCTATATTAGTCTATAATGCCAAGAATATTTATTCCTCGAGTCAACTTTTATAAATCCAACCACATAGATTACATGGAGGACCGGACACCAATCATAGGACCACATCATTTAATAACTAATGTTTTTTGATAGTATCTCCATTGTGTTTAACGAAAAAAAATATCCCACCAACTCTTTTCCTTTATATTTCGACGGTCAGTCCTTTTTGTTTGCGCGATGATTACTGTCCGGTGGGCGTCACGTAGGCTCGCGCCCCTCGCAAAGATCTCTATCTCCACGGAATGTGTCCGATTCGCGCTAATAAATCGCCATCACTCGATTCGGTGAAGTGTTTATGCCGGGCGCATAACAAGAACGTCTCCGAAAAATAAATGAAAAGGGCACACCTTTCTTCATTTTATTGCGTCGGCCGTTGAACCACGCACTCGCCGTAATAAATTGACGCACGGGAAAAAAATAAACGAAAAATATTTCGGCTTTGTTGATGGGTCTCCCCCCATTAACTAATTGTGATGAGCGTTTAATGTGAGGTTGCACAACGGGGCCGTCGAATCGGACTAATTTCACGTCGAGTTATAATAAACGCCGGCCTGGGCTACCTTTTAAATCGCGTGTGAACTTAATTATCGAATGAAGAGCGAAGCGATTATGCTGATGAGTTTAGTAGTGAGATGTAACAATGAAATGGTGGCAGAACGTTTTAAGACAATACGCCATTTGGAAATACTAATCTAAATCATTGTTGGACTAAAGTGTTTAAACTGCATGAATCTTTTAACTTGACCCCTGAATACTGGAAACATGAATCCTGTAGATTGCAGATCTTATTCAAGTTGTTGGATAGTAAGCAGATATAAATATTTCAATATTGTATCAATTTAAAATGTATTATATATTCTAACAGGGAAAAAACCGATTTATTATTATAGAATTGGGCTGTGTCGTAGTATGATCCAGAGAGACATTAGGATAATAATTAAAATCATTACACAACCCTTTTCTAAATTTCTTGTAATATATAAATTATTCGCAGCTGATGAAAACATTAAGGAAATGTAATTTTAAGCAAAATTGTAGATATCACAATAACCGCTAAATAAAAAAACTTCTCTCTTTATAGGGCTATCAGCCGTGATGCTTTTGCGACGGTCAAGGGAGAAGCCCAGAGGGGTTTAATTACCCGGTATTTACCTTAACTTCATAGAAAACCTCTGAAAACTGTGAAAGGTGATTTACGAATATTTGCCCAGCTGGGGGTCGAACTCAGGCTCCCCACGAGATGGACGACGCCTCTAACCACTCGGCCACTGAGCTGGGTACCACTAAATATTTTTCAATAATCCATTAACCCTAGAGGTCATATTTAACAGCACTCACTAACAATAAGAGCTTTGAACTTAATTCAAAATTAAAATGAAATTGAAGATTTCTTTATTGCTCTTTTAAGCTAGTGATTCAACCGAAGGGGATTTTGACATATAAGTTAGGTTTTAAGCCACTTTGGCTTAAGCCCTGGTTTCCTAGGAAAGCGGTACCAGTAAAAGCGGTAATTTGTGACATCATTGATAATTATACATCACAAAAATTGCTTGAAGTGTACCTCATTGACCCTTACCATCGTAATTCATTGCCTTTTGGTAAAAATGAGGTCAAAAACGGTCGCGTAAAAGCGAAGCGAAGCCATGGCTCTAGGGGACAACGATATAACAAAAGAGATGTTTCCCAATAATAGAATACCTTAACAGAGATGTAGAAACAAATGTTAAAATAACAGGGTTAGCAAAAAAAATATTTAAAATTACACGTTTATGCATGGTGTAATTATTTGCCGTAATATTTTATTTGAAATAAATTTTCGAATGGATACGATCATATGAACATTGCAGCTAATGACATTTCAGAGATCTTGAATGCAGTACAGACATTTCTGCCGAAAGTGAAGTTAGAGCCAGATGTAAAAAGCGTCAATTTGACCATGAAGAAGCCGATTATAAAGCCTTCAGTCTTTCATTCAGAGAAATAACACAGAAATGTCCAGAATTAGTCTCCTCTAAATCTAAATCTAAATGTTTCCAAATATATTCTGGACATTTCTGTGTTATTTCTCTGATTGATTTACGCTACTGGAAACAAATAGCACACATTAAGTTTTTATATAATACTTTAAAACAAGTGTGTGTCATCTAGATACCCTTGAAAAGTATTATACCAGTATACAGTCAATACTTTCAATCTCCCGAATGCCACAATATTCTATGAAACATTTGCATATTTTAAATTAGTTTTGCCAAAATAACTTAATTACTTTCTGTTCGAATACTTTGGTAACTTTCAGAATTTTATCTAGTGAGGAAAGAAGTTTTTCCAAATTAGAAATAAAACACTTAAGAAGTTTAATAGCCAAACCAAATATAAAATTCTGTAGTTAAATTCTATTGAATCTATATTATATATATAATCTTGCCAGGGTACATTTTTGAACTCTGCAAATACTGCAGGAGCATGTTATTAATATAGTTACTTATGACCAGTATCACAATTCATCTTTTACTATAATTATGTAAAAGTTCACACAAACATATGTTCATTTTGAAAACAAATGTATGGTAAAATAATGTATTCCATTGTACATACTTATTTCTATTTATGTTATTCGAAGTAATAAATCATAACACATGCAAATTGCATGACATTTAGAATAAAGTCGAAAGGTTTGCCGCCGTAAAATTTCTATATAACTAATCAGATAAAATTATAGGATAATAGCCTTATAGCGACTTTATTTATCTCCTGATGCTTTTACACCGTTTGGTGTATTTTTATGCACATTTCTCTCCATTAATAGGATATATAATAATATATAATTCGGTTCTGTACTAAGAAGTTGTTCGCATTTTATATCGTTTTTCGCATCTTCATTTTTTTAACCATTCTATGTTTTCCTCGGTCTTCCCTTGTAGGTTCTTTCTCTAAGTCTTATTTCGTATACATCATTCTTTCACTTATTACACTTTATCTGCCCTTCTATTATTTCATTTATTGTGTCTATCATTTCTTATTCTATATTTAACTACCTTGTATAGAAATCGCATTTCTGTAGCATTTATTCTACATTTATTCCCTTATCTCAGGTGCGCTGTATCACTGTTTATATTATTTAAAATATATTTTATAAGTTGCTCCCAGTCCCTATATCTTTATCCATATGCTGTATTTTATTCATATTTGGTAACCACTTTTACGCTCCTGTCAGCGTAGTGATTTCGTCCTTAGCTACCTCGGAATTAAAGAAAAAACAACAGCAAGTTGTGTATAGGCACATGGAATGTCGAAAGCTCAACAGGAAAACTGCAACACATATTTTAAGAGAAGAAGCTGAACACTTGCTGTAGATATAATAGCACTAACAGAAAAATATTCAGGATCTGAGCAACATGAAAATTTCACACATAAGTATAGTGATGTCAGAAAATATAGCAGCGTGGGGGAATCCTAATACACAAACAGTTTAAAGAATGTATATCTAGCTAGCTCTCATTCTATTATAGTATATATTAACGTTCGCCATTATTTAATTTCGTTATGGAGGATATTAACGAAAATAGAATGATGGCGAACGTTAATATATACTATAATAGAATCACAGGTATCTACGCTCCTAATGACGAAGATAATGTATAAACCAAAGATGCCTTCATTAAAAAGCTACACAGAGTTGTTTCAGATGTTAGAAATAACCAAGAAATTATCATGCTTCAATGCTAGAATAAAAATATCAACTTGCAGACAGAAGAAATTGAAGATAAAGCTCGGATAAAGCAAAATCTATTCTCAACTGACTAAGCTCAAAAAATAAAGACGATCTCAAAGCAAATAAATCCAAAGGGTAGTAGAAACAATGGTGTCGCTGAGAATAATCGCATAAGGGATCAAAGGTGTAGAGATATAGCACGTATATTTGGGGAAGACGATGCACCGAAATCTAGAAATTCCTTAAAGACATCAAAGAAACAACGGAAGAAATAATACCTCTTAATACAATTAGGTATCTGGAACAGCTGCGGTAATAAACATTTAACGAAAAATAGAATTTCGCAACAACGAGAGAGACACCAACATATAGGGCTTTCCATAAATATTACAAAAGAACAAGTGAAATAAATGGTGAAAAGATTGAAGGGATACAACGCTTCTGTATCAAGCGGCAGAACTAGTAAGATGAGGAAAAAAAACTATCTAAAATATTGACATAACTATGTAAACCGGGGAAATGAGCGGATCGAGTAAAAGGTGACTTACATAACTCCAATATACACAAAAACAAACTAAATAAAGAAAATTAATACCGATGCATTCCATGTGCCAGTGGAAGTAGCGATGAGGGCTTGAGCAGGAGGATGTATTAGAGGACGAAGAGAAGAAAAAAAATTAGATGTATCGATGTATTGTGCTATCTTGTCCACCATGACTAATCTCTGATGACGAGTACGCTGAAAACTGGATGGGGTTGTCGCTTACCCATAAAACAAACCAAAAAAACGGAATGATATGGATACAGAGCGAAGGATCCCTCAATGTCGGTCGGGCAAGGCATCGCGGTGGGTGCCTCCCGATCGTCCACCAGCGACCACCTACAACCACAAACTGCCTGCGTTTGTGATTGTAGGTGCTTGTGTATAAACTGACCGAGCGTCCCTAGCTCGGAAACCGACGAGTACCTACCAAACCCGTTCAGATACGCTTCGAGCTGGAGTCGATACCTACACTAGAAGGATGAAAAATCCTTGAACGCTACGCTTCTCTGAGTCGCTTATCCAGGTCACCCCGACAGAAAGAAATGAACTGGATTCAGCACCGGAACAGGGACCGACGACAAAGCCCATCCCGGCCACCAAATCGATGGTGAATCGGATGAAATTATCCTTATAAGAGCGGTCAGGGACGTGGGCCACACACAGGAGTCAGAATATATAAAAAGGAGAATACGGATCAAGATAAAAGGCGGCGGTACAAAGGCCGATGTCCTCTGCGATGCTATAGCTGACAAGGCTGCTGGGGTGGAGGCCAGAGTGAGGCGACCAGACGTGACACGCACACAAAAAGAAGGAGACCGGCGGGCTAGGCCTACCTGGCCACTACGGGCTTCGGAGATCCACATGCTACGGCCAACGTCGAGAGGGGTCGAGCAGCACACGACCTGCTGCTGGCAGGTAATAGTCAGTGAGCCGAATAACAAGAAGCTTAACAGCTCGTCGGTGACAGATGGACCCATGGGGGATGTGTCCATCAAGTGGATAAACAACCTCCATCACGTCTCATGGCTCTCCCACGAGGGGGTAGCATGGGCAACGGAGAGGGGAGTAACAGTGCTCGCCTGCTACCTGTCGTCCAACTGCACCCGGGAACATACTATAGCATGGTTAAACACACTGGAGCAGGAGATTAAGGCAGCGAGTGGTCTAGTCATTGCGGCGGGCGATTTTAACGCCTAATCAGTATCCTGGGGATCGCCCGCCACCGACTAGAGGGGCGAAGTAGTAGGTGAACTGGCCGGAATACTTGACTTGGCGGTTTGTAACACTGGCGGGTAGGTCACTTTCTCGCGGAGGAATGGAGAGGATTCAAGGATAGTGCGTCCTGAACAAGGAGACCTTGAGCGACAACCACTATATCGCATACCGCATACTACTTGGTAGGGTGGCCGCTTAGCTCAAACTCAGGGCCATACGCAAACCCCCAGTCGACGAAATGGGAACTAGGAGTCGCGGACATAGATCTCCTTAAAGGCATGAGTGACGCTCCAAGTCAGCATGGGGCTACCGCAAACCAAATGGCGGGGTACCTGAACCTAAGACTACAACAGGCATGCCTGGCAGCGGTACCAACCATGCTAGCCACCAGCGAACGGATGAGGAGGGCCTGCTGGTGGTGCCAGGAGCTAGGAGAAGAGAGCAGTGAGCCCGAGGCAGCGGAGCGTCAACCGAGGCTTGTTTCTGAATAATCTGCTAGGTCTCGAAAGATCGAGTCACGAAAGTGTGTATAGGGCAATGATACACCACGTGTTAACTGTGTAGTAAAGGCAGTGATACGTGGTGGCATCTCGGCAATGATTATAATGGCGTGAAAGCAGAGAGGGTGGGGTAGCACACAAAGGTGAGTGAATGCATAAAAGAGGCTGGAAAAGGAATGGAAATCTGCAAAAGGTCGGCGCGGGAAAGAAAGTGGGTGAGAGAGAGGGGGAATAGTGGGAGGATGGGTATTTGTCAAGTTTGAGGGTTATATTGTTCTATTTGGTACTATTATGTTGATTTGAATTTACTTTTGGTGAGTATGGTTATGCCCAATAAAGGTTATTTATTTGCCGATGAACTTCTGTCACAAATACTGTTGGTCAAGTATACAATAGAATCCTCAGTTGGAAGTTGAATCTGCTATGAAATCAAAGAACAAGGCGGTTTTTGTGCAGGAGTAGACAATGCCTTTTATCTAAAACAAATCATAGACAAACATTGTTCATACATCAACAGAAAGCCTATGATACGGTACCAGTAACTGCACTATATAAGGCAATATACCTAAGCCATACTACAATAAAAGCTTTATATGATTCATTCTTCAAAATAAAATTAAAAAATAAATCTCAGACGGGTTTAAAGTGAACAGATTCAGACAACGCTGCTTCCAAATAGAGTCAATATGCAACACAAAGTTAGTTAGGCGAGACAAATAGAGGGATGTCTAAACGTGTGTTTTGTTGCTAAAAACATATATCAATCGACAGAATCCACATCACCATGGTAATGGTGTACTTACACACAGCGCTGACATATGTACAATTCTCGAACAAATTACTTGGGCTGGAAGTGGATGCACTGGACAAATCTATACTGCCAGGTATCCCAAATGGCTGATTGTCCATCACACTTTGTCCTTTTACAGGCTACACAGAAAGCGGCCAGGACCGAGAACGCTATTGCTAGAATCATCCCGAATATCGGAGGATCTAGGAAGACCCAGAGAGCCTACTGGCCACAGTAGCTCAGGCTCAGATTGTGTATGCTGCTTCCTCCTGGGCCTGCAATGTGGCAGGCTATCACAGAAATAACACTCCGCGCCCGTGGGAGTCGTGGCCGCTATCATACCAGCTGGGCTCAAGGCGACAGTGCGGAAGATGACATACGATCTGAGGCAAACTGAAACACCACGCGACGCAGCATACCAGAGAATCGGTCATGGAAGCGTGGCAGAGTAGATAGCAAGACGAAACGCAACAAAGTCAATGGACGTGGAAGCTCATCCCGGACGTCCGGGAATGGACTAACCGGAATCATGGAGAAACAGGCCATTGGATCACCCAGATATGTCAGCACTGCGACAGATGGTCCAGGGAGAAAGATGTGCCAACAGTAACACTTGGAGAGTGTCATCTTAGCACGCCTCTCTTGCTAGAAACGCTCGAGAAATGGCATTCGATGGCCCGTTTCGCTAACGCGATCATCGACGCAAAGCACCCAGACACGCAGGTAGCCTACCCGCCGGCCAGGAGACGCTGAGTAGCATGAACTAGACAACGCTTAGCGCGAAGGAAGTGTCCACTAGGCGGACCAGCGTCATAGTCATGAGTACGGGTCAAAACTCGTAGGGTAAAGAGTAAAAAGTAAACCCTAAGGTTTACTCGGTACTCCTTGCACTGAATAGCAAGGCGAGTGCGACACTACCCAGTGAGAAGCGCCGGGTATGCATAAAGGCAAACCTATCCCAAATGACAACATGAAGAATGAAGACTCTAGACAGTTATGGATGAAAAACAACTATTTGTATGATTTTGTGTACAACTACTATATGCCTAAGTCATTTTGCATTTATAGTTACCAAAATTACATTAAACTGTATATTTAGCTAGTAAAGGTCTCTCCAGCGCTTAAGCGGTCTCCCTCTAACTCTTCTTCCTATCGGTATCTCATTATTTGTTATCTTGCCCATATCGCCTGTCATCCTATTTACTTGCTTCTTGCACCTTTTCCTTCTGGTTCGGATTCACGTTGCCACATCGTGATACTTCTTTCTCTCGGATTTTCTCACCTTCTCCTGCCATGAATGCATTTCAGGTATATTACTCTGAATATTAATATATAAACTTAATATTTTGGTAGTGTCAGCATAAGTTATAATTGGCTTCACTATGACTTTATAGATTGGGACCTTAATTTTATGGCGATTATTCCACATCATGTCCTTCAGGTATCCCGATATTCTGGCTGCTGTTATTATTTGAACCGTTAGTTCTTGTTGTAGTGTTTTGAACCTCGAGATCTCCGCATCTAAGTAATTGAGTGTCACCTGTTGTATAATTTTAGTATCGGCTTCAAGCCTGTACCTGATCGGGTCATTTGGTCATAAATTTGGTCTTGTTTCTGTTTAGTATCATATTTAATGACTCTTCGGCTATATTAAAGGAATCTGTGTCCATCATTCACCGTTTTGACAAGTAATGCCGTTCAGCATAGCATATGATGTTGAGTAAGGTGTCTCCCATTCTACAGCCCATGTTTGCAGGTAAACTTTAATTTTATTCTTAATTAAGAGACCCCTTAACGCGTGTTCGCTCATTGTATGGTTTACCTTTATTCCTGTGTTTCCATATTTGTTAACTTCTATTATAAGTTATATTATTCGTCTGTTACACGTTTTCGTTAGTATGTACAGAACGTGTTTACGTCGTACACGGTCTAGTATCTTGATCATATCTATAAAGCACGTGTAGAGAAGATTGTTAAATTGTTAAAGGTGTTTAACTATAAGATTGTGAACTTGCTTTTTTCCGAATCCCTGCTGTTCTTGCCACAGTGGTAGTTCCTTGCTCAAAGTTCCCAGAAATAGAGATGTAAACGCCATTGGCCAGGTATATAAAAAGGTGATGTCTCGGTTTTCAGACTTTTTCTATTCCCCTTTCTTAAATATCGATATCCTTATGCTAGTCTTCCAGCTGCCTGATATTCCTCCAATAGTAATCATATTTTGGAAGATTTATAGAATTTCTGTGTTCAGTTCAGCTCCTTCATATTTCAGCATCTCATTTCAGATTTCATAAGGTCCCAGCGGTTTACCATTTATTTTTACGTTTTTTGAAGATGCCTTCCATATATTTTTGTGTTAGTTCTGTTGCGTTTTCCTGTATTACTTTTCGCCGCGTGATCGTTACATTATCATTGCCCTCTTTATGTGAACCGTGAAGTATGTTCCATTCTTCCAATGAAATGTTATTTGTTTGAACAGTGTACTTGAATTAATTTGCCTATATTTTCTTTTGCGCACCATACAGATCCCCGATGTATTCACCTTATATCTGCGTTTGAAGTATAGCGCTACTCAAAGTACCTTGCCCACATTGCTTTAGATTTATTATAGTACTTTGAAGTCGTTAACCGATACAGACGATGATTAGTAGGATTGTAGGATTATCAAACTGACCAACAATCTTCATGGAAATCTCCTTATTTTCCTTATAGGATACCAAGAATTGTTATTGTAAGTACATAAAATGTTTGTTTTATATTATTATACTTATAGTTGCCTCAGAAGTTTTGTTACTTCTACTTGTAATTCTACATAAGTAATCTGCACTAATGCAATATCACGTCCATAATCTTTCGAAACTTCATTTGCCAGTAAATCCTTTCCTTGAAATTTCAATATTTTTCTAGCAACGGGATTTTCAGCTCCTTTCCTTTTCCTCTTACAGACTTTACTCTGCCCTTGAGCAATGTATCTCTTAACATGTTTACCAGGACTCTGGTTGGAGCATTTTTGTCCTGTTCAAAATTACCTCGTTTGGAATGAATCATGTTGTATGAAGTTCAGACGCGTTCCCATATTAAACCTAACCAATATATTCATAAATAATTCCGTCCTATTATTGGTTTCTCTATCAATGAGTAGATGACTTTTATTGATAAGTGAAGTAAGAGTGTGTACCTTATGAAAATAACTCGTCAAATTTTTCTTCTGATTCGCTGCCTACCTTAGTACACAAGTAATCCTGACATTCTAAATGTTTTTCAAAGACGTGCTTCACTAAGTTTCTTAAATCCCTCTTTAGCGTGGGAATATCTCCATGTGAACTTACACATTGTACATATTTCACTAGACCCCCAATTTATTCTTTGGAAAGTACCTTTCTTGTAATTAGGGAAACATTTTTTGTGCCCCCTTTTATTCCAAACTAGTGTTTGCTATAGTTTTTAACTGCATGGTTTATGCATTCTACGTTAATTACCTGCAAGGATTTGAAAAATATTTTTTACAATATATTGTTTAGACATGTAACACATGTTTTGTCCATGTCACCCGTTTCCTAATTTGAGAATAAACTGAAGAGTCACCACCTGCATAAACTTCTTGTGGCGTAAGTTATGCATAGATATACTATTATTACAAGCTTCAACTATTATGTCAGGCTACATTGAGAGACCCACTCCAGTTTTTCAAACAGATATGCTCTTTTGAATCTGTTTCACACCTACTGGCTTTTGTACGAATGGAGCAGATCACTCCTAGGTAAAGAAGTTTACCTGTAGCTTTACCAATGAATACAGCCAATAATGATATTATATAAAAGGTAGTAAGTTCTTGAGGAATGTTAGCCATCATGATAAATTCCATGTTTAAAAGATGCCGTATCTACCATTACATGAACATACCACACCTGATGCTGGATGCTGTATTATTACTATGACCATAGCTTCTTTTGGTCCAACCTCTATCCAAGAACACAGTAAAAAATTGGATCCCATCTGCATCAACATCTCCTTTAGCTTTCGCATTTGTATACTCTTCACAGTCAGCACTTTCCATGGTTTTCCAGGCAGATTATTTCCAAATCTGGTTCGTATACTTATTGGTTAGCCATAAATAAATAAGTTTTACTCAATAAACTTTCGTTAAATGCTGAATATGGGATGTCTAATCCCAACCAGCAAAGCTGTCGAGCTTTCCCCTATCCGCCGCCTGGGGATGCGCCTTACAGAATCAGCAAACAAATTTAAAATAAATATTATAAAATATAACAATATGAGTAAATACGAATTTTCTACATATAGGGTATTATATGAACTAAAAATACTGTCAGGATCAAACTACATCGTACTTTGGTTAATTTTATTAAAATAACAAAGTGATCAAATATTGACCTCTTTAACTTCTATTCATTATAGTGGATGTAAATGGGGCATTAGCCCCGCACCTGCAATCGTTACTTTCAATGTGGGCGCTGTATCTCTGCAATCATCCCCCCGCGGATATATTATTATTAATAATCCCGGTCGCGGCCACCTGCGGCTGCCTAATGGCGACCATACAGAGGAACGAATGGAATTCCGCGGCCGTAAATTCTACGCGTAATAGAAATTACACGCAGTGAAACACGTCCGCGTTTTTTTGTCTTCTACTAGATCGCATACCGAACGCGTGCGCAATTTAATTAAAATGCATGGACTTGATCTTAAATGGCTGCAGTCAAAGCCAAGAACGCATGATATATATTTAGCTTTTACGTAGTCACTGGTATTACTATTCAGTAAAATAAATTGTACCTATTAAACGGATTATCTTTATTGGGTATTTGTGCAAATTTTCTGCATTCAACTCCTACTATTTCTATCATTATACGGACTAATCAAAATCATTAAACTCGTTTTTAATTCTAAGGGCCTTCGTATGAATCTATAAAAACTATCTAATAAACTAATAAGCGCTAGGTTTATATATATATATATATATATATATATATATATATATATATCTAAATTTAAGAGAGAAATTATTGCCATGTGGGCTATTAAATTTTTATTTGAAATAATGCGATATTTTCGTCTGTATTTTCAGAAAAACATATATTTTCAAACCAAATTTTTGCATTCGTTTTGGTGGGGGAAAATCCATGTTTTCCAACTGCAATTTCTCGATTTTGATATATCTTGATGTTTACGAAATTTGTATAAAATTGTTACAACTAACCCCCTAGAAGGAAAGTTAAACACCTTCACGCGGCACCACATCAATTAGCAATGCACACCCATATGGTAATAACCGTCAACATGCTCATGCCATCAGGATCACCAGGTAGTGCCCTCTATAGAATAATATTCCACAGAGTGCTTGAGATATCAGCACAAGGCCAATCGTATAATTGCTAATGCATTCCTAATTGATGTGGTTCCGCCAGATCGGGTTTCACTTTCCTCCTAGAGGGTTAGTTGTAACATTTTTGTATATAACTACTCGAGATATTGTGTGAATTCATCCTCACTAGCTGAACTACACTGACGAGATCTAATAAGATCGAAATCTATATATGTAGATTGCTAAGAGGTGGGTTCACACTTATATATTTTGTATAAAATTATTATTAATTATTTAGTATCATACGTATCATAATGTTACAAATATTTTCTTAATAAAATGACATAAATAATGTAATTTAATCTTTCAATCTATTTTACCGGGATTATGCTGCAAATCTGTAATCATGCTATTTTTTTCATTCTGACTCATTGTTGTACAATTCTTGATATTTTGAAACAACAACAACTTAGGTCTAGTGGTTAGAGGTGCCGTTCATCTCGTGCTGATCACTGGGGAGCGAGAGTCCCCGCTGTGGGCGAAATTTCGCGAATCTTTCATAAGTTTTCTGTGAAGTTAAGGTAAATACCGCTAATTACACTCCTCTGAGCTTCTTCTTTTGCCAGGATTGATGACTTTCCTTCCCCGGCCGGTTGCCACAAAAAAAAAACTAATCAAGAGTTATATAAGACAATAGTCAAATGCAACACGCTTACAAAACTTGG
The DNA here is from genome assembly GCA_963942505.1 of Lordithon lunulatus. Lineage (NCBI taxonomy): Eukaryota > Metazoa > Arthropoda > Insecta > Coleoptera > Staphylinidae > Lordithon > Lordithon lunulatus. The sequence goes on along the minus strand of OZ012672.1, from coordinate 37,335,641 downwards.
TATATTAAAAATGTATCTGTCAGAAATTACAATTTAGTAGCGTCCATTTTTAAGATGAATGTAAAGTGCATTTATTGTTTAAAATATTGAGAAAAGTTTTCTTAAATTGCGAATGGATGCAAATATTCATACAAAACGGGTAATAATGATAAATAAATTAAAAATTATAAAGCAAAACTTTTTTTTTTTAATAATTATTAAGTAGATTTATTTTAATTACTAACAAGATAGATTTAATAAAATAATGTGTCACATCCCATTATTTCTATTCTAATTTAGAAATATCATGTACATGTACATCTACAACGTGTCTATTTATGATTTTCTGTGCTAGACACAACGTCTACCAAACAACGATAGCCGACACAAACTATGTCAACCAGTCGTCATTAACGGTTATACAACTATTATTTATAAACTGCAATTAAACAAAATTACTTTTATCAATGGGTAATTATCGAAAATTCATTAGTTGATATTTTACTTTATTTGATCGTATTTTTAGGTTGTTTCACTACGAATAGTAGTTAATGATAATATATCTTTAACAAAAATAAAAGTTGAAATAAATAAAACTAGTTTCATCCATACTAGAACTATTTTGTTTTGTAGTTTTATATGATACTCTCATTATAAACACTAACACAATAATAATTGTTTAGGCAAGTATTGGCGGTGATAAGAAACTATATCAGTATTTGGTTTATTTGATCGATTTTATTTAAATCTGAAATAATGAACTAGTCCTTATATCATGTAGTACAGGTACAACCTCTAGTTTAAAAGTATCTTTGAAATATTTATGATTGTTAATCTAAATCAAACTTAATTTTAAGAATGTACTAGAAATAAATTAATAGTTAAATAAATAAATGAATTTTTCTTTGTTTTTTATCACTTGTTTATTGCTGTTTGCGAATATTTTCAGCAATAAACAAGTGATAAAAAACAAAGAAAAATTCGTTTTATTTATTTATTATAATGAATTATCACAAAGTAGATGCCGATTCAATCCAATAATGAATGGTTAGTTTACTTATAATAGTTTTGATACGTTTAATATATTTATTTAACCCCCCAAATATTTATTATGTATTCAATAGTAAATTCTTATTCTAGCATTGATGGTGATACTTCATCATTACCTTCAAATGATATCATAACACAACAAAATACCACTCACTGTCTTTAATCATTTCAATTTCTAAATTATAATGTTTCCCGATGATTCAACAATTCCCCAAGTGCGGCCTTCGATTGCACCAAATTTAACCTCAGATCTCCGCAACGAACGCACGTCCAAGAACTCATGTACGCGTCACCCGTGACCGCGCAGCTGATCCACTAATGAGGATTTCATTAGGGCGATATAAAAAATCGCTTAGGAAGCCACAACAGCGAGAGGTTTTTCGGCCGCAGACGCAATTAGTCCATCGGGAAATCGGCGGAATTTCAAGATAAGATAACGAAAAAAAAAATGGAACACGCGGTTCAACGTGATATGTTTGTTATTATCATTCTTTGACCAGCGACATTCTTGTGGATAACTGATTACATTAATTCATATCCAACTTCGTAAACTGGGCCAAATGCACTGCAAAAACAAAGACCAACTGGTGTATTCACTAAAGTTCTATAACCTATTCAATTTATTAATAGTTATTTAAACGATAAGTCTCGGTATTTATAGCAACTAATTAGTAAATTTTAAATTTTGTTTCTGTATTCTAGAAACTGACAGTTTTAAAAAGCCGCCATGATATCAGCAATCAACAAACACTTGTACAGTTTCTTCTTTTTTGAGAAAATTTTTAAACTCCTGCAAGAAGTTTCCAATACATACAATCCATACATTTTATATGACCATGGTCAATATTGCCATAGATAACGTAATTCAAAATGTACTCGTTAATGATAATAATAAATAAAATATGCTGTAGATTATGTTCTATTGTGACACATATATAACCTGCCATTTTGTTCTAATTATGCGGATGTACGAATATATCCAAAGTTAGGATTTTAATTATTTCTTATAGTAATTGATTTATAATTTATGTTCTATTTTTTATTATTCATTGATAAAATTTATAAAAATAATATAATTTGTGCACATATCTTTATAGTTAATTCTGAATCAAAATACATATATGTACACTGCCCCACACAAAAAGTGGTCACTCCATAATTCTCGCAATAAAAAAATATAAGGATTTCATTTCCGTTCCATGTGCCGGTGGAAGTGGTCTTGAGAAGGACGAAAGGTTTGAAGAGGGAGGAGAAAAAGGGACAGCAAGGGTTTGGATGGAGCGAAGTAGAAATTGCGGTGTATGAGAAAAACCTAACGGGCGTGAAGTGGTAGGAGGTGCAGTCGATGTTACAGTTGGAGAGAGTGATGGCAGCTGCGTTGGTGGTGAGGAAGAAGAGTGGACGCCACAGGGAATGTTGATTCGACGAGGAGTGTAAGATAAAGAAGACGACGTGGCGGGGGGAAATGGCGAATTGGAGGTACGGCAGATGAGCAGTCGAAAGGGTTAATCAGGCGAAAAGGGAGTTCGAGAGTACGTGCGAGAGGAAAGAAATAGAGGAAATGCAGAAAGTGGAAAAGAGGTTGAGGGAGTGTTTGGTGGAGAAACGGATGTGTGAGATCTTAAAGGGAAGGGCGAATCAGGGTAAAGTGAACCTAGAGCTAGCAGAGTGGGAGAGGAGTTGTAAACAGATGGCGAGGTCTGAGGTGGAGCTGGGCAGTTCGAGTGCGAGACAGGTGGTACGAAGGGAGGCGTTTTCGCGGAAAGAGGTGGAGGTGGCCCTGGCACAGTTAAAACTAGAAAAGGCAGCGGGGGAAGATGGGCTAAAGGCAGAGGCTTTCAAAAAGTTACCGGAGGAAGGAAGGGAGAAGGTGCGGCAGAGTATTAACAAGGTGTGGAGTGGAGAGGAGGAAGTGCCGGAAAAGTGACGTGTGGGGGTGGTGGTCCCGGTGTACAAAGGAGGAGAGGCCTCGGAGGTAAAAAACTATAGGGGGATCACCATTATGAGTGCCGGTTATAAATTGATGATGACTATGGTGAAAAATAGAATGGATAGAGAAGTGGAACAGAAAGGGCTGCTGCCGGAATATCAGGGTTGGTTCAGAAGGGGAAGAGGGACGAGGGAGCAGATTTTCACGCTGGCGAGAATGGTGGAGGAAGTGCTGGAATGCAAAGGGAGAGTGTATGTGGTGTTTGTGGATTTAAAAGCTGCGTATGACTCAGTTCCTAGGGGGAAACTGGTGGAATGTATGGATAGATTGGGTATGGAAGAGGAAGGAGTGGAGTGGGTGAGAAGGGTTTATAAAGTCATGGGCGAAAGCAAGAGTGAATGGAGAAATATCTGAGAAATTTAGGGTGAATGTGGGAGTACGGCAGGGGTGCCCGCTGAGCCCCCTCCTGTTTAATCTGTACCCGAGCGAGTTGAAAGAGGTGCTGAGGAGAGGACAGGCAGGAGGGGTCGTGGTGGGTAGATCCAAAGTGTGGATGTTTGCGTATGCAGATGACGTGGTGCTGGTGGCCAAGAGAGTGGAAGAGATGCAAGAGATGTTGGATAGAATGGGTAGATACCTGGATAAGAGGGGGTTAGTGGTTGGATGTTGTTTAGGAATAGGGGCAGGAGGGGTAAGGACGAAGGGCTGAAATGGAAGGAAAGGCTGACTGAGAGAGTGAATAGCTTTAAATATTTGGGCTTTTTGTTTGACTGTGGAGGAGGGTTTAGGATGCATGTGGAGTGTATGCAGGCTAAAGCAAGAATGGCTTGGGTATTGCGTGTAGAAAATGGGGGAGTTTGTGGGGTTGTAACCTAGTAATGGCATGCAAGATATGGGATGCGTGTATAAAACCTATATTGTTGTATGGAGTGGAAGTGTGGGGATTGCGTGAATGGGAGGTAATAGAAAGGGAGCAAGGTTGGTTTCTGAAGAATCTGCTAGGGCTCGAAAGGTCGACACCGAGGGCAGTGCTGTTGCAGGAGACAAATCGTATGAGTATATGGTAGGAGTCGTGTGTGAGGGTTGTGAAGTTTGAGGAAAGATTGCAGGATTTGGGCGAGGAAAGACTGGTACGGGAGGTATGGATGAGGTCTAAGAGTAGAACAGAGAGTAGATGGAGAAAGGATAGAGAAAGGTATGAAAGAGTGGGTATGTCTGAGGTGTGGGTAGAGGAGAAGCTGAGAGAAAGAGGTAGCCTAGGAACTGAGATAAGGGAAAGATTGAGGGATATTGAGTGGCAAGAAAGGCAAGTGAGAATGGCTGAGAGCTCATACAACCCTGGCTACGTAGAGTGGCAAGTGCAGGGGAAACTCCCGAGGTACTTAGCCAGGGGAGAGTGGAGCAGAGAGGACAAAGTATGCATGGTAGGAGCGTGGTGTGGTTCAGAAGAGCGAGGAAGAAAAGTGTGGATGGGGCTGGGGTACACCGCGTGTGCGCTGTGTAGGAATGGGAGTGACACGTGGTCGCACCTTAGCAAATAATGTGAGGGAGTGAAAGAAGAGTGGGTTGGAGAGTGCAGAAAGCTGAACGAATGGTTAGGAGAGGATGGGAAAGGCGTGATCATCTGCAGGAGGCTGACGTGGAAAAGGAAATTGGCGAAGGCAGAGGGGGTTTAGTTTAATGGATAGAAAAATGTATTTTATGTTAATTTGTATTCTTTTTTTGTGTCTTTTTTGATTTCTTTCTGTGAAAGTACGGTTTGGGAATGTGTGTAAAAGGGAAGGGTTGGGCTGATATGCCAAATAAAGGTCTTTTTTTACTTAAAATATTATATATCTATCTAATCTATCTATATATATATATATATATATATATATATATATATATATATATAATATTTTAAAATCTCTTTACCCTTTCGGGTGTCGAGATTATTTTAAGCGATTTTTAACTGTAGGAATTCCTTCCAATCCTTCCTATTGCTCGCCATTCTCCTTGCATCCTGCCATCCTGCCATTCCTCGTTAGAATTTCATGTATGTTGTCATCCCATGTATTGTGTAGTCTACCTATTCTTTTCTTTCCTTGTATTCTTGTGTTTCATACTCTCTTTGTCTGTCTTCTGGCATACGAATTATATGTCGATACCATCCGAGTTGTTTCCTTTCTATAGTTGTCTGTATACTTTCTATCTGTAGAGTTGTTCGAATTTTGTTCATTTCGTATTCTGTCAATTCTTGTTATACCTTCTATCCTCTTTAAGTACTTCATTTTTGCTGCTTGTATTTTGCTTTTAAGTCTTTTGTCGAATGTCCATGTTTCGCTTCCGTATATCAGTGTTGGTCAATATATTGTTTTGGATATTATGATTTTTGCTTTCTTCGATACCTGCTTACTATTAAGTATTATTTTGTTTAGCATATGGTAACTTTTGTTTGCTGCCCAAATTATATTGTTTATTTCCGGTTCCAGACTTCCCTTGTTGTTTATATTTATACCCAAGTATTTAAAATATTAAATAAAGATAAACTTTAGGAAAAGATATTAATAGGGGGTGGGGTATTGGTTCCCAAACCATCGATATCCGATTGTAGCTTGGCAATGACTGCAATAAATTTTGTATACCTCAACAGTGTCAAGCTCTAGTGCGTTTTCAAAGGCAACAAGAGTTTCAGGTTAGCTGGTCGATTTCTCACCCGATGCTGACGTTTATACCAAAGGTGTTGAATAATGTTCAGATTGGGCTACACGCTGACCATTATAAAGTATTGATGCCCACTTCGTCCAAGTATTTGGTAACCATTCTTGCAGTGTGCGGCCTTACATTATCATGCATGAATAAAATTCATCTCCTTTAAATGAAATAAAAATGGTACAGCAGCTTTTGCCAAAAATCGTGTCTATATATCGACTAGCATTTCGACAGTCATTGACGATTATATCATCAGTTCGCTGTTCAACTAAAACTCCAGTCCAAATAACACCATCTCCATAGCTTCTCTTTTTTGACATACAATCTTTGGCATACCTTTCATTTGTTCGCCTCCAGACTCTCGCTCGTATATCACCAAATCTCAGAACCGAGATAATAGGCGTATGTCTTAGTTGACATAGACGCACTCTACAGAATCATGGAACAGTATCAAATAACTAACAAACTGATAATATTTGCAAAGGCTATCTTAATCGATACGCGATACAGAATCCAGCTACGAAGCATAACATCTAACAGCTTCGGAATCCAGATCGTGAATACGACCAAGGAACAGCCTCTCTACATACTTTTCAACCTAGCCTTTTTATAAGATTATAATAAAGCTATCGGTAAATTGGAAGGGAACAATTGTTAACTCGTCCAAACAAATTACTAACAAATTACTGAATTGCAGGCAACGTAGACGTAATAGGAAGAGGAGTATTAGTCGCAAAGGATAGCTTTACCTAAATGTAGACAGAATCCGCCAAGTTGGGGCCAAGAGTGAATGAAAATAAATCCTAGTATCCGGGGCGATTAGGACAGAATATAACGATAGATAAATACAACTTTGAAACAGTAAAACCCTTTAAATACCTAGGATTGATTCTAAATATAAATAACAAATAATATAGATGAGTAGATAAAAGCTAGATTAAGAAAGAAAGCCGACTTTGTATACCCCACCTCTTTCGTATTGTCTTCTTGTTCTCCTGTTAGGCTCTTAGTATCATTCCAGATTTGATAATTTATATCATAAGTACAATAAGATCAATATTTTGATATTGAATCCAACAGACACTATCGAAAGTTCAAGATTCATATGTATATTAATTAATCACATGTCTCAAAATGTCACTAAATGTCACAATACTGTTTGTAAATTTATTTAGAATGATAGTTTTGTTACTATGGTATTATTAGCACAGTCAGCGCCTCTCCCGGTTGGAAGCGTTACCAAAATCTTTGTCACGGCCTCCCCATTTTCGGACGACACCCCCTGCCTATAACGTACTGGCAAGGAAATACGCCATGTTGTAGTCACCCTGTATAGACGGTAATACATAATAATTATATATAATTGGCAATTGTTAATTTAAATTTTATATTTTTTTATTAATCATATAAACCCAATCGGTTATTTTCTAGTATCAATCGGCTCCAGACTTTTACAATTACGTGCTCTTTAACTTCTATTTAGAAAATAAATCAATGAGTAATTACGCTAGATACGCTTTTTTATACCTTTTAAACTATCGTTACTTACCGCAACATATTGTGTAATAAATCCTATAAAATTTCTCCAGATACGATTTCAAAATAAGTACATTTTTCTCTTACTAACTATCCCATAAATCACACGGCCAGACAATAAGGTCGTAAATTTTCATTTGCATACAACAAACAGTGTCAATTATGACGACGACCATATCATTGTTTGCGAAACTGACTAATTGGCTTTCCCATCCAATTTATTAGATACAAAAACTGTATTTATTTGCCAAAGGATACAATATGTAACATGTCAATTCATAAAGCAATTATTTATAGAAAATTAGTTTTTAATAAAATGTTGATACAATATTGCTAGTTTTTAAATTTCCATTTTGGCTCTCAAACGAAGAGACAGTGATGATTTTCTCGAACAAATTGCTATGGTCCTGTAATGTATAGGAATAATATTATGTTATTATAAATAGATATCTAAGTAAGTGGGGGAACAACGTTTATTGAATATGTAGTAATGTAGTATTAAAAATAAACAGTTGTTACTTGGGACTCGAGAAATATATATATACCCCCAAGACCCGTAACGAGATATGTAAATTAGTGGCTGTGCAAAGCAAGGCAGAACACTACAGGTCCTAATAAGAAAATGTATTTACTCTTGTATATTTCTCTCCGTATATTCTTGTCATGTGTACTATCTTTAAGCTCTTCATATTTTAGTTGTTTCTGCTTTCTGCCTCTTCTCTTATTCTGAAATTATCGGTTTCACTTCTTTCTGTTGCTCTGTTTGCGTGTACTCTTCCAGCGAGTCTTTTCGTCTTTCATTCGGTATTCGTGTCCGAACCATATAAACTGCATTATTATTATGTCGTTTATGGGATGTATCTGTAAGTATTATTTTGATGTTTCGTTCTTTATTCTGTCTCGTCTTGAGCTGTTTCCAATTCTTATAGAATACTATATTCCATTGCATGTATCCGTGTCTTGTATTTTTTTTATCAAGTTTCAAGTTCGCTGTCGTACATTATTGACAGTTTGATTACTTATTCATCTTAGCGAGCTTCATCCGCTTCGGATATTAGCGATCATCATCACGATCTTCATTGTGTCTACTGTATTACGAAAAAGTTGCAGCGAAGTCATTCCAAACCACTGGCACAGGTTTTTAAGCCAGGAAATTCGTCGTTGTATATTAGTATTGAGAAGACAGTAGTGGAGTATTCTAATCTTCAGTTGCAAGCTCAAGTCTGAACTACAAACAGTGTGATTGTAATTTTCATGTGCAATTCTATAAGCAACTTCCGTGATTTGCTCGGTGTTTTCATCTTCAGCAGCAAGGACAATATCACTGATAACACAATGTTTCGTATGTTTTATACCTACGAAACATTGTGATATCAGTGATATTGTTCTTGCTGCTGAAGATGAAAACACCGAGCATATCACGGAAGTTGATATCGATTTGTATTCCAAACAGGAGGCGTACCATCACCTTAAGGACCTCGTCAATGTTCTTAAATTGAATAATTCACTGCTACAGAAGAAGCTCGAGATTGTAGAATCTAAGTATAACCTATCACTATTTACTATTAGTGAGGTTAAGAGCAAAACATCTCCCACGAATAACACACCTGGAGTTACCAATATCGCAAAAGATTTTTGTGACCTCAGAACTCGACAACTCCTCAACCAACCATGATTACTATCATAGGTGAAAGCATGGTATACAGAGATACTTCGCACTCAAATATGGGTAATGAGTGGGCCAAAGTAGCAAAAAAAAGTAAGACCTAATACAACAAAACGGCCCATCGAAGGCCAAGTTACCATAACATGGCTAATTAAGGCTGTGGGAAAAAGAGCACACGTGCATGTGTGCAAATTAAACCTTAATGACTCAGCCAAAAGAAATTTCAATAAAATCTGGTATGGATTCTCTTGTGTCTCCTCTAACAAAACTCGTTAAAATGTGCATTCGTAGTGACATCTTTCCTGATGCGTTTAAAATAGAAAATGTTATTCCCAAATTCAAAAAGGGCGCTACTGGTGTACCAGGCAACTATCTCTGCTTTCTGTTGTATCTTGTTCTTCTGCAGAAACTACATTTTTACAACGTCTATCCAACTAGCTGTAGATTATTGCTCTCATACCTTTCGGACAGAAGTCAATTAAGTAAGTACAAGGATGCTGTATCCAGCTTGCTGCCTATTCAGATGGGAGTGCCAGAAGTCTCAACTGTGTCCATTATTATTTCTATTTTATGTAGATGACCTATCGGTTTCTATCAAACAGGGTGGCCTAGTCATATTCGCTGACGATACCACACTGTTCACATCAGGAGCAATTCATATTTCAGTGCTAGAACGGAGTATCGGTGTGCTGTCTATTGCTAATGAATGGTTCAATTCCAATAAACTTAAACTAAACACCGAAAAGACAATGATCTTTAGTCTGCATGAGATTGCAGAGTACACCTTCAAAACTGCCATTTATCATGATCACTATGTCTTCTGCATAACCAACGGCAAGTATCCTGAGCGGTATAATTCCAGGAGAAGGCTATCAACTACAAGGTCACACAAGATCCCATGAGATGTTAGAGCATTATCAATACTCTTAAATGATGTTTTGTCAAAGGCACCTTCTATATCAATGAAGGTGGCAAGCAATGAACTTTTATACCCCAGTGTTTCCTCTATCCTAGAAGTCACCAGATGTGAGGCTGATTCGGTTGAGCGACTTGGTTGGTAGGCAAGCTGTTTCGGATGTATGGCGTACGTTCTCAGCGGCCCGTCCCTGATTTCACGATCACAGAGCCTTTCCAACGTCTTAAAAAGAAATGAGGTTACTCTGATGGGCCTGAATGACTTGGCAAGTGTTGAATCTACTTTGCCTGGTTTGGGTATGAAGGTCACTTTGACTTCTGTCCATGTATTGGGTATGTGCCTAAGAGCAATGGAACCTTTAAATATATACACCAATATGTTTATAATGTAGGTTAAAGACCATTGTGGCAGTGCTGGGAATATTCTATCTAGTCCTGGGGATTGAAAAGCTAGATATTTCCCATTCTATTTTAGTTATACTTATGATTTGGTCAGCTAGCAACCAATCTTCCTCATAAGGTAGATGGGGATCAGTTGCTATGTTGGGACCTCCAGGTTGATTGCCAGGAAAATGGGTGTCCAGGAGTACCTCGTTAGTTTGGGAGAGTGTTAACGTGAAGGTGCCATCCTCCCGTTTTAGCTGGTTCAGTGGTTGTACAGGGTCTTTAGAGATTACTCTCTTCAGACGAGCAGCTGCTGCTGTGGATTCAATGCCATTGCAGTAGGCTCTCCGTGTATGTCTTTGTCGCTTTCTGACTTCACTTTTGAATTGTCTACGGGCATTCCTAAAAGTTTCCTATAGAACTATATCATTACTGTTTTTCTTGAAAGCTTTTCTGGCCTAGGATTGAAGGCATTTCATCTCTGTACTCCACCAAGGGGGTGCAGAGGATCTCATGCCGGCCTTTCTCATGAGAGAGGAGTCCTCATATGATGAAATCAGTGATTATTTGAGGTGTTTCACACGGGCCTCCAAGTCGTCCACTGATTCTGGAATTTTGTTTGCTGCTTGATACTCTATCCTATCCGATAGGTATCTGCAAAATAGTTATTTATTAGTTTTTTTAGCGTATCAGTCGGTGATTAGACATGGATACCTGACTTGCTACGTGCCAGTTTTTTTATTTTGCTTGAGATATTGCCCAATGTTAGACTGATGTCTATCACTTCGGCTCTTTTTGGAGTTACGAATGTTGGTTCGCATCCCCTGTTTAGTATCTCTATTTTGGTACTGGTTATGTATTCAATTAGAGCCTTTCCTCTGCTGTTGAGGTTGCTGCTGCCCCAGGGCGGACAGTACAGTACTATTTCGAAGCGTAAATCATCATCATATATATATATATATATATATATATATATATATATATATATATATATATATATATATTGGGAATAGCAGACTATTGGGAATGCGGCGATTAGGGCAAAAAAAAACCTCTTTTGAACAAAAAACTTGCACGTGGATGAGCAGCACGTTGCGGTCACTAATTACAGAATAGCACGCTATACCGACTAATAGGGTGCTGCTGCCATAGTTGGGTGATATGTTCATTACCTACTTAAGTGTCTAGTTTAAGTGTGTAGTGCCACTATCGTGGGACATGTATCCATTTTTTTATTTTTTTTAATTGTATCTAATGACAATGTTTTAATATATGACTTATGTGGTATGTGTTCCGCTGAGGTCGAAGTTCCATAACCTCGTGCTTTAAATCCTGATGAAGCTCTGGAGTCAGAGCGAAATATCGATGTAAAGAGAAGAGGTTTTTTTTAGCCCTAATCGCCGCATTTCCAATAGTCACCCCCCTAACCAGTTTTTCGGCGTTTTTTTGTATCTTCTTCATTCTCCATAAACTATGCGTAGATTAGCTCGTTTAGTATTTCTCTTTGCACTTATTTATTCTTATTCCTTATTCCTCTGGCCTTTCTGTGGTTAGTGGTACTAAACCAAATATATCAAGAATATTTTGGTATATGTGTATGGTGTTATTTTATTATTATTCTTTTGTTCCTTTTTCTTCTAGTAGAATTTTTAGCTTTTTTGTTTCTATTGCTCCTTTCAAGTTCCTCTAGCTCTCCTTCCGTACATTCTATTATTTGTTTGCATTTCTTCGTTGTTTCTTTCCAACATAGTAAGTAGTTTGCCTGCTCTTCTGTCCTTCTGTCCTTAGCTATTTCAACCTTCCGTCCTGTATCATTTCTTGCGTTCTTCGTTGAACCCTCCTTTCTTTCGGACTCTTAATTTTGTCCATGTCTCCTTAATATCTTTTGGTTTTGTTGTTTGTAGCGCTACTTCGTACAGTTGCCCTTGTAGTTTTATTTTTATGTATTTCTTGTTTTAGTTTCTCTGTTTATTTTCGTACTGCTGTGTGTTTCGGTTGTATTTCTTATCTTAACTGATACAAGGTAGTGGTCGGAGTCCACCTTAGCTTCCCTTAGGGACATTACGTCTTGTATTGTTGCTGCGCTTAACTTTGTTATCAACATGTGTTCAATTTGGTTCCTCTTCGATATTTCCATCTCCTTTCTATGTCGTGCTGTTGATCCATATAGTTATATAGTTTATTGTTAGTTATTTTGTGTGGTTTCGATCCCAGCTATTCCTCCTATGTATTCTTCCTTCCCCATTAGTGATTTGAAATTGCCAAGTGTTATTAGTACGTCGTATTTATTAATAAATATAATGCAAATGGTGGATATAAAATTGATATTACTATTATAGTATTTATTCTTCTTCTTCTCTAGGGATCTTCTCCGCTCCTGAAGTTTGCGATCATCATATCGCCAACGCCAGCTGCTCTAAATAGTTGGTTTCTATAGTATTTATAATCAGATAGAATTAAAGTTATTCAAGATTAAAACCTGAATTTCTGCCTGTATGTATGAGAAATACAAACGTAATATATATTTTTAGATTATAGTAGTTTCTAATTCTTGGAAGTCTATCTGTACTATCAGGAGTAGTCACCACATTATTTATTGTTGCGCGCATAACCTCTCCCTTATCTTATATGTGGTTTTAATTATGTCAAGGGTATAAAATTAAACGCGAATATGGCTTACTATATGGCAATTAAGTTATATTCTTGCTCTAGTGACTGCTTTATTTGGTGTCTATAAAGATTGATATAATTAAAGATATAAAAATATGTTTTTAATTACACCTATTCCCGACATAAACAATTCTTGCGAAATGGGATATTATGTACCAGAAAATATAGAACATTTTTAAATTGTTTGTCTGTTTTGCGTTTGTAACTTAAAGGCCGGGTAAATGTGGTTAAATTTAAATATTTTCAGAAACTATTTATGATTGTTCTCAACAAATTTGCAGAATTAAGCTGGTATAATTGAATATACAAATATACGCAACATTTATTTTATTTGTATATACTTAAAGTAAAAAGTGACTAATGCTTTTTGGTTGAAATTAAAAAGTATATGTATGGTCCGATTGTTCAAGCAACCGATATAATCAAACGCTTGAGCATTACTAACGAGACAATATGTATTGCTTATCAATTGAAACGCTCTATAGCAGTGGTTCTTAACTTGTTGCAGCTGCTCCCCGAAATTATGAAAGCCAAAATTAAATGTTGGCTCATCTACTGTATGTCTTACTAACTGTGATTTGAGCTGCACCAATAAGCTGCACCATAAGAATACAGCAGCTTTGCAAAGTGAAGTAACATAAATGTATGTCTTTGACTCTTTGATTTTGGTGTTCCGCAAATTTTTCTTATGATCAAAAGTGCTCTCTGACTTCAAGAAGGTTAATAATTACTGCTCTATAGTATCATACAAACACAACAAAACAGTAATTTCCTAGACCTTACTCCAATTAATTTATTAGCAAACATTCCGATCGTAATTACGATCCGTGGCCCAATATTGTTTAAAGCGTAAATTACATACTGCATAGAAAAATTTAATAGCGCCAGCGAAGGCAATTACATAAAACGTTAACAATACAACCAAGAGGCCGGCGCTTTCAATTAATCGGAACGCAAACTATCAAGGTCATCTTCCCTTTAAGTGTGTATGCGCGAGGTATATTTTTTTCACCCGTTCTACGTTACAGGAACGACCCTGATTTGATTGAAACATAAACGATTTGTGTAATATGCTCCAAGTGTAATGAAATCATCAACACAAAACAAAAATAGAACTAATAAGCTTTTGAGTATTGAATAAGGTCATAATGTGTTATAACAATAAGTAGATTGATTTGTCTGAGGCTGATACAATTTCTGTTGTGGAATTTAATTAGTATAATAAAGTATTTTTTATATACAAACAATATAGTTAATTTTAACGAATGTAATTATGTGTGTTTGTATACACATAAAGTAATAACAATAATAAATTTATTATTTTATTAATGAAACAAAACAAATAATTGTACATGAAAGAATATCAAAAGTGTAAACTTAACACCACAGTTTTCAAGCTAAATGGTTCTAAATTACTCAAAAAACATATAATTTGATTGACAATTTGACAGCTTTAAAAGATTGTGATTCTTGTATATTACTGGAAAGTTTATTAAAAATATTCACACAAAAGACGGTGTACAGGAAAACTTAATTTCTGTCCGTGGGCGCGTGGAATACCGATCGAGTAGTAATGGGCCATTCACAATAAGCGCGGCAGTGTTAAGGTAGCGGAAAGCAATATTTTGCATGGCTATAAAAATTCAGACGTTCAGAATTGGGCAGTAATGCTATGCGATCATTATGGTAGAGATAATTACCCATGTTCTGTCATAGTTTTACTGCGTTGCTGCAAACGCCCGCATTTTTATACATGTGTGCAATTTCGCTTACCGCTTCGCTACCCCTATCGCGCTTATTGTGAATGGCCCATAATGATGCCCGAAATGTGTCTTTATTAACATTAACATATTGACTTTATATTATACATTGAGCTACAAAAAGTAGTGCACTCCGGGTTTTCATTATCATGCTGATATTCTTTTATAAAGCAAAATATTGACACAAATGCCCATGACTATCGTCATAATTGTTAGTATTGTTGTAAGTTTTCTAACAATTTTAAAATCATTATTTTCATTACGAGCATATGTCTATTCGATTGTAGTTGTGTGCTTATTTTTAAGTATATTCCTTTAAAAAATGCAAATAACTCCCAAAAAAGTTGCGCGGTCGATGGCTTTTTTGGAAGACCGAAGTGTTCGAGCAGCATCGAGCTGGTGCACATGCATCACATCTGCACGAGACGACAGGTTTTTGAGACTGCAGTGTCTTCCAGATCATCACCAAACAGCGGTTAAACTACTTCAGAGAGATACGTGGCACAGCTGTATGCATTCAGATAGTTAGGCGAAGATTGGTAGCGACTGGTTTGAGAGCATATATGCCGAATCCAGTATCTAGACTTACATAACAGCACAAACAACACAGATTGGAGTTTGCTAGGTTTCACAACATTGGGAAGACCGTGATTGGAGACAAGTTCTCCTTTCGGTTGTATCACGACGGACGCCATAGTCTGGAGAAGACAAAGGGAGAAACCCAGGGAGATATTCTTCTTGTTCAAAATGATAATATTTCTAGAGGACAAACTTACTTGATATTTTATTGCACATTACTATCGGGAAGGATTGCTGCAATGATAATATTGATAAACTATCTCGAAAGAAGTTGTGTTAAAGTGGCAAATTGCAATAAAATGCTAAAATTACGGTTTTTTGTCATTTCGATTAAATTTTAAACTACAAAATGACCTCTAGTAGGAGCAATAGTTAATGCAATTAAATTACCTACAATTCAAGCTGAGTAATATTAAATTACGATCAATTGTTAATGAGGAAAAAAGAACAACACGAAAAAGTAATTTTCGAAAAATTTACATAATTATTGATAGAATAGTTCAATAGTAATGAAAATACACGGAAACAGAGGGTAACGTAATGCCAAATATATGTGTTAAAATTACTTAGTATTGCATTCAAATTTGTATTGAGTAGCTTCGTAGAGGTTGAGGCAATTTGGGATCAACTTAAGCAAATATTTAAAAATATTCAAGAAACATTGAAAGCATTAAAGGCTAATAAACGAAAGGAGTGGATGCCAGAAGAAATCATGAATTTAATGGATGAACGAAGAAAATACAAAAATGTGAATCAGCAGAAATATAATGAACTGAACTCAAACATAAGAAGAAACATAGAAAAGCCAAAGAAAAATGGATGGAAGAAAGATGCCAAGAACTTGAAGAACTACAAGACAAACACGATCTGTTCAACCTCCACAAAAAGGTGAAACAAATAACTGGAAATACCATCTACCATCCAGACTAGTAAATGAGGACAACCAACTTTTGACAAATAAAGAAGAACTGAAACAAGAATAGGCAAAGTATATCAAAAATGCATTCGATGGCGAAACTAATTTACCACATCCAAATCAAGGTGGAGACACTGGCCCGAACATCATGAAATCAGAAGTTATTAAAACTATAAAATCTACCAAATCAGGTAAAGCTGCAGGAACCGACGACATGTACATAGAAATCCTAAAGCTTCTACAAGAGAAACATACCGACATTCTTGTAAACTTCTTTAACAAAATATATGAATCCGCAAACATACCGCAAGACTGGCTTAAATCAGTATTCATTGCCCTGCCAAAGAAATCAAACGCAAAGAAGTACGATCAATTCCGGCTGATAAGCTTGATGAGCCAAGTATTAAAAGTATTCTAAAAACCCTACATAATAGAATACGTAAGAAATGCAAAGAAGACCTAAGCAAGGAACAGTTCGGTTTTAGAGATGAACTGGGAACAAGAGAAGCATTGTTTGGGCTGTCAGTTCTCATGCAAAAATTTAGAGACAAAAGGAAAGACGTGTACATCTGTTTTATTGATTATGTAAAGGCATTTGACTGTTTAAAACACGACGTCCTAATTAACATTCTGATGACCAAACGCCTCGACCAAAAAAATATCTCCTTCATAAAAAATGTGTACGAAGACCAGACTGCAGCAGTAAGACTCGAGGACGATACGGCCAGCGATATTCCTATTAAACGTGGAGTACATCAGGGCTGTGTACTATCACCATTGCTTTTCAATAACAATATCAAATATTCCTGAAATCCTTAGAAAGCTCTACAGATCAGAGCTCAGCTGGCCTACAACGATTGATAAACCAAATAATAGCAGAAGTTGATGCGCTTTGGCTAAAATTAAATACGGCAAAAACGAAAACAATGGTTATCAGTAGAACACCAGCTATCCAAGCCAATTTGCAAGTATACAATAAATAAATAGAGCAGGTCGCTAAATTTAAATACTTGGGCGGCTGTATCACCGAAGACCTGGATCCAGATCTGGAAGTAAGAACATATCGAAATTCCCAGAACAACGTTCCTTAATATGTGGAAAGTATTTTGCGAGAGAAGCCTAAACCTGAAACTGATACTGGTTCGTTAAGTGCTACATTCACTTGGTACTGTTGTATGGTGTTGAGGCTTGGACGTTGAAGATCAATACTATGAACAGAATAGAAGCGTTCGAGATGTGGATCTTTCGAAGAATGCAGAGAATATCTTAGATGGAGCATATCACGAATAATGAGGTTCTTAGACGCATGGACAGAGACAGAGAGCTATTGGCTACTGTGAAGAAACGTAAGACTCCCCCTTTTTCATCGTAATTCATTGGCTTCCCACTGTTGTCAAGATCTATGGTATGGCATTTAGAGGGATGGCGCTTCGCGTAATTAGGTCTATGCTTGAGGGCACCAACCACCAGCCAGATTTTCGGAGCTGACTGCGGGTCATTCACAGAGAACATGAATCGGTGTTCCCTCATAATTTAATCTTCAATTTAAAAATTAAAATTTAGATATGTTACTTGTCAAGCCAGCTTATGCATTATCCCAAATATAAGATCGGCATCTTTAAAGTGTTTGGCTCTAATTTTTTCGTGAACTGGACCATCTTAGTCTTCTTAGGCTTTACCGTCAGGTAGTGTTTTCTGTGCCATGTTTCTACTATTCTTAGTGCACGTAGCATAATATAGCCTAGTACACTTTCGTAGTTTCCTTTTAGAATTATTTTAATATAATCCGCATGTAGTTGCATGACAAATTTAACCGGTCTCCAAGGCTGACGACTACTACATTCTATAGTAATGGAGATAGAACTCCCTTTTATGGGCAGCCCCTAGTTAGCATTCTTCTGACAGTGATGCTTCGGCTTTTTTCATGAGCATGTTTCGTATTCGGACAGACACTATCCTTAATTAGAGCGCCTTGCATCCTACTAAAAGTAGCTTTCTCTTTCGATGTGTATGAAAGTCCCATAGATCTCTCGATGTGATTCATATCTTCATGGAGGGCGGACTCCGTCGACTATTCTGGGAGATATGCATGTTTTTTTTTGTTAAGAAACAGATACTTAACTAGCGGTTCAAACCGTATGCGTCCATTACTTTGCCGGATTTATATAAGGCGTTACGGGCACGAGCAGTGGATAGTCCAGCCACGGATCTGCAAGATGCCGCATACAAACAGAAACAGAAAGGACTTCCGTCTCGCCAAACAGAGGAGTAAGAAACGCTACTAGAAAACCCTCTGCGACAAGGTCAACAATGACCCCTGGGTCTGCCATATCGCATCGTGGTGGAGATGGTAGGCGTCCGCGCGCTGTGCCCGCCATCAACGGTACAATGAGGATTGGAGACGGTGGTCCAGGCATTATTCCAGCCTATCCCGCAACCTGCTGAACATCACACGGATCCACTTCCACAGGACATCTGCCCGTAGTGGACAGTCGCTGAGGTGCTTGTAGCGGCAAAGACCATGCCGAACAACCCCAACGAGACGTTGAAAACCGTCGTGGATGTAATCCCGGAGTCAGTGATCGGAGTATTCAACCAGTGCTTCAGTAAAGGAGTCTTCCCCAGAAGATGGAAGAGGGCCCGGCTGGTAGGCCTAGGCGGGGAGACTAGCGACTTCTCGGCCTTCAGGTTCACATGCCTGCTCGATGGCGCAGCTAAGCTTCTCTCAGACCAGCTAGAGGAGGCAGTCGCAGCGAGCAACGGTATGTGCCAATTTGGTTTCCGCAAAGGGAGATCAACGGTGGACGCAATACGCACCGTGCTCAGACAGGCAGAAAAAGCGAACAGCGGCCTATCGAGAAAGTGCCAACACTGCTTACTGATCGCCTTTGATGTCCGGAATGCGTTTAACTTCCTACCATGGGCCAGGATAATGGAGGCGTTCGTCAGGATGCAGACTCCACCGCACCTACAGAGAATGCAACGGAGTTACCTGTCGCTACGACAGGTGGCCTACGAAGACACCGGGATGTTAACTACGAGAATCTTCCAGATGACCGCGGGAGTCCCCCAGGACTCGGTGCTTGGGCCTTTGGAATATGTCCTACGAAGGCGTTTTGAGGCTGGAGCTACAACCGGAGGTGCAGACGATCGCGTTTTCGGACGACCTGGCGATAGTTGTTGAGGACTTTATACGCGCAGCTGACGAAGCGGTCGATACGGTAGCCAGCTGGATGCGGGAGACACGCCTCGTACTAGCAGAGGAGAAGGCCGAAGCGGTGTGGTTATCAACGAGAAGGGCCGGCAGGGAACGGACGTTCCATAACAATTTCGAAGACCCTGAGGTATATACGAGTCACACTGTAGGCCAATAAAAACCGCAGCGTCCATGTACTGGAGGCAGCCAGGGGGACGGACCGCGTGGAATCGGCCGTGGCCAGGCTCATGTCAAACATAGGGGGAACAGGCGAGGGCAAACGTAGATTTCTCGCCAGCGTCGCTAGATCGAAGCTACTACGTGGCGCCAGCATGGTCTGAGACAACAAACCCAGCTAAATATCAGGGGCGGTTGCGCAGCGCGCTCATGACGGGAACCCTAAGAATCATCAGGGCCTACCGCACGGTCCCTACAGACTCCGTGGAAGTGCTGGAGTCTACAGCACCGGCGGATATACTTGTCACATAGAGGACTGTGGAGTTCCTGACGCGAAAAGGATGACGGCTGCGCGCCAGGGCTAAGAAGGAAGCTAGGAAGGCCACTATAGAGGCCTGGCAAAGAAGTTGGAACTGTGGCATAAAGGGAGCGTGGACATGGTCACTGATCCCTGAGTTGGGTCCCTAGATTCAGCGAACGCACGACGAGACCACGTTCTTGTTAACCCAGCCACTAACGGGACACGGGTGCTTCCAGACGTACCTGGTGAAGATCAAAAAGACCTCCGATGGGTCCTGCCTCTACTGCAGATCCGAAGCCAACGACACAGCGCACACGCCAACACCTTAGCTGGACGGGCGATTCATTTATACACACGTACAACTATTTTCGTGATAAAAAAGTGACATCAAAAGCGGCCGCTTCCGAGGACACCAGTCATTAAGTAAATTTTGTGATTCTACTGGTGGATGTGAATGTTTCACCTCTTTTAATTAACAAGGGACATCCATTGTTTTGTGTAGAGCAATAACAAATAAATAATATAATAAAATAAATAATAGTCACTAACAGGCTCTCTTACTTTCAGTATACAACAAACATGTACTGTATTAACATCAATAGAGGATTTATACAATTATACTCTTCAAAATTATCTTTTTGAAATTATATCTCCATTTAAGTATTTGAGAACCAACGTAATATTTTTTTATTATTCATATAATTCTTATCATTTCCTAGATGGTCACATATTAAGCAGCTACTCCATTCCTTGCTGTAATTTCAATGACTTCTGTCGATTGTGACGAATACACCTTCTGGGAAGATTATTTTTGGCGGTCCGATACAGTGGCTTCCCGGGAAGCGCGTCTGGGCGGACATACTCCGTGCGGCCCCCATGAGTGAAAGAAAACGGAGCAGGCCAGTAACTCGCGGAGCACGCTGCGGCGCGGACGGGCGTGAGTGAAAGTAGTGGCCCGATGATGTTGTGAACGTACACAGTGAGAGATGTTTACCGCCACCACGTACACCGCCACCCTTATTTCAACACTCGTAAGTCAAAATATTTATATTACACAGAAAATTCTAATGCAGATAATTAGTTCATCATGTTCTATATAAATAGTATTTTTGAGTAAATAATAATAATATTGTATCGACATAAAAATTTTCAAAAATATAATAATATATTAAATCCAATAATTAATATTTATAAATAAATATTAATAAACATAAATAAATAAATAAAATATATATATATATATATATATATATATAATAAATTTGTATTTGACTATCGACCCATACATGGCTCATTCCGCCTTGAATTATTTAATCAATTATTAATTATTATTTATTATTTCATAAATCAAACTGTATAGACTATATACATAAATAAATGTATTAGCTCATATAGGCTAATTTTTTTTTTTTACTAAATAAAATTTTAAATTTTTAATAAATGGATTTATAATATTTTGACAATCGACATATTATTCATTCTTTTGATTTTTTTTTTCCTAAAAAAATTAGAATCGTCATCTTGTGAATAAGTTTTTGAATAATGTATTTGAAATATATTATGAAGCAGCTCTTTTCATATTATATTTTTTTATTCGCCAATAAAATAAATTCGAAAGCTTTTTGAAAAAAACTTATTTATAATATTATATTTTTTCGTCAAGCAAATAAAATCGAACAAAAAGAAGATAATTAGTTCATCATGTTTTATATAAATAGTATTTTTGAGTAAATAATAATAATATTGTATCGACATAAAAATTTTCAAAAATATAATAATATATTAAATCCAATAATTAATATTTATAAATAAATATTAATAAACATAAATAAATAAAAAAATATATATATATATATATATATATATATATATATATATATATATATAATAAATTTGTATTTGACTATCGACCCATACATGGCTCATCCCGCCTTGAATTATTTAATCAATTATTAATTATTATTTATTATTTCTTAAATCAAACTGTATAGACTATATATATAAATAAATGTATTAGCTCATATAGGCTAATTTTTTTTCTACTAAATAAAATTTTAAATTTTTAATAAATGGATTTATAATATTTTGACAATCGACATATTATTCATTCTTTTGATTTTTTTTATTCGTAAAAAAATAGAATCGTCATCTTGTGAATAAGTTTTTGAATAATGTATTTGCAATATATTATGAAGCAGCTCTTTTCATATTATATTTTTTTTATTCGCCAATAAAATAAATTCGAAAGCTTTTTTAAAGAACTTTTTTATAATATTATATTTTCGTCAAGCAAATAAAGTCGAATAAAAAGTTAGTGGCAGAAGGCCTCTAGCCTTAGTAAATATTGATTCCTTTTCTCTCATTTTTTTCTGGATATTTTTTGGTAATATTTGTTTACAATAACTTTTAAATCAGCACATATTTATTTCATTTGTTTTTTGTATTTATCAATATAACAAATTATTAAACATTCTGTAAAAGTGTAATTAAAATGTGTTTACTATATTTTTTGTTCCTCACGGAAATAATATCGAAAATTTTCTGAATTAGTTTTTATAAAATGGTTTTACAATATCTTGAGAATCCTCAGTTTATAATTTCTAATATTTTTATTTGTAAATAAAATAAATTCGTATACTCTCTGAAAAAGTGTATGTAAACTATTTAATGAGTGTATGTAAATTGTTTAATTGTAAATATATTTTACTTAATAGACTTAATGTAAAATATATTTATAATATCCTGTGAATTAACACTATTTAAAAAAACTATTTAATCAGTCTATGTAGATTGTTTAATTGTAAATATATTTTACATAGACTTAATGTAAAATATATTAACAATATCCTGTGAATTAGCATATGATTTGTTTTGTTTTTCATTTATTCGTCAATAAAATCGAACATTTTCTGAATGAGCATTTGTAAAATGAATTTAAAATATCTTGAGAATCAACTGATTATTATTTTGTTTTTTTTTAAATTTGTGAATAAAATATATTTGTAAACTTTTTGAAAACGTTTATTTAAATTATATTTACTATATTTTTTTAGTCAAGCATATACAATATAAAAATGCCTTAATATGTTTCTGTAAAATGTATTTATCTTGAGAATCAGTACATTAATATTATTTTTGTATTTTATTCGTCAAAAAAGATAGAAGTAAGATTGCTCACTTCTAAATAAGTTTTAATATTGTACAAATGATTAGCAGTAGCAGAGATAAATTCGACAGTATTTACAGTATTTTGAGAATTATAATTTATTTTTTCGGCAATAAAAAAAAATCACAGACATTTTTCGAATAATCGATTGTGTATAAGTTGTTGTAGTTATTTTTTTGTCAATCAAATCAAATAAAAAATGTCTGCATAAATATATGTAAAATATAGTTACAGACAAATTTCTCAAAAATTTCCGCGATAGCCGGAGACGTGGGTTCAAGTCCCACCGGAGAGTGAAATTTTTGAGAAATTATTATATATATATATATATATATATATATATATATATATATATATATATATATATATATATATACTCAATTTTTATTTGGCTATCGACCCATTCATGGATCTTTCCGCCTTATATTTACATTTTGTTGAGAATAACAATATTATATCAGTAATTGTTTGTATTATTTTTCACATTCGTACCAAGGCGAAATTTCCAAAAATTGTCAATTGCTATTTTAAGAGTAATGTACTCTTAAAATTAAGATATATTCTAAATATTTCACTACAGCCGACTATTTAGGAATTCATAAAGGAGGCCACTAAATTCCGAAAGTAATAAAATTGGAATTCATGTAGTTTTCGTAAGTAATGATATTTTTCACAAATCTAAATACTTTCAAATTTTACACCCTCAAATGGGCTAAAGAAAGTAGGTGATCTAATGCCAGCAAACGTTGAATTTAAATGAATTTTGAGTAAAATCAGAAATAAAAGTTTATAGATTAATAATAGATATTTGTTAGCCAGATATTTTATTTTCAACTACTGTCTCGGTATTTTATTTTGAAGTTTTTAATAGTTTAAGCATGATAATAATAATATATAATAAATATAATAATAATAATCATTGTGTATTATTTACTTAGTACAAAATAAAATAACAATTAGTATAAAATATATACCAAAACCCAGCTCAATAGCCTAGTAGTTAGAGGCTACCTCCGTTTCGTACTGTGAATTTGGGAGAGAGTTCAAACCCCGTTGTGCGCTAACATTGCGAATTGTCTTTCACAGTTTTTCAGAGGTTTTCTGTGAAGTTAAGGTAAATACGGCATGATTCCACTCCTGTTTCTCCCTGTACCAACGCAAAAACTTTCGAGTTGATACTTTTTTTTTTCAATTTTTATTACCAATAAGCAACAATTTGATACATTCGCTCTAGCTATAGTTTTCGTGAATTTATTTATTAATTCTCAAGCATGGTAGAAAAAGTCGTCACAAATTACTAGAGAAAAATTAACTTATTGTTTATTTACTCCCTATAGATTAACGATCTTATAATGCACCTCACACGATTAGTAATACTGTCAATATTTTAAAATAATGACTGTATTATTATACGATAACATGTTTAAAATGTTCATTATTCTAAAATATTGATAGTATTACTGATCGTGTAAAGTATAGTAATGATTGCATGAAGAGAATACTGATGCTGATCCGGATAATTGATTATTTGTTAAATATAAAATAGCAGAGGTAAATTCGATAGCATTTACAATATTTTGAGAATTATAATTTATTTTAATACAATAAAAAAATCACAGATTACTTGTTAAATATAAAAGGAGGATTGAAGCTAATACTGGCGACTGTACTAGGAATGACAATATTATTGACCGTGTAAGGTGCCTTGATGAGTCCTAAACGAGCTCTGGAAATTTAAAAACGCCAACATTTAACGCACTAAATTAAACTACCTTTCTCGATATTTGCTGTGTAATTATCACTATGGTAAAACTATTATTTATCGCTAGGTACGGTACTATTTAACTATATATTTTGCAAAATTGACTGGTGGGACGAGTGAGCAGCCTTAAAGGAAGGTTTCACAATAGGCACATTTTGAGTCCTAAGTGTCTGTAGCTATGCTACCCTCCAGCCAACTATTCAGATCCAGAACTATCCAACTATCCAGATCCAGAACTATCCATATATTTCGCACGTTAAATCTCTCCTCATTGTGTGAAAATATTTTATGAATGTGTTTATTTACTTTAATAACACTATAGTGTTATAATGTTTAATTATGATCCTTATTAGTATTATTTTCATTTATTATTTCCATTCGATCAGCTACTGCCAATTCATCATGGAAATCACTCTGCAACCAAATTTTATGGAAAATCTTTATTATAAATTGTCACTTATGGTACTGTGTGTAAATAAGGAAACCATAATCAAATGATTAAACCATGTAATTATAAATTATTTAATGATTTAAATCAATTCGCCCACATATTCTCAAGTCATGATGAAAGTACATATCTTTATCTATAAGTTCTAAAAAGAAGCCATCAAAGTTATATCATACTAAATTCTATCAATCTCTATTATGTTCGCTAATTTAACGGAGTTGCGAGCCTTCCACTCGCCCACCTTGCGCCGCGCGAGACCTAACATTTTTCCAACAATCAAAGCGCCCATTGCCCGAGCAACAATCTAATCACCTCCACCATCCAGCAACACACACACACACACATACTCTTTCATCGATGAATGCAATTGCATTATGCGCCGTAAATGTCAACACGGCCTTGACACTTATAAATTATAAATCGTTACGTTACAATAAATAAATTGGCTTCGTATTCGTCGTCGACAATGTCCAGCAGAGATATTCAATATTCAATGTGTTAATGAAAAAAAAAACAATGTTTCCTGGTGCTGGCCGCAATTACCGGCTTATGGAAATTGAGTTCTATGATATTAATTGATTTATTCATTTAAAAAGTGGCAAAAAATATTCAAATAATGCAATTAAAAATATATTAATAATAATATGAGACACTGACAAAGCACAATAGTACAATTTGTCCTTCTCACTGTCACCATATGGCTATGATTATTAATAAATTTATTATTGAGATTTTTAATAGTTTCCCGCGATGCAGGTGTCGTAAACTGTTTTATTGCGATATAAACGAGTTAATATTACAAATTCATTTAAAAAGAACAATGGGTATTAGTTATTGTGCAATATTTTAACTACTGTCAATTATTATCATAGAAAATGTATAGTTAGTTTTAGTACATCTTACTGAGACCATCATATTAGTTGATTTATTTATTTAAAAAGTAGCGAACCATATTCAACTAATATAATTAATAATATATAAATAATAATATGAGGCACTGAAAAAGTACAATTGGTCCTTTTAATTGTTGCCATATAATGACTATTAATAAATTTAGTAACGAGATTATTACTAGTAATTTATTCTGCAAGTATCGTAAAGTGTACAGCAATTATTATCATTGGAAATTATAAGATTTAAATAAATAACACTACTCAACAGACATTTTACTTTTCGATAAATGTAATAAATGAAATTACTATGAAAACTAATTAATTATTAGAATTATTTGTCACTTAGTTAGCTTCAAATGAGGCAATCCTTTTTAATTTGGTTCGTTAATAGCATCTCAATGCGGAAATATTTAAGATATAGAACATATCGATAAAAACTTGTTTGTTTGGATCTAACTAATAACGTATCTATGCTGGCAAGTGAATTCTTTACATGACAATTGTATGATGATATGCACTTATTTAGCTTCAAACGGAGGTATATTTGTTAATTGTCGTCTAATATGTCAGTCGTTTCAATAAAAACCGACGGCTTACAATTAAGGTAGAAAGTTTTATTAAATGTTATAAATAAATTCTTACTTTTATAGTTGTTATTAATTATCATGTATCTCAAAAATTATAGCTGCTACGATAAAAGCTGGGTGATTTTGTAATTTGCTTGATTTATATAAAAAATAAGTTCTTACTTTTATTGTTATTATTAATTAGTCTTTATCTCAAAAATTTAAGCTGCTACGAAAAAAGCTAGGTGTTTTGTAACTTGCTTGATTTCTATCAAAAATAACTTCTTACTTTTATTGTTGTTATTAATTAGCCTGTATCTCAAGAAATAGAGCTGCTACGAAAAAAGTTAGGTGTTTTTTTAACCTGCTTGTTTTAGATAACATAACAATAAGTTCTTACTTTTCCGGAACCAAGACAACATTTTCAATTTGTTGTCGATTGAAACAATTTAACACAAACCAATATTTCTCTCTAGAGAAGCTATTTTCACATTTTCATCATTTCTATAGATCGCGTAATTCAAATTTCAAATTTATCTATGTTAATATTATTTTTATAACAATAATATCATATGAATTAAAATAAGTATGAAAAGAAATTGAAATCGTAATAGATTAGGATGTTTTATATATTAAATAACAACACAACTGCCTGTATAAAGCTATCCATTTATTTTACAGATTTACGGTTATAAGTTGCCTTTAACTGCCTTTTATTCTCCGTATCACAATTCTATACAATAACACATTTAAGACTCTCAAAAAACCGGCACTAAAATTTCATCCAAAAATAATTCAAGAAGAAACCACCTCTGGCCGTTGATTTTTGATTGACTACACTACTAATAACTTCGTGGAATTGTAAGGTTTCCTAATGAAAACTAAAATGTGATTTACGACATATTAACTGCCGTTGATTAACAATAATTTAATAGCTTTAGCAGGGGTTTGGTTCTTGCCACAAGCATAAAAAGCAAACCCAGACATGTTTAGAATAGGTATCAAATTGTATTTTTTATGAGATGAATCAACTACTATATTTTTTTGCCACATTATTTATTGTTTAAAACAACAAGTTTCGCTTAAGCCCTAGGCATTGTGAAGTTTATCCGACTGATGGTACAAAGAAACTTGCACAACTATATAAGATTACAGAAGCCTCGGTATTTCGTAATGTAAATAAATAAACATATAATAAAATTGAAAACAATTAAAAAAATACATTAAAGAGAAATATATAAAATATCTACGATAAGTTATATATTGTTGGAAATCGTGAAGCTCAAATTGTGGAAACAATGAAAGATGAGTGTGATATGCTGATATAAAAAAAAAAGAAATCTCTGAAAGTAAGAATCAATTATTGAATCTTTTCTACTTTTGTATATATATATATATATATATATATATATATATATATACATATATATATATATATATATATATATATACATATATATATATATATATATATATATATATATATATTATTCAGGCGTGAAGAAATGCTCAGAATTATGGAAATTAAAAAAAAGGTGTGGGCTAGTGCAACTAATAACGTGGACATATAGAACTTCTACGAGCGACTACTCTGAACTAACAGAAAATAGAGACGAGTATTTGAGTCAGACACCAACACACATAACTATATCGAGGGCGTAGAAATCAACATCGATAGTACCACACTAAAAAGGGCAGTATAACTGCTGAAAATGGACGTGCCCCAGGCCCAGAATGAATCCCAGCAGAAGTAGTAAAATATGGATCAAAGAAACTATTTGAACAACTTCCTAGGTGTGTGAACTAATATGTAAATGGTCCTCCTGTACATGAAGAGTGGAAAGTGGCCTAAATCTCTATACATACATAGGGCGCTGAGTTTGATATAACAGGAAATGACGACAGAAAAATAAAGAAAAGAATTACACGAGGACGCAGAACGGCTTGAATGATATATATACTGTTTTTACTAAGAGTGTCATATATATATATATATATATATATATATATATATATATATATATATATATATATATATATAGAGGAGCGATGGAATGACAGAAAACATCCAAGTTAAACATCGGACAATGGCGTAAGACGTTTTAAAACCTATATGATAGAAAAATCCAAATTAACTTGGAAGGAAGGAATAACAACAGGCAATAACAACTGGAGATCTAAGATAGGAGCGATGGGATGACAGAACACATCCAAGTTTGACATAGGCTAATGGCGAAAGTCAGTTTAAAACCGATATGATAGCAATCTGTATAAATACTTCTACTGGTGTCAAAAACAGAGCATTTTTTTCAGGATAAGGAGTAGTTTAGAGCAGATTATTCACCCAGTATTTGTTCAATATCGGAGAAAACATCTAAATAGCTGGAATGGTGAATATAAGAGAAAATCCGTTCACAATATGAAAAATGTCTTCTTCTTCTTTATGTGCCTTGCTTAAATGTTTTCTCTGAGCAACAGCACAATTTCGCCTTCACAATTTCTTTAAATCTGTCTGGATCCTGGGCGGTGTGTAGGAGTTCTGCTAATAAATCCGTCCATTGTCTGAGGTTTCTCATCCATGATAGCTTTTTGCGGCCTATTCCTCATTTGCCTTTTTTCTTTCTATTGATAATAAGGCAGAGCAGATTCTAATGTGCGCCTCGCATTATGTATTCTATTTGCCTCTTTTTGATTGTATGCATAAGAGCTCTTTCGTATTATCCAAGTCTCATTAGTAGTTACTCATTTCTCACTCTTTCAGTTCATGTTATTTTGAGCATCCTTCTATATAGCTATATTTCCAATGCTTCGATGCGTTTGATCATTGTATGCTTGACTTTCCAGGCCTCGCAACCATATAGAAAAGTGTACCATGCATAGCATTTCGTGAATATTTCCGTTATACTCTTGTTTAAATGGTTATTTGAATAGTAGTTTTAATTAAATACATTATTAAGTAGTAGTAGTAGTAGTATCGTAGCAGGTATCGAAGAAAACAAAAATCATAATATTCAAAACAATATATAGACCACCACTGATATACGGAAAGATGGACAAGACAAGATACTTAAAAGCAAAATAGAAACAGCAGAAATGAAGTACTTAAGGAGGATAGACGGTATCACAAGAATTGACAGAATACGGAATGAGAAAATTCGAACAATTCTACAAATAGAAAGTATACAGACAACTATAGAAAGGTAACAACTCGGATGGTTTGCACGCCAGAAGGGAGACAGACAAAAAGAGTATGGAACACAAAAATACAAGGAAAGAAAAGAAGAGGGAGTCCACACAAAACATGGGAAGACAACATACATGAAATACTAACGAGGAATGGCATTGGATGGCAGGATGCAAGGAGAATGGACTGGAAGTAATTCCTACAGAAAATACAACTTAAATAATCTACACTCGTAAGGGTATAAAGAGATTTTAAAAGATTTTATATATATATATATATATATATATATATATATATATATATATATATATATAGTTTTAATTTTATAAATGCTGTTCTAGCTACTTCTATCTTGCACCCAATTTGTTCTTCCACTGCTTATTTTATGCAACTTCCTAAGAATTTGAAGTGTTTGTACTATTTCTATTCCTATTTCATCAAGGGTCAACACTAACGCTTCAACGTCCATCTTTCTAACTATTATTACCATGGTTTTCTTGTTGTTTATCATGAGCTGCCACCGATTCTATTTTCGGTTATATTGTTGAGCATATTCTGCAGTTCTTCAACTGATTTTTCCATAACTGAAGTGTCATCTTCGTATCTGATGTTGCTGCACTTTGTCCGCTAATACATCTTTTCCCAAAGGCAGTGTAGAGATATTTTCGGTGTAGATGAAGAAGCAGGAGGATAGGGGATAAGACACATTCTTTTATAACTCCTTTTTGGAAGGCAATCTCTTCAGTCTCTTCGTTATTGACAATAACGGTTGCAGATTGGTTCCAATATAGGTTGGCTAACAGTCTCTCATCTTAGTCATCTAGGCCGATACTTTTCATAGTAGTTTCGACAATCTTACTATGTTATACCCGCTCGAAAGCCTTTTCATAATCAAGTATATGTATATTGTATAGCGGTTTTCTCTATTTCCAGAGACGCTGTATGTATACAGAATGGTGCCTCTCTAGCACCTAGACCGTATCTGAAGCCAAATTGCTTTTCGCTCATTAGTTCTTGACACCTTCTGTTGACATTATTTCTTCACACCTTATGTTGTTGCGGTTTTTTACAATGTGCAATAATAGTTTTAGGGTGTGCCGCATAAGACTTATTAATCGACACCACAGGACAGCATAAGTTTTCTTAAGAATTGATATAAAGGTAGATTTAAAAGACTCTTTTGGGATCTGTTCTATGTCATAGATTTCGTTCAATATTTGTGTAATAGATATGATGTTATACTCTAGAAGTTTCACCGTTATTCGGTCTGGGGTGCGATTTTTGAACGATGGTTATCACCATGTGCTATAAAATGTTTAGTTTCATACCGATGGACTTATAGCATTAGCTTAAAAATGAATGGCAAAATATAACAACTATCAAGTTTTTAGTTTTACCAAAGCAATCACTCTTCACGACGTGAAAGGCCAAAAATCGATACCATTTGCAATAATGGTGAAGGTCTGTCGATCGCTATACCCATAAAAATAGCCCCCTGGACCTACAGCCTTTCAGTTTTTAAAGTGTCTTTTAGCTCTTTCTACTTCAGACTTCATTATGCTTGGCCCGGTCTTCGTTGGTAAATCTCTGGGCGGTTGATCTCGATTATCCTCTGGGTTGCGAGCATTGCTTTCCCATGCGAGTTCATCAGAGTATAAGACATTCGTTTCTGCTCAGTATATGTGCATTTTTTAACGTTCTGTGCACGTTAAATTTGTCTTGTTTTCGTTGGAATTGCTCTATTTCTTTATATATTTCTTTCATCCATTCCTCCTCTGCTGATTTATTTTCCTGCGTATGAGCATTTTTTTATATTCGATTTCGTCTCTGTTCTTCCATGCTTTGCGTCTTTCCATTAATATTTTAAAATTACATATCTATTACGTTTTGAAATAATTAAAAATTAAAAATTCAGTTACAGTTACTATAAACAAGATACATACATATTAAAAATTATACATAAAAGCCTCATTAAACAAGATAAAAATCCCTTAGGTGTGGTTTGTGAACACCGAACCATGTATACGTAGGAAACCTTCATCATTAAAGAGTTCTAATGAAATCAGACCTTGCCTGTTTGAACTGTTTTTCCTGGAGGTTTTTTTTTATTGAGGATATACTAGAATAATGGAGCATAGTAGTCAATACCAGTATTCTGCCATTTGGTATTAGGTTACAAGCGTATGATGGGCAATTTTGTTAGACGTAAAGTAGGTATTCATTAGATACATAGATGGTACTGTTAGTATGCCCAGCCCCATGAAGATACCTCGAGTACGTTTGATTCGTATCGCGCACCATTGGAATAAGAATACGTTCTGAATATACGAAAAATGGTCCCACATAAGAATATCATAGCAATATATAGCTTGAAATTATGCATAGTACGCTGTGAGTAGTACTGGCTTCGGTACAATCCTAGCTAAATTTCTCAGTGCGTACATAATCTTAGATAAACTGCTCTCTAATTTGTGAATTTGCCAGGTTAGTTTAGGGTCCTTCAAAGTATCATTTAATATACATTTTCTAGATGATTTTTATTTTCTCAAATTCGAATTCGGTTTGATATAAAAAACTACCTTTTTCGGGTATCCTAATCACATCTCATATCATACAAAATACACAAATAAAATAAAAATATAGCTGAGGGAAGCAATATTTTCACTTTAGGGGTGGGGGTTATTTTGAAATATGTCATGGAAATCGAAACATGGAACGTATGCAGCATGTACGAACCCGGAAATATAATCAAATAAATGGAAAGAATGAACCTAAACATTCTAGGCATTCTAGTGACCTTGATGCCCAAACAGCGGCTAATACAACACAGAGAATAGTACTATTTACTACCCAGGGTACGACGACTCTCACCATAGATACAAAGTAGCAGTGATGATATCAAAAAACACAAAGAAATCAGTAGTAAACTTTATCCCAATGTCAAACACGTATTTCTACTGCAGCTACAAACAAGGCACTGCAAATTGAACATGATTCAAGTGTACGCCCCGACGGATAATAAACCAGACGAAGATATAGAAACTTTCTACGGACAGATTACAAAGGTTTTAGAATCAATTAAACCCTCCCTCATCTCCCTCCATACTTCCATATTCCATCTTCACTATCCCCGTTCCACCATTTTCTCTCCCATGCCATCATTTTGCAGATTTCCACGCTTTTCCCATTCCCCCAACCTCAATTTCCTGCATTTTAATATAATACTGTTTAAAAATATTTATAGTATATTTTATTAGGAATATTACAAATAATTTCCGAAAAATAGTTAAAAAGCTAGAAAAAAACTGATACTTTTATGATTTTTCAAGAATCAAGTCATGTAATTCATGCTAAATCGTTTACTAGAATAAATTATTAATATATACTTAATCATTTAGCTGGCAACACCGTCGCAGACACTTGTTTGTTTACACTGGCGCAATAACCGAATTGTGTCCACGATCAGGAGATGATTTTCGGGCGGTGCTGATAAGATCGGTGATTGTTTTGGGCGACGGTTGGCCTTTAGGTCTGGGACACGGGGGAAAAGTGCGCGGGATCCGTTACATTATGGCAGGCCAGGAATGCCGCTATCGGGTCAAAAGTTTATGCTCGAACGGAGATGCGGAGGAGATGCGAATGCAGTTGCGCAATATTTGCGGCCGACCTTTACGAAAAATAACAGAGCGCCGCGCGCGAAAACGAGCACAAACAATAAGTTACTAACAATGCATTTTGCTAGCCAATCTAAAACCACAGGTATTAATATTATACATAATAGACAATTGGATGCTAAAGTGGAATTGTATTAATATGGAACGTATTGCATAAAATCGTTTTCAATTGAGTTATTAGGGGGCGTAAATGTAACTGTAATTGTTGCTATGTGTATTTCTATCTCTAATTTCATGTAAAGTTAATGTCAGTACATGTGTTCTTTTAGAGTAAATTACTTAAAATTTACGGTCTCCTATGTGGTTACCATCACGATTGTTTGCAATCTACTACTAATCCTATAAATCCTTCTTTGTGGATCATTGTATCCTGCTAAGGAGCATAGGGCATCCAGTACCATATTCCACTGTACGTGATTTTGTACTACTTCTTTTATTTGCGACCACCTCGGCAACGACGCCATTTTGAAAAGCTTCTTTATGCATTGTACGTAGCCATGTTTTGGATCTTCCTTGTTTGAGTCTGCCCTATAATTTCTAATCTAAGCTCATCCTGAGATTTCTTGATTGGTCAGACCAGTTTCTGCTATTCTAGCTTCTAAAGCGCTATATTAGATACTACCTTATGCCTTCACGATTGTTTGCAGTACTAATCCTGTAAATCCTTCTTCTTGGATCCTCGTCTCCTGCTAAGGAGCATAGGGCACCCAGCACCATATTCGACTATACGTGATTTATTGTGCACTATTCCCTTTATTTGCTACCACCTTGGCAACAACGCTATTTTGAAAACCTACTTTATTCATTGTTCGTCGTCATGTTGTTTTGGATCCTCCTTGTTTGCGTCTGCCCTGTATTTTCTAATCTAAGCTCATCCAGGCAGTGTTCTTGATTGGTCGGACCAGTTTCCGGTATTCTAGCTTCTAAAGTTCTATATTAGGTACTACCTTATGCCTGTAAAGCCTACCGTAATAAGACTTGAATGGGCTAGTCCTTTTTACCATATGACTTATTACCATATGACTTCATGGACTCTAATAGCATCTCGTCTAAATTTCACTAAAGCTCTATTTACATACTTATTAACATAAATAACTATTTACTTAAATTAAGGTGACTAGATTTTGAAGTTCGAAATTCGGGACTCTATATACAATAAAAAATGTTGTGTTTTCTGGACAATTCGGAACAAATGCTATAAATAAATCCGTTGGCTATGATGGAAAATTAAATAATTTTGACTTTGCCTTTGTCCAGATAGGTGCGAAAAATTTAAAAATAGAAAATGAATAGAAGGAACAAGTTGACCAGGTTGAGATTTTTCATTTTCCATTGTCATTTTGTTATAAATATTGTGTAATTTTTTCAAATTAATTATATCGTCGCGGTCTAGAGAAAATAATAATAATGAAACATGTTCGGCTTGGTCGCCGAAAAAAAAATTACTAATAATCAAAATTTTCCAAATTCCTTCGGATATCTAATGCACTGATATGTTCTGAACCAAGATCCAAAAAAAATTGAAACAAAATATGTTGCATTATTTTTTTATGGACTCAGCCTCTAAAATTGGAATATCCAGATATGAGCGTAAAAGTTTAAAATTAAAAATAAAATAGAAAAACAAAATCGTCGGTATTTTATTTTATCATATTGTTATAAACATTAGGCAATTTTTTTCAAATCCAGGAACATGGTGCATCATGGTCAAAAATAATAATAATGATATACGTAAAAGTTTAAAATTAAAAAAAAAATAGAAAAACTAAATCGGTGGTATACAGACTTTCCATTTTACTTTATCATATTGTTATAAACATTAAGCAATTTTTTCCAAATCCAGGAACATGTCGCATCATGGTCAAAAATATTAATAATGATATACAAGTTAGTCGCCGAAAAAAAAATACTTACAATCAAAATTTTCCAATTTCCTTCGGCCATCTGATGCACTGATATGTTCTGAACAAATATCCAAAAATAAATTAAAGAATATATTTTGCATTATTTTTTTATGGACTCAGCCTCTAAAATCGGATTATCCAGATATGAGCGTAAAAGTTTAAAATTTAAAAAAAAATAGAAACACAAAATCGGTGGTATACAGACTTTCCATTTTACTTTATCATATTGTTATAAACATTAAGCAATCTTTTCCAAATCCAGGAACATGTCGCATCATGGTCAAAAATATGAATAATGATATACAAGTTAGTCGCCAAAAAAAAAATACTTAGAATCAAAATTGTTCATTTTCCTTCGGCCATCTGGTACACTGATATATTTTGTGTTAGGATCAGTAAGAAAATTAAACAAAATATGTTGCAATATTCTTTTATGGACTCAGCCTCTAAAATCGGAATATCCAGATATGAGTGTAAAAGTTTAAAATTAAAAATAAAATAGAAAAACAAAATTAGTGGTATACAGACTTTCCATTTTACTTTATTATATTGTTATAAATATTAGGCAATTTTTTTCAAATCCAAGAACATGTCGCATCATGGTCAAAAACAATAATAATGATATACAAGTTAGTCGCCAAAAAAAAATAGTTAGAATCAAAATTTTCCATTTTCCTTCGGCCATCTGGTACACTGATATGTTTTGTGTTAGGATCAGTAAAAAAATTAAACAAAATATGTTGCAATATTTTTTTATCGACTAATCGGATTATCGCGATATGAGCGAAAAAGTTTAAAATAAAAAATAAAATAGAAAAACCAAATCGGTGGTATACAGACTTTCCATTTCACTTTATCATATTGTTATAAACATTAGGCAATTTTTTTCATATCCAAGAACATGTCGCATCATGGTCAAAAATTATAATTTACGTTACAACATATATTATACAAAAACGCCTATAAAAATTATTTAAAAAAATGTAGATATATATATTATGATCTTGAACATAAAATTAGAAATTAAATCAGAAATAATACAGACATTAGTGGTTGATTCGTTTATACTAAGAAAATAAGGAGACTTTAATATAGTTCTTGTTTGTTATTTTGCCACATTAAGCAATATACATAATAGAACATATTCCCCTAAAATCAATTCCTTATTTCTTACTTCATGTATTGCTCATAATTTCAATTCAGCATAAAAAACCTTGTAATTTATATATGCAGAGAAAATTCTAAATCACTAGTATTGTTGGTATCCTTACTATTTGTTATTCTAGATTTGGGGGACTTCAATGCACTTTCTATAATAAACTGACGCGGCATTGAAGTCTCTCCTAATGTAGAAAACAGCAACTTAAAAACTCTCATTTTTAAACGTATTTTTCTTTATGTAATTTTTAATTAATCGTTTAATTAGTCTTAAATATATTACGTATTCTCTATAGTTTACGCAATTTTCAAGACTTTCTTATGGGTGACTTCAATGCTGCGTTAGACGAGTAACCTAAGAAATTGAACTAGTACTATTATAAGATAACATGAAGGAGTAACCAAAGTAGGGGAACATTGATTTATGTTTTATCAAATCAAATCAAAATCTGCATGATGTTAAAATACAACAATTATTTACATAATTATTTACATTCGTCTAATCAACTATATAGGTACTAATAAAAAAATGTTTATATACTTTTGTATGAACTTATCTTATCTTCTTATCTTGAAGGAACTTATCTTGTATTTGGTATTGATTCTACTTTTATAATTTTTATTTTATTCATTCAGTATTAACATATTGTATGAATAAAATAAAAATAATAAAAGTAGAATCAATACCAAATACAAGATAAGTTCCTTCAAGATAAGAAGATAAGATAAGTTCATACAAAAGTATATAAAAAAATTATTAGTACCTATATAGTTGATTAGACGAATGTACATAATTGTTGTATTTTAGCATCATACAGATTTTGATTTGATTTGATAAAATATAAAACATTGTTATGTGTGTATGTACGTTATTCGGATATTTGTTTATCCCATCACGTCGCCATGGTCGGTTACCATAGAAGGAGTTATTATAAGAATAGAAGACAAGTTTAATGGAAAACTGATTTTACTACACTATAATTAGTATTATCCTATAAATATAATCTATAAGTTACGACTAACTTATAGAATACAAATTTAACATTAAATTTGTTTTTGTAAACATTTGATTTACTTTTACATTACTGATCATTTCTTAATGTTAGCGACTTAAAAATTGAAAATAATGAGAGTAGCTTTTGTATAATTTATTTGCTGCCGCGAGTCATTACGTATAATGACCGTTCTTGTATATCATTACCATAGCGCCGTGGGCGCATATAGTAGTATTGCAGGTGCTTATTTGTATTTTTGGATTTGCGTGACCGCAGAATACAATTTGTAATTTTAAACTTAAGCAAAAGAAATGACACAACGTTTAATTTCGATTTGTAACACGATTTATGACGCTTGAAGAATGTGCTCGAAAATTCAAGTGTATTATTGTTTGTAATAATGATACATTTACATAGTGCATTAAATGTTTAAGATTCGAAGAATAATTAGCTAATATACTATGAACTGATGAAGCAAATCTGTGGCTATTTGATAGAAGCTGGCATATCAATTTTACTATATTTTCTGGAGATCAAAAACAATTTGCCATCAGACGTCTTGGCTATTGTGGCATAATATTTTATCAACTGCCAATTTCCGTTTAGATTTTACATATCAGCTATTAGCGGATTAAAGAAACTATACTGGTTATTGAAATTATGCATAAGGAAACATATCAGCATTTAGCACATAGTCACAGAAATGTAATTTGAAACGTCCTTTGACTCTAGAGAATGAAATTATTCCAATCTTCCTATCATAGTATATAGTGTTGGTGTCAGGTGTAATGACATGTCGTTTTAACTAATATTAAATAATATTGCCGGCAATGTTAATGCCAATAAATTCCAGAAATAGCAACATACCTTTTTACATTATTAGTCAGAAGTGAGTGTAGAACAGATGGCGAAGGCGCTGGGGTGCAGTTCGGAACGTTCGAAACATGTAGTGTTAGAATTGCATCCGACTATTGGGACATTTGTGAATGACGGTTCATTCCATTAATATTTCCTTATTAAAAATTAGGAATTCCATCAAATCGTGAATTTCTGGGGAACGATGGGGGAGGCATACCAAACAAGAAAACAAGTGATGACAGAAATCACATCACTTCCCTGTAATGACTGCTAATACGTCACCGTGCTCTTATGTTAAAGATAAAGTAGTGCCAAATTTGATTCATGTCATCAAATAGTTAGAAATTCTTCAAATTACAATTTATTACGTTCTTTACGAGCTAAGTTATATTATCTCGCAGATGCGATGTTCTTAATCGACCATATTAAACAATATATATATATATATATATATATATATATATATATATATATATATATTCAAACTTTCAAACTATGAAACTAAATAAGTGCCAATTTTAAGAATTCATATTGTTAATATTTTTAAGGATAAGATTATTCTCAAAAAGTTATGTATATATAAGTTTCACACATTGTGAAGATATAAATTTTTGTAACAAAAAGTTTTTACAAAAAGTAATGTGTTAAATATTTCCGCATTGAGTCTTAATTGACTAAAATAAATAAACAGTACCTCATTTTAAAGCTTACTTTGTGCAAAATCTTTAGTTGTAATTTAAAGAATAAAATTTATTACAATTCCCTAAGCAATACATTGTTATCTCAAAGTTAAATAAATATAATAATATACGCGCCGCCAAAAATAAATATACCCGGTAAACACTGATGTATTTTAATATATACATGGCCTTCAACAACGGATTTTAGAAGCAAAGGATAGCATACCTCAGGCTATCATAGATTCGCTCATTTCAAGTATCCCTAATCGGCTAGCTGAATGTGTAAGAAACAGAGGATGGCCGGCGCATTGTTAGTGTTAAACAATATTGGTATCTTACTGAAATTTTCATCGTTTCTTAATATTAATAAAATACACGATTTTTGAAATTTTCATGAAAATACATCGTCGTTTACATGGATGTTTTTATTTATTTATGACGGGGTATATATAGTCTTACAAAAAAAGTGGCGCACTAACTAACGGAATTATCTTATTATATACAAATAAGAAATTATATCGAAAAATAAGTTTTAATAAGTATTTCATATTGACCAATGTTTTCTGGTATCAGTTAACTCCCCGAACATCTAGCAATGCTTGACTTCGTCTATTCATACCTTGAATTAAATGTATACATTAAATGTTAATCAATGCTATCGCATTCTTCAAGAAGTGTCATACTTAATCTATTTAGCGTCTCTGAGCGCATAGGGCCAGCTCTACAAGTTTTACCTACTCATCCCAAACATGCCCAATTGGATTTATATCAGGACTCATCGCGGAGCTTTCCAAAATTCCTAAATTCTAAATGCTACTTCTTGTAGATACCGCTTAAAGCACCTGGATAGTTCTGGATAGTTGGCTGGAGGGTAGCATAGCTACAGACACTTAGGCCTCAAGATGGGCCCATTGTGAAACCTCCCTTTAAAGGCTGCTCACTCGTCCCACCAGTCAATTTTGCGTGCAAGCCGCAAAACCCTGGCGGATGAGGAGCTGCCAATGCTGACCATACTAGGCCAGCACTCCCCTAGTATTTGATGCCTGGTGTTTACTAGAGCTGGGCAGAGGCATATTACATGCTCTGCTGTTTCTAGTTCTTCATTACACCCTCTACATAACGGGCTGTTCACCAGGCCCATCGTGTGTAGGTGTTTGTTTAGCCGGCAGTGGCCGGTTAGGATGTTAGTCAATAATTTCAGACTGGTTCTAGATAAGTTAAGGCGGGCCGTGGCTGCAATTTTACAAGGCTGCCTGATTGCAACCTTTGATTGTTTGCAGCCCGGCGTTTCTCTCCATCTTACCTTGTGTAGAGCATGTGTCCTATGCTCTATTATTTTTTTCAGAGTACCTGCGGAAAGTATTTCATCCTCTTGGGTTATTAGAGGATGTGAGGATCCCTTCCTGGCAAGTTCGTCTGCTATTTCGTTCCCCTTGATGCCACTATGTCCTTTTATCCAGCAGAGTTCTAGTTTGTTATATTTAGCTAGCTCCTCCAGGCTGTGTAGACATGAATATAACTCTTTCGACACAAATGTGTTGGCATTTAGTGCATTTAGAGCTGCTTTGCTGTCGGTGAGTATTTGGATATGTTTATCCTTAATATTCCGTTCAGCTAAAATTTGAACACATTTTAGTATTCCTGTTAATTCCGCTTGGAAGACTGTCGTGAGTCTTCCAAGTGGTGCACTTATCTTGAGATCGAGTTCTGGTGAGAAAATTCCATAGCCAGCTCTCGTCTTAGTTTTGGATCCATCAGTATACATGGTTATGTTGGCGCCTTGTGGGGTACCATCCATTGTGATGATGGTCTGAAAGTGTTTGACAAAACTGTATTTGGGTAGAATTCTGTCGCACTTACCTTCTATGAGGGGGTCTAGTTTGATAGCTTCACTCAGTATGCTCCTGTGTCCAATGATTCTACCTTTATCATGCCACAGGTTGAGTGAAGATAGCCTTAATGCTGTTTTTACTGCAGTCTCCCTTATTAGAAGGTCGAGTGGTTGTAGACATAACAGTGCTTCAAGAGCTGCTGTGGGCGTTGTTCTCATAGCGCCGGTGATGGCAAGACACGCCATCCGCTGGATGTGTGATAGCTTTGAGATTGTTGTAACTTGTTTGGTTTTCGACCACCAGACTATTGCACCATATGCGATAGTTGGTCTAATGATCGCGGTATATATCCATTGGGTGATCTTGGGAGACAGACCCCATGTTTTACCAACCGCCCTGCGGCATTGCCAGAATGAGATGCAAGCTTTTTGCAGCTTGGATGTTATATGCTCATTCCAGTTCAGTTTTGTATCCATGATTAATCCTAGATATTTTACTTTATCAGTGAGAGTCAGAGGGACCTTAAAAAGAGTTGGCATGTTCATGAGTTCGAGTTTCCTCTTCCTCGTAAACAGTATCAGCTCTGTCTTTTTTGGGTTAACTGTTAGCGAATGGTTATCGCACCAGTTCTCAACAATCTGTAGGGCACTCTGCATGAGATTACAGAGTACACCTTCAAAACTGCCATTTATCATGATCACTATGTCGTCGGCATAGCCAACGGCATAGTATCCTGAGTTGTTTAATTCCAGGAGGAGGCTATCAACTACAAGGTCCCATAAAAGGGGTGAGAGGACTCCACCTTGAGGACAGCCTCTTCCTGCAACTTTTTTTGATGTTACGTCATCTAGTGTTACTTGGATTGTTCTTAGACCAAGCATATTTTTTATCCAGCCCCTAATAGTGGGGTGAATCCCGTGAGATGTTAGAGCATTATCGATACTCTTAAATGTTGTTTTGTCGAAAGCACCTTCAATATCAATGAAGGTGGCAAGCAACGAACCTTTATGCTCTAGTGTTTCCTCTATCTTTGAGGTCACCAGATGTAGGGCTGATTCTGTTGAGCGTCCTGGTTGGTAGGCATGCTGTTTCGGATGTATGGGGTACGTTCTCAGCGGCCCGTCCCTGATTTCACGATCACAGAGCCTTTCCAGCGTCTTCAATAGAAATGAGGTTAGGCTTATGGGCCTGAATGACTTGGCAAGTGTGTAATCTACTTTGCCTGGTTTGGGTATAAAGGTCACTTTGACCTCTCTCCATGTATTGGGTATGTACCTAAAAGCAATGCAACCTTTAAATATGTACACCAATGTGTTTATAATGTAGGTTAACCCCCATTGTAGTAGTGCTGGGAATATTCCATCTAGTCCTGGGGACTTAAAAGATGAAAAGCTTGATATTGCCCATTCTATTTTAGTTATACTTATCATTTGGTCAGCTTGCAGCCAATCTTCCTCATCAGGTAGATGAGGATCAGTTGCCAAGTTGAGACCTCTAGGTTGGTTGCCAGGAAAGTGGGTGTCTAGAAGTACCTCGATAGTTTGGGAGGGTGTTACCGTGAAGGTGCCATCTTCCCGTTTTATCGAGTTAAGTTGTTGTACAGGGTCTTTTGAGATTACTCTCTTCAGACGAGCAGCTGCTGCTGTGGATTCAATGCCATTGCAGTAGGCTCTCCATGTATTTCTTTGTCGCTTCCTGACTTCACTTTTGAATTGTCTACGGGCTTCCCTAAAAGCTTCCCATAGAACAATATCATTTCTATTTTTGGCCTTGTTGAAAGTTTTCCTGGCCTTAGATCGGAGACAGTTGATCTCTGCGCTCCACCAAGGAGGTGCAGAGGCTCTCAAGCCCGCCTTTCTTATGGGACAGGAGTCCTCATATGATGAAATCAGTGATTTTTGGAGGTGTTTCACACAGGCCTCCAAGTCGTCCACTGATTCTGGAGTTTTGTCTGCTGCTTGATACTCCATCCTATCCGATAGGTATCTGCAAAATAGTTGTTTATTAGTTTTTTGTGGATTTCTGTAGGACGGTAGTTCACGTGGTACGAAATCTGCTTAAAGCACCTAGTAATATCTGGTTATTGCATGACCAGATATTCATTCCTGTATTAACAAGAATTCTGGCCCTATGAATGGTACAAAATGAACAACATATTCTTCAAAAATGTCCCTAATGTAATTGTTTGCAGTTAAAAATCGTTCTTGAAGAATGAAAATTTTATTTTTACCTCTAGAGAAATCCTCCACTAACCATATAGGATCCACCCTAAAAATATTATTTTTGAAGAACAGTGACTCAAGTATATCTTACCTCTGGTCTTCTCCAGACTGGCGTACATCCGATGATCTCAGAGAAAATCGTGATTCGTCTGAGAAAGACACTCATCTCCAGCCCCTCCTCTCAAGTTTGGTGCATCCTTCAATCTTTCTTGTGCGGCCATGTAAGCCTAGGCTCTCGATTTGGCCTATATGGCTACTAATTTTCGCCTAACTGTCTGATTGCAAACATGTATGCCACGTATCGCCTTGAGTCCCTGAACAAGTTCAACCGCTGTTTGGTGACGATCTCGAAACCACTGTACCACTCCATAACCCTACGTTTCCTGCAGATGTGGACCACAGGCGACCTGAGCCCCGACGTCATGTATACCTCTGTGTCTCGCAGTACTCAGTGTTCATTTATAAATTGCAGTTTGGGAATATAATGTTGAAAACACTTTTAGAACTTAAGTTCAACTACAAGGGGTCGGGTGTGTAGGTATTTTCTATCACTCCACAAACTTTTCAGATCTATTGAGCAAAGGCTCGTCAAGATATTTTTGCAACTCTTCTCATTTATTTTAAGTATATGATTTTTCGAATATCAAATATATACATGAGCCTTTTAAAATGCTTCTTTTTTTTTGGAGAAAGCAAGTTTTCGTAGTTTGTAATCAAGTGCCCGCAACATCTCGTGATGAATGATCTAAAATAAGCACGAGCTGTCTAAAACTCTTTTGTATTTGGATAACTAGCTCAATGAGCCAGTTGCTTACGAAATGCATGTTGTTAAGTGGATTGAATGCTATACGTAACCCTTCTGACGCAGCATTGAAGTCTCCAAAATCAGATTTATTTTTAAAACTGTGAATAATACAGAGAAGGCTGAGAAATATCTGTAATATCATTTTATTATGAGTCAACTCAACATTGTATAATTGTTTTTGTTAATATTAATTACTCAATATAATAACTACTTTTCAACTTATATAAATACAGAAGGAGATAAGGCAGTATTGACATTTAATTATTAAATTTATTTGTCAACGAGTTGTTTATAATTTATGTTACATCAATAAAAGATGTCTATAATAATAACTACAAAGTTATTTTTGAAGACTTTCACTGGAAAGTA
Source organism: Lordithon lunulatus (assembly GCA_963942505.1). Taxonomy (NCBI): domain Eukaryota; kingdom Metazoa; phylum Arthropoda; class Insecta; order Coleoptera; family Staphylinidae; genus Lordithon; species Lordithon lunulatus. Next base: position 37,291,375 of record OZ012672.1, on the reverse strand, counting down.
TTTATTGGTTTCATATAAAAAAATAACGATATGTGTGAGGGATTTGTTCTATGTATAAAGTATAAAGGCATAAAGTAAGAAATACAGGAGGTAATATCAATAAGAATAGATAATAATTTTAAATATATAATAGGCACATAACTTCTTATTACTAATTGTAATTTGTTACATTAAACATAGTATGGAAGATGTCCCTGTAATATATATATATATATATATATATATATATATATATATATATATATATATATATAATATATATATATATATATATATATAATATATATATATATATATATATATAATATATATATATATATATATATATATATATATATATATATATATATATATATAATATATATATATATATATATATATAATATATATATATATATATATATAATATATATATATATATATATATATATATATATATAATAATTATATCATATTGTTCATTTCAAAATTTATTGGTGGCAACAATTAGTTTAAATAATGATAGCTAAAGCCCTTAAAAAGTCAGACTTCGATATCTGTAGAATAATACATAAATATCGGTTAAACTAACTCTACGATAAATATATAATGAACAGTTAAATTTAGACAACGATATTCTAAAACGGGCAGTCTAATTTTCTTACGCCCTTTCTCGCCATGTCCTGTTAAACAATAATCGACGATTAAAATATCTAGTAACACCGGTTATTGTGTTGCACCATTATGTTAATGATTGGTTAAGCACTCTTCGGTTAAAAAAAGGACCTATATATTTCGGCCGGCTAAGGATTTAATCGCTGCAACATGACCTTAAATCGACTGACAAAAGTGAACGGTCCATTTTGTCTTTAAGGGAGCACAATTTTTTAACTATAGTTTTTAATATGGGCACGAGTGTATTTTAGGGATATAGATAAAGGACTCGATCAATAGCGTCCTCAACATCCTCACATTTTTGAACCAGTTTAAATTATTTGTCAGATTAGTTGAAAAAAGTCTAGATTTAATGCCTTGTGTGTAATCTATATCCTTGAGGTAAAGCTACAGTAGCTTTGGTATCGATAGCTAGGTACCACCTCATTGACTGAAAATAATGAAACCACTCATCATGATTGATTGATTGGCTGGTGCATTTATCGGGGGTTATAAAATCAAGATGTCCTTTTATCTGCTCGAGACATTTTTTTAACGAAATTTTTGCTTGAGAATCAACAATATGATAAAATCAGGAGAAAATCATTCGAAAGCGCGCGCTTATGATTGGTTGATTGATACAGGATTGTTTATCGTTTTAATTAGCCTCATGTTGGAGCAATAAGAGATTTTTCAATTTTTTTTTTAAATTATCAATATTCCTATTATTCAATCTAAGCAAATAGTCTATAGACATATTTACGATATATGCCGAAGTTAACAAGACGATAACATGTATGGAGTGAGTATCTATTTCAATTCAATTCATTTATCTGTATTTTTACGTGTTTACACTCGTAGTTCTAGCTTCTTGAAATTCAAATTTGCGCACTGGTTTAACACTGCCATACGCGTTGCGTCGGATATGTGTTTAGTTATGTATATTACGTATGTGTATAGCATGCCCATATTAATTTTGTGTTTATTTCTACTTCCTGCTCTTCCTGCCCGTGTTACTACAATTGGCACGCCTCGCACTGGTGCGCTCTCAATCGTTACGCAATCAGCGAGCAAGGTTGAGCCGCTGGAATTTCTTGAGCGCGAAAGTGCGAAAGAAGAGGAAAAAATCGTCGGTGACTCCCAGCGCAATGTCAAGGCGCGTATGCGAATGCGACCATCGCTTATCGTCTCCGCACGCTTCATTATAAAATCATTAAGGCAGCGAACCATCTAATTTTAGATCCATCTTTTTATTATCACTTCTATAATGCGGGGTTTACCTTTTGAGAAGATAATGTTATCTTGGAATCAAGCAAAGTCGCCTGCGCTCTCAACTAAATATCATTTCAGCTATTTTAATTTTAAAAAAGCTAATAAATAAATGGTTATTACATAACAAAATCTGTGGAATGATAGAATTTTAAATCTAATAATCATATCAATTCTCGATTTAAGCCAAATGCTTTTTACGAAACTTGTGGGTAACAGCTGGTATGGTTTGTACAGCTGGCCGCATAAAATTTAAACTATTTTTATAGGCTTAACGATCATACCTGATTGTTTATAAACTTTTAATGATGATCATTATAAGCGTTTAGCGCCGATCACCGACATACCTTGACAACGCACCTGAAATAAATAATTAGTATTTATGATTAGAACGTAAGCCTATTATTTACAGCTGTATATTAAGCCTAATATACGTAATTCGTGTCTAACATTATTCAATTAAATCTTACATACTTCTCATATCAAATTAACTCTAAAAAAATTTTGCTTGTAAATAATATTGGAAGAATAGGTTCAATAAGATAGGATTAAATAGTATTATTTCAGTACATTGGATGGTTGACACATATACTTAACTTCACAGGAGAGTAAAACTTCGAGCAAAACAAAACTCGAAACTTTCAAAGTGTGGCTATATAGAAGAATACTACGTATGCCATGGGTCGACCACCTAATGAATAAGACAGTACTAGCCCGAATAATGAAAAAGGTAATAGTACTAATAACTGTGAAGAAGATAATACACCAACCGGTATTACAAGGAGTCGGAAGAACACGACCTGGGAGGAGAAGACCTTAGCTTTTTAAAAACCTTAGAGCGTGGCATGTCACAACAACAACAGGTCTCTTCATGGCAGCCATGAACAAAGTAATGATCGCCATCGGTAACGAGTAGACACGATAATAAGAAGAACATATGTCCAATCATTAAATAATGCGCTGTTTCCCCGCTTTGGAACCTTCTTTGAGATAAGTTAAGTTTGGCTAGTCGAGAAAGCCTTCTTCAAGTCGACAAATACCACAGTTTTCTCTAAGTCCCAGATCAGTTATTTTGTGATTTGAAAGAATTCACATAATAAATCTAGTCATCACCGTGCTGACTCTATTGCGAACGATTATTACCTCCTATATATAAATGATAATACATTGTGTGTATTCTAATTTTCATTTATCTGATAATAATATCAATACATACCGTTTCACAAAAGTTAGAGGATGTTTAAATTAATATACAGGTTAGAAATTAAGTAACGAATCAATTCTCGGACACGTGGACTTTTGAATATAAATTGTCAGTTTTCAATGAGATGAGATGACGTTATTGCTCATTCAAAAATGGTTAAAAAATTGACATTTTCAGTGTTCGAGCAATTTTTGAAAAAAGGTTTTATTGAATTTATTCGTTACTTGTCTACCCTCTATAGGGAATTCGCTGGTTATATTTAAATAGTACTTTTTCCCATACTAATTTCTAAACAATAAACTGAAATTTATGTAATTCGATTACATTCATATTTATTACATTGAAGATCAATTTCGGTGCCTGGTCGCACGAGATTAATAAACATTAACATCTTCTTCCTGTTTGTACGAAATATACATGTCATCATATTTTATTACAAAAAAAAATAAAAGACGGCAATTATACAGCAATACAACAATCGTTTTTATATTACAATATTTTTGAGAAAGCATTTGACTCAATAAAATAAAAATAATGATAATATTATAATATAAAACAAATCAATAATACACACAGTATTTTTAGATAAATAAAAAGAGCGATATATATATATATATATATATATATATATATATATAAATATTATTATTCTAACAAATTTTACTCCAGCTCTAGTTTGAATTGTTTCGGACACATAATTTTTAATATTTTCGTTACACCGTGCAAACTTTCCCAGTCGAAGTGTGAAATAGAATTTCGAGGCCAGCGTTGATGCGGAAACTATTGCGGTCAGTGTGAAACACAATAGTTGAAGTGCAATCACCAATTCGGTAGAGCTGGTAATAATAGTGCCAAAATAAGGAAGAATATTGTTTATTTTATTTACTGACAAAGATGTTTATCTAAAAAAAGTTTTTTTTGAATTTATTTTGAATTTTATTCTTTTTTCTCCATATATACACAACATAATCATAATTATATATAAAGTAAAATTAGAATTAATTGTGTATCTTAAAAAAAAATTTGTTTTCTTCCCTCGGTCCTAACCGCGAGGTTTGACTATATAAATCAATTAACATAGAATTTTATAGTCATACCAGTTTAATAAACATTTATATTTTAAAAACTATTAAATAATATTATATAACCATTAATGCACACTAAATTATCATATTAATAAAATATAATATATGGATTTTACTTATATTCTTAAATAACATGCGTATTTTGACTTTTGACTTTTCATTTTTTTAATATACCGTATAACTAAGCCCATACGTCGTCTTTAAATTTTGTATTAATTCATAAAATTACATTAAATGATTAGTGCATCTTTTTTCAGGTTCAACGTGAATTATATTGTACTAGATTCATCAAGATCTAGTACAAGTTTCATGCTAGATTGCTCCAGAAGAATCTTCACCCGTGTAAATCAGGAAAAATTTCATGCTAGAAAAAAGTGGGGCTGGCGTCAGTTTTTACTCAATTTTCAGTCAAGTTTTAATTCGGGCATGCGCAATACGTCACTTTAGCCGATACCAACTGCCACATGGCGACCGGCGTCAAGTGTGTTTTAATTTTGCTATTTTATATTGGTCATAGAAATAGCTGAATATCGCACACGAAAGATGTCGCCCATTAGAAGTACAAAACTTGTATGATAATTAGAAAACTAGAAAGTTTAGCAAGTTTCTTGAGGAATCTTGTACAATCTAATTCACGTTTTAGTAACATGTCCTTACAAGTCTCTACATTTTGTCATGAGAATTATCTTTATCGCTTTTACAATAAATCCGTAATGACGGAAACCAAGGGTGAGATTTTTGACCGATCGCTATTATCATGCGCTATTACGAGTAAATGTTTCATAACGCTCAACTAATAAAATGAACTCAAAAATTAATGTCAAAACATAATTACTATAGAGCTTTCAGTTTTGTCAAAGATAAGCAACATCTTTCACGAAGCAATGGGTCACATATTGACACCATTCGCAATAATAGCTTGGTCTCTTGATCCCTATATTCATAGCGATCGTTCAAAAATCCATCCCCAGGGCATAAAGACGTACATTTCCCTTAAATCACAATTGGATAGTATCATTAATTTATTTAACATCCCAATAGAATACCATATTCCATTTACAGGGAATACGAAATTGTGGTACTATACAATAAAATCATATGTACAAAATGTACAAAGTAATTCTACTAAGAAGTACGCAACGAATTTCATTATCTGTGGTATTAAAAACAGTTTATTGTTTTTTAAATTAAGTCCATGTAATATACGATTCTGCAAGGAATGTTGTCCGTACATGTTTGCAGAGTAATCATTGGAACCCTAAAAAAGAAGCTAGAAAGAATTTCTGAACAGTCATCCATATTATTTAGTATATTGTATGCTAATAATACAGCATTATCTCTTCGATATTCCAAAGAGTAAAGATTCAGCATTTGTTAAACGGTCCTCACGCCTTAGAGATTAGTAATGTAACATTTACTCATTTCTTTTGCACTCCTTCTCCTGTCTTTAAATATGACAAAGATATTTTGGGTTACAAATTGAACTGGTATATTCCAGTACAGTTAATACTAAGGCTTGTACATAACAATCAAACCTGATGAGTAAAATAATTGCACTGGTGTACCAAAAAGCCTCATATTTTTTGGAACTATTTATAATAGTATCTATATTCGAATTAAAGCATAAAGAACTTTAAAAAACTTTACCCAAGTCTATAATTCGATTTACTCGCAACAGCAATTGGATTTCTTCTTTGTAAAGGTAATTTTCTCAAACTGCCCATATTTAATTGCAAACCATTGGAATTCCATCATTTTGGAAACATGTGATAGATTGTATTTTCTTACAGTCTTAAATACTTCCAAAATCAGCACCTCCAAAAACAACTTTCTCAAATGATACTATATACTTGTTTTCAGTTTTTATATTACTTGGCTAATTCTCTTGACGATCGTATATAAATTTTATATAGTTATATAAATAAATTTTCAAGGAAATTTATTTTTATTTATTGTTTATTACCTCCAGCAGTACATTCATACAAAGGAACAAAAAATATGGAAAAAAAAAATAATTAGGATCGGGTTAGTAGATTAATTAATCTACCTCTTTCTTCCACCTAATCATTTATTGAAATATATGTATGTATACCTGTATGATAAATACATACATATACACATACAAAAACATTAATCATCATTGCGTTTAGATTTAGATTTGGAGAGAATCACATTGAAATAGCGATAGCCATGGATACACGGAAAATCTGAGAACAATGTTAAACCGGTTTAACAAAATTACAAATTACAATATACAAGACACAACACACCACAACTAATAAATAAACTGTTCGCAATTGACACCGTTTTGAGCAACACATGCTTCTAATCGTTTTCGAAGTTCGTGATTCTGTACTGCAGATATTTGGCCACATGCAAGTCAAATTAGAAGTCAATAGTATCGTTAATGGTTATATTAATGATATACTTCGCATCTTCAAATAATCGGGGGTAGTCGATCCGTCCCCGCATCCTTAATACAGTGAACTAATCTAGTTAAAATTGCATTTGATACAAATCGCATTTCACACAGATTAATTGCTGAATTAGACATCGAAAAGGATGTAGTAATTCCATATCATCGCTGTAGACAGAATAAAATTAATCTGCTCAAAGTAATTTCATTTCCTCCCTCAGACGCTCACGCACTATTCCAGTGCATGTTAGATCATGGGTTAATTTCTTGGAGTTAACAAATGAACAAAAAAATTAATGTGACGATTATTGATTCTCAGATGAATGTCATCAAGAAAATATGGATTTATTCTGATCTAAAATTGAAAATAGGTACAATACCGAAATACCGTTTTTCTTTCGACGAATATTCAAATATCACCGAAATTGCTCTGGGATCCTGGATGGATACATACAACCGGAATCTTGCTTTTACAAACCCTAATTACAACACTTTAACGATACTACGTATGCTAAAGTAATATTAAATTTGTTAGCTTATAGTTTATAAAAAAATATGAAATGGTTAATGTGTATGATAATATTACTGATTTTAATGTATCTATCCAGGAAAGGCTGGAACGGCTACGAATAAAATTTCAACAACAACTAACAAACAAACAGGACAATTCTAGACGAATTATGCATAAAACTATTTAATAAACGATTTTTAATTTTAATTTTTCTTTATTATTTTTTTTTCTTTACTTCTTCGATGCTATTTTATTTATATTTATTTTGTAACTTTTGAGAGAATATTTGTTTCACTTTATACCTTTATAACTAAAATTTACCCACAGGCGGAAAGACCCGGGAAAGGTCGGTAGCCCAATAAACAATGTATATGTATATATATATATATATATATATATATATATATATATATATATATATATATAAATATATATATATATATATATATATATATATATATATATTATTGTATTTATTCGCCGAAAGTTAATTATGTGCAAGTTATTATTGGGAAACAGCGAGGGCAGTAAAAAACTCCATTTTTAATATATCAATATATTTCGCTCGTTAAATTTCGAGCATCATCGGGATAATCTACAATAGTATTCACTCTGTTTAGTAAGTTAACACCATATTTATATATACCATGTTTAATTAATTATAAGCCCCTTTGTACTATTGTAGATTATCCCGATGATGCTATATATATATATATATATATATATATATATATATATATATATATATATATATATATATATATATTATTAGATAGTTAGTTTTAGAACTTATTAAAACAATTAAATGATTTTTACCAATTATTTTCAATTATGATTTAGTATTCATTTATTCAGCAATAAAAAATAAAAATAAAGAAAATCTATAAATAAACTTTTTAAGAAATAATTATATCCGTGTCCTTGGTACAACAAAACAAACATTTATTATGGTAGAAGATAATATCTATCTATATAGCGTTGTACCCGGCTAAATAGGAAAATTTCACGAACCGGAACATAATTTTAAATTATTTTTCGAATAAATGATACACATACAAGTTTATATAAAAAAAATCACAACATAGTGTTCCGGTTTGCTCCCATACATTTCAAGTCCTGATTTTGTATATTAATATGTTTTGAATTTTAATGAAAACTTACACACATTATTTTTAATGAAAAATGATATACTATTTTAATATTAATTCTACTATGCGTAAAGTATGCATACGTTCCAATTAAAGTGTATTTATTTGGGTCTGCACGTGACGCACAACTTTACACGTGTTTAACATCAATATTTTCCAACATTAGCATACTAAATTGGGCAATCAATAAAACAGTATCTTGTATAGCATTGAGGCCTTATAAAAGGAAACGTAGCACCCGCGGCACGCCGTTTAATTGCGCGCGATGAATATTTATGGTTATGATTTAATCGAAGCTAGAGAGGAAAATACATTACACTTAATAATTATGTGTGTATGATTTAACAATATTACGTTGTTTTTTTGTTGTACTTTTCCACCTCCACTCTCCACCGGCGGTGCAATTAAAACGCGCGGATAAATAATTTCTTTCGCCGCTCCTCCTTTGTGTACGCCGCATTTTTCGCTGCGAAGGTTGCCGCAATATCTCACCGTCGATGGTGATGATGCGAAAGAAACGCAATGACTAGCCATATAAAATGTGTAAACAAGTATATAATATTTATATTAATGCGTTGGGATTTGTTACAATGCTATTGATGGAGTCATAAGTTGTTTGGATTACTTGTATTGTAAATGAGTTATGTCATTTTATATTTGTTTGTTTATATTTGGTAGGAATATGTGAACAATTAGTGGATAGAGTTACCTCGAGATGCTATCTCAATCCTATTATTTATTTAAATTTTATTTTTAATAGAAATTTAATAACCAATCATGAAATTTTTTTTGCGGAACTCATAAAATAATAAAATTTACACGGTTCAGTGGCCGTGTGGCTAGAGACGTCTTGTACTGAGCATTGGAGATCCTGAGTTCGAACCCCGTCGGGGCGAATTTCGCGAAAAACCTTTCACAGTTTTTCAGAGGTTTTATGTGAAGTTAAGGTAACTACCTGGTTATTAAACTCCTCTGAGCTTCTCCCTTGAACGGCGGAGAAACATAACGGCTGATAGCCCTATAATGATGGACGTTTTTTGTGTAATAAACTTTAAAAGAGTAGTGGTGAACGAATCTTTACATTGGGAATAAATGAAATTTATCTATATATATATATATATATATATATATATATATATATAATAAAAAAATTGAATTCTTGATACCTCTACCAATACTTAAGAGATTGTCCTTGAATTGCCTAAAATGTAGGCAACAATTATCTCCTTGTATTTTATCACAAAAAGACTTCTCTAAAATATATTAAACATGATATAATACAGAGAAGTCTTTTCGCGAAAAAAAAAAAAGGAGAAAATTGTTGTCTACATTTGTCTATTTTACGTAATTCGAAGATAATCAATTAAAGACAATATTAAGTGGTGGTAGAGATGAGTAGAGTTAACCATTAAGAATTCGAATTTTTTATTAGTAAACTTGTCTTCGTTTGGTAAATGGAGGACGTTTAAGCTGATAAATAAGAACGAGCTTCATATTTTGGATGAAAAAAGTAATCACATTGCCTTGATAAATCAGTGAGGCATACAAATCTCAGGCAAATTAAGTAGCGTCAGTCGTTCATTATGTATAATTTTCGTGAATACACCGATATGATTTTAATTTATGGTGAAGTGCAAGAAAATTACATTTGTTCGCATTTATTCCATAGTTTAATCAACTACTTTACCCATACGTCACTATTGAATAAAAATATATACTAATAATAATAATAATAAAGAGTTTATTTGTCTAACAGAGCGTACTCCAATTACAGGACAACAAATTAAGAACATAATTTAGCACACTGTAAATTTGAATCAATAAAAAATATTACCAATTAAATATAATAAATAATATATACTATAAAACCTGTACGCTTTGATTTCTCTCACGTATTTCTGTTCGGCATTATACGAGTCTTTCCTCACATTTAAGCACAACAATATTTTATTACAATTTATTAATCACCGCCGACCTTTTACTCGCGCAGACAAAGACCTCCTTACAATAAAAATATTTTTCACGTATGTAGACGCACTAAAATGTCGCGCCATTTAATTATGAGATCAGACGGGGTGATCAAACACGGTGCACACGCTGTGCGTTTTATGCGCATTTTATTGTGGTGCGAAATCAAATCGTGGAAGTTCGAAAATAAATGCCGGGCCTTGAACTTCCCCCTCGGGTGCGGCGGTTTTTAAAAATAAGCGACCGATCCCACTAATAAAGAAAAACGGCGTCGTATTTATTTACGAATTGATAGTCAAAAAAATAAAACTGGATGGATTAGAACTGGCGCCGCGCCCCGCAAGCCCGCGGGACTAATTAGATGTGGGTTTGCTAAAGTTGATTCATAATTAGCAAACTGAATTCATACGGTGTTTTCCTGAATATAATACGCATAATTAATTAATTGGGCATTTTAATTGTTATTGGTGTAATTAAACACGTATTTTAAATTGATTACTTGTTTTGAATAATTACAAGATAAGATAAAAAGTATTATGACTTATAATAAATTTTTGTTGCGACTTGCGTTTGGTATGATAAATTAAAAGTATAAATATGATGAAAATAAAACCTCGTCAAGTTGGCTATGATTTTATTTTCTCTTAATTAAATTAATTCGACAGTCTTCTTCATTTTGTCTTCATATAACCTTAATTACCTGTAAAATTTAAAACAGATATTATGAAACAGAAATGTCTTGCCCATTGCATTGAAACCCGTAATAGTAATTTACATTACTACTGCAGGAAGGCAAGTTTTCCGAATGAGCGAATGAGTTTACATGAGCTGAATAATGTATCTTATTTTTTTGTACGAATAAATACTAAATATATATTTAAAGTTGTTGTGACAAATAGTAAGTAGTTTTTCCCGCCCCGAAATCAATGTGGGAAATTACTTATCTTAGGACATGATTACAAAAAGGTTATTTATTAAATAAAGTTAGTTCAACATCTTTATTTTTCACTGATTTATTTATTCATCTAAACATTTACAAATATTGTACATAGTTATACATATATATATATATATATATATATATATATATATATTCAAAAAATCTACAGATGTTTAAATCTGATGATATTTTTTATCCCTCTGTCCTCGCCATGGGATTTATGGGCTTATTCATTAAATATTATTTATTATTTGGACACCATATACACCATAATATAAATTAGATTATTTTCTACCTATACATACATTTTATGCCATTCCATTGCACAATATTTACCAAAACCTTCATAAAATACAAAATTGGCACCATAAGAAACATATAACCGCGATCTCGCGTTTAAGCTGTGGGAACTTCACGTTTTGAACTCGAATATATTTTCTGGCAATATTAAATAAACGCAAGTCTTCATAAGCCGTTAAAAAAAGAAATTCAATTGTAATTGACATTCGCTTGAGAAAGTACAAAGCATTTCGCCACAATTATACACTCCAATTATGAATAACTAATAATCCAGGCCGATTATAAAATTCCGCCTTACGTAACTCTCATCGAAACAAAAAAAACAGGAGACTATAACCGTTATGACTACAGAATGTTGATCTGTTAGTTTTATACAATAAAAAAATCATTTCAAGAATTCGATTAATTCCTATCACTGTTTTATGCATATTAAATCGCATCGGCGCTGTTTAATAACTGTCGCGACGAGTTTTTTTATTTGGTCGGAGACAAAAACAACTCACCACGCACACAATAGATCTGATTTTAGATGTGTATCTATATGCACGATTAAATAATGTGTGTAATTATGGAAATGTTCTCAGTCGGCGGGCGCATTTGTCATTCCAGCGGGTATTTATGGGCCGCCCGGGGACGCGTATTAATTTTATTAGTCAATGGATAAAATGTCTCTATTAGCTATCGTTATGAATATTGATGGTGTCTTTAATGGATTGCGGTGATTAATTGCAGATGACTCCGATAGGTCAACGGTAGCGTGCGTGAAATTCTCGTTTTTATGGTTGGACATTATGGAATCAAATTATGTATTAGAGGTTGTAAAGTACGCTTGTCAAACACTTGTATAAGAGTAGTAAATTATGATTTATTAAATATCACATTATATAAATAATAAATAAAGCAAGAACATTAATTAAATTAGAATATTTAAAAAATAAATCAAAATAAATATAAGAGAAGGAGAACTTCTTTTTTATACCACTACTGTCGTGTTACTCTCCAGCATCCTTTCTTCCAGTTCTCTCGGGGTGTATTCCCCTATTCAAGCCACAGGGTGACCCGTTTGTAGTACTAGCGTTGACATGGAAGAAGCGTGTGAGCGTCCGTTCCACGACAGTAATGGCATCTGGTCGTTGGGGTCTTTCCTATCCGGAATGGGTATATTTGAAATAGCCCATACCCGGATAGTATTTCTATGGTCCAGTGATGCTCCCCGTGTGTCCGATTCACTCATGGTTCATTGTTTGGGATGATCGTCCTTGTCCATTTAGCGTTCATGGTCTCATCCAATCTGCGTTGCCATCTCTCGATTGCGCGTTTTCTGGCTTCTATTTTGGCTTCCTTGGGGTAAGTAGCCTTAGTTGTCGCCTAGATGTCTGCCCGCTCTACCACCAACAGGTCGTTGCCACCGCGTCCGTCGAGGTGGTGCCGTAGGCTCGGGTGATTCAAAGAGCGTTTGGGCGCAGTGCCCTTATTAACCTGTCTGCATTGCACTGGGTCTTGGTTGCCCCGACCCAGGCTGGTGCAGCATACAGGAGACGCTTTCCACCGTCGCCAGCAACCTCCTCTTCATCCCAGGACCACCGATTTTTGGCAGCAGTCTTGACTGAGCTGATTCCGACCTGCTTTTCGAGTGGCACTGGTTTGTATACGACTCAAACGTAGTCCCCAGGTAGCAGATTCTTTGGATGGTGAATTTCTCCCCCTTCAGTTGGGAGGTGATGGCGTCATGTATTCCTGCTCTCTTAGTCGAGAGCATGGCCACTTTTGTCTGTTTTTGGTGAACCTATGCTCGTCATGTCGTCATTGTTTCTACGATGTCTTTCATTTTGTTCTGCGCCTCTTGTAGGTCTCATCCTCGGGTTACCAACACCATAGCATTTGCAAATTCCACTAATGTGAAGTTCTCCGGCAGTTCCAGTCTCAATGCGTCGTCATATGCAACGTTCCAGCGCAGGAGCCCAACCACGGAGCCCGGTGGGCCCCCTGTTGTCACCTCAAATCGCGTCGTTTCTGTGGCGCCCTCATACATAATCTATCTGTCTGATACGTATGCAGCTATTAGTCTATGTAGATCCCTTGGTACCTTCCTCTTCTGTAATGCCGCTAAAATAACCACCCATGGTATCGTATTGAACGAATTTCTTACGTCCTGAGTGGTCATTCGGCAATATCTGCGTCTTCTCCAGGTGCCGGTGTCTGCCTCTGTAATCAGACGATGGTCCGCCAGTATGGCATCTGTGGTCGACCTCCTTTTGCAGAAGCCATATTGCCTGTCGTGTAGAGCTTCCGTCGCTTCAAGGGCCTCGGGTAGGCGGTCCGCTATCACCTTAGCCAGGCATAGTGAGCGGTATGATCGGGGGCCGGTGGCTGGCTTCCCCCGGTTGGTGATAACTACCAGCCATGAAGGTTACCCTATTCTGTGAATTTGTTGGCTATTTTTGTGATGTCCGCTGCTATTTCTTGTCCGGCGGCCGTCAGAACCTCGTTCGGTACCTCTGGGACCTTCTTGCTGGGTAGCCTGGTGATGCTCTCTAGCACTTCCTCTTCTTTCCGGATGGCTGATGTTGTTGCTGATCGGTTTGCTTCTTTTTCGTCTTCTAGACTTGTGTTGGCACCCGGGGGGAGAGTGCTGTTACTACCAATCTCGCCCCGCCAGGTACCGTGGAGCCCGGACCAGGTGTACGTGCTGCTATCTTCTTCATAAATTCTCTATAAGGGAGGGATCCGTGGGGCCGACCGCCCTACATAGTTTTTTCCAGTACGCAGTCTGGTTGCTCTCGATGGCCCGCCTTTACTCCATCCTCTTGGTGCGGTACTGGTGAACCCTTCGCCTCGCGTTGTTCGTTTCGTTGCGTCTTTCTGTCATCTCTTGGTTTCACAAATAAGTCTTTTTCTTCTTTGCACTGTATGTTGCCCTGGATAGCACTGCCAGCAGACACGCCTCTTGTAGTCTCTCATTGAGTTCTTCTGCCACTTGGTCCGGGTTGGTTGTTCTTAGTCTTCCCATGTCTTCCAATGTTTTCCTAAGAGTTCCGGGTCTATGGTGTCCAGCTTCTACTTTATTGCCCAAGGGGAAGGGGGCTGTCCCTGGGGCTGGGGCTGAGCGACCACTCTGCTAGATTGTATGCAGTAGGTAATATAGTGGTGGCAGCGTCTCTTCTTCCAGCACGTACCAGCCTTCAACTATCCCCATCAGTTGAGTCGATGCGAGGGTTATGTCGATGTGGGATGCTGATTATCTACTACTGAAGGTCGAAATACCTCCCACGTTGTAGACTGACAGCTCTAGCGCTGCAGCCAGTTCTATAATCGCCTCGCCTCATGCATCTGTGGTTGCTGAGCCCCATGCTGCGGATTTCGCGTTCCGGTTGCCCGCCACGACGACCTGTCCGCTTGCTGACCCACCTGCTATATCTTGTCCACCTATATTTTTGCATAGTTCCTGCTACATTTCGGTGATAAGTAGCATCCGAATATTGTTATGTCCTACATCTTAACCCAAACGTTTTCCCTCGCGGGTGAACCGTAGGCCGCGGTGTGCTCATGGTGGTCGGCTTATATTTTTTTATAATGATATCCTCCATGAGCCCATCCGTCACCCACAAGTAGTCGAGTCTTTTTTGATTATACCCGATGTGGATAATCGCGTGGGCCTCCCTTTTCATCGCGGTGGCGAGCAGCAGCTCTGCCTCTCCCGACGTTTGTCTGCAGTATGATGGTCAGCAGGCTTGTCATAGGTAGCTGGGTTGTCCTCTTGCGCAGGATTGTTTAGTATCGTCCATGGCGCTACTCTTCTTTGGACAGTGGAGGCTTCCTATACGCTAATAATCTCATAATTCACAATAAAACATGCCATAAACCAAAATAAACCAGGGAATAAGTCTATGCCGTCAATCCACAGACTTTGGATCATTTGCAAGCCATCATTCGTCAAGCTACCGGCGGCATACAACCACAAAGGTTGTACAATAATTAAAGCAATTGTGGATTAGTGTAGAGAAACCTGTGGTAGACATTTGCACGAATATTTCCCAATACAACTGTGTTGTCCATCATTCAATAAACAAAAACCTAATTTATATGTCAAACAGTTGTTTTATTTAAAATTAAAATCCTATCACTCTTAAGAACCCTGTATATAACTATTATTAGGCATTCTATTATAGACAAAACTAATTTAGATAAAATTAACAATTCTTAATTCTTTCCAAAACCTACAACTACATACAAATATTCTCTAAATATTATATTACATGCCACATTTTACATTCAACCTTCAACCACTAAATCCCAGCACATTTATTCAATTATAAAGCGTTGAGTGAATAATATACAAAAAAATTTCACTCAATGGCCTTCGTATAATTTGACTGATATCTTTGAATTTTTGATACAACTAACCTCCTAGGAGGAAAATTAAACGCCATCTGGCGGAACCACATCAATTAGCAATGCACACCCATATGGCAATAACCGTCAACATGCTCATGTCATCAGAATCACCGGGTAGTGCCCAGTATGGAATAATATTCTAACAGAGTGCTTGAGATATCAGCACAAGACCAATCTTATAAAACATATATAAGTGTCAATCCACCCCTTAGCAATCTACATATCTATATTTCGATCTTATTAGATCTCATCAGTGTACCTCAGCTAGTCCAGATCCTGATGGCATGAGCATGTTGACGGTTATTACCATATGGGTGTGCATTGCTAATTGATGAGGTACCACCAGATGGCGTTTAACTTTCCTTCTAGGGGGTAGTTGTAATTTTTCTATATAACCACTCGAGATATTGTGTGAATTTATCCACACTAGCTAAGCTACACTGATGAGATCTAATAAGATGGAAATCTAGATATGTAGATTGCTAAGGGGTCGCTTCCAGTTTTTCTTGTTCAATGTTCTTACAGCAGTATAGGGAAGTAGTAAAATGCTACATCATGTAGCATTTTACCATTAACAGCGTAAAAGCTGGATTTAGACACTGGTTGATCAACAGTTTGTGTATCTTTGCACAGGTTCGAAACGAATCTTGATCTCCTGGCTGTACTCCCACTGTTCATTCAGACAACATACATGGTATTATTTAATTATTAAGCGTTAAACTGGTCAACGATATTGGGACATTTTATTATGAGCATGAATTTTGTCTTTTTTGGTTTATTCTTTAGACCCATATTGATACTAGTGGTGTTAATTCTATCCAGTATGGGTTATAGATCATCCAAGTTATACGCCAAGAGGACATTGCCATCTGCGTATCTGATGTTATTTATTCTCTCACCATTGATATTATTGCCCTCTATTGCATCCTATAACGCCTCTTGTAATATTTCTGCTGAATAAATATTGATGAGCCCCCTTGTATGTATGTGTATTATTAGTAAATATATAGCATAATAAAGAAAAATTAAAACAGAAAATAAATGTCGTGGTAGAAAGAAGAAATAAAAAGACAAGGAAAAATAAATATGACAACACTATTTTCAAGGGACAGACGAAAGAGATCTGGACTTCTGTAGATGACCTCGTGTTATTTGGTCATCTTTACGTGGCTGTGTTAATTTAGTATTCGTATATTACTGAAATAATTGTTTTCGGTGTGAAAAGTGCATGATATATCTTTTCTCTTCAAATTGTCTAGGGTTATTATTATTACCAAATTATTATTACCAAATCTAAAAGATTTAGAATTTACATAGTTTTATAAAGTAATGCACATGTTTTGTATACTATTTAGAACATAAATTTCACCACACCACTATTTTATCAGATAATGGTAACATATCAGCCTGTGAGTATGAAGGTGGTGTAAGTCACATTTGAATTTTTATGGAAAAACAGAATATTTTGCGTTTGGTATTGATATAAATCGACGTGTGCAGTTACAGACATGAAATCAATTCATTCGTAAATAAAAATGTAACTGCGTTATGTCGATTTACTTAAATACCAAATGCAAAATCTTCTAATTTTCAAAACAATTCAAATGTAACTTACACCATTTTCATTCTCACAGGCTCATATCTTGCGAGTAAAAATTAAATCTTTACCTTTTGAAACATGAAAATGTTTAATCATGTATCAGCCGAAACAATCAAACAGTTAAAATGTTCACAAAAACAAAGTCTTATAACATTTCAGCATGACCTCAGTCATAGCCTACACACTTGATTAATTTAAATTTAATAAGCCAGCAAAGTTAATTATTTTTAATCTGCACCGGCGCCAATTTATTGTAATCTCTGCCACAACTTTAATTAAAATTGCATGGGCAGAATTGCGTCGTTATCAATAACTTTTAAAAACGAAACGGGCGCGCCGTATCTAAATAGCTGGACGTAATGCGCGCTCTGCTAATAATATCAGGCATAAATATCCAATTAAAGTCGCCGCGGTGCGGTGTTACGGAAAAAAGTGCTGGCCCGAGCCGATATTAATAACGATAAGTGGAATGCACGCGTATACGACGAAGAAGCTGACAAAACGAGTAGCTGCTTGGCGTAATTAATTGGCGATTCACCTTGAAATGATTCACTCAATTTTAACATGCAAAATGTGAAAAATTTGAATTGTTTTAATTATACACGTAAGATTATATATACAATTATATAATAAAACCTGGTAGGTTTATAAATATTTACAAGTAAATTATTGTTTAACTTTAACTAATTTATAATAACTGTCCATTCATTTATCCAGAGATAATTGCAGTATATTACCATGCACTAAACAATTATTTTCAGATTAAGTATTTACTTTTAAGATTTTTTTAAAAATTCAATAATTAGCATAAAATATATACTTTCAAACACGGTAATCTTTCATTACATTAAAAACAAATGGACATCAGTATTTTGTATATAAATGTATACATCAATTATTCTAACCCAAACGTATCAAGTATTTAGTCGATGTCAATTAGAGCATAAAAAATCCACTAGAGCGCTAGGTTGTTTAAAAACAACTTGATTTCATAACTCATAACATACATTTATATTTCGAGATAAAACGTAATTTTTGACAACTTTATTTATTTGAATAGTAGGGTAGTTTTTTGTCTACAAAGTAGTTAGGTGAGGCGAAAAGACTTTTGGGAATGCGGCAAAGGGCTTTATTTATTTATTTATATAAATATAATTCCTCAAATGAAGGGGAGAACTAAAGTTTATTAGGCTATTGGACAGGCGCACCTTTGTACTTACCAAAGATATTTGAGTAACAAAATAAAATTAATTAAATTAAATTTCACAGTAAAAATGGATGTAATACTAATATGTTTAAAGAGGTAAAATATGAAATTAATAAAATTCTCAACGAATAACATCTTTGATATTTCCTCTTAGTGTTTAAATCGTTATCGGTTTATCTTTAACATAACCCCAAAGAAAAAGTCTAGAAGTCCAGGAAACGCAATAGAGCCATAGTATTACCAGCTGTGTGCATGTGGCGCTGAAAATAAACGTCATCCACGTCCATAGCATCAATTTCAATACCAAAAAATCTCCTGGACGTTTTATTTCTCAAAATGGAGTCTTCAATTGGCATCCGAAATTTAACACCATTAAACTATTTTCTTTGGGGCTATGGTAAAGATAAAGTCTACGCCAAGACTCTACTAATTCAAGCACTAAGAGAAATTATCAGAGCTGTTATTTGAAAAATACTGTTGCAAATATACGAAATCCCGATGAAACATTGCATCAAGAGAATGGCCATTTGTAGGCCAAGCCGAGGCGTACATTTGACAGATTTTGTATTTTGTTACTAAAGGTCGTTTTAGACAAGACAATTTCTTAGCGCAAAAGTTGTTCAAGAAATAAATTCATATATCCTCCTCTCATACAACTTGTCCTTGACAAATATAACTCGTTATATTTTTCCATTCGATCTACCATTCAATTCAATATTTCATATAATTTGCTCTATTATACGAGACAATTTAGATTGTCTCGCATCTTGACTAACTTTTGAGTCAAGAAATTGTCTTGTCTAAAATGACCTTAACGTCAGAGTTTGTATTTTAGATTAAAATCAAAATATCATCACTTTTCACAAAAATATTGTGTTTTTCTATTAATTTAAAATGACACCTCTTGTTGGAAGGACCTATATATTAATATCCAAAAATTACGAACAATTTTCAGTAAAAGCTATATAGATATAAAATAATCTGTTGATATGTGACTGTCATCAGGACACTTTGACATATAAAACCACATTGCCATATGTCAACAGATGGAATAATATGCTAACCTGTAATATATTTAATGTAAAATAAAACCTTTATAGGGCTATTAGCCGTGAGGCTTTTCCGCCGGTCTAGGGAGAAGCTCAGAGGATATTTACTTAACTTCACAGAAAACCTCTGAAAAACTGTGAAAGGTGATTCGCGAAAATTCGCCCAACTGGGGATCGAACTCGAGGCTGCCTAATGCTCAGTACGAGAAGGACGACGCCTCTAACCACTCGGCCACTGGCTGGGTTATATAATATCAGTAGATTTGCTGTAATCACGGACTATAGTCAACTCGTCTTTATACAACCCAGCCTAAGCATTTTTTATAAAACCTAGAATAGTAAGAAATGTTACACTTTAGAAAATTGAGCATTAACAAAATATTAAATGTTTGCACTATTGCACATGCAGTACTCTCAAATATGTTTGTCTCAAACCGCCAGTGTACATGTTAAATTTAGTATAGAATAATAGGGTTCCCGTAAATATATTAGCATTGTTCATTATATGAATAATGTGAAGCCATCCTAGGTTACCAAAAAAAAAAACAGAAAAAATAAAAAATCAGAATATAGGACTCGTGCGAATCCTTCTTGACAGATAAAAGGTGACAAACAAACGCATGGAATTAAAGTGAAAATGTCATTACCAAAGAAAAAAAAACTGTTAAAGAGTGCAAAAGTGCTTAGATAGTCAATTAGCAATTTGAATCCTATAAAAATATATAAATATATCATTAGTGTTATAAAATATTTACGATCTTATTAAACTTTTTTAAGGATACTAGTTTTTTTTATTATTAATTGCAAATTAAAATTATTACTTCTGAATAACCGTTTGTAGACAAGTCAATATCCGTACCGACTACGTATTTACAAATAAAGATATCCCCGTCTACTACTTTATTTTTTTCACTCGGCATTCTGTGAATATTTTCTGCGGAGGATGAACGACCGTAGCGGCGGCATTGAACGTCCTTGGCGCCGCCCCGGGTGGATTCCGGCCGTTAAAAATGGGACCGGTCATGCAACGAAACGCGGCTGCTAATTGCAAACGACGTTTTCCGTTTTTCTGGCACTATTGAAGGCGCCAAGGCCGTGAAAAAGCACGGGGCTTGAAATGCGGAAGCTGCTCGCGGCCGATTTATCGATGCCGAACGAGCCCATCTTGATAAATCATCGCGACGGCAGCAGGTGCACGCGGGCGTGATTGATTTCAAATGAAATATGGAGCGAGTTATTGCTCATTGCACAAGTAAATTGGTAATTAAAATGCGGGGATTATATCCATTTTAATAATAATATTTATTTATAAGATTCTACGGAAATTGTATATTGTGCACTTGTGTTAGAAAATTAACATTGCTTGAATAAAGTTGTGATAAAATATATTAACTTATTTAATTCATTATTTACATAGAACTTATTTCTCACATATTACCATAGAATCACACATGTTTAAAGAGGAACAAAAAAATAATAATAATTCAATTTCGAAACATAAATCTATATTGTCGTTCCATACAAAAATATTGTGTATCAATAGAATGCATGAATATGGAATTTTGGGAATTCAGCCAATATATATATATATATATAATGTAGAGTAACTTTTGGGTATGCGGCGTAAGGCAAAAAATAAGATACTCCTTCTTTTATGAATCGATATTTCGATTTTATTTAAAGCTTCATCAGGATTATACTACAATGAACCAAAATTTTATATAAAATTACAAAGTAATTAAATTAATACTTACAATAGAGTTTTAAAAAAGCACAGCAAAAACATCAGACATTTAACAATTAATACAAAAAGATTTAAAAATAGAAAATATCACTCAGATATAAATTAAATTAAAATATATATCGTTAAAATATATAATATATATATATATATATA
Source organism: Lordithon lunulatus (assembly GCA_963942505.1). Taxonomy (NCBI): domain Eukaryota; kingdom Metazoa; phylum Arthropoda; class Insecta; order Coleoptera; family Staphylinidae; genus Lordithon; species Lordithon lunulatus. The sequence goes on along the minus strand of OZ012672.1, from coordinate 37,269,753 downwards.
TATATATATATATATATATATATATATATATATATATATATTAATAGATTTAAACTTAATTACTTGATCTGAAATCATATATTTTATTATTATTATTTATATTAACAACCTCGGTTTATAATTAACTATTGATAGATCTGATGTAACCACAACACATTATTTTATCATTGTTTATATAAAATAAACCAGAGATTATAATTTATGTTTAAATACATCGAAAGATACAAAATCCTTCTTATATTTTTATTTTTTAATCTGATATTGATTTATTTTTGTGAACATTGGTGATTATTTGAAATATGAATTCTAATAAAATAATTTATATAATATTTTATTTAAAAGGATATTTGTGTACATCTTAGTCCGAGGGAAAGGATGTAGCTTAACATTAATCGCCCAGTTAAAAGTAAACTTCACGAAATATACAGACCGTTACCTTGCTGCATGTCAATCTCTTAAGGGTCTATTCACGATTATTTACGATCTTATTAAACTTTTTCAAGGATACTAGTTTTTTCTTATTATTAATTAAAAATTAAAATTATTACTTCTTAATAATCGTTTGTGGACAAGTCAATATCCGTACCGACTACGAATTTACAAATAAAGATATCCTCGTCTACTACTTTAATTTTTCACTGTGCATTCTGTGAATATATTCTGCGGAGGATGAACGACTGTAGCTGCCGCCGCTGTATGTCAATATGTCTATACCTTAGCCCAGATAATGGTTTACACTTTTGTTTCTGAAACACGCATCTCTGAGGAGTTAATGCCCTCAATGTCGGAAATAAAAGAAGCCAATTATTATTGGCAATAATATATTGAATAGAATATCTTAGAAAAATAATATTTGATACATAATTAGAGTATATAATGCCAGTGTTTCTTATTATTTGAAAAAATAATGTAATTATTGGTGACAAAATTTTTGGAAGTAGCTTATTTTAATAATTTCTGAAGATGTAAAAGAACATTATTACAGCTTTTGATAGAACATTTAATGATCATTAAATTAATAAAAAAAAACAATAATACAGATAGTTAAGAATGCGATCGAATATACATACTTATACATTTCTATAGCGCGAATTATGAAATTGAGTTGAGCTTTTGGTATAAACTAGGCTATCAAATGGTACAAAATGTAAGCAAAATTAATGAAAGTTCTTGACTCTAAAACTTAAGAATGTATGAACGTTCTTCGTAGTTACAGAATGTAGCAAATACTGCTATATCATATCTTCTATGGTCTATAACTACGAAATATATAACTGTCAATCCGTTCAAATAAGTTTCAGCCAGCAACTAAGTTTTTTTTAAATACTTACATAGAGTGTGTTTCATTTTATTGAATAATTATTACTTATAGTTCAATACAACTTCACAATTGGTGACATATGAAGAGTATAAATGTTATCCCACCCTTACTTGGTAAGGTTAGGATAATATTTATACTAGGTATATATTTATATTGTTATAGATTTATATTTTATATTTATATTCCATGGCTGGTCCTAGATAATCGTTTGCCCGCGTGCAAACATAATTTGGCCGCCTACAAGCTGTACTTATAAATTTATTATTACCATTATATATTATATTAGGATATAAATGATTTATAAATTTCTCCACATATGTCCCTATAAGTGCAGAAATTAATAAATCATTTCTAAACGCTAATCTGTAAAAATACTGAGGAGGATCTTTTATAGCCGAGGCTTATAATTGAGTTCTTCATACATTTTTGAACATGAATTACATAAAAATATTTAAATTGCATCATGATGAAGTTATTTGTGCAGGAATATGTGACAATACAAATTTCATCTTATAGAAGGCATATCTCTGAAGGCAATGAAGATATTTCATTAGCGTTTTTGAAATTGAGTTCATTTTTGAACAAATATAACAAAAAAATTCTAAACTTAGATAATGGGGAACCGTTTTCCTTGCCAGAAAAGACTGATAATATAAATTTCATATTTAATAACCATTTCTTTGAAAATAATGAAGATATATCATTAGGGTCTTTGTAATTTAGATCTTCATACATTTCTGGACAAGTATAACACAAAAAATCATGATAAATCCTAGTTTTATCAGGAATGTGTGATAAAACAAACTTCAACTTTTACAAGCCATATCATTGAAGATGAAGATATCTCATTTGAGTTTTTAAATTGTGTTCCTATCCATGAACCAGTGTACCAAAAAGTCCTAAATTTACATAATGTATACCGTTTTCCTTAGCAGAAAAGTCTGATAATATAAATTTGAAATTTAGTAAGCCATATCTTTGAAGACAATGAATATATATTACTAAAGTCTTTAGAGTTTTTAAAATTGAGTTCTAAATACATTTCTTGATTAGTGCAATAAATAAAAACCGCGAATTACATAATGAGGAATAGTTTTCATTTGCAGAAAATAGGGATAATGCAAATTTCAAATTAAACAAACCATATCTTTGAAGATAATAAAGATATCTCAATGGGGTCTTTATAATTGAGGTTTTCATACATATTTAGACAAGAATAACACTACAAATCTTAAAATTGTATCATGATGAATAACTATTTTTGCAGGAATGTGATAATACAAATTTAAACTTTTACAACCCATATCTTTGAAAATAATGAAGATATCTCATTGTAGTTTTTATAATTTTGTTTTTCATATATTTTTAGACAAGAATAACATACAAAAGCTTAATATTAAATCATGATGAATGGGTATTTTTGCAAGAATGTGTGATAATACAAATTTCAACTTTTACAGGCCATATCTTTGAAGATAATGAAGATACCTCAATTGAATTTTTCACATATTGTTAGAAAATAATAACATAAATAATCTTAAAATTACATCATGATGAATAAGTGTTTTTGCAGGAATGTGTGATTACGCAAATTTTAATTTTTACAAGCAATATCTTTTAAAATAATGAGGATATCTCATTGGAGTCTTTATGATTTTGTTTTTCATACATTTCTAAACAAGAATAACATACAAAAACTTAAAATTGCTTCATGATGAATACGTATTTTTGTAGGAATGTATTGTCTTAATACAAATTTCAAATTCACAGGTCATATCTTTGAAGATAATGAAGATACCTCATTGAATTTCATACATTTTTCTAGATAAGAATAACACAAAAAATCTTAAAATTGCATCATAATGAATAGGTGATTTTACAAAAACTTAAAATTCATCATGATGAATAGATATTTTTGCAGGAATGTGCGTTATCATTAAGTTGTAATTTGTATTATTACAAATTACAACTTTTACAAGCCATATTTTTGAAGATAATGAAGATAACTCATTGGAGTCATTATAATTGGGCTTTTTATAATTTTTTAGATGAGAATAACACAAAATATCTTAAAATTGCATCATGATGAATAGGTGTTTTTGCAGGAATGTGTGATAATAAAAATGTCAACTTTTACAAGCCACATCTTTGAAGATACCTCATTGGAGTCTTTATAATTGAGTTGTTCATATATTTTTAGACAAGAATAACACAAAAGATATTAAAATTACATCATGATGAATTTTTGCAGGGATGTGTGACAAAACAAATTTCAAATTTCACAAGCCATATGTTTTAAGATAATGAAGATATCTCATTGCGGTTTTTATAATTGAGTTTTTCATACATATTTAAACAAGAATAACATAAAAATTCTTTAAATTACTTTATGATGAATAGGTATTTTTGCAGGAATGTGTTAAAATACAAATTTAAACTTTTACAAGCCTTATCTTTCAAGATAATGAAGAATCTCATTGGACTTTAAATTGTATGTTTAGAACTCCTTGCTCGTGCCTCGAGCTGAATTTGGCCGCCCCTTACTTTAGCAGCCCGCGTGTGGCGCACACCTTGTACGCCCTCTAGGACGGCCTCTGTATACTTCTTATAGCATAAGCGGTCATAAATAATATTATTTCAGCCAATTTTTCCTTACTTGTGCTTTTATCTAAGCATAAATGCACCTGCAGTTTTAAATAACGGAGGTAGTTTCAAAATGTGTAATGGTTATTTATTTTTTTGTGTATTTACTTAATTTTGTTTACGAAAATGTAAACTATATCCGTTAGATTATTTAATTCTTTGTGAATATATTGATATTAGTGTCCTTGGCAGACAGTGATCCATTCACCATAGTTTCTATTAACTATTTGCATACAAAGCATTGCGTTAATAGTCTATTAAGCCCGAAAATAAACAATCAATCTATGCATATAAAGCAATCTACAACTAAATTAAATACATTAAATGAAACATTAAAATTAAGAAATATCGTCTGATATAGTCTGATTGTTATTTACGAAAGCGTATTTAAATAAATACTAATGTTTTCTTTGATATTACAACTAATACAGATGTACTAGGTATTTTCTCTAAAAACTTAAAAAGTAATAAATAAATATAAAATGTGTGTTAAGTTCAAGTTTTTTTTTGAACATTGAACGGCTATTGTACACATTTATCATCCCCTGTCATAAAACACGTTTTTCACGTAAATAAAATATAATATACTAGGTGAAATTCTAGTTTCACCTATTATAAAACACGTTTTTCACCTAATTGAAATATATACTAGGTGAAATTCCCGTCGCTCAACGGGGTAGGATTAATCAATTTTTAAATGAAAACTATTTCAGAAAAATAATACTTCCCTCTGAAAATAGTTCCAAACGTGATATTGTACAATTGTCATAATACCAGTTTCTGTAAAAAATTGCTCATTGTACAATAGATAATGAACCCATTCTTTTTTAATGTAAAAAAACTACGTCCTTCATTAATAAAATGCTATTAATTCAAATCACTTTATACTTCAATTAAATATTGAATAAAAAACATAAAATATATAACCCTCGAAGGGATTCGAACCAGATGATGTGAATGGAGTCTTCATCACAAAAATTATATATGATAGCTCGGTCGGTTTTCAAAAAATTGTCTTCGTATTTATGTTATAGGGATACACATTAAAACAATATAAATTTATAGCTTTGAATTTTATTAACTAATCTCAGTTATAGCACATCTAAATGTCAATTTAATACTCTTTTCTAATTTACTGAAGTCAAAATAAATTAATTCTATAACAGAATTATACAGCTGCCACCTCCCAGGTTAATAAAATAATAAGTTACTCGAGAGTTAACGATTTTACTAAACTGGGAGATGAAAGCCGATCTTTAACTCTGTAATATAATCAAATTAAGAAATTAATTAATTAAGAAATACGGTTAAATAATAGTAAATAATAAGATTTATTATTATTTATTATTTACCCACAGCAATATTATAGTAGTGCCTGAATATGATCTGTTACGTATACTCCTGATTGATTAAGGACATCACATATTTACACAGCAGACAGGCATAAATAATCGCAGGAATAAGATGCGGCCAATTTATAGTTCAACAATGACCGGCAATAAATTATAAAGTGTATTAATACACAAGCGGCTATTACCATTACAAGTTGCGTTATGTAAATTCTTCACGGCTTGGGAGCAATTGCAATCGCGATCTCTCTTGCGAAATAATTTTCAGAATTATTATTATTATTTTTAGTATTGTTACTGGTGTACGTGCCGCAATTTCCCATATCAGAGAACGGTGATAACGGTTTATTATCCTCGCTAGGTTTACCTCCAAAAAAGGCTTGCAACTTTTCCATTTCAAGGGAATTGCTAATCCGTCTAGAGGGAATAAAAACAATTATTATTTGTTGAGTAATGTATGTGTGCATTACTGTTGTTTTTCTATGCATCTAACGCAAGATGTAATGTATGCTAATTTCGATTAGAGTAGTCTACAATACAACTCAAGCAAAGCAAGGATTGATGGTCGGTTCAGGAAATGTATGATACATACGATATTCAAGAAGATGGGCGCTTCTCCATCCGTACCTTAACTAAAATAAGACAACATAAAATAATTGTTGTTCTTCAATGCATTTTGAACCATAAGCAAAGACGAAGATAGTGTTGGTGTTACTATATTCATATTAAATAACGTACTTTGTTATATTTTTTAAGGACACACACTTGCATAGGGTTAAAGAAGGCCATACTTTAATTTTGCTATCATAACGTAAATTTGAAATAATAAATTCAGTTAATAACAGTATATGTTTAGATATTTAAGAAATTTACATGAACGAATTTGTGTGTCTGTGATAGTGACGTTTTAAAATGTCCATGTTGCCAGTTCCCATAATATTTACATTTACACACCCAGAACTAAGTGCATGGCCCATTAGTAAATTTGTTTGTTAATTTATAATAAAGATTCTCCGGTTTGTAAGAACTGTACGACAATTTAACATTATATCCGTCTGATCTATTACTATTAAATAATTCTAAACCGTATATATATATATATATATATATATATATATATATATATATATATCTTTATTTGGCTAACGACCCATACATTGGTTTTCCGCCTATTTTCCACCTATTAAAATAATATATTTGAATAATTCACCGTTTCTTGTCATACGTACTCCAAACTCCAAAGAAAGAAATGCAACCATTTTTCCATTCGTGATCCAATTAAGCAACTTATCACGGTATATACTAACCTAACGCAATTTGTGATATGTTATCAGTTTCTCTTAATTCTCAAATGTTAAGAATGATGTTATTGTAGAACAAGTCCTGTTTATTTCCAACTAGTATACCTGAATTAATCCAGATAGAAGCTGTTTTTTAAATATTTTGTGTGGGCGTCTTCCTGTTCTTTTGCTAGTCCTTGTTTGCCGTGCATGACTCGTCCTGCATTTCAATGCAGGTCATACCCACTAAGCGCATCATATACCGTCTTCCTTTCAGTTACCTGAAGGTCCGATGATATGACACAAGCAATGACTTCAGCCGCGTTCATGGAGACCGTGCTGCACGCGTAGCCTATCCTTAGGGCCCCAGTGCGGAGGGCCGAGCGCAGCCTCTGCGCCTATAGCTTGCTATAGCGGCTTCTATCCTAGCTTTCTTCTGCGAGGCCTGTAGAATCGGCCCACATTCTACAGGCCTCCAAGAAGACAGTTAAGTATTGTGGACGTAGGCCTCCAGCAAGGGCCCAGGTAACTACTAATTGTGCGTTTGACCGCGATTGTTTCGCCCAGGAGCAGGGAGATTTTGTACCTATCCGAAGCAGCCCTTTAAGTGGACCATAGTGCGGCCTCTGCCTTATGAGCGCCGACCTCTAGTCCGTTGTCCCGCATCCATCGTGCGACTTGGTTATCCGCTAGTTGTACGTTACGCTTCAGCACCTCTAGACTACGAGCTCGTCTTCAAACGCCATCGTCTCGATACCTGGTTGGAGGTTCAGCCGCAGGTCCTGTCGTACACGATGTACCAACTAGGTGTCCTAAGGCTAAACCCTGTGGCACTCCTCTCATCATGTGGTGCTTGACGTCTGTGCCGTCCGGCCCTGTGCGCTATACTCCTACAGCTCAGGTTGCTCCCCAGCAGGCGTAGCAGCAGTGTCGGCGTTTGTAATCTCCTCAGCGCCTCAATGATTTACCCCCACGGTAGAGAAAAGGCATTGCCGACGTCTAATGTGATTATCAGGCAATGCCTCCGCGTACTCAGTCATCCTCTGTTTGCATTATCTATCAGTTCTGACAGTAAGTGTGGAGTCGAAAGTCCCTTGCAGAAGCCATACTGGGATGGTGCCAGTCGGCCGCTTCTTCTATCACCTCCTCCAGCCAGCTCGCGGCCAGCCGCTCAAGGACTCAAGAAGCTTAGTGACCTGTAGCACGTAAACTCTACGGCTGTCTTCCCTTATTCGTAATAAGCATTAATTTGGATTATTTCCTTCTAGTCGGAAATGTGTCCTCCGTCAGAAGGTGAATGTGTTTTTGGCGTCCAGACTTATTGCCGCGACCATTGCCTTCAGCGCCTCGTTCGGCAGGCCATCAGAGCTAGGCACTTTCTTGTTCGATAGGTTTCCTAAGACGTTTAGTACCTTCTCCTCGTTCTATTGTCTGTTATCGCCGGTGTCGTTGCCGTCCGGTGCTATGTCGCGGCTTGTGCACATTTCAACCGGAAAATGCGTTGCGACCACCGATGTCGTTTCGCCAGCTACCATCGCGTCCGCCTCCTGGATGCGTTTCCCCGAGTCTCATCATAATGATTTTGTTGATATCCTTACGCCCCACCGCCCAGTACATCTGGCATCCTTTCGGCTATGGGCGCTGCCATACAGTATACTAATCCTATCCTAATTTTGCTCAGCCTTTGTAATTTCTGGGCAGTCTCTCTTCTACTGATAACAGTGGCCTTAGCCGCACTGACGTCGCACAGTGGGGCCGATTCCCAAAAACGTGGCCAAAACCCGACTTTCGTATTTTCGAGCGATAATTGTCTTAACAGGTTCAGGGAGTGTCCTAGCATTTATCTGTAAAGGGATAGGATTTTTCTACCTACCCCTTCCCCCAGTAGACCAGTTTGAGGTTGGACCACATCCCGTGTCTACGCAACGAGAGCCGACAATTTGAGCAATGTTCAATGTTGTTATAACATTAACAAAAACGTGTAAGTTTATTTCTGTAAAATTTAAAATTTTCCTGCATGTATGTATTATGTCATAAAATTTTTGGCACTTAGCCTGTTATTGATGTCCAGTCTTCAATTGTCGAAATCTGTCGTTTGATGTTTGACGAATAGGATATGCGGGTAGTCCCGAATTTCGAACTTCGAAATCTGGTCACCTTATTAGTACCCGTATTCATCAAACTATATATATATATATATATATATATATATATATATATATATATATATATATATATATATGTTTTCAACGTTGGTAACATCACCCCTAAAACTGTTAGCGATAACAGCGCCCCAAAGTTTACTTGGTGACCACTGCGTGGTTTTCTCGCTCTCTTTACCATCAACCACCATCACATCAATAAGACCACAATGAACATCAAAATCACAACGAATTGTGTTGTTATGTTAAATCTTTCTTTAATTCTATTGAAGAAAATAAAATCGATTCGTTGTGATTTTGATGTTTATTGTGTCTTATTGATGTAATGTGATTCTGATGGTGGTTGGTGGTAAAGAGAGCGAGAAGCAGTGGTCACTGTAAAGTAAACTTTGGGGCGCTGTTATCGTTAACAATTTTAGGGGGTGGTGTTACCAACGTTTAAAAACAAAAATAAACAAATTAATAAAATTACAAAATTAAATATATAACAAATGATAAACAAAATTAAAATAGACAAAATATACAAGGTTTAAATTATAAAATATACAAATTATACATTGTACGAAATGTGCTGTAACATTCTAAATTATTTAGATTATATGTCTCTGAAGCATGAATATTTCATAAAACATCTTTTTATTTTTTAATCTTCTAATAAAAGTCCCTGCAATTCTCATCTACATTTATTTTGGTGATTAATATACCCTTCAAAGTATCCATTTTAAGCTGTTTCTTGTCACTACTCCAACAACTATTCATAATGCTAAATACTCGCTAGATAAACTACTCTACTTAAATAAATATAAGCATTTAAATTCTCTCACTACTATTTTTCGGGGCTATATATTCGGGACCAACAAGCAAGTCGTGAAAAATCGGGACAGGGACTGAACATTCAGGACTGTTCGGACCGGGAAATTTAGGACGTATGGTCAACTTAGTATTAAACTTATATTTTATTACAATAAGATGAATAATTAATAATAACAACCGCAATACAATAAAGTATATAAGTATTCAAAACGTTGCAATAACCCAGATGCCACCAGTTAAAAGATTAGCCCATATCTATTTTATTGTCAATCGGATACTGTTGAAATTCAATACTGCGGTTACTGCGGTTATTGATACATTGAAAACCGATGATGATAATAGGCAATTGTTCTAAACTTCTATGGCTGCAATGAAAGCCGTGCGCTCGTTATTGTTGCTTTTTGCTGTGGTCAATCGATCGCATTACATAAATGTCTCGGGAAATTAATCGGGCGGATTAATAAATTATAATTGCCGTCGCGGTCTGATTGCGGCGGCGCTCGCGGAGGCGGCGCAGAAAGGATCTGTTTGTTTTGCTGTGTTAGCGTGCGTCAGGCAGCAACCAAAGAGCCTCTCCCCGAAAAGTGCTAACGGCAAGTGCGGGCGACATTTAAATGGGCAAAAAATGCATGTGCTAGTTTGTTGTTGCATAATTAAATTAACAATCTACATGTACATGTTGATATAAATGAGATATAATATGAGGTCAATTTTGTTGTTATTTTATGTTACGACTCAGGTGTTTCAGTTATAACGCCATGGTCACATCTTCTTAACTCAAATTAAACTAAAACTAAAAAAGTTGAATAATATTATGTAGTAATTAAAACTGTATATTATAAGCTTCCTATTACAACAATTCTTATAATATAGGAACTTGAATATTCCCGAATAAAGAGATAAAAAGCCTGGGGGGTAAAGGTATAAAAATCAATGACATAACTAAATGAAATAGTCACTATACGTGATGCCACCCTTAAGTTACGCCCGGCTTCTCCAACGAATCTTAACTAGTTTACCGTCTTAATAATAAGACGGTCTTAAAACGTTGCACGAAACTAAAATTGGAACTTAAAATGATAAGACGGTCTCACATTGTAAGACTACACATATGTTTGGTGGAAGAGAACAACAATTTAAGACGTGGTTATATATAATCTTAATAATAAGACGGTCTAAAAACGTTGCACCAAACAAAAATCGGATCTTAAAACGATAAGACGGTATTACATTGTAAGACTAAGTAAGATTACATATGGTTGGTGCAACAGAATATAAATTTAAGACGAGCTTGTATAAGACGAGCTTTAAGATTCGTTGGAGAAACCGGGCGTTAGTGCCTCTTACTTATTTTCTGACAATATACCCTATAATGGAACATATTTTATATATGCTTTATTACATCACCAATACAATGCATTGAATTGAAAAAAAAACACATAATTCTCCTTCTTTCGGTGGCTATTTCCTCACATGAATGTAGTCTCTGGTATTAAAGAGTTTTGCTGTAATTAAATAGAAACTTCTTAATCTTCACTTATTGTTGTTGTTTTAAAGTAATTGCTCTCGTATTCTTGAAGCCTTTCTCACTCATTTCTTGTTACAAATATGAAACTAGAAAAAATACTTCCTAAGAACAGCACATCATAAACCATTCAACCACTTCAACAAACCAATAAACATCTACAAGTACAACCTAAAATATAAATTAGGTTGTATGTATGTTTCGTTAAAGTTGTTGAATGTTGTCTCATGTGCTGTTGTTAGGAAGTATTTTTTCAAGTTTCATATTTTTAACATTTTTGTTTGATTTTAAATGTATGTTGTGTTCTATTTCTTTCCGCCTTGTTATGTATATTTCTATTATATTGCCTATGATTATTTGTAATTGTCTCTATAATTGCTACAATTCTGTAACTGTCGACCTTCAGGTCCTGCTGCCGAGTGTTTATGAGTGTCAGGACTTGCTCCTTCACGAAAGCGCCCCCGACTTTTTTAAAGTGTCGTTAATTAGAATCCAAGATTATTTTGTTTTCTATTCTTTACTTTGTATATATATTATTATATTTTGACGAAGTAGATTTTTGTATGTTGTTCCATATTTTTAGTATTTCGGTTTGTTTCTTAGTTATTAGTAATTGTTATTGTTGTTTGTTCCCATATGTTTATTAAATATGTTATTTATGATGCGTTGATGGCATTAAAGAACATTATCTATAAGTTTTGTTCTTATATGATATTTGTGTATATATTTGAGACAGTTCAGGTGTTTTTATGTGAAATATGTAATTTTATTCCTTAATTCTTATTTTATTTCAATATACACCACCTACAGTTGTCTTCAAAAATTCATTTCAGATTATTAAAGTAAAAAAGAACGCTGGTAGTATAAATTTTCAACGGTCAACCTAATACACCATTCTAAATTGTTTGTCTTATTTAGAATCCCATAATGATTTCCTGTATGTACTATTTGGTATGGTGATTAATTTGCATGCGGCAGGAAATGATGTGGATGAACTCATTAATTAACTATATCTTAATTTAAATTGACGTTCAGAACGGCCCAACTGCTGAAATATGCTCGTCCAAAATTGGCAGCTGACGACAATATTAAAATCAAGGCAATGAATGGCTTTATAATAGGCTATTAAGTACAGGATTTTTCTGCTCAGCTAGCAAGGTGTGCGCGGCCTTAAAAATAAATTGTTCGTTTGTCACGCTCAATTATTGTTCTCGTTCTCGCATCCGCCATGAAATTGTTTCACACTTAATAAGGGCAATTTTAAGGAGTATTATTAAATAACAAGCAAATTTCAATTAAAATGTGCTTGTTATTTAATGATTATGTATGAAATATTAATTATGTCTAAGAATAGAATGATTATAATATTGCAAACCCAAAATTATTATAAAAAACTTAAATCTAGGTAGTAATATTAGCTAAACGGGTTTTCAGTCGGTAAAGGTAGAGTGTAATCGCTCGGTATTTAACTTCCCAGAAAACCTTCGAAAAACAATGAAAGATGATTCGTAAAATTAAAAGAAGAGAGTTAAAAATGTAGGTGACATTTTTTTTAAAATTTCATCAACATAGTTTATTTAAAAAATGACAGATTAATAAAATTCTCATACACCAAATAGTCAAAAAACCAAATATATAATAATAAATGAGAAAATGGAGAACATTTTATCAAAAGGGAGGATGGGAGGACATTATATCCAAACGGAGAATTGTCCTCCCAACCGGAGGACGGTTAGCAACCTTAGTATGTACGTACCACCTAAGCTGCCCTGCTTTTTTTCTCTTGCTCTTGGTTATTTCTATGTTTATATTCAAGTTAATATTTATTAATACTTGATTTATTATTAGTAGGTATGCTGGCCGGGTACGGTGACAAAATCGCTTGTATTTTTAAATGGGCCTAGTGAAATACTATTTCCGGGCACGTGACCTCGTAGCCACTTGCATCCAATTATATCTACATTAATACACATATATCAGCCAATAAACCAATAATAAATTGCATCCACATACCTCCGCATTAATACACATACATCAGTATCTGTTGTGGAATATTGCCTAATATATGTGTATTAACGTGGATTATGTGGATGCAAGTTTATTATTGGATGATGTAGCTTGATTTATGTGTATGCAAGTGGCTACGATATCACGTGACCGGAAATAGAGTATCGCTTGGATCATTTAAAAATACATGTGATTTTGTCGCCGTACCGGCATAGCATAACTACTATTATTTATATATTATGCTGTAGGTTAACCTCTGATTCTGCAAATATCGTCATGTCGTCTGTAAACATCATTCCTGATGCTTGTATATATTTCTTGTTTCAGTTCCCACGTTTATCTTCTACATATCTTTTGTTGCATTTTTCATTCCTTCGTGCAGTACTATTGAAAAGCGGGCTTATGACACATCCTTGTTTCACCACTATTCTTATTGTGAACTCACCTGATAGTTTGTTCTTATTATATTTCTTTTGTCTTTTGTAATTTCTTTTGTTCCTCTCTCTATTCACCTCTTTTCTAGTTCCTTGCATATGTCTTCCTTTCCTACTCTTTCAAAGACCTTTGATTCCATTCTATTCTTTGATTTGGCCTAAGAAGCAAATATAGATTAAATATAGATAATTTTCACATATTTGCGTTATCGAGAATATCAGGTCCTGGGCGAACAAAATTCACATATGAGCATTCAATAATTGCTCATTAATAACAGAGTAAAATGCATACGCATAAGATTGTAGTTCACTAAAACAACACATGGCGCTGCAGGTGATCCTTTACTTATCTATAGAATGATTCACGCTCGTATGAGAGCTATTCCGAATTGTTTTTTTTTAATGAAAAACAATACCATATTCATAAATCACATATTAGCGATGATACATACCAGGGGTCGCCAACAAGTCAAACGCGATCGGCCGATCGATCGCGAGGCCATTTTGGTCACTCGCGATGTCTTAACCCTTTCGGTCCTGTCGGTGGTATTTGCCACCATAGCAGGCCGCCTCTACTTACTGTACCTTCTATATGTTTGCTTTTAATCACTAGATTTCATTCCAACGAGGTATTTTAAAGAAAATCCATGCTCAGTTTTAGAAACTTTTGAATTTTGATGTAATATTTACAAATTTAAAAATCCAGGGATGAAAGGATTAACTTAGAAACCGATTGACTACTTTATAAATAGAGCACACTAATGATAACAAGTCGATCACGACATATTATTAAGACAAAAATTAGATGTTGGTCACCCCCGATATATAACGTAACGCTTAATCGGTTTTTCAAAAATATTTAAAATTGAAAAATTAAATATCATACATTCTATTCTACAACTTTCTACCATTAGAATTTAATTCCGAAGAGAACGGAAACGAACCCGAAAACAATTGTTTTAGTTAAACATACTTCCTCTTTGCCCGCCAAAAAGTGGTTGTGTAAAAAGTTACATGCGCACATGGCGCTGTGTGGTAATCGCGACTAAAGGAATGCGCCTTTATTATTACGATTATTGCTTTTTTTATTCGTACATTTCACGAACCATAAATTACCGTCATTGTGTTGCGCGCGCGATGAATTATGGCGCCGTTGCAGAACGGACGGCCTTGTCAAGGTGGAACGGGACGACGACGGGCGGCGGGTGGATTGTACAATTTTGCACGATTTGGCCGCTCCGAATCGACAGCTTTATAAGGTTACATTCTTAAGGTGCACGTAATAAACATACACAGCAGGTATACAATAGAGATTGCTTCGCTCGAATGTATGGTGGACGAAAGATCCTTCCGTAGGATTTATATGTTTTCTAATCGATTTTAGAGCTTACGTTGTTGACACTGATGCCCGTATTCATAAACTATAATTACAATGTTATATTGTAATTATAGTTTATGATTACTCTCCCTTAATTCTTCCAATCCTTCCTCAAGCCCTCCCACGCGACTCCCATCACATGTTCATATACGATTAGTCTCCTGCAGGGGAATCGTCAAAGTCATCTTTCTAATCCTTGCAGATTCTACTGGAACTAGACTAGCTCCCTATCTATCACATCGTACTACCGCATTCGCCGCAATCTAGTCTGTACAACAATATAGACTTCACATACGCACCAATTTTACTTTGTATTCTTAAATGACCATGCCACCTCCTGTCCCGTTTTCTCTTTGCTATCATATAAGGCACTCAGTCCAAATGCTTCATAACCCGTATTTAATGGTTAGTTAATTGATTTCCTGTATTTGTTACAATTTGATACTGACTCTCGAGCTAGGGGTTCTTCTGCCATATGTTAGAGTGTATGTAACTATTGGGATTTGACTTGCAACTTTAGAAAATCGTGAACGAGTTTTGTAAAGGGCCTTTATTAGTATTCCTACTACAAATGGTTCCGAAAATCTGGGCCGAGATTCGAACCTGGTCTATCCATTCAGTAATGATAATAATGATAGGTTGACACGATGTGAGTTGACTGGATTGAGTGGGCTGTACACGCACAACACTTGCTTTTCGTCAGTTGACTGGAGCAAGTAAACTTGGATAGCTTCTTACTTTTGACCATGCGAGTAATAATTGAAGATGGCGTCAACTAAATTTCTTTCAGTATTCACATGCTTCAAATATATATTCAACATATCAGCTACTATATTAACTCCTTCTTCTAAACTTGGTATTATTGAGATTGAATTGAGAAGGATTATAATCTGAGAAAAGATTACAAGAAAATGAGAGCTGAGTAGTCGACTGTCTCTGGAAGACAGTTGACTGTCTTTAAAATATTACTTGCATGCGATTTGACTCGCATGCCTACTGTCCTTCCAGTCAACTCGTACCTTAAGCGGGGATACCAAACACTGCACCGCATGGCGCTTTCTCTTGACTATTATATCAGCCTGTGATAATGAAAGTGGAGTAAGTCACATTTGAATTGTTTTGAAAATGAGAAGATTTTGCGTTTGGTATTTATGAAAATCGATATGCGCAGTTACAGACTTGAAATCATTTTATTCATCATCAATAAAAATGTAGCAGCGGGCGTCGATTTACATAAATACCAACCGCAAAATCTTCTCTTTTTCAAAACAATTTAAATGTGACTTACTCCACTTTCATTCTCAAAGGATTATATAAGGATGTGTGTGAAGGGCTGAGATTCAAATGTGATGAAACATAAATTTTAACTTATAAGGATATAAGTTACAAATGAAGATTTCCGGAGTAAATGCTGTTGTAGCCTAAAATAAGTAAGTTTCAATTTGTCTTGAGCGAGGTCAATAGGTATAAGTCTGTACCAATACAAATTAAATTAAATTTTGTTATTACACACATTGACAAACGTTGAGAAATTTGAGGTAAAATTGATTACAATTGCCAGTTATGTAAAATTCAATTTAAAAATACATCTACATATGATAGATACAGCTAATAACAAATTTCAAAATCACCTACAGCACAATTCATATTTTTTGTGTATATTATTGCGAGTTTGTTGATATTACCTGAGGCGCCTATTAAATCAAGTCATCAATCAAACCACCAATTTGTTTAATTCAATTAATATGCGGATAGAGCGAGTTCCATTTTAATGTGAACTGGGCGTGACATTTTGTTCGCTTTTCAATGGCATTCATAATTATCAATGTTTTGTTAACAAAAACAATCACTTTATTATATGTTTGTTTGATTTATGGTTGGGTTTGTTATAAAAATAATAACATTCTGTAATAATATTTTCCATTATTTAGAGCAGTGTTTCTCCAATATTATTTTAATTAACTGGTTTTTACCAAGTTAATCATCTCGATGGGTGTTTCCAGACAGTATTAATTTTTTTATATGCCATTATTTTCTGATTAACAGTATGAAAAGTGTTTTGTCACATCGTGCAAAACATGAGTACAACATTCGATTATAATGTTATTGTACTGTAATTTTGGAAAATAAATAAATATTGCTTACTAAATCTACTTGATTTATGATTATTAAGTTTTAAAAAAAATCATTGTATAGTAATATTTTCCATAATGTAGAGCAATCGTGGTAGATAATTTTGTAATGAACATGAAAAGCATGAAAGTTGACAAATTCATATTGCCTGATGGCCGTAGTTACAAACATCCCATAAAAGTTATAGGTTCCACAAGATATTAAGTGGAAACCAATTGAAAACATCATTGCGACAGAAATTGCCAAAACAAATGTCAAACAGCTTGAATGGCGCTTGTGATTGAAGCTTTGATGACATCTTCTGTTTAATTATTCCGTATTTCCAATAAAAAGGCACCTTACACTGCTTACACGATCAATATTACTGTCAATATTTTAGAATAATGACAGTATTACTGTACGATAAAATATATAATGTTCATTATTCTTAAATATTGCCAGTATTATTCATCGTGTAAGATATAATAATGATGTAATGAAGAGAATACTGATTTTATGCGGATAATTGATTACTTGATAAATATAAAAGGAGGATTGAAGCAAATATTGACAGTATTATGGTCAATAATACTGTCAATCTTAGGACAGTTAGTGTCAGTATTTGCTTTAATGCACCTTTAATATATCAAGTAATCAATTATCCGGATATATATATATATATATATATATATATATATATATATATATATATCAGAATTCTTTTCATTTTATCGTTAGTATACCTTACACAATAAGTGATAATGTCAATATTTTAGAATAATGAACATTTTAAACATATTATTGCACAGTAATACTTTCATTATTCTAAAGTTATTCTAAAATTTTTGATCGTGTAATGTGCCTTTTAAAAAGAATCTAAAGTAACTACATGTTTATTGTTGCTATAACAACGGTGGGTTCAATAGATATTGATACATTTATGGAACGTTATTGAAAGCGGGGGTTATAGTTTATTATTACAAAAATCTTAGCTATATTTTATTTTTGATTAGAAATTATAAAAGTCAATTGATGTAATCATGTTTTTGTAATTTTATTTAATATGTATATTTAGCGATCTGTTACATAATATATCTTCTTTTATTTATTTTTTCCTTTAAATAATACTAATTTACATAAATGAACCGACCCAATTAATTTATTTGTGAACCGTATAAATTGGGTTTCTCGAGTCAAACAGAAACCCATGATTCATTCTCTACAAAAAAAAATAGTATTTACATATTTTTCTATCCAGTGCCGGTTTTACCATGACGCTATAGGGACAATTATATTATGTATAGTCGGGCGGTGTAGCAGTAGAATTAGATCTTTTTTCAGTCTTGTTCAGACGTAGGTTTTCCCTGCCTAAAACGTTCAAAATGTCCCGCACTTTCAAATATCTAAGAAAATGTGATAATTTTTTTTTTCTTAATGGTCGGTTTAACTTCTTAGTGTTGATATTAAAGCTGATAAATACATTTTAATTTAAAAAATCACCCTCTAGGTAAAATATGTTTTAACTTAATATTTCATATTTAAAGCTGAAAGCACACGAGGCGGTTTTCGCCGAGTCGACAACCGAGAGACTGATAATTAACATAAATCCAGCTGCTGATTTAGTCTAGGACCTAGACTACATCGGTCCCATAGCCACAACCTGACTCTAGGTTGTAGCTGTGACACCGATGACAGACCCTTGTTGAACCCCGCAAGTTATTGCGATACACCCACTGCTTGTTCTAGCCTCATAAATAAGTTAACGCCCCTCCAGATAGCTTTAGATGAGCCTAACAAGACTACTGTCGATTTCCATCCGAATGCAATGAGCGGCCATGAAGCTGTGTTAAAAGCATTTCTGACATCGAGTGTGACAAACGCACATATTTTCGGCGTCCTCATTGTGCCCACACGAGCTCTCTGTGTAGCAGTTGTGGTATTGGTAATAGTCTCAGTGGTGGATCTGTTCCGCCGAAAGCCATGCTGGTTCATAGCTAAACCGTCCTGAGCTTCCGTGTATGCAGTCATCATTCTAAGCATCAGATACTCTAGCAGATGTCCCATGCTGTCGAGCATGCAGAGCGACCTGAAGGACCACGGATTGTCCATAGGTTGCTAAGTTTGGGTATTAGGACCAGTTTAGCCCGTTTTTTACCTAGCGGGGAGAACTAGGGTTGCCAACTATTCTTGTTTCAATAGGAGGACTGGGGATAAGTTAGGGGTGATGGATTGCTGGGGACTGGAAGGAGAACGGGGAAAACCAACCAACACCCAAACAATTCTTGAGACGTGCAGAAAGACGACTATGGTGATTGGTTTTCCCCGTTCTCCTTCCAGTCTCCCGCGCAATCATCCCTAACTTATCCTCCGTCTAGCCAGGATAGTGGCTTCACGCAGACGGGTCGCAAACCACCAGTCGACCGCGAGGAGACGCCGATCCCGTGAGTGGATTAATGACTACCGACCCTCCCACAAAAACCCGAGAACTGAGATAAGTGACCAATAACCTAAACTTGTAAAAAGAGAAGGAGAGTGTTGACAACGACTGAGTGAAATGACAACGATGGCGGCCACTCCATATGATCAAGGAAGGACACCACTTTGACCCTAGAATAAAAGGAAGTAGTGAATCGTTTACTGTGCAGCGGATGAAGACCTCGGCACCTACCGTCTACCACCTAGTAGCAGAAGCAAACATGGAACCAGAACCCGTAGAAGATACCAACTCATTTGGAAAAAACTTAGGGGTTCCAACTAACAGTAGACAAACGAAGGTAGAACCAATTACAAAACCATGGAAACAGCTGGGAATCGTCAGTCGAGTAGATAATAACGAAGGCTGGCAATTCGGACACAGAAGAAGAAAGCCATTCACTCAGTCAGCCAACAGAAAAGCTACCTCCCCTCCAGAAAGGGTAGACAGTAGCGGAACCAACAGGAACGAAGAAGAAGCTGGCGAAATACCGCAAAAAAACTTCTACGGACATACACCGAGGATCACTAGACAAAACACAGCAGTCAGCCTTTTGCCTCCTGTAGAAGACAGAAGAACACGCTACGGAAGACTTCTGATGCTCATTGGCACAGGTCAGGCTAAGACCATAGGGAACGGCGGACGAGGCCAGCCCAGCGCACAATCGCCGAGACAACGGTCATACAGGTGATGGCCGATCTGGACAGAAAGACACTTATGCTGCTAGTCGCCATCCAAGACCCAATCTGATTATGGCTTGTCTGACAAGACGAGACGTGAAGGAAGGAAATAACACATACTATCAACCACAACCAGAACACTAAGCAGGTAACAAATAACCCTGACTACCCGGAATTCGAGCTGTAGGCCAAGACAGCGTAGTGGAGCTTAGTGTGCCTTGAAGGCGGTCAAATTTACATACGCTAAATATTCCAAGGGCTAAATAAATAATAATGAGACATTTTAACAAGAGGGAAGATGGGAGGACATTATAGCCAAAAGGAGCATTGTCCTCCCAAACGGAGGACGGCTGGCAATCTTAGGAAAACCTCTGTGCCCAGAGCCTCATTCAGGCTACGGCTACAGCTACGGGAAACTCCTCTGTAGTTGTTTTGATAATTTCAAAGGGTATTCTATCAGATCTGTAGACTGTTGCACAGTAAACGATATCTGGCGGCGGTGAGCTTTTTCTCATAGAACGGTCTTGGGAGCTCTTCGCAAAAATTGAGCTCCCGGTGCACCATGCTGACACTGGGGAACAAGGTTCTAACTATGATGTTGACCTAGAGGCGGTCCGTGGCGCAGTGGTCTAAGGCGACCGTCTGAAGCCTTTGCGTGCAGAGCGTAAGTGGTTCGAATCCACCGCTAGTCGGGAAACTTCTCAACAAAGAATTGACTCGGCAAGCATATCATGGATGTTGTATAAGGCACAATAGGTCCGTGAAGAGCCGCAGTGCACACAGCCCAGGGGCGGGGATTGTACTCACCGACAAAAAAATATGTTGACCTTATGGGTTTCCATTTTCGGCAGGTCGGGTCTGGACTTCAGTCTTCCGAGAGCAAACCGGTACGACTTCCGCAAATTTAAGAGGCCAGAGTTCATCACAGTTATGGAGCGAGTCATGATTGGTAGAGTTGTACATAACCCGGGTTCCCCAGCTGCGTTACTTATAAAAGCATGCGAGGCAACCATGGCCTCCCAGGGCAGTGATAGAAGGCTTACTGTTGGTATGGGGTTTACTTGTCCCACTTCATTGACCCGGACAAGGTTGTAGGTGGCTATCCCCTCCGCAAGTAGTTTTCCTCTCTGATTAGTAGTAGGAGAGCCACACTGTGGGGACTTGACGTTGAAATGGCTACCATACTCATTGCTTTTCTATTGTGTTCGCAGCTATGTTTAGGCCGATCTTGCCTTGTGTCTCCGCTGGATGCTCAAACCCGCATTAGGAGAAGCGTATACTCAGTATACGCTGCACCCTGTTATGCTAACGGAGGAATATCCACTACTGCTGTGTCCTATTGTCCAGGGTAGTCCAACGCGAACCCATATTTCCGCTAGCCCATCCTAGCTGCAGATCCATCTCGTACCCTCTGTGTGTCTTTTGTTGAGCTCGCTAGCGATAATCAGGTCATATGCACCTGCGACAGTAGTAGTGAAAAGTAGGTCGTGTGGTGCACAGCAACTATTAAGGTTGATTTGAATAACTTTAGCCGTTATTTTGTTGCAAACCATCTGTGGTGTTGACCACTGTTATCGCCCCGGGAGAAACCTTGTTCCTCCTAGGACACCTCATGGTCCCCACCAGCTGGTATCGCATAGTAGGCAGATATGAGTGGCTGTTCTACACTCCTGGGTGTGAAGTGACACATCTCCTTAAACGCTCCCGTTCTTTATCTGTTCCACTTTTAAGCATCGACACGTGACTACAGAAGGGTGAAGTTACGAAAGCACCCTCGCAGGCCAGCCTAAGCTAGTCTAACAAGATTATTTTAAGCGCAAACACGTACTCTTCAATTACAAAAAATCACACGGTAGTTAATTCTATGTTTATTTGTTTTATACAAATACTACGTGAAATTCCCATTATTCGATAAGGCACCTTAAACGGTCAATAATACTGTCAATATTTTAGAATAATGACAGTATTACTTTATGATAATGTTTACATTTTTTTTAAATATTGACAGTATTACTGATCATGTAAAGGATTATAATGATGGAATGAAGAGAATACTGATATTTATCCGAATAATTAATTACTTGATAAATATTGAAGGAGGATTCAAGCTAATACTGACAGTACTAGGACTGACAGCAATATTGATCGTGTAAGGTGCCTTTATGGGTTATCATGAATCAATTGCCAATAAGGCACCTTACACGATCAATAATACTGTCAATATTTTAGAATAATGATACTATTACTGTACGATAATATGTCTAAAATGTTCATTATTCTTATATATTAACAGTATTACTTATAGTGTAAGGTGTAGTAGCGATGGAATGAAGAGAATACTGATCTTTATTCGGACAATTGATTACTTGATAAATATAAAAGGAGGATTGAAGAAAATACTGACAGTACTAGGACTGACAGAATTGTTGACTATGTAAGGTGCCTTAATGGGTGAAATGCTTATTGCATGACGGATAAAGAATACATTAACTTTGAATATCTAAAAAACCAAACCCTTATTTAAATGATTGCTATTAATTCACAACAATTTAATACAAAAAATACCACCCTCGATGAGATTCGAACGTGCGACACCCACATTTGCATTGTTAGCACAAAAGTGTCAGGTCGGTTGGCTTCAAAACATTATCTTCGTTTTTATGTTATAGTGATGAAAGCTTGTAGCTGCCCGCAACTCGTACAATACAGGTACTCTCCTGGTGATTAACTGTTTAGTGTAGATTATCTATTTAGTGTGTACATAATTTATAGAAAAATGTAACTCTGACATTGGATCGTAATAAATTGTCCGACATATTAATCTTTAGGTGAAATTTGAAAATCTTGGAATTGGAGTGCCTTGCGTAAAGGGATACACTCGTAAATGACCATTAATAGAGATGTTTTATGTAGAAACTAAATTCTTATTATCCATCGTACATTGTTCACATACATAGTAATAATATATTGGTTAGGTTGATTTGATCCATATTTGGATCAAATCAACCTAACAAATATTTTATTACTGTTTACACCAGTGTTTCTTAGCTGGTTCTCTGCGGAACACTGGTGCTCCGCCAGCTTGTTGCAAATGCTAAATTATGAAAACCGAAAATTGAATTATGGCTCATCTACTGTATGTGATTTACTCTTTGATTTTGGTGCTCCGCGAGTTTTTCTTATGATCAAAAGTTCTTCCTGACTTCAAAAAGGTTACGAATCAGTAAGTTAGATAAAGGTCTCAAAATATTGTGCCTGGATGAAGATATTTCTACTCGCAGACATGCGTGGCGTACATTGCACGGAGCGATAACGACCTTATATTTGATAGAAAAATATAATATTAACATATGAGAAACTCCTGCTGTTCTGATATTATAGTCCAGAGTTTCTCAAAAAATTTTGTCCGCGAGTTTCGACCGTAAGAAAAAGTTCCCTTGAAAAATGGGTATATGTATAAAAACATCCCGATTGATCTGTAATCAATTTTTTCTGCGATCCCCAAGTATGGGGATCGAGACCCCCGCTTTGAGAATCACTGGTATAGTCAATAGTCATTTGGACTTATTCATATTTTCTAAATTCTAGTCTTGAAATATTCATTCGTTTGTTTTGATAGTTTTTCAACTATCGATAAACCAACAATTTCCATTCATAATTGTGTGTTTTTCATTCGAAACTTTTATCTATTAAATATGAAAATATTTATATTTGTTAAAAATGGATGTATTATAGTCATCTAGATTTCTTCTCAAAAAAATATTACCATAAAAGTAATATCATATACTTAACATAAATGATTCACTGCAGTGGATAATTCAATAATCATTAGGTGTGGCTCTTTTTAATGGCTATTTACATATCAGATTTAAACGTCTTGTACATTGACTTTTTGCTACTTTTTTATATTATTACGAGTGTGATATTTCTGTATTATTTATGAAATGTCATCTGAAACGGACCGGTCGGTGCTCCCACGTCCCGGCCGGATAGAGAGACTTGCTGCGGGAAAAAAGGCAAATCGCACACGCGGAAAAACGAGCGACAAACGAGACGGGGAGTGGCGGATTCCGCTACAGAGCTGGCGATGGCGAGCAAAAGAGCCGGAGTGGCCGACCTTGCCCGTTTCGTTTGCGGACAAACCGCCTTCCGGTGATCGTGAAAACTGAAATTGATTTCGCACGCGATCGCCACTCACACCAAAAATAATAAATCAAAACAATCTAAAATCTAATTTATACAAATTAAGCAAACACTGCCGAAATCACTAATTTTCTGATAGTAATCTAAAAATCACCTTACACGATCAATATTACTGTCAAATATGTTAGAATAATGACAGTATTACTGTACGATAATATGATTAAAATATTAATTATTCTAAAGTATTGCCAGTTTTAATGATCGTGTAAGGTATAGTAATAATGCAATCAGATAATACTGATGTTTATCCGGATAATTGATTACTTCTCAAATATAAAAGGAGGATGAAAGCAAATACTGACCGTACTAGTATTGACAGTATTATTGAACGTGTAAGGTGCCTAAGATATCTTCCCAAAACTATGTATTAATTAGATCACCAATAATTGCTATGGTAACCGTTTTATTTTTAATAACTATCTATACCAGGAGTGACCAAAGCGTCGACCGCGTGACTATCCCTAAGGCCCAATTCACACATAAGCGGCGTCGGGCGCAGGCGCGGTGTAGGCGAGGCGCAGGCGCGACGTCGCACAGGCGATTGTGATGTCCATATGCAGTGAAGGGGTGGACATTGCGCCTTATGTTTACATAGAGACGGCGTGGAAGAGTTATGCCTCTCGCCTCCGCCTAACGTGTCTTAGGCGAAGACGCGGTGCAGGCGCTGTGAGAGGCAAGACGCTTCAAGCCCCCTTTATATAAACATGTGGTGCAATGCCCACTTAGGTGACGAGGCGCGGGCATTTGCTTCGTGTCTCTCGCCGCGTCTTCGCCTCTTTGCCTAAGACACGGTAGGCGAAACTCTTCCACGCCGCCTCTATGTAAACATAAGGTGCAATGTCCACCCCTTCACTGCATATGGACATCACAATCGCCTGTGCGGCGTTGTGCCTGCGCCCGACAACGCTTATGTGAGAATTGGGCCTAATCGACCGCCCGCCGACTATTAATAATAACAAAAGAAAACATATTTTTTTATTTTAAACTAATTCATTTTTGAGGTAAAAACATTATATTCTGTTAAATATCTTGATATTGAATACGTATATATATATATATATATATATATATATATATATATATATATATATATATATATACGTATTCAATATCAAAATATATTATAATTCTGAACCATTGAATGGGCCAATTTTTTTTTGCATAATTAAACAACATCTATTTTAACATTGTATTAGATATAGGTTAAAAGTAAAAAGGAACAAAAGGCACTCTATAGTGCATATTTGGCTCATAGCTTGTAACTTTTTATATTGATAACACATTTGTTGAAGAAATGAAATAGATCGCTGTCTCTGTAGTAGAATCTTAGACATTTCTATTCTTTTGGATTTTAGTCACTTTAAGTAAACAATTATATATATATATATATATATATATATATATATATATAATTCAATAATTGTTTACTTGGCTAAAACACAAAAAGAGGGCCGCACCACCAAGCGAATTAATTACATATTTCAAATTAAATTAATATTTAAGATGTTTTATAAAATTCATTCATTTTTAATCAAAGTTGCTACTTATTAAATTAGAAAACTTTTTATAAACATACGAGCATAGTCTATTTCGACTATATTGGTCATGAATCATCAAGGAAAGTCAAAATTGGGAATATTACCTTACTTATACAGCAGTGAATTCGGAATTAATACCAAAATATATCAACCTACGATAACTTTTTATCAGGATACCCCCTTAGGCAACTCAGCAAAATTACTTTTGGAGTTACTGATCAGCCATTAGTTAAAATTGGATAACGTATGGCCCCAGCAAAGCATTTCCAGATGCGTGACTAGTGGCGAAATGAATGTGAATTTAATAATAAAAATCTAGTTGAGGTTTTAATAACACACTGCACCCTTAGTTGCGTTTTCTACAATTGAATTTTATTTTGAAGTAATTACATTCCAGATACATACAGGTAGCTTAGAAGACGTGAATATGCTGTGGCTATTTACTACATTTTACGTTAGTATGAATTAATTTTTATAATATTATTATCTTCAATTCTTAGTAGTATCTGTATCCGGGTGTATTCCGTAAATAAGACTCGACAAAGGTCAATAGAATGGTAATAACACTCATAATTAACGACGGCTTTGTATTGTGTTCTGAGACAATTACGCCCAACGTGTCTGTCTGTGTCAATGCTACAGTTTTTACTAGTATACTACGAACACGTTTAATATGATAATGTAGTTATTCAATTAGAAAAGTGATTATTATTCATTAAAAGTAATAGCACAAAGTATCAAAATTATTTAATATATATAAATCTAAAATTAATTATTTATATCCCGTTACTCCCATGCCATCCCATCCCATACTCTTTCGGGTATCAAGAATAAGTTCATGATATTCTTTTTTTATTTACTTTTGTGCAATGCTGTTATTACATTTATTGTAATTCCGGTTTCTTCTGGCATACGGTTCTAGTATATCTCAAGTACTCTTTTATTGTTGAGATTAGGGATGCAACGGATTTTTAGGAAAAGCTATATAATGAATATTCAGTTTGCGGAAAATTCCGGATATTCGGATATAGGAATAGTATTAATACATTACAAAACAATATTAATGATGCAGTTGGACGTAAACTTTATTAATTATGTTAGTTCTTTACTTTGATCATAACACGACAATTGTTTATTTAGTAATAAAATTTCTAATTTAATTTTGCTGATTTGTAATTCATGTAATTATTTTTCCATTCTTACTGCATGTATTCAATTGGTAGCCCTATATAAAAAAAATCTGCTCGCATATACCACTTTTTCGAATATTTTTGCAAATATAGATAAGATTAAAAACTGGACGATACTTTGACACCTGACCCTATCTTATATAATAATATTCCCAGTGATTTATTAATTATTATTGTTAGAAGCACCGATAAGTGATTGCAACTTTGAATTGTTAGAAGGAATATAATTGTTGTCTCATCCGCTATCTAGTTTTATTTCGTGTACAGTGTACACTCACTGAAAAACTCCTGTGAATTTAATTTTAACTGCCTAACGCTGACGTTATCTAATAAATCCGAGAGTTAGGTTTTCCACCTTATTTGGGCTCACATATTCCTCTATAATATTTTTTTATGAGCTTTTATTACTGTACAAGTTTATACTGTTTATTCGTTTATGGTGCCTCTAATCTTATATAAGCGCGCACATTCAGTCATTCAAAACTTGAAAATGCCTAGAGCTTAGGTGAAACTAGTTGTTTCAAACAATTAAATAAGTAGTAAAAACATAGTAGTTTTATTCATCTCCTTAATTTAATATATCAGGCTTCTCGAACTTTATTCATTTTTTAAAATTCTATTCATCTCCTTAATTTATAATTTAAAAAAAATGATTCCAGATGTTTCGGGATGTTTTTTTGCGCATACCTATGCTTCAGGTTTTTTTGTTGTTGAAATTTTTAAGTGCAAAAAAGTGTGATATATTAAATATCAGGCTTCTCAAACTTTTTAGTCCGCGACACTCTTTTGCACTTAAAAATTTCAACAACAAAAAAACCTGAAGCATAGGTATGCGCAGAAAAACATCCCGAAACATCTATAATCATTTAAAAAAAAATTTATATTAAGGAGATGAATAGAATTTTTAAAAATGTATTAATTTTTTAAAATTCTATTCAGTTTGAGAAGCCTGATATATTAAATTAAGGAGATAAATAAAACTACTATGTTTTTACTAATTATTTATTTTAACTTAGGAATCACTGTAATATATAAGGATTAAAAGAACTAATTACTATAATTTATGAAACAAAACGGTATTTTGAACTTTAGAACAGAATAAATAATAACATATCTAAAGTATATTGGTATTAGCATTATATTAAGTATCGATAGTTTTTATAGTAATACCCATATAGTTCAGACTGCATAAATTATGTGCTGATATAAAAAACGTGACTTGATAAAACGGGTACTTTTTTTATGATGAAAACCATAATAGGCCCGTGGAGAACACATTTACACACACCTGGCTTATCATTCTGTAAATGAACTGTGTGTTTGTGCAACAGGACAGAAACAAAGAAATTAAAAAGGCTTTATATAATGGCCGCGTCATAGGTTGCCAGGCGTGTACTTTCAAATGGGCAAATTGCTTCACATTCGTATGGATTTTAAAGTGAATTGTGCTGCGTTTTTACGCGGAAATAAAACGACAGCACTAGCCAGGGACAGCTGGTAATAAATAACAAAGCTGCAACCATTTTCATTACAAAGGTATTAATCATGGAGCAGTAGGGTTGTGGTGATTAACATTTACTTCTCGTTCTAGCGAAAAACTTCATTCGAAAAGATTTTAGGTACTTCAATTCTACATTTATTTTATGTGTTACATATTTCTGTACACACACAGCTAAACAAGTTACAAGAAAAACATTAATGATGTATTTATTTATAGTGTTGACTTCCAGTTAATTACTTCGCTTTAGCGAAAAACTTCATTAGAAACAGACTTTATATAATACAAAAATAGCTATATAAAAAGTGTACATATGTTTGTCTTGTTTGAATTGGAAATGCAAAGAAGGATACTAGTAATAAAAATTTAATGAATTAACTAAATAATATTTTTTATATGTACAAAATACAATCAGTAAGTCATCTTTAAAATATTAAAGAATTTTTTTAATATTAACCCTTAAATGCATGATTTTATAAAATTGATATTAAATATATGTTTGAGTTTAAGCAAAAAATAATTTAAAAAATGCAAAACTATTTTTTTTAAATATAAAAAACGTGCTACAAAACGTTATGCATTAATGTATAAAATGAAATAATAGTGATTGGATATGAAAAAAAACTTTTGATGTCTACTTCTCATACACAATAAAATATTATTTTTTATGAAATAACTTAAAGCAATTGTTATTTTCATTGTAACAAAAAAAAACACCACATTTAGTACAACCGGTTTGTGTAAATCCCCCATCTACATCTTTTACTACACTCGGTAATGATCAACCTGAACTGTTCTGGTTCCATCCTGACCTAGATTTGAATTTGTCCTCTAGTTCTAAATTTTCTTTATATCGAATCGCCATTTAGATCAGGTAAAAAATTATCGATGTCAGAAGCATCATAGTACAAATCATCATCAGGCAATATATATTACATATCATATCTTACAACTCAGCATATGACAAAAAATATACGTAAAATATATCCTGTAATTGGTTTTAAGTACTAATAATAGCCCTATGCATTCCACACATGGATTAGATAATAATATGAATCTAGCGCTAAATGCATTCTGTTGCACTTCAGCAACACAAATTTTTGTAAATATATATTTAAAAAACAGGAAATTGACTGCAAATCTAGTAAGTACATCTACATACTTCAAAGATACAATATAATTATTCTCAAGAAGAAGAAAAAAGCACTAGAATTGGCCAATATAATAAACACATTTTTTCATAAATTAGTTACCGCATGTCGTCCACTTGCTACAAAATCATGAATAATATCTGTACAGATATCTATAAGGTTTTTAATTAAGGACAGACATTTTTAAAAGATAATGTTGCAGTTCTGCAACAACATGTATTTAAGGATTAACAAGTCGAGTCTTTTTTGTTTGTTTGAAGGAATACTTGTTTCAAGCTTATAATATAATTATTGTTAATTATTGCCAACTGTATTTGGTTAAAAAATTCTGAGGGCATGGGCATTAGAAGTGAGCTGTAATTGTATTGTGACTGCTGTGCTCTACAAAACCTCAACTGTACAGTATAAACAGAAACGTATATCCAACAAATTAAAATACAAAAAATCGTTAGGCGTGTGCAAAACTACGGGTTTAAACTTTTAGCTTTCCACCATTGATATGTATACAGAGGTACGTGAGGCTACGAACTGCGTGAGTAGGTAGTAAGTTAACAACAATGTATTGAAAATCTATCAGCGGTTTACCTATAATTCCGAGTTACATATAACTCACCCTCTTAAAACCTAGCCATGATGTTATATTTTATACATATGCAGATATTTGTCGCAAATATTCCATTATGAATTGCTGTTCGACATAGTCAATAAAAATTATCCCCCGCAATTATTGACGATGTTTTTCTTAATTCCCTTACACTAGGAGAGGAATATTAAGGCCTTACTTTCACTCACCATATTAATAAAATATACACTAATGAGCAATGGCCTAATATAGGATATATATTATATTCCATTCCAGTTGTTACAAAATCAGTAACAAAAGAACAATTCATTATAAATTAAAAATATAAAGTTTTTACACTCATAAATGTAAATGCTGATTATCTATATTAGGGAATTGCTTATTATTGGATATTTTATTAATATTAATGTACGATAATTGCAATTCTCCAATATATGATATCCGCCATATTCTGGTTCTGATTTCAATCATATTTTTCTAATATATTGGACAAAAGGTTGGTGGTTGCGTAGCGCAGTAATAAGGCATCAGGCTTCTGCGCTGAAGTTCAAACCTCACAAAGCAAAATACTTTTCAGCTTTCACGCGACCCCCACTTCTCAAGCCGCCTGGCGAGCGTGGGGTTTCATGGCTAAACACCTTTCTCTGGTCCGGAGTAGATGATATTCTCATCTAAAACACTCTAGTGTCCACGTTAAACTGTAGGTCCACCTGTAGTGCTGGCAACTAGCACTACAGGTGGACCTACAGTTCAGAGAAAGAGACACATCGTCAAGAGTGTGATCACAAACAAATGGAACAAATTTCCACTTCTAGCCAAAAAAAAAAACGCTCTCCCTCGTGTTTTCCAAAAACAACTGTGATTCCAGAACAAATTTGCAGATTTTAAATGTTTGTTCTTTGTTTGGTTTAGAGTATTTCTTTGTTACTTCATTTATAGTCTCCAGAAAGTTGTTGTTTACTTCATCTGTTATTTTCGAATTTAGTATGTTTGCTGTTATTATTTCAACTTATTCTGGCGTTGTCAAACCAATAGATATTTTCTTTGTTACCAGCTTACATCTTCCCTTACTTAGATTTAAGATGATATTAACCCCCGCCATTCTATGGGCGCTTCCTTTAGAAACGTTATTTAATACAGCGGCGTCGCGAACGATAAGTTTTTTGTGGGTTAGAATAAAATCAATTTCATGTTTCGTGTTTCCATTTGGACTCACCCAGGTCTATCTGCAGTGTACCGACAAAAGGCGCCTCCAGCGGACGGATGAGGAGGGTCTACTGGTGATGCCAGGAGGTGGCAGAGCGACGGAACGAAGCCAACCACACAAGAAGAAGAGTGCAACGAGTCCGAGAAGCAGAAGCCCTGACCGAGCTGCTCTAGGAGCAATACTGCAAGAAAAGTCTAGAATATCTAGAAAACCGGCCATTAAAAAAAGCCAGGCTAGGTACTGGACAGATCTGTGTAGGGAGGTTGACAATTACCCATACAAGTTCATAATGAAGAAGATCGGACCACGCCCGCCTGGGCTAGAATCCGCTCTACCCGGAGGAGTTATGTCTGTGGTAGAGACGTTTTTTTTCAGCCAGTGCATAAATGAGACAGACAGAAGAACAAGATGATGATCCACCATGAGCTCAGGAGAAAACGGTGGCCTACTGGGAAGAGAAGGAGGTGATCGCAGCAATAACCAGATTACCTAAGGGAAAGGCGCCTAACCCTGATGGCATACCAAACGAGATTCCACGAGAGGCCAGTAATTGCTAGGGAAATAACCAGGTAGAAGTTTGCTTGCCTAGTGCTTTTACCCAAGCAGGAGAAAAAACCGAAAGAACAAGGATCATACCACCCTCTCTGTTTATTGGACGGAACAGCCAGAATAGTAGGCGCTCTACTATTTGGCTGATCGCGAACTGAATAGTGGAGACCCTTGAAGAAAATAGAGGGCTCCACTAAAACCAGTATGGCTTTGCGGACGTTTTAGTCATAGTCGCCCTAGAACTGAAACTAAAAGATGCAAAGACAAAGCTAAGATTGGCAGTACACAAGGATAGGGAACATTGGGCTCACCGTCACTGCAAACGAGACTGAAATACCGCCAAAAGATCGAATAACAGAAGACCAACAGGTAACACGATACTAATGTTGGGCAGTGATATAAAATCACAAGGAAAATCAAGTACCTGGGCACTATACTTGAGGCCAACAAAAGCCACACGGCCCAGGTACTTGTAACATCCAAGAAAGCAGCTCGCACGGAAGCAGCATTCTCGCTGCTACTGCCGAACTTTGCTAGAGCGGGAGAGGCCAAAAGAAGACTCCTGGTAGCAGTGGCACATGGCCTGGAATGATGCCACGAAAACAAACAGGAATTCAGACAAGCTAAGAAGGGCTCTGTGCAGCGGGGCCTTCAGAATAACTAGAACTAACTAACATATCAACGGAAGCAGTTAGAAGTGCTGGCCAAGTTCATACTAGCGGCTCTACTTGTGGAAGTGACGTCGGAGATCTACAAAAGCATTAAGAGGGACTTTGCCCCGAAAAATGCAGCGATGGAGGCGAGGGCACGTACAATAACGAAGTGGCAAAGACATGATGGACATAGGGACCTGAACTAAACCGTTTCCCCCCAGCTGGTGTCGCTCCTAGACAACAGGAGGCACGGGCAGGAAGATCACTGGCGGACGCAGGTGCTGTCTGTCAGGGCGCGGCGCCTTCTAGGCCTACCTGCATCGCATATGCAAAGCAACGACACCGATATGCCGGTACTCCGATCGGATGGATGAACCGGAGCATACTCTGTACAACTACCAACGGTGGCACCTGGAGCGGACAAACCTGTGGTTGGATCTGGTAGTAAACTAACCAACACCGAGACAGTTGAGCTCGCTCATGATAGAGGTCCGGGGGAAACTGGAGGACCGTTACCAGGTTCACAGAGCAAGTAATGCGTAGATATACTAACACGATTTGCAGACATGACAAAGTAAGACAGACAGGCCGGGCAAAAGTCAAGAATGACTTACTGACGTGAGACAGTACTATGGCGCTTAGTATGCCTGGTTGCGGGCAAGCCCCTAGCGACAGAACATGAGAAGAAAGGTCCATCTGCAGTTTTTTTTTTAAAGTCGTTCATTAGTAATAGGATTAACATTTTTAAGAAATGTATTAGCATTTCTCCCCGATGGTTCGGGTCCTCTATTATATGGTATCCTATTACAATCTCAGATACATATGGCTTTTCGCCTATATTAGCATTAAAATCGCCACTTACCAATATAAATTGGGTAGATGATTCGCTCATCGCCTGTGAGATGTCTTCGTAGAAACTTTCTACCACCTCGTCTTCATATTCTTGACGAGTGCGTAAGCTTGTATGATTTTTATGTTATACTTGTAGTTTATTTTGAGTATATATATATATATATATATATATATATATATATATATATATATATATCCACTCTTGTAGATGCACTCTTTACACTTGTGTCGTTGTTTTCATGTTTTTTTTGTTGACGAGAAAACGCCGCCTCCTCCAAATTTGTCTGCATCTTCGACATGATAATATAATAATATTATGAATATATTTCCTGGCTTCAGTGTTCTCCATTCTTCTCCACGAAGACTGGAGTTCTTCTCCGCGCCATCTTCTTTCACTTACTCCCACTATATCCAATTTGATCCGCATCGATTCTTCTACTATTTCAACGAATCTTTTCTTTGTTGTTAGTGTTCTTTCATTGTATGTGGCAATGTTTAGTGTTTGTATTTTCTTTTTGATATTGTTAAGGGTCGTCTTTGTCTACTTTTTGTCTCCCCCAGAATCCATCAGATACACCACTTATCATGGTGAGATTTTGGACTACTCACGTAGGGTATATCTATGTTACAAGTAGCGATTTCGTTTAATTTTGAGAGGGGTTTGGCATTAAAACACCACGCTTGCCAACCTTGTTGGAGAGTTTATTCGGTCGATCCTCTGGAAGTAGGTGCCATTTGCCCCCCGGGTATTGGATTTACTCGTTACCAACCAGAGCTGGGAGGAATCCCGCCATTCGCCACCTGGAGAGGCGCCCCGATGAAGGATCTAAGAATACCACACGGATGGACCATTTTGATCAGGCTCAAATTATAAAAAAAAATTCGGTGAAAATTTTGTTTTGTTATCTCAGTAATTTATTTTAGTATCGAAAATGCATAAAATGTTAAACACCTAACTGATGGAAGCTTGTTCAAATGATGGCTTCAGTCCTTGAAAAATCAATATCAGATCATGGAAATATTAATTTAACATAGTTAATGCTTTGATATGCCTTAAAAAATTATAATGATGCATTATTAATAATAAAGTAATTTTCTAATAGCAAGCATTATTAAAAAAAGAAACATATTTTTTGACATTGTAATTTCATGTATAGATTCTGACGCAAATTCGTTGTAAACAACCGGAATGGCCCCTAATTACATTTTTTTCTGGAACATAAACAGGTAATTAGTGTCCAGATTTGTTTGTAAACGATATGCTCGCTCGTGTCGGTGACGGTTTAATGGGCACCACTTTGCCAGCGCGGCCGGTGCGGTTTACGATCTACACGCATGCAAATTCCGCAAAGACAATGGGCGCGTAGCGAATGATTAATGATGTCGCACAATTGGACGTTCTGAAAAAAAGACAACGCATCGCTGGCGGCCCGTTTGCGGATGCCGCTGCCAGGCCGCCAATTTGCATCTGCAACAAATTGCAACTGCCATTGTTTTGCTTGAAATGGAACTGGAAGCTATTTTTAATGCGAGAGAAAAATGTATGGGGAACAACTGTTGACAAGTTGCGTTTGCTGATACTTTTCTCAGTCGGCATCAAAATACCCCTAATTTTGATGGTTCATAACAATTTGTTATAGCTGGATTATTCGTTATTATGGTTTGGTAAATAAATAATCCGGTAACTTTAGTAGGGAATAACTGGTTTTATGTATTAATAGAGTAAGCTACTAAACATAATAGATTTGGCAATGCAGCAGAAATCTTTACACTATAGTCATAATTCTTTAAATATAGCAATGTTTCATCGAATTATATTTTCGAATTTATGTACTACTAACTTCATAAAAAGTAGTCGAAACAATGTTTGCATCGTGTAATTTTTGTAACGGGCTGTTATCTGTGAACGTGATAACTACTGTCAGTTTGAAAAGTAAATAAAACTGTTAACGTTTTAATATGCCGCAGTTTAACACTCAAATAAGTATATATTATGTTATTTCAAATTATTTCTTTTATGTAAATGAATTTACTGGTGAAAATGCCTCACGACTAATAGTCTATAAAAGCCGCTTTCGTTTAGCATGTTTTATCATTACTAGTCGCCCCGTGGCGTGCTGTATTTTGCGGTCGTGCGCCGCCGGTTGTAAGGGCCGAGGTAGAATTGTACGCATCGGCAGCGGCAAATAGAACAAAAGACAATATACTCGTAACAGCTCAGAGTGATAAACGAAAGGCGCTAAAGATAGACGTTTTTTTTTAATTCACTGAAAATCCAAATTGACACTGTGACCAGTAACAAAAGTCTGGATCATACAACTTCAAATTTTAATTTGTGTATATTTGGTTATATCAGTTTGTACGACTTTGTATTAGGGGTTAGTAGTATGTACCTTATTTGAATGCATTCAAACAATTTTATGTCCTAATGTACGTGTAAAGTTTTATGGGATTTTTACAGGGCACTGAATAAATAGTATGATCATTTTACATTTTACATTAATCAAATATTATGAAGAATATTATAATGTTTTAATCACTTTACGGATAGCACCCCAAAATGAATAACTCTCGTTATAAGTAATATACGATTTATATATGCGCAGTTAAAACATTTAAATCTCTATAATATAAAAATGAAAACAATGGTCTGAAGACGACCGATCTGTCATTTATAACTTTTGTGCTGTGATCTAATGTCTTGTCAAATAGTTTGTTACTGACAGTTTTGATCGTCGAATGCACACAAAAAAACACGTCTATGGTTATCTTATAAGTTGCAACTGCATAGTCGGAAGAAGAAAAGAAGAAGAAGAAGAAGAAGAAGAAGAAGAAGAAGAAGAAGAAGAAGAAGTAGAAGAAGAAGAAGAAGAAGAAGAAGAAGAAGAAGAAGAAGAAGAAGAAGAAGAAGAAGCAGGGCGCACAATATTACATTTAATAAATATTTAAGAGGATCAGTACACAAATAGTAACGGGCTCAGAGGAGTGGCGAGATGGTTGATTCATCATACGCTGTCTCTCGATGATAATTTCAGTAGTTTTTTAATTATGAATCAATTAACAATTTTGTTTTACCTACGCAAAGCCATTTGTTAAAGGTTAATTACATTCCACGGTAGCTGGTAAAATTAAGTGATTTTTGTGGACAACCACACGATAAATATCATTAATGGCAGCCTAAAACCGTTGATGGGTTTCAATCATGCCAACGACCTACGACAACCAGACGCTCTAGTCAGGATCTAGAATCGTAAAAATGCGGATTTGCATACAATATCGGTTTCCGTAAATGTCATTTGAAATTCCGAATAGAAATTGACGACATATTAAAAGATTGTCACCTTGCGGTAAATAAACAAACAAAAATATAAAAAAGTTGTTTTTATTTAAACATTAAATTAATACTTGTTTATATTAACATTATAACACCAGAATACCCTTGAATGGTCTGAACTAATTCAAACGTTATTAATTACAGAGCATGATTTATAATCCAGTCCAAATGTTAGATTAACAATAAAGATCAGCGCTTGAAACGGATTTTTTTACAAACCACTTACAATAGGTTTAGTAAAGCCAGGGATGTTTGGCAACTTTATAACAATAATTTAGAAAATAGTCTGCACATTGAAAAAAGTCATATCGGACATGTTAAATCTTTCATTTTCTTAATGAATATTAATTTGAAGGATTTCGCTAAATAATTGTTCAAATTAATATTACTATACACATTTTAATCTAGGGAAATTATATGGTCTTCATTAGAAATGCGACTAGTTTTCTGGGTCTTTTGTCGTTGCCATTCACTGTATGTGCTGTTACGTCCCGGAAGCAGGAGAAGGTTATATCCACCACCAAGTCAAGACTATCATTTCTGACAGCAGATTCTTATGTATATTTTAACGCACCTATACTCCTTTATGTGCGTTTAGAATAAACCAAATTATTATTTAAACAAAAAATAGATGACATTATACTCAATGGTAAAACTACTGGAACTATTGCAATCTTTGCATTTATCAAAAAACTGCTTTGAAAGTTACGACAGTTGTCTCAAGGTGCGATATGTTCGCTGACCTCTTTAACTTTCATGTTCGGATTCTAAACTACAATTGATTAATCGTATCATGTAACCAACATCCCGTTGAGCCCTACCTACCAGCTAAACTCCACCCCTCTTCAGACCACGGACTTGGGACCCCTCGCGCATTACTTCAAGCCTGGGAGAGATTTCCTCGAGGCTAGTCCACGCCGCCATAGCGCTGTTGTCCTTAGTCGCTCCCTCTCTTTCCTGATTGCCTCGTCAGTTATTACCGAGATGTGTCCCTCGGTGTTTGACCATGAGGCTGGTCGCTTTCGAGCAATAGGCCCACTATGCAGTCCGGAGTCATACTGGCCCTCAATAGCGTCTCGAAGGACATCCTCGGTGCCGTCCACCTCGTAAGGATGGCACGCTCCGCGGTGTCCACAGAAGCTTCACACGGGGGGTAGTTCTTCGACTTCTCCAGGGACATGACTTTGAGATATTCTCTGAATCAAGCGTGCCCCGATAAAACTAGTGTGAGGGTATACACCACTTCTCCGTGGGGTCCACTTACCCACGGTTCTATCTCTGGGATTACCCTCCCAGTCCACACCCCCAGGTACTTGAGGCTATTAGTGATTAATAAGGAACACCGTCCAAGTTTTATGTTCAGCTACCTGAAGTTGGGTTTCATCCAGCCACCTCTTTACTAACTCCAGGCTGATGTTGACTATCGCTTTCAAGTCCTCTTTCTTCCTACCGTTGGCCACCAGGGCGACGTCGTCTCTATATCCTATATTAGCTTAGCCTTGTTTGGCAGGACGATATGACGTTCCACAGGATGGGTCCTATTGCGGACCTCTGTGGAACGTCGCAGCTTAGTCGCATGGGTTTGGTGGTTCCCCCATCGCCGCCGCGTACGACCAGTCTTCTGTCGCTGAGGAAACTCCTAATAATTTGAGTGTGTGTCGGTATGTTCAGGACATCGAACGTCTCCAGTGCACTCCCCCAGTGCGCCGAGATGCTTTCTTTACTTCGGTGATTATCAGTGCACATAGCTTCTTCGTCCGCCACGTGTCCTTGTTTCTCCCTGCGTAGGAGCTATCCTGCGGTGGCGACAGTCTTTCTGTTACCTCGATGCATGGCATGACCCTTGCCAGCAACAGATATTCGAGTACCTTGCCCATAGAGTCTATCATACATAACGACATGTATGCCCACGGGCTGTCCAGTGGCTTTCCTGACGGAGCACGAATATCGCATTTTTTCATATCTGCGGGAAGGCGTCCTGTTCTAACGCCTGGTTCATGATCTTCAGAACCGTCTCTGGGGCCAGTTTCGCTGCCAGTTTCAACGCCTCTGGTTGGATGCCATCTTGACATGGCGCCTTACTATTCGCGAACCTCCCCACGGCTACTTCTAACTTCCCTGTGGTGAAAGGATCTACGGTCAGTGATCATCATTTTCAACCTTGTGGGCTGTTAGGGTCATCTTTAGTTGTCCCTGGGAAGACTCTCTGACAATGGATTTTAAGTTTCAGTAATGGAATTGAAAGTTTTGTATACTTGTAATTTACATAATACTAGGTGAAATTCCCGTCGTCCGACGGCGCATGATGAATCAATCAACCATCTCACAATTCCTCTGAACCTGTATAATATTGTGCGCCCTGCTTCTACTTTTTATCCCTCTAACCATGCAGTCGTAACTTCTAAGATGGATGCAACTACCCTACTATAGCGCTGTTGTTGTCCCCATTTGACAAACAAAACTGTCAGTACTAAAAATATCTGTCATACTGACATATCTGTCATAAATGTCAGGTCGGTGGGCTTCAAAACATTGTCTTCGTTTTTGTATTATAGAGATAAAGCTGTTGCATTTGAATTACGTTTGATTTACTGGTTTTAGTTTTTTATAAATTTTTGCAAATTTAAATTAAGAATTTATAAATTATTATGGTATTAATAATTTTATTTCGTCACCATTTTGTTATGTATATTATTTTTGTTTGTATATTTAAATGAGAAAAATAGTTTCTTCTAATTTACAAATCCCGCTAATAACTAATTTACCGGTAAACAGAAATTATAATTGAGTAAAAATTTGCATTTTATTGATATCATTAGTTGTAGTTCGGTCGATCGTTACAGAATTGTAACAAATACAATAACTACTATTGTATTTGTTACAATTCCGTAAATATCGAGTTTCAGGACCTTCTGTGTCTTAGTGTATGTTTATTTTAGGACTTGCTACTTTAAAAAATCGTACCCGAGTTTTCTAAGAAATCATTATTCTATCGAAACTTAACTGTGTTAACACAGATTCTTAAGTTGAAGCAATATAATCATAGGAAATAAACATTTAAACAAGGGAAGGGATGGACCTTTTTAAATACCAACCAAACTATGCTCTTTCACTATTTCAAGCGACTTGAAATCTGCTCGACATTATTTTCCACAATTGTTTATGATTCAATGAATTAATTTCTTAAATTGTATTTTATATTTTACCCCAAAATATATATGCTTTTATACATTTTTATTGTGTTGAAAACATAACGCAATATATAATTTTTTTCATGTTAATAAATAACTGAAAACTTCGTCATCCTTGCAAGGTCGTATAAAAAAAAACTTATAATATTTTCGATTTGCCTAATTTTGTTTGCAATATAAAACCGCCAACGCACGCAATTTATTTTCGTGTTAAATTATGCGAGCGCACAAACGGAAAAGGCGTTTTTCAATAAAATTAGCATTAAACCTGCAATAAAACTCTCTTGTCTCAATTGTCACCGCGCTTGGGTGTGATTTGCATGGGGAGTGCTCCCATTGCCTACCTGCGTGTTATAATGTCAAACAAACAATTATTAAACTAATTGACATTAACGCCACTGGAATGAATTAAAAACATGCACAATATTAACAATATAGACCAATAAGGTGAATAGGTACTTTCAAAATTGATCGCGAGCCAGTCACGGCCGTCCTTGCCAGATTTCAATCTCGAAATTTTCGTATCTAACCACCCACATGTATCTAGGGCAGCGCGGCTCGTTGAGGTTGAAAGTAATTGTATGTGTGTTTGTGTGTGCTCATGGTTGATTAATTGCGGTATGGAATGCGTTCGTAAATGTACTAAAATCAAACGTTACTAAACAATTACTTATTCACTTCAACTGCTTAACCTATAACCACTATAACGTTACAATATTTGCGATATGCAGATTAAAAGATTAAATATATGTGTGGATGTGTGGGTCATAAATTATTTCCATAAACAACTCTTTCCGCTGAATTTAATGTGTTTCTTCGATACTTGACAACATTCCTTGCCTAAAGTATTACTGTAATATTTACAATGTTGCTTAGTCCCTTACAAAATATATTAGATTTTTATTAATAACATAATTTTCGGTATATAAACCTTAAATAAAGTTTATCTATTTTTATCAGTAATTGCGAACAAAATGCAGCTGTTCTATCGCTACAAAATTGTCTTAAGGTACCCTCCTCCGGCTCTCACCATCGGTTTTACATAAATCGCATGCTTTTCAATAAATTCCCAATAAATATAGACATAATTTGGCGCATCCCTACACAATGATGTCTTATTTGGTTGAATATTTATTTTGTTACTCTTACTACTATCGACACGAAATATGTTTACGCCCAAAAGGACATCAGGCTTAAGTTGAAACTCTGATTTTGTATAAATTTAGTCATAAAAGGTGGAAGATAGAAACAGTACAGTCATGTTATAAATTTGGAATAGTGATATAAAAGATGTCTTATAAATCCCATACTTTAATATTCACCATATCCACGAAAAGGTTAGCAGTCGTTCTACTATATAAATCATATAGACGCTGCGATATATTTAATATAACTAAGAACAACCATAGAATTGCGAATCCCCGAAGTAATCACATTTTTTGCAGTTGTATTGATAAATAAAGGATGGAAGATCGCGCATGCGGCGGTGGCTTGCGAACTACCAAAATTTCACATACTATAGTATTATAGTATGTGAAATTTTGGTAACAAAAAAGGTGTTTTGAACGTAAATTCAATGAACTTCGGTTAGTTTATATTATATATAAACTAACCGAAGATCATTGAATTCCCGTTCAAAACACCTTTTTTGTCCTGTGAGAAGGAAATCTTCAAAAGATGCTCATGTCTCACTAGCAATCCTGGTGTTAGAGGCATGGGTTGTATCGGATTCACCCTGCATTATGCCCGGGCTGCCTACCGACTAAAACCTAAACTCACGTTATGTCGTTCGGCTTGCGTTAGTCTGTAAGTCATAGCTACTGTCTGGATGTCACGACTTGTTAGTTTCGTCGTTATGTATCCTGGAACTTTTGCTTCATAGTCTCGATGGCAAATTTGACAATTGCGTCCCAATGTTCAGCAGTCGCTATCAGTAGGCGTTCTAATTGTCTTCCTAGGACATCTATAGTGTGGTCCACTCCGCGTACCATATATTGCAATGGTATAACGTGGCCGGCTTGTCTGCTTGGTTAACTTGGTCGGTTTGCCGATTCTATAAAGATATAAAGATAAGTCTGAAAGACCCCGTGTCCTTTGATTATCTAGGTTAGCTAATGGTTCATTTGTCTATAATTCGTTCCATTAGTGGTTTCAAGTTCGAGAAGAAGCCCATGGTCCACGGCGCGTTGGTCGATGCTTCCCATTGGCTCTACCATTGTGGCACATTGCTGCTCTTAGCCTCCTCCTACGCCACCTTGAATAGTGGTCCACCTTTGCATCGGTTGCATCGGTTGCATCGATGCATCGGTTGATGCTGTCCTATACGCCGGGGTGATCCGAAGATCGCTGGCGCGCAGAGCCTTGCGTGATCTCTCGACATTCCGCTGGGTCTTTGTAACATTGACCCAGGCCGGAGCTGCGTAGCGGAGTTAGACACGCGACACTGTCGCCGCAACCTCCTCTGCCCACCCGGCCCATCGATGTTTCGCAGCTGCCTCCGTCGTGGCAACCTTCCTGGTTGTTTAGTGCGGCGTGATTGACGTTGGATTCCAACGTCGAGTCCAGGTATTTTAACTTCCACGTTACGGAAAACGTTTTCCCTAGTAATGGAACCTTATTGATGGCGTCGATGCCTAATCTTTTTTTTTGAGAGCAGGGCGACTCCAGGCCGCCATCGCCGCTTTCTTGATCTTCACTGTGGTCTCCCCCAGGTCTCGTCCGCGGATGACTATAGCCATGTCATCCCCTAACGCGATTTCTGTGGTGTCATCAGGTAGAGGTGTTAGATGCATAATAAGAGAGGGCCCAAGACGGAGCCCTATGTGAAACAACCCCCCCGTCACTTCGGGTTTGCTCATGCCTTCCGGGCCCTACCTCTCGATATTTGAGTTATCCTTCTATTAACTTAATGATGTCAGCCATCTTTATACTTAGTGCACCAATGATGGTCACCCATGGTTGTGTTAAACACATTTGCTATGTTCACACTGACCATCATGCAGTATTTCCCCAATCACCGGACGCCTGTATCGCCTCGAAAAACAATCAAACATCCGTGGTTGACTTGCCCTTCCGAAAGCCGTACTGCCGTACTGCCGAGTCCAATATTTTACTCTTGCCGTCTATGATGGTCGATAGACCGCTGTGTCCTCCGGCGTTTTCCCCGGGTTAGATATTAACACTAGACGCGCTGATTTCAACCATCTGGGAAATTGGTCCATTTCTAAGCACGCATTTGTGATCTTGGCCATCTGATTCGCTATTACCAGGCAGGTTGCCTTCACTATTTATTTTTAGGTGGACAGCTCGTCCGGACCTGACGCCTTCCTACCAGGTAATCTGAGAATGGCCGCCAGTACCTTTTCGTCTGTCCTCTCGTCTTGATGGGGCTGTAATTCGTTGATCATCGCTGGGCCTGGTGGAAATTGGGCAGTTTTTACTGCATTCGTCCCACCAGATACCATAGCTTCCGGTCCAGATGGGCGGGCGCCAATTTTCTCCATCACTATCCTATAAGGGAGGCTTCATGGATCATCATCGACCTCCCTACATAGTATGCGCCACGCTTTTTGTCTTCGCTAATTGGCCCGTCTGTACTCCTTCCGGCTTTCTCGGTATTGGTCCTAGAGGAGGATGGTTGGGGCTCCAGTCAAAACACCTACACAAACGAAGTTACACATAAGAATGCAAAATTATTCATAAAGTCGGCTAAAACACAAACGAATAAATACGTATAAGATTATGTGTATGCTCGAAAATTCACAATTTGGTGGGGATCGAACTCGGGTCTTCGACTATCGCGGCCGTATCGCTACCAACTACACCACGGAGGGTGGTAGTCGATAGCGCGCAAGATGCTCTTAATGTCCAATTAATCGTGGGTTCGAGTCCCATCAGAGTGTGAATTTTTGTGATTACAATAATTAATATTTGAT
This sequence comes from Lordithon lunulatus, assembly GCA_963942505.1. Lineage (NCBI taxonomy): Eukaryota > Metazoa > Arthropoda > Insecta > Coleoptera > Staphylinidae > Lordithon > Lordithon lunulatus. The sequence goes on along the minus strand of OZ012672.1, from coordinate 37,225,692 downwards.
AAATCAGGTGATAATTCAATCAAATAGCCGCACTACCGTAATATTTCTCTTACTCTAAAAAAAATATAAAGTTATAGGCCACAGGTGGCGCTAAATGTCACTCTTTACTTATCTATGGCAGCCAGTTGGTCTAATTCTAATCTGTTAAATGTTGGTACAGTCGTAAATCGTAAGTTACTAGAGCCGCTTTCGTTTATCGTTCGGAGCTGTTCAATAACCGAAAGCAGCTCAGTGTATAAAGATTGATACAGAACTGGAGGACAGCCAAGAAAAACATCATATACATCATTGAATTATCAGCTATATAAAACACGAAATAACGTTTATCCCCAACGCAAATTGTTAAATAACAATTCACTTAATTCTCCAGTAATGCATCTATATTGTTGCGACCTGTGGGTAATAATTTGTAGACACTATTGTACTGTCTATTTTTACATTATCACATTACAAACGTATATGAAAAGATATACATATCAAGAAAATATATTCCAAACATGACTGCATTATGGATTACATACATAGACGTTCCTTAAATCTATCAATAGCTATTGAACAATAAAAATATGATGTAGGGAATGTAGTTACTTTAGATTCTCTCTATTGCAAACACTGAATAATTAAACAAAAGGTGTCATCAAAGCTCCAATTGCAAGCGCTATTGAAGGTGTTTGACATTTGTTTTGGCATATTCTGTCACAATGACGTTGTCAATTTATCCATTCAACAGCTTATGGGACCTATAAAGTTTATGGGATGTTAGTGAATACGGGCACGAATGTTGTATACTATGTGATAAATGGATTTATTTCTCTCTCTCTCTTTTATCAAATAGTAAAATATCACCTGCTTACAATACAAACCCAAATCAGAGAAGAGAGATGCATTTGGCATATAATAAAATAATTTACAACGGCGAAGATCTCAACTAATAAAATAAGAGTAAAGGGTGCAATGCGCAGTCACTCTCTTAAATTGACTAGGCAGGAATGCGGGATGAAAAATAATGTGTGCGCGCCCACAGATTCCTGCGGGCCGAACAACAAGCGCATAAAATTCGTCACGTCTCAAAATAGGGGCTATTAAATTGTTGCATATTTTGAATGCGATCGTTTTGTTTTATACGGCCGTGAAGAATTTATTATAATACGACCACACATAGTACACAGGTAGATAAATTGAGTGTGGAAAATAGAATTAAACCGATGAAATGCTTTAGTTAATATAATATTTGCGTAGAGATATTATTATTTGTTGGGTAACATAACAAATGGGCTGCGGTGTATATCACAGGTTGTTGTTAAAGTATGAATTCAGAAATTTGGAGACAATCACCTTAATTAAATATTAAATATAAATATATTAAATTAAAATGCTGGATCTGTTCAGAATATTTACTACGCCACTGCAAATAGCTATGAGGTTTTCAATAATAATCTATATTTTCGCCTCAATTAATATTTATCGCATGCAAATAAATATATTGGCTAATCTAATTGAATTCTGAATTGCAAATGATATAACTTATAAAATGTATTATCATATATTGGAAAGTAATTCAACATGTCAACTATATTTAAGTGGACTGAATCACTGTGTTTAATTACTATTGACGATGCGTCTCTTTCTCTGCCTATACTGCTGGCAACTGGCACTACAGGTGGATCTACCAATCACTGGAGTGTTTTAGATCTACTCCAGGCCAGAGAACGGTGTTTTATCACTTTAAACCCTGAAATTGGTATCCTCCTTATATTCCGTTAACTAATGTTAGCTTGAAAAGTAATAAAACAGATTTGATAAGAAGGATATACACACTTTTTTCTCTGTTATAGGTTATCAATTGATAACAGACATTAAATATAGAGGAAAATACCTTCAGGAGTTATTTTTCATAGGAATGTGTAATTAGTAGGTATTATACCTACTAATTACTCTTTATTTCCATTACACAAACAATAATCTTTGTTGACATTAAGTATTTGCTACCGCTGGTAATTACAGACCTATGCGTTAACGCTTCGGCGCTTGATCGCGCCATTGCTGGACAATTAACTCACTCTTTAATTACATAACGGCAACAAAAAGGGCGTACACACACATGATTATCGTTTGGATTCAGAAAATTGGCCTTGATTGTGCGTGGAATCGAATGGAAACAGATTGAATCGATTTCGCAATAGGCATTGTCGTAGGTGAGAGCATCGAGTCCCGTTCCGGCTGCGACAATGCAAAAAATATTATTATATTAAACAGATACGCAATTCACGTACTGTTATATATTGTGATATTATTGTCAGTACAGTACAAATAATGAAATATATAAATGTTGAATACTAATTACAATGCCATACTTTTGCTTTCGAACTAAATCCTGTTTTAGTCTCCATTCAATTAATTATATATTCATTATCAAAAAATGTATAGCTCATAATTTTTTATCTCAGGAAAAACTAGGTTTTTGATTTAGTTTTCAGACGAACTAATTAGTCAACATATTAATAATATGTGACTGTAAATATAAGGGGTTGTAAATAAAGTACTGACAACATTAATAGAAATCAATTGAACTTACAAGTAAATTTGGATAACATTCCTTCAATATAATCAGCAGTAAAGTTTATTACCTATAAAACAGTCGGTTCGACTAGATGGGGTTGTTGTTTTGGGGCGTTGAAATGGAGAGAGTCGTTATGATATACTTTAGTATATAGTACAAAAGTAAAATTAGCTATGAAAAATTTAAAAAAATGAGGTTGCTCGTGACAAAAATGCATCTGAATGTTATTCTGTACCTATGGCGAGGATGAGTTACCGTAATTGCACTATGGGCAAACAGTGTCGTGCTGGATGGAATGAGACTATAGATTTGCACCCCACAGGTCTCCTTTCCACATGCAGTGGATCAAGTGGACAGTCCGGGTATTAAAATAAATATTTATTTCTTAAAATATATATTTTTTATAACCAGACAGTCTTACAACGGTCTAAGGAAAGTAGAATTTTGTATAATATAAAATAAAATATCATGCTATGAACAAAATATTAGCAAAAATTAAATAACAAGAGAAACGAAGATAAAAATATGTAAAGCTATAATAAGACCTATATTAACATACGGATGCAAGACATGGACATTAAATAAAGCACAAAAGAGCAAAATACAAGCAGTTGAAATTAAGTATACGAGGAGAGTTAGAGTAGTGACAAAAAGGGACAAAATGATGAATGAGGAAATAAGAGGAGAACTGAATGTAACACCAACAATAAATTACATACAGGAAAGACAATTAGGATGGTGGGTACTCATAATTAGGATGGCAGAGACAACAGCGGCCAAAAGAATATGGAGAGCAAAAATCAAAACAAGAAAAAGGGAAGACCAAGAAAAAAATGGGTTGAAGCTTTATCGGAACTATTAGAAAGGAAAGGAAAAAAACTGGAAGGAAGCAAAAGAACTGGCAACAAATAGAAGAGAATGGAAGAAATTGATAAAAGAATACAGGGAAATTAAAACCTTTACACCACACTGTGGTAGAAAAGGCCAGTGGATATATAAAATAAAATATAACATAAGACGCCGATGTAGTGCAGTGGTATAACACCTCCGCAATATTTCAATGTATGATATATAATGTACTATTGTATATGTATTGTATGCATCTGAAATAAATTTCTATTATAACAAGAGGGCAGCCCGGGTACGTATCCTGGCCCGGGTAGTCGGTACCATTTGTCGTTGGGATACAATTACCGACACTTTATAAAATACGGGGACGATTTTCTGAAGTAGCCAAGTCGTAACACTCCCATACACATATACTAATACCCGGCAGAATGACCCAATGGTCGATAACCAGTTACAAATTGTAACAAATACTGTAAAGATAACGTAACCTTAAAATGATGACCCCTCTACATACAAAAAACGAACGAAGAAAAAAATTAGGAAAGAACTGGAACTATCGATTAGATACTAAATAAATCAACAATAGAATCAGCACGTTTTCCCAACTTTCTGAAGATCTGAAAGCCGTCTCCATATTCTTCTCGTTTATACCCCACTCCATCTTGTTATAATCCGACATACAATGCTCCCATCAGACACTCCCATGCTTGCAGAATGGGCCAAAAGTGTCGAAAGTGCAAGTAACCTTCAAATATCTTGGCCAATTCACTATTTTCTTCTTCTCTCCATACTCCAACATCTAAACCTTGCTATCATGCGCTGCTTGAATGCGTTACCCTTATCCGATATATATCTCGGCATTCTGTGGTAGAATTCAATTCCGGAGTAGTTCGGGTTGTAACAGTACTTCCCATCTGCCACTTTACTCCAACACGCTACCTTCCTTCATTAGTTCGCACACATATGTCTGACATCCCTACTTTTTAATACATATTTTTCTACATACCGCTCAACTTGGACGTTCATTTCCTATTTCTGCCTTTCTTGCACAGCTATTTTGAGCCCGTTGTCCGTCATTCATCCCGCCTAAGCCACCTTCTTGGTCTTTGTTGTGGTCCCGTCCGCGGATGACTATCGACATATCACTTTTTTGTCCTTTCATGCTTCCGCTATTGGTGAGGACGAAGCCCAAGTAGATAAATCCATCCACCTAACAAACCCCTTTTAACTGGAGTACTTACTACGCCCTTCCTTACTGAACTTCATACATTTCGATTTGTTGACATTAACAGTCAATTTCCGCTTTTCAAAGTAGAGTTTCAGTCTTTCAGACATATCACTCGGGAAATGACAATCCTAACAGGACTACATCGTCAGCATATTTAAGAGACCATATATTGCGCTTGCCGATCACCGCTTCTTCCGCTTGGCCGAGTTTTAGTCGCTCCATTCTACATCCTATTAATTTACTGTAACAGCTTCATCCTTGCCTCCCTGGTATGCCTCCGCCTTCAAACCGTCGTCTCCCGTCGCCAATCCCATTTTCACCTGCCGCAGTACCACTTCTAACTCATTTGAGAATGAGAACTTCTCCCTTCCTAATACCTGCTTCGCACTCTCCGGATACTCTTCTGTCCCGGCCAAATGAATCGTTATTGGAAAGTGATCAAAACATTAACGAAGCTACCCCTTGGTCTACAGTATGTGTATTCGCCCTCTAGATCACTCTTACATGATCAGTTCAATGTATTCTAGCTTTGATTTATGTCCACTGTATCCATCTCATAACATCATTTTATCCTGTGGTGCTCTTGCTTTAACTTCTTAACTAACATTTACAATGCTTACTGTTGTTCTTACGTTTCAGTGTCCCCTCTCCTCTGTGACTCATATAATGTCTTCTTACGTCATGTTTATGCTGTGGTCTATCTACTTTATTATTGATTCCCAGTTACTATTTGCATGAACATCCACTATGGTCCATTATTCCGCATCAACGAAAATTGTCTACCCACTACCCTCTGTATCACCAGATCCTCCTTTGAAACTTTTCGCTCAGTTAGTCTTCTTTTTAGCCCTGATATTATTCCTCCCATTGCACGCCCCTTGTTCGACCCCTATAGTGCCGTTTGGCATTCTCACACTAATGTATTTAGAAGTTCCTTTGACAGCTCTTTCCGGTCTTTATCCTCTATGATTCAATTAAGCTAATAGAATCGAAGTGGTACATCAAAAATATTAGTTCTCCTCAAGTTACGTCACAACACCACTTTATTTGCAATGCCGCAACATTCTAGAAATCCCACTTTTCCCAGAACAGATTTAGATTCGTTTTACTTCTTTTCGACTTTTTTTAATTATTTATTTATGTGTTTCACAATACCTTTGGCGTTATTTATGCTGTTTGCATATCCACAAATACTGCATACATCCTACCTTTGCACTACAGCACCTACTCCACCATTCTTGCCAGCGTGAATCTGCTCTTTCATTAATGTGATAATTTTCACCTCCGAGGCTCTCCTCTTTTATACACGGGCACCACTACCCTATTAATTGATTGCAACAGCTTCTCTATTCCTTCCACAGGTAATCTTTTGTATGTCTCTGCTTTCAACACGTCGTCTTCCGCCTTCGACTTTCTTATTTTCAACTACCCCAGTGTCACTCATTCTACGAGAACTCCTTTCCTACCAGCTAATTCGCACTTCTCGGATCCTATTCTGTACCCATCTTTCTATAACACCTCTTGCACTCTGACAGATCTATGTTTATTAGCTATGTATCTAGTTTATTACCTTTGGCGTTACTTTGAGACCCCCATGCCTGATTGTTACAGTTAGTTTTTGACATGATTGAAGCATTCCGCTTCCTGCACTTCTTCCTACGAGCACAATCTATCAGCCATTTTGGTCCTTCTGTATCTCACTAGCACGATTACACCGTTTTCTTTCTTCTGTTGCCACGTTTCTGAAGAATCTGTGAACCGCCCGTTCGAGCGGTGTTAATAATCCAGTAATATATTAGTTCCTGGAAATACATTTCTATTCCTGATCAATAGCTTTTTGTCTTCAAATCCACGAACTTGACAAGCAGCGGATGAATTTGGCCTTCCATTTTCCCCAATCTGAATATATTGATTTCCCCCGCACTTATTTTAAATCCATACAATATATTATATACTATTTTTGTCATTATCATTTTCTATCAAGCGATTAATACTTACATAGCGTGTCTTGGCGTTTACCTGTCTTTGTTCTTCTCTTTATTTCTAGATCTGCTATCCTGTTAACTTTTTCGTTAGCCCAGTTGTTCTCAAACTTTACTTGGCATTCTTTTAACAAGCCAATTTCCCCTTCTTCTTGTGCTTTTCATATTTCTCTAAGTTTCTTCAGCACCGTTTGTTTCCTACTTTCCCTCTTGAAGTTGGTTTCCTTGATGTTTCTGATTGTGTTAAGAATAACTTGTATCACTCCATCACTTTCTTGTATCGCTCCGTCCCCTCTGCTTTTGGGCTCAGTTCATTTTTTCGCTAGAGGCGTGGAGCGCGGTGTATTGGTGCACAATGCAAATGGTGCAATATTTCCACATCCATACCCAAACTGTTAACACTTAACTGTAAAATTTTAAAATTTATAGTATATATATATATATATATATATATATATATATATATATATATGCCTGAAATCATAGTATGCCTTAGAATTAATCATATTCTCGAAAAATACATATGGACGTAATCGCTCCCTGTTAATCAGACTACAAAAATTAATATCATTTGGTTGGAAACCAGATTTCCCTCTTACTGAAACACATGTAAAGTTGGATTAAAAAAAAACTTCTTCTACTTGACTTTTAAAGCACATTTTATTTTAATCTATGCAAATAAAATTTTTTTTCACGTTTTCAATGACTTTGTGACTTGTGACTTTTTTCACACACATAAAAACAGTGCTGTAATGGTAATTTTGTAACATGAGGATTTTAATGGGATAATGTTACTACTACTAAAACAAACGCCTGTCACACAATTATAAAAATAAAACAGTTGTGTGTTCATTTCTGCTCACCAACTGTATGGCATGGCGTTTCGCGAAACTGTAAAAGTGTAAGCGAAACATCTGCAGTGAGACGGATTGATTTATATTGCATTCTGAAATAATAACCTACATTTCACTGTCACTCTAAAAATTCATCATTAACAGGTACTATTTTAAATATTACCGATGCCAAAATAAGAATTGCAAATTACCTATTAAAAATTACCTAATCAGGATCAAATAAAGAAAAATTATATGAAAACATACCATGGCTACTTAGTGACTTAATTTCAGCATAAAAATATTGCTGAAATGATAACACGGATTTGTGGAGCTTTTTAATGGGATAATGTTGCTACTACTAAAAAATGCTATCATCTTTTTCACCTGTAACAAAATTGCCAAAATAAAACAGACATGTGTTCATTTCTGCAATTGTATGGGTTGGCGTTTCGCAAAACTGAAAAAAATATGAGCGATATATCTGCAGTAATCTAGCTTTTAATGTCGCTATCAATATATGTGTATAACCACCGCTGCCAGCACAAACACTGCTAATAAACTATTACAAATTATCTGTAAATTAAATGATAAATACGGATAAAATGAAGGCGACATAGAAAATATAGAGTGAACAAATAATTTGTTACAATATAGCACTAGTTTTGCAATATACTCTTAAGTCCATATGACATTATCTAGTTTCTTATATAGTTTCCGATGCAGACACAAACTACATAGTGTCATACACACATGTAGAAAATGATATAGTAGTATATAGACGGAATAATAATAAATTCACTTAACAATAACAACACCGTAATACACAATGTTAATTTTCCATTAAGAAATAGTTATACAGTTTGATATATCAATTCTTATATATAAAACGACATAGGAAACTAGATAATGTCATACAGGCTTTAGACAATGCGTGTGAATATTAATGTTCGTATCTCATATACTGGGTGCGGCAGAAATAGCTCACATATTTAAAAGGTGGATTGAAAAAGAATAGTACGAGGTATCACCAAAAGCTATTTATTTCTCAGATAAGTAATAAATTTTTTTACTTTAAGATTTAAAAATTATACCGTCCAAATGGTGGCCTTGACGGCCGATACACGATTTGGAAGCGTTATATCTACATTTGAGAAAAATAAACTAGTGATACCTAGTACTATTCTTTTACAATACAGCTTTTATATATGGGCGTTATTTCTGCGGCACCCAGTACAAAGCGAAGTCAATGTTTTGAAGCCACCTATCATTCATTTTATTGAGCCTTCACAAAAGTGGGAGTCGTGCGTTCAAGGTGCGTTTTTATATTTTTGAATTCATAATTTAATTGCTGTATTTTAAGTTTTTTCAATTAATTGTAATCTTCAGAGAATTATAAATCAGCCGGACGACGGTATTTTGTATTTATATAAATATATACTTATATAATTGTTTCTTTCTAGATGCTCTGTTCGATGGTTCTGGTGATCGACGGCCTGCCCCTATATGGGCGGGAGCGCGGCCCCAGCGACCTGATAGCAGGAGAAGCCTTCCTCTCGATGCTGATGGGCTCCAGGACGCACCGCTCGCGCTATAAGGAGGCCGCGGTGGAAACAACAACAACCACCCTCGAATACACACCAACTACACTGGTGACCGAAACGGAGCTGCCATCCACGCAGCAACCCCCAAGTGATAACATTTTAATAAACCAAGTCAATAACAATTTAGATAGTAGTAAACAATCCAGTGAATCTGACAGTGCCAGCAGGAGCGACGGCGGTACGGTGATATCTGTGCGCGTATCCTCATCGGTGGGAACAGCGGCGGCAGCGCACAACCCACCGCCCCATTTAGTAGCTGACGCGAGTAAAAGCGAGTTCAACGTGGACGAGGGCGAGCCCATAACACACAACGAGCCACCCTATGAAAACAAGAACTACTACCCCAGAGATCAAAATCGAGCTCGCTCCGTCTCCTACAGCACCGTTGTGCAAACCATTCCCGGTCTGCACAAATCCTGGACGAGCAAAAAGAACGCCACCGTAATCGATGCTGGTGCTAAACCACAACCCCCCGCAGGATCAGTCGCTGAAAGCATGGACTACTACGTGACAAGCAAATACAATCCATCAGACTACAACGAGAGTTTAGAAAAACGATCCTCTTCGCGCTACTACGAGCCAACAGAAAGGAATTGGGGTTTACCCGAGCGTAGCTATGCCCCAAAACCTTACACCCCTGTAGTATATGGACGTCCAGAGCAAAACTACGAAGTAGACGAAGCTGTGAGCGTAGAAACAAATGGACGCGCACACGGTATCCAACCAGACAATAAAAACAAAAAGGATGACAACCAAAAGGTTGGCTATGTAGTTGAGGGTCGCAACTACCGTAAATACCGCGTGGAGGAACGCACCTCCGATGGCTTTATTGTTGGAGAGTACGGGGTTGTAAGCCACGACGACGGCTCTTTACGTGGCGTGCGCTACACCGCCGACGGCACCATCAGCCCCCGCCTCATCTACGACGCCTTGATGAAATTCTTGTCATTGTGATTTGCTCAACTTGTACTGATTACTCCTAGTTCCTCGACGAACCCACCACTCGGCCTATTTTAAAGCACGTTAAAGTAGTGATCAGAGTGATACGATTGCTGCCCTCTTAAATAGTGCGCGTGCTCCGCTCGGACGATTATTTAGCTTTTTCTCTTACGACAATTTGCTCATGAGGTTCTACTTTTATTTAATTTAATCTTAGGTGTTATCATTATTATTAATGCAATATTGATTTTTGCAATATTATTTGTAGCTAATTTAGCATCCCCCTTTTGTAATTTTAATAATAAAATAATATATCGCATGTGTACACAGTTATTTTTGTTGTTTCCCGGAAATGGATTAAATAATAATATGACAATTTAGTTAATTGCACCGTAAAACTTTAGCAACACACTGTGTCGAATCATTTCTTATTCGCAATATTTCGTATTATATATATATATATATATATGGTATGGATGTTGGTTTAACTCCATGAAACTCCATGTATACTAATAAAATAACACTTACGTTGTTGTGAGATTCAAATGTTTTTATTTTTCCACCGGAAGCATTTCGATGTAGTACTGTGTTATTAGACAAATAGTAGTGTTATAATAATATATATTACCATACGTTACGATATTAATTATTACGATACGTTAAAAAAAATATTTGAAACTCAAAACAATCTGTATTTCATAAAAATGCTTCCAAATTATTCAGCACAGTGTATTTCTAAATGTTTCAAAATGTAATTACTTTAAAGTTTTGTACAATTCTATAATAACGGTGAGTACTAGGTTTAGACATCAAGAATAATAATGTATCACATTAAACACATAATGCTTGAAGCTTCTTTTTATTTTGAATTATAAAGAGTAGCTATAAATATATGATGTAATTTTATATTTTAATTTGAAACCGGACGTATGACATAACAATATATGAGTATTCGGTCTTCTTTCGATAAGGAATGTACCACTCTGTTTAATGCTATCTTGTAATTGAACTCTTATCGTATATGTTAAAAATACTGTCGAAGAAGCCTGTTTCAATTCGAAGACTCCTAATGACTTAATACATCTACCGTCTTATCTTTGTGAGTTACCTGCCATATGCACATCCTGCGGGAAGAAAGTTTGCTACTTATGGCGATAAGCGGTATCCCCGAAACAGTTACTGAGGATGAAGTTCTGCGTGACAAAAGAGAACAAGGCTTCCCCACCATTTCGGCCCACCGTATGGGCCAAAAATCCAAACTTAAGTTGATCCGCATAATGATGGTGGTGTTGCATTGGCAACACCACCATCATTAGTCATTGGACTCCGTCGAGAAAAGAAATTTTCAAGCTGGAAAACATAAGCTCATTCCACCTAGTCATGGTAGAACTGAAGTGTATGTGCCCCTAAATCTGGAAATGCCACAGCTGACAAACATTCTGGCACTCATCTTCAAACTACCTGCATAAAATGCGCATACCCAATTTAACGGTGCAATAATACACGCGAAACACATCCCACAATATTTACGAAAGCCACACAGCCCACTATCCCGGCTGCACCAAATTCTCCAAGCCAAGCCACTCGGGGCACTCCCTTTCGTGCACACTACAACTCCCACCGCGTCTAAGACATCTTTTGCCCTAAGGTGCCGCCCCTAAAACACCCGCAGCGATTAAGGCATCCTTTGCCCCACAGATTTCTTCAGCCCATAAGGAATTCTGCACTTCGGCCATCCCCAATGACTCACAAGTAGCCAAATAATTTCATCGATTTTAAAATGAGCCAGGGAGTCACTGCTGAAGCACAAAACTTGCTAATATAGTTGAGTGTTAAGTATATCACTATCATATCCACCATACCCTAAAATGCATGCACACCAAAACACTGGTCCGGAACACAGTCCGATAAACAGGATTGAGACCTAGACCAGTATGACTTCATGTTGGTCTTCGAAACTCACTTCCACTCTAACGAACGTTGTAAAATACTAGCTTACAATCTTTTTCGAAGGGATAGTTTAGGCGTACCAAATGGGGTACAGTAGTGTATGCAAGAAGTGTACTGGATCATGCACCGCTCGATTTGCTGCTGCTGGACAGCCTTTTTTGTCCTGTGAGGAAGAAATCTTCAAGAGATACCCAGGCTCCACTATCGCCTCCTGGTGTTAGAGACATGGGTAGGGTCGGATCACCCCGGATTCTCCCCAGTGGCCTACCGATTAAAACCATCCTCACGTTCTGTCACAAGGAGCTTGCCCGCCAAATTAGGGCACTTTAAGATGGAGCTCTGGTGTTTGAATATCCGCGAATTCGCGCCCTTTGCGTAGTGGGGTTAGGAGTAAAAAGAATGTAGGGGAACAACGAGTGGGGTGATTGCTAGAATCATATCAACTAAATAGGCGTTTCGGTTTCGCGAGGTTGTACACATGCCCATACGTTTTAAATATGTTAGTAGAGCCTATAATTTAAAAATGTGCAATATTATTTAAATAAGGTAATTTATTTATGTTTATTTTATATTATCTCCTGACAGTAGCACACAAAGGAAATTAACACAATTATCATCGTTACTCCATTATTTTTCAATATGGCCGCTAGTTTAGTATGGCATTTGTGATAATTCGTATAATTAATATACTTACAGCCTAAAATTTGCACCTCTATTCTTTATGCATCTAACTGACAAGAAAAGCTTTCCGTTTTTATTATGTCTCGGCATTATCAAAGGCAACAAGTAAAAAAGTGCAATTAAATATACTTATCAATGATGTAAATTAACAAATCGCACAAGTAGTATCGAAATAGTAAAAGGAATCCGCAACATCCCTGCCGCAACTATGAATTCGAATCATGCGACACGAAGCCAAACGAACGAGCCGAAGCATAAAAGGGGGTGGTGCGTATTAAACGTAGTGGGAATCAACGAGAACGGTGGGCAACTCGCGGCTTCGATAATTTTACTGGTAAATAATCGCAAACATGGTTGTTTTATTATTGCAATTATATTCTTATTATTTATCTTACAGTGTTCAAAATTTAAATATCGGTAAAATAAACCTAACAGAAAGTTTTTTAGGTTTTAGATTCTCAAAATATTGCACGTGGTCGAAGATATTTCGAATCGCGAAGATGCATTAATTTGTAATACTTATGAATTAATTTAAAAAAAAATTAATACAAAAATTGAAAAAGTAATTCCTAATAACTTTTATAATTTACTTTAACTTTACACATACACAAATTGGAACAAATTTCTGCAATTGAATCATCTCTAAATCGAAACTAAATTTATTATTGGATTAATTATCGCTCGCTCTCAACGAGCAATAAAACCCATTAGTATCCCCCTAAATTACAGATTTATTTATGTATTCACGGCCTTCAATTTTTATTCAGTTATTCCTAATTATTAATATACAAAATTGTTATTGTCTATATTTATTTACATTTTATCCTAAACAAAACCTTCTCCCAGTGATTGTACAAAGGACAAGGCAACGGTCCCTAATAAAGCTCCTTGCACGGTCTCGCGTTAGTCAGTTAGTCGTGTCTCTTTGTCTTGCGTGGAGGTTGTGTCTTCTCAGTTCTGGAGGTTGTCGTTAAAATTGTACCTAACGACGGCAATTGCAAATTTCTAGACCACTTCCCAGTTCTTGTCAGCGTCTATCATTAATGCCGCAAGACTCGTGGCGTCGGTCCTTCTTCCCCCAGCTCGAGCCACCTGCCTGTCCTTTCTTTGTGTCCTCTATGGCATCTGTATGTATGTTCTGGCCTTTCCTATCCGGTGTTAATAGGTTTGGAACACACCGTCCCCGTCAGTGGTTGCGCCAGCCAGAGGTCGACTTCTCTGTGATTTCTGTTTACCAGTTGAACTCTCTGGGGAAAGAACTGTCTAGCCCATTTTGCCCGTATTATCCTTATGGTATATAGTGGACTCTCGACACTGTTGCAAGCAACCTACGCTTCTTCTCGGTTGGCCCATCTATATTTGACAACAGGCTTTCCAGTGCCGCTTCTGTCTTAGCCGCCTACTCGGCTTCCCTTAGCACCTGGACTGTGTATTTTTTGTTTGTGTTTCCATTATAGTACCAAGGCAATTTATCTGACTTTTTATCTGGAATGATTTTTCCATCATAGTGACATCGGTGATATACTCGACATATATCCTATTCGAAGAGACTTCTGTTTTGGCCACAGCAATTTTAAGCCCAATGCCCATCATCCAGTCTGCCATAGCTTCCATTGCCTCCTTGGTGTTTCTTACCGTGGCCTGAAAGTCCAGCCCGCGGACGATCAGGGCCATGTCGTCCGCGAATGCCACGGCTGTTATATCATCCGGAAATAATATTCTGGGTGCGTCGTCGTATGCGACGTTCCACAGGGGTATTTGGCCCTCATAGCGCGTTTGTACGCCATGTGCCATGTAGGTCACTTCTCGATTACTGAGATATCCTTCGATAAGCCTAGTTAGCGATTTAGGAATTTCCTTTTTCCTCAATGCCTGAACGATGGTCGCCTATGGCAGTGTGTTGAATGAATTCCCTATGTCCATGGTAACCATAAAGCAATACCTCTTGGTTAGCCATGTTCCCCGGTTAGCCTCGTCCACCATCTACCGGACTTCAAGGAGGTCACTTTTTGATTACTGAGATATCTTTCGATAAGCCTAGTTAGAGATTTAGGAATCCCCTTTTTCCTCAATGCCTGCACGATAGTCGACCATGGCAATGTGTTGAATGAATTCGCTATATCCATGGTAACCATCATGCAGTACCTCTTGGTTAGCCATGTTGCCCGGTTAGCCTCATCCACCATCTACCGGACTTCAAGGATAGCGTCTGTAGTGCATTTCCCCTGGGTGAAGCCGAACTGCATCCTGTGGAGCTCACCAGCTGCTCTGTGAGACTGGCCGTTATGAGCCTTTCTAAAAACTTCACAATGCCGTCAAGAGGGCAATGCGAGCTGTTAGTCCGTTGCTGGTTTCCTGGGTTTAGGCAAGAGGACCAGCTTGACTGTCTTAAATCTCATAGGAAAACGGCCCGTTTAAAGATCGGCGTTTGTAACCTTACCCAGAATTCCCGGTAGTTCTGGTCCTGCTGCCTTAAGTATCTTATTTTATAAGATATCAGGGCCAGGTGCCTAGGCAGTTTCATTGTAGTTGCGAGCACGTCCACCTCACTCCATTCTGGTTGGTCTCCGCGCTACCTTGGTCTCCCAGCTCTGTGATTATATTTGGGTTTAACTTTCGGTCCGGTGGGAAGAGGGTTACCTCCACCAGCTTCACACCTCCACGTACCGTCGCCTCAGGATCAGCGTTACGATTTTCTTAATCGCCAGCCTGTAACGGAGGCACCATGGGTCATCCTCACCCCATGCTGCCGACTTTACGTTCAGATCGCCCGTCACTACGAACATACCGCTGCCGCTCTTACTGTTTGGGGAAAAGCAGCAATAATTGTAATGTTCACACGATCCTCCACGCGTGTGAACCATGGGACACGATGGACCCATTGTGGTCGTGTAGGGTCTTGATGGGTACGTCCCCTGTGAGCCCATCCGTCGCCCACGAGCGGTCGAGGTTTGAGTTATTTGGCTGACTGACCAGGGTCGCAACGGTTCTGATAGAAAGTGGAGATTGGAGGAGCATCCAATAGAATATATGAATTAATCCGTGTGAAAGCATCGTCGTGAATCGGGCAAAACAATAAAGTGAAACCAAATATCGCCATTTTGTCCATTGACTTTAATTCCATAGTTTTAATAATTTGAGGAATGCAATACTTACTGGGAGAATCCTTCGGTGTACGTGTGAAAAACTGTGGTATATTTGTCTGACCCCCTCTTTTTATTATGAAGGTTTCGGTCTCCTCCCCTTCTATTCTTACTGATCTGTTCTGTCTCCAGTATAGCTTCTACATCGACTACCTTGTTTTTCAAAATTCTTATTAGTTCGGTGAATTTTACATTGTCGAATGATAATTGATAAAGCATAAGTATACATATTATTGTTGATCAAAATTATTTTGCAATCGTTGTAGTTTGGTCCGTTGTAGTTTGGTGCAAACTTCTAAACTAACACCATTCCCCACCATAATAGAGCGACCATAAAAATTAATCCTAAAACAATAATATAATTAATAATACAAAACTAAATTGGGAAAACTATTCACTAATTTATTAACAACTATTCTTAATCATACTCTTCGAAGACTATCTGGAGATCGGTAGTGCCCTTAGTCTTGAAAATATATAAACTAAGAAATGCAGCGATGGCTCTGGCATTATCGGTCTGATTTAATACCACTCTATCAACAATCTCAAAGCTATCCAGCGGATGGCGTGTCTTGCCATCACCGGCACTATGAGAACAATGCCCACAGCAGCTCTTGAAGAACTGTTATGTCTACAACCACTCGACCTTCTTATAAGGGAGACTACAGTAAAAACAGCATTAAAGCTATCCTCACTCAACCTGTGGCATGATAAAGGTAGAATCATTGGACACAGGAGCATACTGAGTGAAGCTATCAAACTAGACCCCCTCATAGAAGGTAAGTGCGACAGAATTCTACCCAAATACAGTTTTATCAAACACTTTCAGACCATCATCACAATGGATGGTATCCCACAAGGCGTCAACATAACCATGTATACTGATGGATCCAAAACTAAGACGAGAGCTGTCTATGGAATATTCTCACCAGAACTCGATCTCAAGATAAGTGCACGACTTGGAAGACTCACGTCAGTCTTGTAAGCTGAATTAACAGGAATACTAAAGTGTGTTCAAATTTTAGCTGAACGGAATATTAAGGATAAACATATCCAAATACTCACCGACAGCAAATCAGCTCTAAATGCACTAAATGCCAACACATTTGTGTCGAAAGAGCTATATTCATGTCTACTATAACAAACTGGAACTCTGCTGGGTAAAAGGACATAGTGGCATCAAGGGGAACGAAATAGCAGATGAACTTGCCGGGAAGGGATCCTTACATCCTCTAACAACCCAAGAGGGCAAGCAATCAAAGGTAGTAATTAGCCAACCTTGTAAAATTGCAGCCACGGCCCGTCTTAACTTATCTAGAACTAATCTGAAATTATTGACAAACATCCTAACTGGCCACTGCCGGCTAAACAAACACCTACACATGATGGGTCTGGTGAACAGCCCGTTATGTAGAGGGTGCAATGAAGAACTAGAAACAGCAGAGCATGTATTATGCCTCTGCCCAGCTCTAGTAAACACTAGGCATTTAATACTAGTGGAGTGCTGGCCTAGTATGGTCAGCATTGGCAGCTCCTCACCCGCCAGAGTTTTGCAGCTTGTACGCAAAATTGACTGGTGGGACGAGTGAGCAGCCTTAAAGGGAGGTTTCACAATGGGCCCATTTTGAGGCCTAAGTGTCTGTAGCTATGCTATCATCCAGTCTGCTATCCAGAACTATCCAGAATACCACTCTATGAGTAATTAACAATAATTTCTTCTACTTCTTATCGTGCCCTATCCGTTGCGGACGTTGGCTATCAACATAGCTATGCGGACTTTATCTGCCGCTTGGCGGAATAGTTGGATTGATGTTAGTCCGAACCATTCTCGCAAGTTTTTAAGCCAAGAATGCCTTCTTCGGCCTGGGCCTCTCCTCCCATCTACTTTGCCCTGTATTATGAGTTGGAGAATTCGGTACTTGCTGTTTCTCATCACATGGCCCAGGTATTCTAGTTTCCGCTGCTTGATGGTGTTTTGTACTTCCTTCTCTTTTCCCATTCTTCTGAGGACTTCCAAGTTAGTAACGTGTTCTATCCATGATATTCTGTGAATACAATAATTTAACTATTCGTATCACAACAATTTTGTAGAAAATAATTTAAAAAAATTAGGCGGAGGTATATACTACCTCTGTTTATACATGGCATGTCGCATTATGTGTCAAAGTTTTCAAAAGTAACGTTAGAATCACGGACTGGAATTTAACTCGAGATTATTATTATTATATGCTTTATATAACATAGCCTAAGTGTTTTAATCATTTGTTCATAAGTTTCTACTGAAATGTTCGATATCAGGCTATGAAATGCTAAGTTAACATCGTTATACATCTAACAATATAATCGCGGGTTATAATCGGCTGCTCGCCTTTATACAACCGAGTCTTAAGCTCAAATATCAATAATAAATTTCAAGAACTGATCGGACACTGCTTACTAACTTTTTTACGTTTAGTTGCCGAATACAACGTTTGTGACGTTCCACAGCTTAGAAAAAATAATTTTAAATAAATTGTAATGGATCGATTTTTATTAGGGTGAGTGTAATAAATAATCTGTCCTTTTTTATGAATCCAATAATGGACGATTTTTTAGTCAGATTATAATTTATTTATTTACAATAGAAATGTTTCAAAATAATAGATATGCAACATTTATCAACACTGGCGGCAGGATGCCAAGTTCATACAGCCATCTCACAAATGTTAGTTTTTGGAGAAAATAAATAAATACATTTCGTGGCTTATAACATTTATTTACAAATGTTGTCTAATTTATTACCGAGATCGATAATAAGAAAAAAATATTATATTTATACTTTCCAAACTTTCCGGAAAACGTTTTAGTTATAATTCTCAATCATTAATTCCAACAAGAAATATATCATCGATTCCAATCTCTGCGTACTCGCTCCTTAACTTAATTTTTATTGGGGTGGTTGATATTTCTGAATAACTACAAAAAAAGAAGAATTTGTACCTCGTTCCTGTTCGGCGGTAGTCTTTAATGTCAAGGACGATTTGTCCTGCACATATTATATATATATTCATTTACTCTTGCACACGCCCGGCACAAGACCAGGGGGACCGGTTCGAATTGCCCCCGTGTGCCGCGCGATAATCGCGGAAAAATGCGCAGGAATCTGAAACGCGGACAGCAACAAGAATACACACTGCCAACAGGAATTTCCCCAGCAGGACGCTATATTTTATAATGTCAACAAATCTGAAAAAAAAAACGTAAATCAATACCAAGGAAATATAATTATGAATGTTTACAAAATGTTCATCGAATGTTGTATTCAACAGGTTTGATCGGAATATATTGTTACTGTAAATATAATAAAATTAGCAGTTTTTAAAAGTTTTGTAATTAAAGTGAAAAAGTTACGAATTGATTATATTTACCTTAATTAAGCGACATGCCTTTTGCAGCTAATAATGTACGGTGGGCAATATATAAATGAAAAATAGTTACGAATGGACCCGCAAAACTAGTTACAAAATCAAAACGACAATAGCATAGTTGCGTCTATAAGGCACCTTACACGATCAATATTACTGTCAATATTTTAGAATAATGACAGTATTACTGTACGATAATATGTTTAAATTTTCACTATTTTATAATATTGACAGTATTATTGATCGTGTAATGTATAGAAATGATGGAATGAAGAGAATACTGATGTTTATCCGGAAAATTGATTACTTGATAAATATAAAAGGAGGATTGAAGCAAATATTGACGGTACTAGGTTTGACAGTATTATTGACCGTGCCTTTATATGAAAAGTTGCAACTGCATAGTTCAGTACTCGTGTAATGCTGGTAGATTTTCATTACAGTTGAAGGTTCTTTTGAACCTTGGTATAAAGTACATTGCATTTACTGCTAATCTACGTGCACTATTTATACATTTCACGTAGGAAAACTATATTGAATTTTACTTGTTCTTCCCTGAAACTGATTCTTCGTTAACATTGGTCGAATGCCGACTTCTTATAGTGAAAGGTTGTTTGATTGAGAAGCAACATGTTTTTAGAAATAATTTCATTATGTCTATGTTTTTGAGATGTCTCAATTGGAACGCTAGATACATTTATATTCTTCGCCATGTATTACTTTACCTTCTCATTCGAATAATATATGTATTAAAATTTAATTTAATTAAATACTTATTAAATATATAAATCGATATTTAAATAATAATCTAAAAATGCGACAAATCAGTTTCAGATTCTTAAATAATAAGTTTCTTTACTATTTGTCAATATAAATAAGAGAATTGTAATTACAATAAAATTAATATAATTTCTAGTGTAGCTACCAACAAATAAATTGCTTCTTTTCTCCTTTCCACCGCGAGTTTCTTAGCTATGTTTATCTATATTGGAATCAGACATTTTTCTGGTTGTTTCTGCCAGGAAAGGTTAATTTAACACTGGATCTGAGAAAAAAATATAAAACTGGGAAACATTCGAGACAATTGAATATATTCTAACTAACATTTACAATAAATCAAATTAATAGTTTTTCAATGTCAACAAATAAAAACTTTTTCAATTATTAGCCGATATGGAAAAAATTACTAAATGTTTCATATATCATTATATTCGAAATGATTCGAATTGATATTTTTTATGATACCTGTAAATTACTTTTTAACGGCTCTTTTTATGAACGCAGCGATTATAAAATGCCGACATTATTAACTCCAAACAAGTCTCATTTAGCATTCTGCACATTTTTCTCGTCCGCTAATTAATATTATTACAGGCGTTCGATAATAATTTATTGGAGCAGTGTGTAACGAAAGAGGGAGAGAGAGGACAAAAGCTGTAAAGTCGTTCTCACGCGTCGCCTGCGTGATAATAGCGACAACAACAACGGGAATGGCAACTTGTCGTGAGTCACATTTCCTTGCTACGCCTATGCTTAAGACAAGAAACCTGATTTGTGTGTTATTAGTACGATTGTGTATGTGGATCCATTAATGTATGGTAATTAATTGAGAAACCGTGTTGGGGATGGATTGTATGCAACTTTACACACCATAATTGAAATTATTCGCGCCTACTGGTAGTATTATTTAAAACCCTAAAAGGCACCTTACACGGTCAATATTACAGTCAATCCTAGTACTGTCAGTATTTGCTTGAATCCTCCTTCAATATTTATCAAGTAATGAATTATCCTAATAAACATCAGTATTCTCTTCATTCCATCATTACTATACCTTACACGTTCAATAATACTGTCAATATTTTAGAATAATGAACATTTTAAACATGTTATTGTACAGTAACACTGTCATTATTCTAAAATATTGACAGTATTATTGATCGTGTAAGGTGCCCTTAAGGGATAGGAAACTAAGTAAAGAGTATTCTATTAGTGCTTGCCAGAACACCGTTTCCTACGTGATATACATATAATAACCAGGTAAGAATTCAACTAAAGAAAATATTGCGAATAAATGTTGATGTTATATTATCAGAACCTTTATAAGAAACATATTACATACTAAACAAACAATATTCCCACAGGTGGTTTCAGAATACATCTTAACCATTGCAATCACATTTATTCTAAATACACAATTGAACCAAATAACAAATATTCCAAGAACGTAATTATAATATACTACCAGAATAATTAATATATCTTGTACATGTTTTCTTCTTGTAAAAGTTCAATCATCCATTCCAGCCCGTCTTCATGAAACTGCATGAAGGCGGACTGGAACGGATGCATCTATTCTCATCGTTCATCTCACGACATTCAATCAATAAATGCTAAACATAATCCACTTAATGTACGGATTCTTCTTACATCACTCATCATTACTTGTTCTTTTATTCCTCATTTCAATATGGGAACCGTGGTAAAACCTTCTCTGTGGTTCCTGAAATAGATGTTTTGGACGGGCTTCCAAGACGTTTTGGTTTTGCTTCCTTTAAATCTTTGATGTTTGCCCTAATTTATCTCTTACATTTTTTTGTTGTCCTATGAGGTGAAATCTTCGAAAGACACCCCACACTTTGGCACCACCACTAGAGTCGGCAGGCGGTAGTGTCGGCTTCACCCGGCGTCTTGTTGGGGGCGCCTACCGACTAAACCAAAACTCACGTTATGCCACTAGGGACTTGCCCGTCTCAGAGGCACTTTAAGCACCCTAGTACCATCTCGCGTCATTTGGTCAATCTTGTCTCTTGTCGTGCCTTTTTTTGTTCATGATCGTGTTCGTCAGTTGTTGTCTGGATGACTGTATTTCTTACGCATTATCGCTTCTGTGAAAGTGGCCACCGCCTGCCAGTATGTATCGGACTCCAGCATTGCTTTTCCCAGTTGGGTTGGGGTGTTGATTGTTCCGTAATTGATCGCTAGTGCAATCTGGGACCATATTTGGCATCTAAAAGGGTGGAGGCCACGTCGTCAGTCTCGTCGCCGCAGTACCTGCACGTTGAATTGGCCGCCTTGTCAATCCTGTGCAGGTAACTTCGGAATGGTCTGCGTTAACAATGGTTCATGTGGCCGTATTATCTCCTCATCAGAAGTGCCAGTTGGAGCAATAATTTCCTCGTCTATCTAGCGTTTTAGGTCTCTTCCCATCTCTTCTACCACTTCATAAGACTGTAGCCTCGTTCCTCTTTCTGGGCAGCATCTGATTCTCCGTCCGTAGTTCGTCGGTACAGTCTGGCCCTTTCCTCCAGCAGGTCGGCTGGGACAGACGCCGCAAGGACCTCTACGTCTGTGGATCCTGTAAGTGCGAATAATACGCATCGCGCTGGTTTACAGTGCCCTCCGTAACAGGTCCGCGCTTCTTCTCGTTTTCTCCACCTCTCACCAGGCTGGAGCCGCGTATAGGAGCTTGACTCTCGAGCACCTAGGAGGCGTGGATGGTGTTTGCCTCCATAATGGTCCCCATGTACTTCCCCTTTATGGGGTGGTATGGGTGGCTATAGTACAGATCCTTGTGCGAACACCCCCCGTAACCTCAAACATTAAACGTGCCTCCGGCGCCCTCTTGGATGCCGCCGCGGTCGCTATGGTAGTCTTCCACCAGCCTGTGGAACCTGTTGAACGCGTTAGTGCCGTCCAGCGCGACCATCATGCAGTGCCTTTTTCGTCCTTCAGGTCCCTTGTTTGGCCTCTTGAACCAGGCTCTTGAATACTAGGATGGTGTTCGTCGTGGATCGGTCTCTTCTGAAACCGTATTGGTTGTCGTGTAGGCCAGCCAATGTCTCGAGGGCCTCTGCAATACGGTCCAGGAGGTAGAGAGAGCGATACGATGGGTTTCTTTGGTGGCTTTCTCGGCTTCAGGATGATGACAAATTTGGAGGTTTTGTACCGTTTACCGTTTTAGGAACATCGCGGTTTTCAGGCCTTTATTTGCATGTGTGGTACTTTCGCCGGTGAGTTGGATGGCGACTGTCTGTATAACTTCATTGGAGTGGTGTCAGGACCCGGAGCCTATTTGTTTGGAAGGTTGTTTATAACATGGAGCACTGTGTCCTCCTCCAAGTGCGGTGTAGCGTCTTGTGGCGACCTCTTCCTTCTCTTGGAAGATGTTTATTGGGGAGTAGAAGAGGCCTGTGACTATCGTTCTTACCCCTCCGGGTACGGAAGATTCCGGGCCAGACAGGCGAGCTTTGATATTGCGCATTACTATTCTAGCGGAGGCCCCACGAGTCTTCTTCGACCTCCCTACATAGTTTTGCCAATAGGTCTTTTGGCTCTACTCTATCACCCGTACGTCCCATGTACGTCTTTTTCCATACATGCTTAATTGGGGCTTCAACTGCTTTGACTGGCTGTACTTGCCTCCTTGTGCGGTTTGTCTCTAGTCGTGCTGCCGAAACCTTTTCGCACCACCAGTACAGTTTCCTCCATCTCTCGTTGGCGGAAGCCTTTGTTGGAACGGCACAAATGCAAGCTTCATACAGTCTCAAGTTTATGCCTTCCGCCATATGGTTAGGGTCGGTATATGGAAGTCGTTCGTAATTCGCCAGCACTGCCCAGCATGTCCTGGTCCATTCTCTCCGGTGCCCATCGCCTTGTTCGGGAGGAGGGGAATCAGGTTGGCGGGTCTTGTGGTTGGGGGCCGCGGCTCCTCTACCAGGGCGGGTGTGGAACATGACGTAGCGGTGGCCGCTGAGCAACACGCGCCAGTACTGCACCATTCCCAACAGTTGTACTGGCGCGAGGGTTATGTCGCTATGGGATTTCGACCCACCTCAAACAAAGGTCGGTATCCCCCCGAATTGAACACTGTCTGATCAAGTGCAGCGGTCAGAATCATGGCCAGTTCGCTCCGTGCACCGGTGGCCTTGGATTCCCATATCACAGAGTTGGCGATGTTCTTGTAGCTCGCTCCAGCTCACGGAGCCATCCTCTAGCCGTTTAGCGGTTGCAATTCGGCGAGAGGTAGTAGGAGAATATGGTGTATCCCGGAAACTTGACCCACGCGATTCTCTCGTGGGTGAAAAGTGGTACGTGACTCGCACATGAGTGTTGCTCAGGACTTTGATGGCGACATCTCCCATAGTTTCGTCTGTCACCACGATTGATCAATACGGTTTGCCTCAGCGAGGATCACGTACCCCTCAGATGTGATGTTGGTGATGACCCTTGTGCTATTTCGAGCCAGTCTGGGCGCGCCGACGCTGCAGGGTTGGGTATTTCCCGGCATTACGGCTTGTATGGCGGCTTCCACATCCTCCTTGGTAGCCAGGATCTAGCCAGGGCCCCGGGGGCTTTTTCCGCTATCGCGGCATAGAGGACATCAGCCTTCACGCGGATTCCGAAGTGTCCGTTCTAGAATTTGTTTGTTGCTTCCCAGCTGTCTTTTCCTCTGTCCCTCACCACCACCAGGATACCAGGGCCCGTAAATTGGTGCTCAAGGATTTTCTATTCATCTATCCAGCGGGGAGATCGTTGTGAATTCTGCTCTATATCGGTCGGTCTGCGTTGTCTCTCCGATCTCACATGGTTGGGGATAGCACCGGTAAAGCGTTTTTTAAGTTCGTATCGTCCTTGGTGTCACAGGACATGTAGTGGTTTGTCCACGTAGTTTTGTTCGACAGCCCACCACAGTTTTGCACCTCTACTGTTCTAGTTATAGTCTCCACTTTCCCACTGCCAGCGAGCTTATGGACAAGACTGCCCATCTTTCTTCCGCGGGTCACCGCGCGATTGTTACCATCCACCTTCCAGATTACCGGAGTGTCTACCGTGAGCGCCCTTGATCATAAGGACTCTCTGGAAGATTTCCCGGGGCCAGACATCTTTGAGTATTTCGGTCGCCTCCTCGTACGTATTTACGGCGTTAAAGGCCTTAAGTTGGCTGCCCGTACTGTCGGTGTTTCGCTGTTACCTTTTGTCTTGATGTTTTCGTATGCATCCAGCCGCCCCTTCATATGTTGAAGCTGGTGGCCCATTTTCTTTTTTTCTGACTCTAGGGCCTCTACTTGCGCCCATAGGGCCTGCTCGTTGGTATATGGAGTTAAATCGAGCAGATTATCGGTGAAGCCCGGTATACTCTCGTATACTTTTCATACCGCAAGCGACTGTCTCTCAGCATGCTTTGAGTGGGCACGGTGGGTCGTCCGGCGATGAGGTCGCTTCCTGCTTCCTCCCGTCCTTCTGCGCTGAAGGGCTGTGTGTCTCCTTCAGGAACTAATCGAGCATTTACTCTCAGCTGTTTACCGTTCTGGATAAACTGGTCTGATATTCAATATACAGACACATTGCTGCTTATACATTATTTATCCTTATAACTAAGTTACACAAATATAAAAATGCTATGGTTAAAACTGCAACACAAACAGACTACTGTTAATATTTTATTAATGCACACATCTTTTGTTGAAACAATGTTCATTGAATTAGCTGTGTTCGTGAACAATTAAGAAAAGTTCGCATGTAATAATACAATAAGTGTAATTGTTCAAGTTAAAGTATGCATATAAATTAAAGAAAAAAAGCAATATATGTAAATATATAGAAATATATATAAATATATATATATATATATATATATATGTATATATATATATATATATATATTAATACTATCAATATATAATATGTTAATTTTATCAGCTTTGAGGTAACAGATGGATCCTTGTACCTCCTCCTTCCTGCAGATAAAGAGACCTGCCGACACTTCATCCTTGAATTCGTCAAGATTTATTTCCGATTTAATGAAAAAGCAACTTTTGTGGGGTCCGCAACACAAACATCAATGATCACCTCACATATTTTATTAAGACTCTAAATGAACGAAACTTGGATCGGAAGTGGTCATTTTGGATTTTAGCATTTTGCCACGACCGCCGCCCCTTGAACGGTCAACGCCCGATCATTTAACTTGCACGGAGCAGAGTGTGTCTTAAGAGTGCCTTTCGCTTATCACTCTGGACTGGTACGATATTTACCGCTTCCGATGCGCATAATTCAACCTCGGCCCTTACAACCGGCGGCTCTTCTTCACATTTGTTGCCTACGTACCACCACGTGCCATTCACCTTACTACACAGTACATATTTGTCCTATCCACACTTTGCTTTCTCTCTCTTCCGAACCGCACCTCGTTTTTCACTTTTTCATATATCTTATTCTCAAACTTTTCTTCATCCACACTCTGTCCTACTCCTAGCTAACATCCACATCTCCCGTATGAGTATATCTTCCTAGCAGTCTCTTCAGAAAGTAGACCATATATTTCCACTCCATACAACAATAATGGTTTACACACGCGTCCCAAATAGAAGAGATGATGGGATGGTAACCTAGTAATAGCGTATGCGATCGCTATTACTATATTACCATCCCATCATCTCTTCTATTTTGTTGGCGCTATCCCCCGAGCTATCGTACTTGCTCACAGCCACTCCAAAAACTTCGTAAAATAACCTCTCGAGTCAACTCAAAGCCTAAATAATTAAGCCAATTCACTCTCTCAATAATTTTTCCTCCATTTCAACAATTCCCCTCTGCCCATCCTACCCTTACTTCTAAACATCATCCGTTTGTTTTTTACTCTTAACCCCCTCTTGTCTAGGTACCTTCACACCTCTGGCATCTCTTCCACTTAGCCACAAGTACTACACCAAGCGCATATGCTAATATCCATGCGTTGGTTTTTCCTACCACCACACCTTCTGCTTGCCCTCTGCACCTCTTACAACATACTTGTGTACATATTTAAGAGGAGAAGACTCAGCTTACTTACCCCTAGGAACTGAGTCATATGATGCTTTCGGATCCATAAATACCGCATACATTCTCCCTTTGCAGTCCAACACCTCCCCCGTCATTTTCATTATCGTGAAAATCTGCTCCCTCGTCCATTCCCTTACTAAACCCACCTTTTCCGGCAGTAAACCTTACCATTCTTATCGTTATCTTGTACCCGCATTCATTAACGTAACCCCCCTATAGTTTTATAGCTACGAGGAACATTTGTTGTTTTATTTGTGAATCTTTCTCCACATAATCTTACCACCTCTAAATTATCTATTTTATTTTATTATTTTTATAATATTATTTATTATCTCACTTCACATCATAATTTAATGTTTCCATAATATATAATAAAATATCTCTATCTCTGATTTAGCATTCTTATTATGATCTGGTTATTGTATAATATATAATATATATCGTACGAGTTTATTTAGCAATCATTCATGAAACTAAATGAAAGCTCCATCAGAACGCCAACTACCCAAGAGCGTTCTAATACTTTTATCGTAAAACCGCCGTCCATTAAATATAAAATAACGTTGGACTGTGTACACTGACTAATTAGTTTTTACTAAATCATTAAATATTGTTTAATTATAATTTATTATTATTATTTATTATTAGTATTTATTATTTAGTATTATTTATTATTATTTATTATTATTATTTATTATTGTTATTTATTATTATTATTTATTATTATTTATTATTATTTATTATTATTTATTATTATTTATTATTATTTAATATTATTATTATTTATTATTATTATTATTTATTATTATTATTATTTATTATTATTATTTATTACAAATTTAGAAACAATAATATACAATTAGACGCCTACAGAAATTCGTTGTAGATATTTATATATCTATGGTAGTATTGGTTGTATGTACACTACTGTATTAAAAGTTGCATATAGTATAGACTAACAGAAATGTAACAGCACTTACTTCATCTTCCTTCCCACAGATGTCGATATACTCCTTAAAGTTACATTTAAATTATAAACTAATAATTTACATTTTAAACCAAATATACAATAAATATATAATACTCTGAAAACTTTAAATAATTACACACCGTTCAAATGGTTTAGACGGAATTGAAAACAAAAATTAATTTGTTACATTTATAACAAATATCAAAATAAATGTAATAAACAGTTTTCAACTGAATTGCTAGCAACAAATCACCCGCATTTCTATGCACTTACCTATCTAGATGTTAGGTTGCCTAAGCAGAGATTTTAATGCGGTGGCCTACAGGTCGTTGTCCTCTAATGCTGCAGGAACGCGGAAACGCACTGCGGAAAGCAGGTTTTGTTATAAACAACCGTCGACGCTCACATTCTAAAATATTGTTAAATAGCAGCAGGAGAGCAGAAGTGAAAGTCGGTCCCGTGTTTAGTTAACAACATTTCTGATACGCGGCCTTATCTGGCCATGAGCATACGTTACCGCCTCCTAAGGCCTTATCTAGCAAGCGAAATGTGATTTGCAAATATTGCGCTATTGATTTAATTGTATTTCATTTAAAATATAACAAAAAGTACTGATTGTTTTTTTGTGACAATTAAAAATATGTAGCTAAATTTAAGCCGTCAATAATATAGACATTTAAATAATAATTATATATCACCATACAGATACAATCCAATTACAGGGTATACTAAACTATAATAGTTTTACAACAATATAAAAAAGTGCAAACATAATGATACAAATAAATATAAAACAATTAAAAATTAAAATTAAAATTATAATATGTATTGCAATGAGATACAAAATGATGTTTATGAAAATGTCCAAGCAATAATTAATCTGGTTGTAATAATCCGTCATGAAATTCTATGGAGGGTTACGATATAAATTAGTACTTACATTCTTTCTCCTAAACGATGCTGCTGACACATGGATGTAGGAATTCAGAATTATAAGTTATTATCGTTGATTGAAGTATTAGTATATACTTCAATCAACGCTATTATGAAGTATTTTATCCAAAAAAAATTGTTTTAAAAGTGGTTCTATATTTCTGTCACATATGAATGTGTTTTTTGTGTACGCCAAATAAACGTACATTTATATAAAAGTGATTCCTAAGTTTTCCAAATATTTGGACGATAAGACGATTGACAAGGCCAAACAATTTTCCATTCGCAGTTTTTAAGTGCTACATTTTCGTTGCGGACTAGTTTCTACGGTATATAATATTATTCATCAACGTATTATTATTAAATTAGAAGTTTCGTACCGATTTTTTGTGTGATAATCATAAAAATCACCGTTTATAAATCTATAAAGCTTCACTTGAAATGTATACGTAAAATTATAAGAAATACACGCCGATGTAGTGGAGTAACCCCGCTTTACATACGGGCGGCCCGAGTTCAAATCCCGTCCCGGGTACAATTACAATTAACGACACTTCAGAATACTCGGTGTTACTTTTTTGAAGTAGAATGTCCTGACACTCATCCTGACATGCATATACACTAACAGACGGCAGAAGGACCCGAAGGTCGATATCCATTTACAGAGATGTAACAAAAATAATAACAAGTTACTACTACTTATAAGTAAATGACTGGATAAATAATAATTACAAAAAATGATTATATTCAATACCAATTACTCTGGCCAGTGCACATTACTTTATTATATCTATCATTATAATAATAAAAACCCATGTATGGGTCGATAGCCAAATAAAGATTGATTATATATATATATATATATATATATATATATATATATATATATATATATTTATATATATATATATATATATAATAATAATAATAATAATAATAAAAAGGATTTTTAAAGAATGTATATTTTAACTAAAGACAAAAATTTGGATAACGAAATGTTTTGATGAAATGATTTAAATTTAATTTTTTTAAATTTACAATACAGATCGTTCTATAACCTGCATGATAAAATGAAACGTCTCATAAAACAGTGAGGCGTTTCATTTTTGCATGCAGGTTATAGAACAGTCTGTAATGTAAATTTAAAAAATTAAAATTATATCGATAACAACACTTTCTTTTAATAAGACTGTTGTATTCAGAAAGTAAAGACAGTCGTGTCAGCCATTTTCTACTATATTACCGTCTAATGAAATAAATTAGTATGAGGAAGTTTCACAGAAAATTAAGCCCTTCTCACATAAACTTTTACAACGATGTTTTACGTTTTTTGATTTAATTTTGTAATATTTGGCATTCATACAGTCTGTGGTAATGAAAATAAAACTAAGCCGGAAGTCTCGCAAATCTCCGATTGTATCAATAAGTCTACGGCGGCGAACGTAATAACCATATTTCTTTTGCTTTGACTGTAGTTCACTTTACAGCACCATTATGACGAAAAAGCAATAAACTGATTGAGCGGAGTGGTTGTTTTTTATTGCGCTTTACTATGGCTCAAAAATTCATTCACGGCAACAACGAAAACCCAACACGCAGACAGGTATAGACTCGCTGTTTTAGCCAACGCACAATGGGCATAATGCGGCACGGTGGTAATCCGGGTTAGTGTTTCCAGAAGGCGATATGGATTTAAATGCTGCAAACAATCCCGAGATTCCGTTAAATATGGGATAGGTGTTTGAAATAAACATAGCGTTTTGACAATTTCACAAGCTGGATTATTGTAGGGTTTAAGATGGTTTATCATTACTTCTAGGATACAATAACTTATTGTTATTAATGTATTACCGTTTGAAATTTATTATGATCTGATCTGTAGATGTACATATAGTTATATTTTTGTTGTTTGTAATATAATTTTAAAGTGGTATTAATTTATTTTTTTATTGAACAGTAATATACATGCATTTTATCATGCGTTTATCAAGATTTCATTCGTTCACATGAAATATGAAACGAATTATAAAAATTAATGTAATGCATGAACTAAATTTTATGAAAATATATGATAGTTCTGTTGACCATCCTGATATAATTATAATTATATCAGGATGGTCAACAGAACTATCATATATATTCAGTTCTGTTGACCATCCTGATATAATTATAATTATATAAGGATGGTCAACAGAACTTTCATATATTTTCATAAACTTTAGCTCATATTTCATGTGAACGAATGAAATCTTGATAAACGCATGATATAACGATAAATTAAGAAATTTGTTGATATATGTCATCTTAAACCTCAATATTACTACGATACAATGCTATTTATTTGCCGTAAAATTCCCTTCTCCTACAACTATTTCTTGCGTTTTCTGCTCTTAAAATGATCAAATGTCCCGCATGGTGATCGGAAAGCGAACAGGCACAATGGGCGGCATTGTCCGCTGCATAGACGAAAAAAGTGGCGTGCACAATGAATTAAAAAGCTGTAAATTTATCCGTCGGTGTCGAGTTGCGCGCTTTTGAATCAACTAAGAGGGCGTCTTTTTGCTGCTGTCAAGAGGCACAACGCTAAGAAAACGAGGGGGCCATGGAGTGACATGAAAAGATAATTGAAGTCAACGCATCACGAATACAAAAGCAACACCGGAGATTTTAATCATAAAAACACAAAATAATTATTTTATTGTAATGTGGGTTCATGATGACATAACACAAGAAATAATAAATTAAATTAATATAAGACCGATTTTTCAAATAAAATCGTTTAAAAATCATATATTTAATTCTTTTTTAATATATATCCGCTGGCCTTTTCTACCACAGTGTTGTGTTTTGTTTATAAATAATATATCCAAACTTGGAGATTCCCAAAAATTTAATCTTATTTTTAATCTGAATTTCAGAATTTCTTCAAAAGAAATAAAAGTAAACGAGATCATTATGCCTATCTGTATACATTTCAAAATGTTAATTCTAAATTTTTTATTTATATGACAATTCTCGATATTTTTAACAAAAAACTCTTTACCTAAACCGAATGATTATTATTTTTCATAAAATAGACCGCGTCATAACCAACAACTAGACCACAAAATGATAATAACCAAAATAAAAGGAAAAAGAGAACAAAAAATTATAAAAAAATCCTCAATAGATCAGGAACAAATAAACGAAATAAAGCAAATTGATATAAATAAAATTAATAATTAAGAAGAAGGATTAAGACCTACAAAAAACTAATAGAAAATAGCCAAAAAAAGAAAATAAAATAAAAAGGACAACAAATTACCCATGCATAGATGAAGACATAATAAAACTCATAAAGGAAAGAAACAAGTTGCAACAAAAATACATAAAAAGCCCTACAAATGCAATCATTAAAGAAACGTACGACTTACAACACAAAGTCGAACTGAATACTATGCAAATAAGTTAAACACACATATGGGAAATCCACGAACCTTCTGGAAAATAATAAACGGCAAATTAACCGCTATGAAGAAATGCGCAAAGATAACGGAATAAAGACAATAAATAAAGAAGAAATAGTAAATGAAAAACAAAACAGAAGAAATAGACAAATCGATCCAATAACAACAACTACAAAGCGACAAGAAGGAACAATGACTTTCCGGCGAACAAACGGGAAAAAAAATAAACATCATAATAATAGAATAAAAAGATTACAAAACACCTGGCTGGATTTCCATCTTCCAACCTCACAACCACCAAGAAGAAGCATAACAGAAGCATAACAGAAGATTACACCGCATTAATATAGATAATGAAGAAATAACTCTGGTGGCACCAAAAGAAGTAATAATATGAAACCGAAAAAAAAACATGGATTTGGGGAAGTACTGATACCGCTTCCAAAAAAGGCACTTGTTAAATAACGCATTTTAACAATTATCCTAAAATACATTCCGTCACTGGAAGTAATCATGATTCCAAAACCTGGACGGCCGCAGCATGTAGTATCATCTTACAGACTAATATCATTACTACATATTATGTACAAACTGTTTGAGATATTACTACTGAAAAGAATGCATTATATTATCATTTTACTAGTATTATAGAAGATACCGTAGAAGAAAAAACTCTGCTCTGCAGAATTTTTGAACGTAGCACAAGCATTCGATAAATTCTGTCACGAAGGACTACGTAATAGATTGTATTTTATCCTTTCCAAACAATATAAACCTTTTCAAACAATTGAACGGCCATAATATTGTAAAATTTTAGAATTTCTCTGACAGTGGCCTCTTAAATTAAAATTTTAAAAAATAATTCGTAAAACATTTTTCTACTTTCTATGAGTAGTTGCTATACAACGGCAAGAATTAGCTGCGGCGCACGACTTCGCGGCTGCTAGATTTTAGATAAAGTTAAGTTAATTTTTCAAACAAATATATCTTAGATATAGGAAAAGTGTGTTTGTTTAAAAATATCGAGAATAGTTACACTAACAAATAACAATATAAATTAAATATTAGTAACGTATAGACATTACATTATCATATGTAACATAATACATAAGGATTTATTTTTAAAACAAAATTTTATATTCCTCTTAATATTATAATATTGTTGAAGCAATGTGTATGAGAGAAACCTAATAGGCGTGAAGTGGGAGGAGGTACAGTCGATGCTCTAGTTAGAGAGAGTGATGGGGGCTGCGTCGGTGGTGAGGAAGAAGAGTGGAGGCCAGAGGGAATGTTGGTTCGACGAGGAGTGTAAGATAAAGAAGACGAGGTGGCGGAGGGAAATGGTGAATTGGAGGTATGGCAGATGTGCAGTCGAAAGGGTTAATCAGGCGAAAAGGGAGTTCGAGAGTACGTGCGAGAGGAAAAAAATAGAGGAGTTGCAGAAAGTGGAAAAGAGGTTGAGGGAGTGTGTAGTGGAGAAACGGATGTGGGAGATCTTAAAGGGAAGGGAGAATCAGGGCAAAGTGAACATAGAGCTAGCAGAGTGGGAGAGGAGTTGTAAACAGATGGCGGGGTTTGAGGTGGAGCTGGGCAGTTCGAGTGCGAGACAGGTGTTACGAAGGGAGGCGTTTTCCCAGAAAGAGGTGGAGGTGGCCCTGGCACAGTTAAAACTAGGAAAAGCAGCGAGGGAAGATGGGCTGAAGGCAGAGGCTTTCAAAAAGCTATCGGAGGAAGGAAGGGAGAAGGTGCGGCAGAGTATTAACAAGGTGTGGGGGTGGTGGTCCCGGTAATAAAGAGGGAGAGGCCTCGGACGTTAAAAACTATAGGAGAAGCACCATTATGAGTGCCGGTTATAAATTGATGATGACTATGGTGAAAAATAGAATGGATAGGGCAGTGGAGCAAAAGGGGCTGCTGCCGGAATGCCAGGGTGGGTTCAGAAGGGGAAGAGGGACGAGAGAGCAGATTTTCACGCTGGCGAGAATGGCGGAGGAACAGCTGGAATGCAAAGGGAGAGTGTATGCGGTGTTTGTGGATTTAAAAGCAGCGTATGACTTTGTTCCTAGGGGGAAACTGGTGGAATGTATGGATAGATTGGGTATGAAAGAGGAAGGAGTGGAGTGGGTGAGAAGAATGTATAAAGTGACATGGGCGAAAGCAAGAGTGAATGGAGAAATATCTGAAAATTTAGGGTGAATGTGGGAGTAAGGCAGGGGTGCCCGCTGAGCCCCCTCCTGTTTAATCTGTACACGAGCAAGTTGGAAGAGGTGCTGAGGAGAGGACAGACAGGAGGGGTCGTGGTGGGTAGGTATCAATGTGTGGATGTTGGCGTATGCAGATGACGTGGTGCTGGTGGCCAAGAGAGTGTAAGAGATGCAACAGATGTTGGAAAGAATGGGTAGGTACTTGGATAAGAGGGGGGCTAGTGGTGAATGTGGAAAAGACCAAATGGATGTTGTTTAGGAATAGGGGCAGGAGCGGTAAGGGCGAAGTGCTGAAATGGAAGAATAAGCTGATTGAGAGAGTGAATGGCTTTAAATATTTGAGCTTTTGGTTTGACTGTGGAGGAGGATTTAGGCGATTGCGTGCAGAAAATGGGGGAGTTTGTGGGGTGGTAACCTCGTAATGGCATGCAAGATCTGGGATGCGTGTGTAAAACCTATATTGTTGTATGGAGTGGAAGTGTTGGGATTGCGTGAATGGGAGGTAATAGAAAAGGAGCAAGGTTGGTTTCTGAAGAATCTGCTAGGGCTCGAAAGGTCGACAGCGAGGGCAGTGCTGTTGCAGGAGACAAGCCGTATGAGTATGTGATGTGATTTAGTTCTTTCTGTGAAAGTATTGTTTTTTTATGCGGCTGGAATTTGTAAAGGGAATGGTTTGGCTGATCTGCCAAATAAAGGTCTTTTTTTTGTTGAAGCAATCGAATTCAAAGTTATAATATTAAAAGGAAATTGATAATATAAAATTATGTTTTAAAAATAAATTCTTATGTATTATGTTACATATGATAATGTAATGTGCAATTGTCATATTTTTTTAAATTTGAACCAACCTGGATGTTTATACAATCGCGTGGAATTATAATAATAATGTAAAACTTACAGGATAAAATATTATCTAAACAATAATTTTTAATTATGATGATCCGTAAGATAAATTAATGTGCACTGGCCATATCAGATATCTCCAATAGGCCCATTTCGAATAGTGTTTGTCTCAAACCGGGAATTTACGCTCTTTTATAATTGAAACAGATTTTTTGCCGTGCGACTAACTTTTTACTCAATTATCTAGTTTTGCTCGTATCGAAAGGTGCAAAAATTGGGAAAAGTATCGTCTTTCCGTCATTCACAGCGGAGACAGGTAAGGGCAGGGCGTACAAGTGGCGAGGAAAAAACTAACGAGAACGAGAACAATCGCCGATGGCATCTCTTGACTACCAGCATATGTCAGTCGGAGGTGGTTCCGCACCGTGTCCTACCCGGTGGCGGCCGGATCCCACGGGGGCCGCCGCGCACTTGACAGACATCCCGGAGTCTTCCCATTCATGCTCTTCTATACAATGCCCCGAAATAATATCATCTTACGGAAAACATCTTGATTTTTTAATTTTACAGTAATACCGAAAATCAAGGTTTGTAAAACATACATATCTTATGTTTTACAAACCTTGATTTTCGGTATTACTGTAGAAATTAAAAAATAAAGCATAATAGTAGACATTACTTATGAAAACTTGTTTTTCGGTACATTATAAAATATATATAGACAATATTTACCCTTCATGAATAGTAATATAAACTAGACACAAACATATAATGATATAGTTCAAATTAATATAATTAGATCTTTGTTGGTTGATTATTGTATGTTAACGGTGGGATCAGGTCTATAATTTTGTTATGGTGCTATTTGTTGTATTGTATTGAGATTTATCAAAAAGTATTGATCGGAATGGCATATAATTTCTATATATAAACTTATATTGTACGATTTGATGACCATAATTTAAAGTAATAATGTGTAGATCATCAAATATATGCAGTGATTTATAATATATTTCAGTATTTATGGCGCATAAATGTCATTTTTTTTTAATCTTAGAAACCAAATACTAAATGTTGGTTTGAATTCATTTATAATAAAATAAATAGACCTAAAGCGAATCTAGTTGTTTTAAATATAATAAATAAAGTGCTAAAAACAAAGTAGTTTAAAACAATGTTGAACAAAGATATAAGAAGTTTAAAATCAAAACGAAGGAAAGAGAACACCAGCTTGAGAATCGCCACCTGTAATGTACGAAGCATGTACATGACCGGTAAAATTCATAATACGATTGGTGCATCGTAGGAGTAGCGAAATGCAATGGAAGGTCTGCGGTCATGTACCGTGGATGAGTAATGGGTGCTATACGCCGGAAACAAAGAACCAGCCCACTATAACGAGATCATATCAAAATCAATAGTGAAATCGGTTACGGAATCGATACCGATATCGGACTGAGCAATCTTAATCTATCCCAAATGAAAAGCATTTAATACCAACATAATTTAGGTGTCTGAACCACAATCGACTAGTAGTAAAGAGGAGATCGACAGCTTTTATAAAAATCTTAACGAAATATTCTCTTGTAAAATAATAGATAATATCATAGTTATGAGCGACTAACGCAAAAGTGAGGCAAGAGAAATGTCAAAACATAGTAGGCAGTTTTGCACGGGGCCAAAGAAACAATCGGGGTGATCTGCCAGGAGAATGACCTCTTTATAACAAAAACCTTATTTAAATTATATCAAAAAAGACCGTACACCTGGAAGTCGAACGCGAAGAAGGAAGGAGAGAATACTTTATCCTGGTAAAGCAACATTTGATAAAACAGCATAACATACGTCAAAGCATACCCGGAAGCGAGTTATACATAGAAAACAAAATAATCATTCAATATTCTGATAAAGATATACAAAACTAAGCAGAAACAAATATAAAAAATAACATACATTTTAAATTAAACAGAGACAATCGCCATTACGGAACTCGAAATAAAAATTACATAAGAACAACACTAAAGAAAACATTCAACGGCTTCAACGAAGCAATAAACATCTATAACTCCTTAAATGACCACACAAAGGAAATTACTGTGAAACGATTCAAGAAAACCTTACTAGTGCAGTTACTAGTGAAACAAAATAACGATACATAGTCCTGAAACCTAAAAAGTGATACAAATAGAAGAACAGCACTAGAACAACAAAAATTCTCAACACCAGGGACCAAACCCAAATGAGACACCAGGTTTTTAAAATTTTACCTGATATACCATGTTCACATTGGATCTGGGCCAAAAAATAAACCATTTAAAAAAAGCAGATATCAGATCTGATCACGATCCTCTAGTAGCGGTAACTAACACCAGGTTCAAGCAAATTACCAAAAAACAAAACCAAAACAGCTTAGACCCACTATTAATAGAGGAATCCACGAAAGGAATAGTCCGATAATAGCTGCGCAGATGCCCTACAACTCACAACGAGAGTGCGACGGAAGCACCCAGTGAAACAAAACGAGACCAATAATAAAGAACATCTGCCTAATATGTATAAAAACGTAAAAGGAGTAACTGGCAACTCAAAATCAAGCAGAGCATCGGGTGTACGATGAAATGGTAAGGTAATACAAGAACTGCAACAAAAAGTAACCGAGTGAACAAATTATATAACCAAACTATTTGAAGATGACAGAATTGTACCGCCACCGGTTCTGGAGAATACTGAAGGACCACTCATTGCAAGCAGTGAAGTGGAATATGCTATTAAAGGTAGTTTGAAAAAGCCGCAAAGAAGTAGGGGCAGATAATATTCCTTGTGAGTTATATAAACTAATAGATAACAAAAATGGCCTTAAAGCATTCACAGAGCTTTTCAACAAAATATACACCAGCGGCAAAATTCCAAACGGTTGGCTTAAATCAGCATTCATAACAATACCAAAGAAAATAACAGTTAATACGTGCCGTCATCCGTCTAAGCCCAACGCACATAAGCTTCTGACACTCGTGAGCTTGGCGGAGTTAATCAGACGACCACACTTTTCAAACAACCTTGGCATGTCGTAACCTAACCACATCCTGTACATTGTGAACCTGTTTGACATAGTATTCGCCCCCGCGTCCACCGCAGGATCGCTCATTAGTGACCATATCCCGACATATGTTGGCCTGGGTCCAGGCGGCCCAACGTCTTCTCTATCCGGAGGATTTTCCTCAGATTCGACTGGGAAACTCTTAGGAGTTCCCTTGGCGCGGCCAGATTTTCGAGAATTCCATTAGCATGGGTGGGTGGAGTTGCATTCCCTGAGGAGGAAATAACCAACACTATCTACAACGCAATAATACAACACGTTCCCAGGAGCGTGTCCCCGAAAAGCTGGAGATAACTGTCGCCCGACATTGTGGACTTGATCACCGGCAATAGACGTCTTTTAGGGCCTACCGCGCCCCACCTGACCCTGCCACGAAGACGGAGTGGAACCACCTCAATACGATTGTCAGACTACGAGTCAGGCACTTCCGCGAAGACAGCTAACTGAGGGCTAC
Organism: Lordithon lunulatus; assembly: GCA_963942505.1. Lineage (NCBI taxonomy): Eukaryota > Metazoa > Arthropoda > Insecta > Coleoptera > Staphylinidae > Lordithon > Lordithon lunulatus. The sequence continues at coordinate 37,186,748 of OZ012672.1, read as the reverse complement.
TCAGCGGCTTGGTCCAAACTCTAGGAAGCAGTTTTGGAGGGCGCTTCTATGCCTCGGCGAGCAGGGATTCCAGCGGGAAGCCACTGATAAATGGAGGGGAAGTTATCGTGATCCTGGAAGGGAAACCCAGGGTATTCACTGCTTTCCCAGCGTCGGTCCACCGGTCAGAGAACATACTCTTCGACCCCGCGGAAATGGTGGACATCCGGTCCCACATGAAGAGCAGGCAGCTGACCACGCTACCCGCCCTAACAGGACTCGAGGATCCAGTATTCACACCACTTTGTGCTTTTCAAAATTAAGGCAGCCCGAAACTCGTTCCGGAAACGTAATTCACGCCATAGTCTTGAATAACTTCCTTCAGCGGTTGACCGACATCCTCAGCGCATGCTACCTTGTAGGTCTTTTCCCGCGGAAGTGGAAGGAAGCCCACGTCATGCTGCTAGCTAAGTCTGGCAATTTCAAGACCGATCCAGTATCCTATCGGCCCATCTCGCAGCTCAGCGCGATGGGTGTTAGAGATGTGCGTCTTGGATGAAGTCGAGCGGTTCAGCGAAGCAAACGACATCATCGCTCCCACACCGTTCGGGTTCAGATGAGAGCTATCCACGTAGGACGCGCTACTAGAACTAATCAACAACTGCAGCACAGCCGTCAATACTAGAAAGTGTATAGCGTCGGCCTGCCTCGACATCAGCAGAACGTACGTCACTGTCTGGCATGACGGTCTGTAATACAATTTTCTGGAGTTTGGTTACTCTACTAAGATCGTGCGGATGGTAGGCTTATTCTCAAACTACAGAACGAGCATAGTAAGGATCTGATCACAGCTGACGACTCCGTCCTCTCACCGCAACTCGGTTTGGAGTTGGGCCAAAAATGCAGAAACTGCAGTGGAAACTTACCTATCCTCCCTGGATAAGTGATTCCGCCTGCTAGGAAGATTGGGTGGCGCCTCAAGACATATACTTCTAACCACCTACAAACCAATGTTCCGCCAAATTCTGGAATACGAATAATATCGGCCTCACCATTGTGGCCCCCGACATATGAAACGGTTATTCTCCTTCGATCGAGCCACTCTCGTGCGTCTGTATGGGCTGGACTACCGTCTCCAAACGAGGAGGTCTACTGGAGGGTACACTTGGCGAGCAGGTTGTCGGTTCTTCAGGAGAGATTTGTGAAACGAGCAATTCTCCGAGGATCGTCATCGATACCCATGCTGGCTATTCCACTACACCCTTCAAGGCGCCCGAAGCGGAAACGCCCATGCCCGCCATTCGTCCTCCTCAACAATGTCTCAGGAGACCTCCCGCCGGATTTAGCTGATTAAACTTCGCTACCCTGTCAACACAAGGTGGCATCTAGGTTAGATATTCACACCATTCACGGATCGTTCAAATCTACACCGGCCATCACCATCTCGTTGTTTCACAGGACTCCCAGTGCGCACTCTTTCTGCTCTTCCAGGGTTCTCGTTTGCGAATGTTCGCTAAGCCGCATGTGGTCTCACGTCCGCTTGTGCTGCTGCGCTTCCGAAATTGGAAAACCCGATGACCAATGTCCATAACGTACTTGCGCGGTCGTACGTTCGCACGTGTTCCAGCGCTTCCGTTTCTCGAAAATCCTAGGGGTTTTAATTTCATTGTATTTAATGTATTCTTTTGTATATTCTAACTGTTGTTAATTATATGCTAACTATTGTTAATTCTAACTTGTGTAGGACCCGTTAGCATTAACGGCGTTCTGTATGTTCATTCTGTATTTCCAATAAAAAAGCGATAGGTAGTGTGGAGCGGTACCAGCAGGCGAGACCCCCAATAAAAAAAACCCGAACGCAACAGGGGGAAGATCCTCCTGGAGTTCATCTATTTTCACCCACACAAGAATGCCACATAGGCACTTCCCAACATTCAACTTCAAACCCATTAAGCATGATGTCGTGGAGGAGATTCTTAAACTGATTGGGGTAGACGAAGCGGATACCAGCGTAATCGCAAATTTATATTGGCACCAAACGTCGATAATCATAGTAGCGGAAATTGACATACCTGGGGTAACCATCAACAGAATATTAGAGCTGATATCAAAGTAAAAGGCGTGCGCCTGGAACAAGTGGACCAATTTAGATATTAGGTAGTGTTATAACAGAAAATGCAGACACCCAGATAGAAGTGAGATCAATGATAGATCAAGCACGGGCAGCTTTTAGAAAAATGAGCAACCTCTTAAGCTGTGTTTCCACGTTTCCTATAGGTCCACAACTCGAAAGCTTCCAGACTATTCTCTTCGTTTCTGCCGATAGTCCATAGAGATAGAGTGAAAGCTTGGACTATCGGCAGAATCGAAGAGAAACGTCTTGTAGCCTTCGAGTTGTGGACCTATAGGAGATTGCAAAGAGTTCCTGGCCTGAAAAAATCAGCAAGGCGGCAATATTGCAGCGATTAAATAAAACTACTGACATCATGTACACGATAAAAAAAGAACATTTTTCGGTCATTTGATGAGAGGAAAATAGTAGCGGCTCCTACAAAACATCATTCACGATAAAATGGAAGGCATCCGGGGACCATGCCGGAGAAAAACGCCGTGGACGAAAAATCTACGCAACTAGTAAAAAGACTCATGCATACGTTTTAGAGTTGCCGTCGATAAAGTACGACTAGCTCTGTTGATTACCAACGTTTTGAAAGGATGTGGTACATAAGAAGATTAAGAAATATCGAGTTTTCAACTCCTATTGCTTCATTCGCCTTCATTGCCTGTTTTGTTTCTTGTATCGCAGAAATGTCAAATTGACACTTTTCCAACTCCATCGCCAAATGTTTTAGTTTCTCCTTACGAATTACAGTAGTTATTCGATAATATATTTGCTAAAATATTAAGTATTAAAAGAAAATTCAGATTGATAAATCTTATTAGAACTCACACATTATAATTAGAATTTATCAGTGTTGATAAAATATCATATTGCCACTACTTTTATATTAACTATCATATTCTTGTTGGTAAAATATTTGAAAAGAAAAAAAGCAAGGTTCGTAAACTATAACTATACTTATAAGCAGTGTCATTACATTCAGGAAAACTAATTAGAATCAAACAATTTCTTTTAATAAAAGCTACCTTACGACTACCGTGCGGCAACGGTAGGCAATATTTTGCATGGGTATAAAATTCAGACGTTCTGAATTGGGCAGTAATGCTATGCGATAATTATGGTAGAGATAATTACCCAAACTATGACAGAGTTTTACTGCGCTTTTTTTTATACATGTGTGCAATTTCGTTTACCGCTACGCTTATTGTGAATGGCCCATAACACAGAGGCCTACTAAATTTGAGAATTTGACGTTAAGGCTGCGCTAGTCGCGCGAATTCCGAGCCTGAATAGGCGTGAACATATTTCGCGCTGATAAATGCGGTGGGAATAAGAAAATAAACATTCAACCAGATTGGGCCAGCAAAATATTACGCACCGGCTACGAGAATAATAGAATCGTCGTATTCATTTATGGTTCAGTCGAATTAGCTTCATATAGCTTGAAAACTTCCTACTTGATATTTTTTTGTACACTACTGTCGGGAAGGTTAACTGGAATAATAATATCGAAAAATAAATTCGAAAGAAGTTGTGGTAAATTGGCAAATTGCAATAAAGTGCTAAAATTTTATGTTTTTTCTTTTTTCCACTAAACTTGAAAATTGCAGGAGCAAATAGCGTATTGTAGGCAATTTAATTACCTATAATTTAAGCTGACTAACGTTAAATTTCGATCAATTGCAATTAAAAAATATGAGCAAGAAAGGCAACGTAATGCCAAATATGTGTACACGATTTCATAATGTTAGATCTTATATTTGTATGGTGTATTTGTTAATTAATTTCCTTAATATTTTGCCAAACATGGTTTAACATTTAAAATTTCATTAAAAAAAGTTAATCTCGCGGGTGTAGGTTCTAACTAGGCTTGGAGTATAAACAAAAGGAAAAACCATGTTTTGCAAAAATGTTAAGGAAACTAATTAGATAAAAAATTGTGAAATCTTACACACATATTTGGCATTGAGTTGCACTCCCTTCCAATGTATTTTCATCACGATTCTATCAATAATAATGCAGAATTTTAGAAAATGTACTTTTTCGTATTACTCATTTATTTATTCATCAACAATTTATTGTAATTTAACGTTACTCAGCTTAAATTATAGGTAATTTTATTGCCTACAATATACATTAACTGTTGCTCCTACAAGAGGTCTAGTTCTGGATAGTCTGGATAGTTGGCTGGACGGACAGACACTCAAAATGGGCCCATTGTGAAACCTCCCTTTAAGGCTACTCACTTCTCCCACCAGTCAATTTTGCGTGCGAGCTGCAAAACTCTGGCGGGTGAGGAGTTGCCAATGCTGGTCATACTAGGCCAGCACTCCCCTAGTATTAGATGCCTATTGTTTACTTTACCCAGAGGCACATTCCATGCTCTGCTGTTTCTAGTTTCTAGTGATCCTTTCCGACCATAATGTGCAATAAAATATCAAGTAGAATTATTTTTTATTTCCAAACTCTAATTCGACTAGACTATTATCTAAAGCGAATATATTAAAAGTAATCACAGCACGTATAGCATCAGTAGAAATAGTTAATCATGTAAATTCTCGAAAATATTTGTATCGGTTTTAAATGTGTTTCATATGGTTTAGTTGAGCGAAAGGCCATGTGCGTTTATTTAATTTAATTGGACGTGGATCTTTTGAACGACGAGCATATTTAGCTGCATTGCGATACAATGGAGGAGTTGGATGGCATACGTCTTCATTCAAAAACACTATGGATTCAAGTCCTGGTGTTCATTTAAAAAAGTATATAACCCGAAAACAACAAAGTGCTGCATCGAGAAAATTGAGGCTACAATAAGATTCCCTAAAGATCAGCAAGAACAGAAAAACTAATGATTAAAAAAAAACCTTTTGCTACAGAGCCCGTATTGGACGAAATCAACTTCGAACAACAATGTATTCGAAAACTAGATTCTATGAAAGTAACGTCGAGTACATTTTAAATGAGTATTTACTCTTTTGAAGTATATATATATATATATATATATATATATATATATATATATATATATATATATATATTTAATTATTGGTTTCGAAAAATGATCTAATTCAAATAGCAGAAAATACGGTTGGCCAATTCAGCAATAATGTTTACATGTCTCAAAGACAACACAGGCTAACAGCATCCTTATTTGCATCTATTTGCAAAAAGAGAGATAAAACTCCGTGCCACAGTTTTGTTAAATAAATATTATACCCATCACTATTATCTACTAACGCATTAGAGTATGGGAAAATTAACGAATCTGTGACAAGGACTATTTTTGCAAAGAAATTCAATATAATAGTTGAGGATGCTGGTTTATTCATTCATCCAGAATATACTTTCTTAGCCGCATCACCTGAGCTCATTTAAAAATATAAAATTACATATTGTTTCAAACTATTTAAAATAGCAGTGATTATTACAAATATAATTTTACTAATGTACGTTATAATAGGTTTAATAGGAGATGAAGAATTGGCGGAAATTAAATGCCTATACAAATATTCGGACAAAATAACTAACACTAACGGACTTAATTTTTTGGACCCAACTGACTATCTTCAATGTACTAATGGAGTAATTTCTCTTAAAAAGCAGCATAATTATTATTATAAGGTTTTTTTTTCCTGAAGGGTCTGGTGTCGGTGTGGCATCCCAGTGCACTGCGGCCACGGTTGGCCTATTGTGCTCCCCCATAATTATTCCTCATTCATGAGCTCTATGTCGTCAATGAAGTCCAGAAGTCTCGTGAATGGGCGAGCTTGGATTCACGCTGGAGTCAAGAGCTCTCAGCACTGCTTGACTGTCTGCCACAATATTGATTTCCTTCTTACTATAGTTTCTTTTCAATAGAGTTTTAACGCAGCATTGAATTGCGATAATTTCTGCTTGGAACACGGAGGTATGCTCGCCCAGCTGGAGTCTTGTGCCTCCTGCTGAGTTGTTCTCATACTCTCCTATTCCTGTTCCTTTGTTGGATTTAGATCCATCGGAAAACCAGATTGATCCTTTCGAGTTTTTGCATATAGCCATTTTTCCCATTCTGCCCTATCTGATATTACTACCTAGTAAGGTTTCGTCATGTGAAGTGTATTCATTGTCCTGTCGGGACACATTCTTAGAATGTACTCTTCGGTTTTCCCTAACGCTAGATGATGTGGTCTATGGATGAGTCGTATGACTTCCCCATGGCGTTAGTTCTGTAGATTGCTATCTTGGCCTCTGTCTCCACTTTGATGCTAAGTGGAGGCAGGTCCAATATAACATCCATTGCGGCGGTGGGGGTTGTTGTCATTGCCCCTGTTATTCCTAGACAGGCCATTCTTTGCACTTTGCCTAGTATTTTCCTGCTTATCCCGTCTGAGGCTTTATGCCACCAGATTGTTGGTGTGTAAGTCATAATGGGGCATATAATCCGAGTATAGAGCCAATACACCATGTTTGGTGTTAGTCCCCAGTTTTTTCCGAACATTCGCCGGCATGCCCAGAACGCTTTCACGGCTTTGTTCGTAATCTTTGTCATATGTGGCTTGAAGGTCAGTTTAGAGTCTAGGGTTACACCCAGATATTTAACTTGCCCCTCCATTTGTATTTCTCTGCCGAGCAGCGTCGGTATTTTTATCTTATTTAAGTTCCTTCTACGTGTACATGGTACTAAAGAGGTTTTTTCGGGATTAACCCTGAGGCCCTCTGTTGCACACCACCGTTCCACGTGCACCTTGCAGAAGTTCTGATGTGATGCCGTCAAATTTGCCGACCGCTAGTATTGCATAGCATCATTTTTGGTCCAGTTGATCTAACAGACCGTCTATGACCACACCACAGAAGAGGGGACAGTACGCCGCCTTGCGGGCAGCCCCTGCCGACCGTGGTTACTCCATTTAGTGGAGTTTTTATTTTCCGTCCACTTAGCATTTGGCCGATCCAGCCAACTACGGTTGGCTGTATGCCTCTTGCTTGTGTGGCTCTAGTAATGGATTCAAACGAGGTTTGTCAAAGGCGCCCTCTATATCCAGAAAGATGGCAAGAGCTGTCTGCTTGTTCTTGATTGCTTTTTCAGCTCTTGCGGTTATTTCGTGCACAGCGGTTTCGCACGACTTTCCTGATTGATAGGCATATTGGTGTCTGTGCAGTGGTTTTAGTACCATTGCTCCGTCCCTGATGTGTCTATCAATCAGTTTTTCGATTGTTTTCAGTAGGAACGAGGTCAGACTGATGGGCCTGTAGGACTTTGCCAGTTGGTATGTTTCCCGTCCTGGTTTTGGTATAAATACCACCCTAACTTTTGCCCACTTTTTCGGTATGTGCCCTAGGGCTATACTCGCCCGTATAATGGTACACAGTACTGATTTTAATTCCTCCATTCCATTTTGGAGTAATGCTGGGAAGATGTTGTCTTCCCCAGCAGCTTTGAATGGCTCGAATGTGTTGATTGCCCATGCGAGTTTTGTTTGCGAGACTATGTTCATTGCTAGTATCCAGCTATTTTTCGTTCCCCGTTTGAATGGGTTGTCGATAGCCAGATTCTCGTGTTCGGTATCAATAACCGCAGAACCCGGGAAATGCGTTTGAAGTAAGAGTTTCAACGCTTCCCCTTCGGTTTCTGTGTATGTTCCGTCATTTTTCCGCAATGATCCAACTTTATTGTTGTTACCTTGTGCGAGAGCCTTCTGAAGTTTTGCACAGTCGGGTGTTTTCTCAACCCCCTGGCAGTACTCCCTCCATGTAGCTCTTTTAGACTTCCTTCGTTTGATATTGTATTCCGTCAGGGTTTCTTTATAAGTTCCCCAGTCGCCAGTTCTTTTAGCCTGGTTGAACAGCTTTCTTGTGTTTGTCCTTAGGTCAGAGAGTCCCTTATTCCACCACGGAACGTTCCTGCGGTTCTCTATTACCGTTTTTGGACAGCTTGACTCAAAAGCTGAAATTAGCAGGTTTGTAAATATACATAAAACGTTTAATTTAATTGATTGATTTTGATGTTAATTTATAGGTTCAAGGACAACTAGAATATACCAGTCATGAGTGGTGCTATTTTGTTGTCTAATTGAATATTACCTGAAATAATTTTAAAAAGAATGTCACATAAATTAAAATGCACTGACAAATACTACGAAGAAATCAGAAGATAATTTACAGAAAATATAATATTATATAAGCACTTTTATTTTTACATTCTTTTTACTCAATAATTATTGCAATCATGTATCGTGGATTCGTTGAATTTATTCCATATTTTAGCTGTGGCCTATATATCAATTATTATTAGAATTTTGTAAGAACACCACATGCCCCAAACCAAACATATTAAACGTATTTTAATAAAGAAATCCTGCTTGTCTCGATTTTAATATTGAATTATTTATTTCATAAAACAAACAAAATGAATCAATTACTATTTCCGATTCTTGTGCGAACATATGAATTACATCTCTATTATATTTGAAAGCCGCTGTTAAATAAGCCCCACTCCGACAACGTGTCCCGGCCGTAGCAGGCGGAGCATATCACCGCGTGCGAAATGATAAGTGGGGATTTTGCGATATTTAAATCGCACAGTTTTCAAACTACTGTTTTTATTAAAATATTTTCTCTAAAAAAATTGTTTCATTATTTTTTCCCTATTTGCATAGCCAGTTTAATACATTTAAAGCAATTTTCATTAGCTTAACTTTTTTGTTTACAAATATTTTTTAACCCAAACAGCCAGGCAAATGTAAGACATCATTTTATAGAGATGTGCTTAATTATGTCTATATTTAGTGGGAACTTATTGAAAAGCTTGCGATTTATATAAAAACGATGGTGAAAACTCGGAAGCGGGCATCCCTAATTGGTCATTTGTTTATTCTTTTACAGAGATTTCAGTGAAACTTTAGTTTTTAAAAAAGTTCCTCCGTAAACCTGAGAAAAAAAATAAATCTAGGATAAACCATGTATACTAACTTGGACCATTTATTACCATCAAATAATTATATATATTATACTAATTATTATTTCCATAATTTAGTTGTGCGAAAAGTTATTATTTTTGTATGCGTTTGATTATTATTTCTTTAATTGTTGAAATCAGGCATGGATCACGTTGTGACCCGCCACTACTGGACTAGACGGATAGAAGATATATTTTAACTATAACTATATTTTACATTTTGTGTTCTTTATAATTGTTGTACATTTCTAATGAATATTTCTAACGTTCTGATTATTCATTCGTGCTTCCTTGTATCAATTTCATGCGTTTTTATATGCTCTATTAACTCTCATTTAAACTTAAAACATATCTATATATAGAAAACACGCGCTACGATAATGCTATAAATACGCGCTATTTCGATAAATAGCAACGATTTGCCAGCATGCAATATGAACAGATTTTGTAACCTATGTGTTTGTTGAAACAACATTTATATTTCAAAACATCAGTAATAATAAAAAACATTTTAAATCAATGTATGGCTTGTATTCATGTAGTAGTATGTATGTATGTAAGTATGTGTACTTTTATAATCTAAGTAAGTGCATTTTTATTAAAAACGATTGCAAAGGATCCATCATACACCTTGAGAAAAAAAAATAATCGCTTTCGTATCATAGAATTGTTTACATCAAATACACTTAAAATCGCTTTTAGGGCAAGGATTTGACGACTCGCCTGTGCGCCGGCTGGTTTTTGCTGGATCATACTGGTGAAACTAGAGCACTTTTACGCGCTGCTACTACCAGGCTCCCATGAACCTCGAATAGGTACGGGCCCGCACAAACTGCCGCTTCCACTAGCGGACACATTCGAGTAAATTCCACCGAAGCCCTAGCAGGAAATTATAATGCAAACACATAGCCTGCGCATGTTCTAATAACGTAAGTGGCGCTAATAAACGCATCCGCGACCTGCCCTAATGCAATCAGCGGCCGCGACCACATTTGCATTTCTTCAATTCTTATCGGGAGAACATGATGTTATAGGAGCGGGTCGCTGCCTTTTACAAGTTGCTTGTCAACCACATCAATCAACAGCACGTTTTTGACGCAGATGGAGTGATGGTTTTACAGGTTGTGATCGGGGTGGCAGAAGTATGAAGAAGCCTGGCTGGTGGAAGAGAGCAGTAGCAGCAGTAGTGTGTGTTTGCGTGTAGTGGAAGCAAAAAAAACACGCAACCGATACGCTAGAAGGTTTTACTTTCGAAAAGGTGTCAGGAGAGCATGATGTTGCAAGGGAGTTTAGCATGGCGCGGCGTTGAATGAATATAAACCTGTACATGATCGACGGCGACAATTAACATTTTGCTAGGAAATATTATAATGTTTTGAATGACAACGTTTATAATTGTGTTTATTTACAAATATTTTAACTGACTTTTATTACTAAATATTATAAAAGAAAATCTTGTATATAGATATTACCCCGAGGACTTTTTCGCTGGTAAATATAATCACAAGGATCTATAGAGGTATTTAATTGACTAAATAATTAATAGGAAATCGATTGATATGATTATATTCTTCTAACGTTTTTTACCTTAACTTCACAGAAAACTTCTGAAATACTATGATTCGCGAAAAATCGCTCATAACGGGGTTTGATCTTTCGGCCCCTACACTCACTATGTGACGAAACATTAGACACTGAGCTGGTTCTAAATCTTATAATTATTAAACTATTTTAAATAAAACTGTTCTGTAATTTAATATAATGATCATAAATTTGTAATTAAATTATATTAAATACTCTTTAAACGCTTTCCAATGCTCTATAGAAACGAAAAATACCTATATTTTTTCATTTCTATAAATCATTGGAAAGCGTTTAAAGAGTAATTAATAAAATATAATTATAAATTTATGATCATTAATATAATATTTTTTAAATTAATATTGTTTAGTCTGTTGACGGACTTAAAGTGTTTATAGCAGGGGTGGCCAAACTTTTGATCACTGTGGGCGACCTGTTTTTTTATTATAGGTGGAGAGTCTATCAAAATCGTCTGTATTAAGTGATCATAAGAAAGGTAGTAATTTAAAGCTTAAAATAAGTTTAAATTTGAAGATAATACTAATACATATTTCATATCAAGTTATTTTAATTAGAGAAAATAATGATTTCTTCTCACAAACTAATTAGTTTATAATAAAACTATAACTATGTAATATGTGTACGTATCAGAGAGGCGGACTACTAGAATAGCTACGCGATCGAATGGTCGACTGCGGCCGACGCTTTATGTTAATGTGTTTCTATTTATTTGAGAATTTGCAATTGATTTACGTTTTGGGATGATTTTACATATATATATATATATATATATATATATATATATATATATATATATATATATATATATCAACTAGACTTTTATCTACACTTTGATATATGAATCACTTTCTGGCCGTTTTATTTAATCCATCTTTTGATTATTTGTATATTTCGGTGGTTGTTTATTAATGGTAAATTTATTATTTTTTCATACTATACATGTAACGAAATTTGTGTGCCATTGCTTACAATACTATAGTCCAGATAATATCATAAATGCAAATACTCCCACAGGATAATTAATACAAAAGTATTTGTATATTCCCGATGCTTATCATTGCGTTTTGTGTTTGCGGACGTGTTCGTGAAATCACCAGTAGGTTTGTTTATTTGCAAAACACCCACATGCCTCGTTTCTGAGCGATACTATCGCGTTTTCAACACCTTTCCTGATGGTAGCTTGATAATAAAGATGCTACCATGTCAAATATTGAATTGAAATGTTATATGAATAGAGAAAGGGACATCCGAGACGCGTCAATAAAGCACATGGCGTCGACGATAATGGACTTGTAGTAGGTATAATTTTTACTTTACATCTTTGTGAGAAAATAAATATTTTTAATCGCAGTGGAATTACTTAAAATAGTCAGAAGTTTTAGCGTAGCAACTACAATCGGATGAAATATTTTAATTACTGAAAAAAGTATAGAGATGCGCTCTATATAAATCCTAAATTAATAGGTTCACATTATTTAGATGTCAATAAAGTCAAGTAGGATTGTTTATAAAAAACAATTTAAACCTATTTAAATTCTATAATAATACGCTTTAATTGTTATATATTAATTTAAAATGTCTGGTGTGGACACCACACGACTTTCCGAATTAAATTTCTGGTTAATATTAAATCAGAATTTAAAATTGTTATCAAATATTATTTATCTCGGTCTTAAAATGATTAGGGGATCTAATATTTATCTAATATTTTACAATTATTTATCTGTACTTCTTAAGATAAATGATTCATCGAAAAGTAAAACGGTTACATATATTCATCATTAAAAGAAAATTAATTTTTCAATTATTAGGAAACGTATGGTGTAAGTCATGTTTACTAGCCACATCATTTTTTTACGAATTGTAACGTAAAGTTCATACATAATTGAAGGCAGAGTTTATTCTTTTAAATTTACTTAAACTTATTAAACTCGTATAAAATGGCGAATCATCTACCAGGCCTGGATCTGTAACCTCAGAATTCGTACCAGCCTTTTAGTCAATTTGAAACTTATAGTTAGATACTGAAACTCTTTTGTAATTAATATGATTTTAATATTTCTGGGACTGGGATAAAATTTTCAACTATGTGATTCCTTCACTACAATCCTATACATAGTTGTTAGTATGTTGATTCTTTTCTTGGCAGTATTTTCTTTGTGTCTTATTGGCGCAAAATCGTGATCCTGGTATGAACTGGTAGTAAATTCAGAAAATAAATTATATAACCCAGCTCAGTGGCCGAGTGCTTAGAGGCGTCGTCCGTCTCGTACTGAACATTGGGGAGCCCGATCCCCAGCAGGGCGAATTTTCGCGAATCACCTTTCACAGTTTTTCAGAGGTTTTCTGTGAAGTTAAGGTAATAAATACCGGGTGAATAAACTCCTCTGAGCTTCTCCCTTGACCGGCGGAAAAGCCTCACGGCTGATAGCCCCATAAATATAGAAGTTTTTTTTAGTTGTATATAATTACAATCTAGAGGTATAGCATAAGATTATTGTACATATTAAATATAAATTGAAAGATATTTTTAATATTTACAATTAATTAATACTTCTAGTGATAATAATTACATTGATTTGAGCCTGAAATATATAAAACCATATCTATTTCGAATGGCTTACCTTTCTATGTACATTTATATATATATATATATATATATATATATATATATATATAATGTATTACTAAATTACATATATCAATTAATCAAGGTGATGAAAAAAAAAATGTAATTAATAATTAACCAGCTCAAGAAATAGCTTGGAAACGGACACACAATATATAACTGAAACCAGCATATATCCCCCAATACCGACAACCCGTTCTAGGAATCAAATCTCGAGGCAAGGACGGAGGGAGGAAAATATTATTTGTTTTGTTTGCAAATGTTAAAGAGATAATTTGAATTATAATTTTATTATAATTATGTAACCATCTTGCTCTCAGAGCATTAAAGTAGCATAATAGTAATAATCCTGTTATCTATATTGACAAAATAAAGAAACTTAAATTTAAAATATATGGTATCCTTACATATTTACGAAATTACTGCAAAAATATAAATAAACTACAAAATCTATCTTTGTATGTAAATGTTGTGAATAGTAATTATGAGTAAATTTATTAATGTATTTATTTTTAATTCAGGTTTCTAAAAGTACTTTCAACGGACGTACATCTGTATTTTCATCAATGTGTGCATTAAAGTAGCATAATAGTAATAATCCCGTTATCTATATTGACAAAAGAAAGAAACTTAAATTAAAAATATATATGTTATCCTTACATATCTACGAAATTACTGTCAAAATATAAATAAACTACAAAATCTATCTTTGTATGTAAATGTTGTGAATAGTAATTATGAGTAAATTTATTTATGTACCTATTTTTAATTCAGATTTCTAAAAGTACTTTCAACGGACAGACATCTGTATTTTCGTCAATGTGTGAGCTTCTGGAATTTCTGCCGTGCTTCGACTTTCTGAAGTTCCTGCTAGCCTGTTACGACCTGTACTGCCTTCCGAAGCGAGTCCATTTAAATAGCAATAAATTATTTATTTATATCACCCGTAAAGTGCCAATTGAGTGAATACTACGATTAACAAGTGATTGAGTAATCATCGTAAACATAAATATACACATTTATAAAGAAGGATGTGATTATAGCGCGCCCTTATTTGAGCCGAGGAGTGCGCAGTGGAGCGGTGGCACGGTGGCGCGGGATCGTCCTCCACACATGTCCCACACACACCTCTTCTCCCTTATGCTACCCTGATTCATATATGTACTAGATTTAGTGGTTAGATCTAATAATAAATACCCTAAACACGTGCGCGTATATATAAAATATAATGAAACTCCAATCTAACAGTAATAATGTTGTATTCCTATTAAAATAAAAATTATACACTGAATGTGTATAATATACAATATACAATACACATTATATATTAAATCTAAACTAAAATGTTATTGTACAAAATAATTATAATTTTATAACGATATAAAACTTTAATTTGTCCCTATTTTTATAGATTGTCTCATCGCAAGTACAAATATAAAACAATACAATTTTAGATTAGATAAAATGTTAAATATAATATTATTTAGGGATAAATTATAAAATAAAAATTGTTAAAAAAAAATAATCATCTGAATTAACCATTAGCGTTGAGCCATTTCACCATCACAATGTAAGAAATTTTGTTTTCAATGTTTTATATACTCAAAAGAACCGCAATAGGCCATCCGTCATATTTACAACAACAAAGTACATTTAAAATATTAACATCGTTAAAAAAATTGAATATACCGTTTGTGGTTGATTGGAATATTATATATATATATATATATATATATATATATATATATATATATATATATAAATTTAAAAATACATTATGAAGAATAATTCATAATTTTAAATACACAAAAACATAGTTAGTTCTTGACTAAATATATACATTATTTTAAAGATATACATATAATTGTAAGGAGCTTGTCGTCAACCCGCTAATTGTTCTTTAAACAGGATTTCTTTGAGAGTCCGTTTGAAATTGAATGCAGGACTTCAGAATTATTATTACAAACTGATGACATTTGGTGCGTAAACGATGCGCAGTATGCCGGAGATCTATGAACATGTAGTGTGGGTACGCCTTTAAATTTAATATTGAACATCTATCTGATCGAAATCTTATAATACAAATAAGGGGGAATTTTATCGACTATTATATTATGATACAGAGTATGTATTATGGAGTCTCCTGCGGTTCGTCATATTCAACAAGTAGCATTGGTTCGACATTATTACTTTATCATACGAGTGGTATAATTCAATGCTTATATTCAGCAATCAGCCGATATTTTCACATCCTGAGGGCCACACCCACGTTATATCTCAGCTGTTCTCACTGTTTCAGCTTCATTTGCGGAACCTTGCAACCGGAAATAAATGAAACTAACATACAATAATGTAAAACATATATTCTGTTAAAATATATCATTTATAGTATCTTTAATTTCTGATAAAAGTGAAAGCCATTAAGTAACTGATAGACTGTCATCGGCGCAATTTGTGGAATGTTCTTAGTAAATTTCAGCGAAGAAACCAAAAGATATATGTTAGTAAAAAAGGAACTATACATAAACTATCTAAATAGGAAAATAGCGGAAGATTTAGACCAATACAGAACAAGGAACAAAGAGGTCAACCGAAAAGTACAAAGAGAAAATAATGAGAACTGGGAAAGAACATGTAATAATCTAGAACAATATATCGGACGAACAAGGTATTCGGAATCATGGCAAATTCTTAAAACACTGAGGTATAATACGAAGGAACGGATAGTGCATTGCATATATACAACCAGAAAATGGAAAAAATACGATAAAGAACTGTTGACAGAATCTCGCCCAGAGTTTGTAGAACAAGTGCACGAACAACAAGAAACGACCAACAATGATAGATAACCAACGGAAGTATAACTGGCGGAGGCAAGAACAGCGATAAAATCTCTAAAGAACAAAAGATCGGCAGGACCTGGAATAACACCAGATCTTATTAAATACGATCCGACAACGTCCTCCTAATCATACACAGATCGTTCCAAACTGCTATGGAGAGCAGCTACCGAGAGAATGGTCGGAAGCCCATATAACTATTTTTAAAAAGGCAGCCAAGAAAAATGTAAGAACTACAGAAGGACTAGTATAGTCTTAACAATGGCCCATCTATATGAGAAAATGATAAAACAAATGCCGGAAGAACCAATTAAGGTCAACATTGGAGAGGATCAAGTAGGCTTTACAGCTGGAAAATCATGCATAGACCATATCAATACCATAGAACGAGTCATAGAAAAAAAAGGTGAAAAATAGAGACGTTCACCTTCCATTCGTAGACCTAAGAAAAGCCTATGACTCGGTACCCAAGAGGAAAATGTGAGAAATCATGAGGCAAATCGGAATATGAAATACGTTAACTGATACTGTTAAGCAACTATATGAAGGGAATAGTATGTAGCTCAAAATCAGAAACAGAATATTAAATGGATTCAAAACAACCAAAGGTCTCCTCCAAGGTTTCTCCAAATCACGAACAGTATTTAAAATATTTCTAGAACAGAAGCTGAAACTATGGAAGGTGAAGAGTAAAGGGTTTGGCACACCAATAAGACACAATTACCTGTATATACTAAGCTTCGCAGACAACCAGGTTTCGATCTCACACGATGAGGACGACCTAAGCTTTATATTATCAAATACGTTGCATGAGGCTGTAAAGTGACATAAGAGAATAGTATGTACATCAAAATAGGAAACCAAATATTAAATGGATTCAAAACAGTCAAAGGTCTCCTCCAAGATTGCTCCAAATCACCAACACTATTTAAAATATTCCTAGAACAGACGTTGAAACTATAGAAGGTAAAGAGTGAAGGGATTGGCACACCAATAAGACACAATTACCTGTACACACTGAGCTTCACAGACGACCGGGTTTTGATCTCACAGGATGGGACAGCCTAAGCTTTATATTACGAAAACTAGAAGAAGAATACGCGTAATGTGGGCTTGAGATCAATTTCGATAAGACAGAATACCTAACTATGGAGGAAATTCAAAATAGCCTAGGGCAGGCTAGAACCGCTATAAACACCTAACACCCAGTATTATGTAGTAAACGGATTACCAGAAAAACAAAACAAGAATCTAAAACACAATAAATACTGACAACAGAGATGGAATTCTGGAGGCGAAGCTGTTGCGTGAAAAGAGTGAATAAAATCACAAATGAAGAAATAAAAAAATTAATGGGTGTACAGACTGATACACTAACTTACATCGAGAAGAAACGGCTAATATAGTATTGATATACTAGAAGATCAGACCGGAATAGATAGGTAGCTCAGGTTATTGAATGGAGCTAAAAGACGCTAAACAAGCAGACCGTGAGGATCCTTCAATAACTTAGTACACGAGATCATGAAAAGAAGAGGATTATAGGAGAGAAGGAAAAAAACTCCTGTATTTATCTATATATGAGCCTGTGAGAATGATAGTGGTGTGAGTCGCTTTTAAATTTTTGTCAAAAGGGGAAGATCTTGGGTTTGGTATTTATGTAAATTGTGTGCACAGTTAGATACTTGTAATCAATTTAGTCATAAGTAAAAATATAACTGCGTATGTCGATTTACATAAATACCAAATGCAAAATCTTTTCCTTTTCACAACAATTCAAAAGTGACTTATACCACTTTCATTCTCACATATAGTGTTGTGACTACCAGGTACTGTTCTATTTGTCTCTATATATGGACTATGACACTTATTGGCTGTGCATATTGGTCAGAATTGTGATAATAAATTTATAATATCTTAATTAAATATGAAAAAAGCTAATAGTTTAAAATTCGGATAATATGGCGGGAAGAGAAACCATCTACTCGAAAAATGTCACGAATCCGTTTTGGTAATATCATATTTCAATTTATGTGTGTTTATAGTCCCTTATATATTAGGGCTGATAGTACTTTATATGTTGTGTTAGAAGCGCGATTCCTATGCAGTTTGTGGGAGTCTTATTTTTCTCTTTTAAGCATTGGCGTTCCTATTGTTTCTTTCTAGTTCTTATGGCTCTCCTTCCATCCATGCCTTCTTTTGTTTGCATTAATTCGTTGCTTCTTTCCTTCGTAATTTGTAGTTTAGAAAACAAAGTTGCGACAAGTATACTTAGAATCGCTTCTGTGAGTCGCTCGATGAAGTCTATAGAATCATATTTTTCTATTGGCTAGTATTAGTGGTGCTAATGTTATTTTCAGCTTCAGTATATCTATGGTATTTACCATATGAGCTATTGCCTGTAAAACATGATTTGGAGTTTTCAATTTGTTTATAGTAGGCATTTTTAAGGTCTATAATGCCTCTGCCTTTAGATCGGGCTAAGTGGAATCTTTCTACTGAAGATCTCGGGCTTTTGTGGTTGAGACTCTGATACTTCTGTTAGGTCAGGCAATTTGGTGTTTATATATCTAACTATGCTGATATGTGAGAACAGGTAGAACACTGATTTGATTCGTTCTTTTTCTTCTAAACCTACCTTTTATTGCGGATTGAGCGAGTCTATTGTTTTGTTTGAAGCCAATGTATTTATAAATCTATTGGACAACCATTATCTTAATATTTTCTTCTTTTGTGCTTTGAAGTATATTGTAGTCCTCCATCAACTACCATTTTACTTTGTTCCCTCCATTTCTTCGATTCCATTTTATATATTATGAGTTAAATAGCTAAGTTATTTCAATTAGTTTCTGAAGATTTTTTACGCGTTTCCATCGTATATCCTTCTTGGATGTTGTTAAGGATTTTGGATATATATTTATTGCTGAACAGAACTACAGCTTACCTTGGAGAATGTCGTTTTTGATAGGAATTACTTCAGTGATGAGGCTACACGTTTGTAGTCGTTGTATGCAGAGTGATGTGGTCCATGCTTCCATGACAGTTCGTAAGTAAGTAAGTTAATGAGGTAAGGGTGTATTTTATAAAGTTTTCCGTGCCCGCACAATGTGTTTAATGAATGAGGTTGAATCTGACAAGAGTGGATACTTCGGTATAAAAACAATAACTCACAATAATCACAACTGAGGATATAGAAATAACCCGAAGAGAAATCTCATATATATATATACGCCTGCACTTGTCACCCTACATAACTTTGTTGTACGAGCTCTCAGTGATTCTCTGCCTTTCTTGCCACTTAACATCACTTATTCACCCAACTTTAATTGGTAGACTTCCCATTCCTCTCAGCTTTTCCTCCACTCATCCCTCAGACATACCCAATGTTTCCATTCATCCTTCCTCTATCTCCGTCCGCTCTAAGTTCTAATATTACATTTCATCCACACCTCCCGCCTCTATTCCCCCAACTCATGTATTCTTTCCTCAAACTTCCACACGAATCGCACCACATGCTGAACCGATTAGTATCCTGCGGGAGCACCGTCATAGTCGTCGAATTTCGACTCCAAGCAAATTCTTCAGAAACTAGATGTCCTGCTCTCTTTAGACTATATCCCATTCTCGCAATCCTCACATTTCCACTCCATACAACAATATTGGCTTCACACACGCATCCTCTATCTCATCCCTTATTTTCTTTAACCTAGTGGACCTCCTGAAGAAAACCTGAAGTATCAAAAGTCGAAACCAAAATAAAGTGATGTTTTAAAAGAATTTCATGCTATATAACTAAATGGATTCTACTTCCTAATTCCCTTCTTAGTTCAGGTCTTTTAGCACTCCAGAATTAAGAAACAATGAAATTGTAAATGACATAATTAGGCCTGTTAATAAACTGATACATAAGCGGCATGTCTGCAGGTCCCTTGAAAAGCTCATTAATATAATATGTGTTGGAGCCATTACTGTCCTTGTTGTTAAAAATCTATGAAAACGTAGGTATGGTAAACGCAGTAAATTCTCCAATGGGAAGTGAGTATAGAAAAGATATAGAAATGCTGCGATTGAACATTACAAACGCGACAAGCCTAAGAGGCAAAAACAAAGCGAGAGAAATAGTGGAGAAGAACAAGTATTAAATAACAACACACGAGAAGAAATACTCGAAGATATAAATTGAGTAATCTGGGAAACAGCTTATTTAACATAAGCCAGAAGATATTATACAGATCACTAACCACAAAGACAAGAAGTCACACAAATAGACCGTATTCCGTCTATTACCGCAATCCAACATTTCTTGAGCAGCATATGCACAATAACTGTAAAACCATAAAACATTTACCTATATATTAAAAGAATCAACAGATTCTCCTATTGTCCTCGCCCAAGGTATTGTAGTATTTAATACCGAAACTATATACTACCAGTGCAGTTAGAATACGAGTGCACTACTACTTACACAAATGGTGCTACAACGTATAATGTTGAAGTTGTACGTATCCTTCTTCGGTCTCTGTTTACACCATTTTTCGTTGATCTTAATCTCTTAATTATCTCATCACACGCACGTGCGGAAAAACGGTATACAATATTCAGCTTAGAATTCAGTACTATATATGTCATGTATTGTTTGCCTCCAATTGTAAATAATCTTATATATATATATATATATATATATATATATATTATAAATTTTATATCATTTAATTAATTACTTCCTTTTGGTCATATTTAAAAAAGGAACTATTGAGCCGAAATGCCTTTTAAGTAGATACAGGGAGAAGCTCAAAAGAGTATGGTGATCAATAACTACACATCAAACCTATGAATAAGTACGAAAGGTGAGTCGCGAAATGTTTATAATTTGAATTATACACACTTTTAGTCCAAAAGTAGTTAAACGAAATCTAAAGCATTTCCTGGCCCAAGGACAGTATTATTTACTAAATGATTGTCCATCTAAAACGGTTTTTAACTTTTAAACTTCTAACCTATATCTGTACATACATGACGGTTTCAACATCCAAACAGATTCAAAACAATATATGCCATAGATAGGATACAAATATGCATCCAGTTTACGATACCTTTTTGTGTCCACAAAAAGTGTCTTTTTGCTTTGAATTTCTTTTTCGTTTTCACATGTAATTTTGTATATAGGTCATTTACTTAGAAAATGTTTATATTTTATTGTATATAATCATTATTGAGGCGAACAAATAAAACAAATATCCATAAAGCTATCTATCTATATAATATATCAGTGTTATCTTACACATTGAAATACACTATCTATGTATGTATTGCTTTTATTTTTATATTGCTAATAATATGCTATTAATTGTAAAATTAATTTATTTATTTATTAAAAAATAGTTCATTTGCTTAATATTATATTAGTAAACTGTACAATCAGAAAGTTTTTATGGTAATTATAGTTTGAATTAAATGTACCATACAGTTTTTAATCTCCATAAAGGTAACATAATTAAATCACCATTACATCTCTCCTTTCACAACTTACAACCCACATAAAACACGTTTACAACGTGTCACATGTCGAGTGGGCCGAAGAATGCCCATTCATCCGTTCCAGATAGTAAAAATATGTCAAACAGCACCCATTCACCGTGACCGGCGCGTAAAATCGGCCCCATAATGTCTTCCACCGGGCACGGGATGACTGCGGACGGTTTTTATTGTGCCCGGCCCAAAGGCTGACAAATTAGTGTACCTGCGGCTCGGTTAAATGCATTAATAATGGAAGCGCAATTTCCGGTAGGAGCCCCTATTATGGACTGCTGCCATTCAGGACGATGATGATGTTATGAGACCGGTGACAATAACAGCGCTCCACTCTGTTCGATTGAATTGAATAAAAATGAACATAAATATTATATACACGTTCTAAAGAGATGAAGTGACGAGTATATTAGAGGACGGGCTTAATGTAAAGTTAGAATGCAGAAAAGTAAACCAAACAAAGATTTGTAAGTGAGTGTTTTGATTGATTCTCAAAATTGCGGTGGATATTTGAAATGTAAAAAAGCAATCACGTACAAAATGAATCGTTATTTCACTTTTAGTATTATAGAAATTATATATTTGCTTTCAATGTCCTTTTTGTGGGACTGGAGATTTAATGTACCTTTTAAATTAGTGATGGGTACTATTAAATTAAGATATTGATTGTTTTAAAACTATCGAATAAAGACTATTGAATAAAAATTATTGACTAAAACCTATCCAATAAAAATCCACTATAAAATAAAAAATAAACCTTCGAATAAAATATACCGAATCGAATATTTGTTAAAAAGACTTCAATTTAATATTATATGATTATATATTGGGTGAGAAACCAGGAAATATCGGAAGACATCCGGTTACCTAAACAGCATCAAAGCGAGACAATGGCGTCAATGAAGTAGAAAAAGAATTAGATAAGGTAATATAGTTAATAAACGCCAGAGGATAAAAAGATCCGCGAACCGTCAAAATAGCCCGCAACAAAAGGTCCCGACAAAATAGCCCGCGACCGCATAGCCCGCAATAAAATAGCACCTCGACAAAATAACCCGCGACAAAATAGCCCCGATGTATTTATTGAACTTTCAGACATAGATTTTGTTGGCAGCAGTATATGATTTTTTACAACACTTTATATTTAACACCCATTATATTGTAACTAAAATGTTTATTATTATGTTTTTAGTTTTATAATTTACTCTCGTTCAAATTTATTGATCCATTCAGCTGAGATTAGTTAGGTTGTGTTGGCGGGGGACCCCCCCATTTATTCTTTAATTTAAAATACCTCAATAATTAACAATAACACTAGCGGGCTATATGGGGGGGGGGGGGATTGTAGGTTGATATTTGGATTTGGTTTGGGGGCTATTTCATCGAGGAGCTATTTTGTCGCGGGCTATTTTGTAGCGGGCTTATTGTCGCTATTTTCTCGCGGGCGCTTTTGTCGGAGCCATTTTGCCGCGGGCTGTTTTGTCGGTGCACCAAAAGATCAGCGCGAGGGAAAGCTGGATCTGCTTATACAAATGATTGCAGAGATGAAAACAGAACAAAAGGTAATAATACGAGAACACCGAGAAATTAGGGAAGAGTTTGAAAAACTAAACTACGAATCTAGATAACAAAGTAATAAGAAAAGAAAACCTAGAGCAGCGAGATGAAAATACAGAAATCAGGAAAACATTAGCGAAGATATGTACTGGAGTGAATATATAGAGCAACAAGAAAGGAAAATTAATGTAGTGGTGACGAGATTAAAATACGAGAACAGTGACAATCAGAGGGTCCATGGAAAACATGTTTAACAAGGAGCCGGCAGTTCAAGTACAAATAAGGTTACCACAAAAAAAGACGAGATAGTCTTCTTAATAGAACTGGAAAGAAAAAGAGAAGGAAAATGGATTGCATAGGTAGAAAGTTTTAGATACCACTGTTGGCGGAGTGGATAGCCACCCACAACTTTGTTTTGGCCAATGAGGTGGTATAGCCAACCTCCCGGGGAGGTAATTGTGAGGTCATTCTCGACCTAACGTTTGTATCGGCCGCAGCCATAAATAACATCAGGACTGGCAGTTAATGGAGGAAAACTTTAATCCAAAGTACCAGCGCGACATAAGGGACCAATATGTACGAATCCTACTGGCGTACCGGTACATCTTCCTCAAATTTAAGAGGTCGAGTTCTTGAAAATTATGGAGCGAGGTATGCTTGAAGGATCTGTACAACTCTCTAGCTGCGTTAGCCACAAGGAAATGCAAGGCTCCCACCCACCAGGGATGTGGTAAAAGACCAAGTGGATCGAAGCCATTGCGAACCTTCGGTAAGATGTCTGAGAGAACCCGCAGAGGAACAAGCCATTTTATCGTACAGGCAGGCCAAACAAACATATTTGGGAGCAAGGCTATAAGATTGCTCTCAGAAAACTGAAGTCGAGGGCCATCCTGCCGAAAATGGATGCCCATCGAGCCAACCAGAAGATAGTCAGAACCTTGTTACCCAATGTCAGCATGGTTCACCGGGAGCTCAATCTTGCCGAAGAGGTCCAAAGGCCGTTCTCTGAGGAAGAGCTCACGCTCGCCAGCTATCGCTTTCGACGTAACAGAGCCCCCGGACCTAGTGGTGTACTTCCTAAAATAATTAGAGTAACTGCAGAGAAGTCCTCCATAGCTATTGTGCAGGCCAGAGGTTTTCCCCTCTAGATAAAAAACGGGCTATACCGGTTCTCATCTTCAAACCTGACATGTCTATGGATAATCCGTCGTCTTCAGGCCGCTCTGCATGCTCGGCAACGTGGGAAAACTGCTAGAATATTTGATGCTCGGAACGATGACTGCCTACACGGAATGTCATGACGGCCTAGCTGAAAAGATGCATGGATTTCACAGATCCACCGCTGATGCGAATGCCAAGATCACCGCCACTGCACAGAAAGCTCGCGAGGGTAAAATGACTACCCAGCAACTCTGTGCGTTTGCTACACTCGATGTAAGAAACACCTTTACCGTAGTTTCATGGCTGTGCATCGTGTCAAGGTGCATCCAGATGGGAATCGACAGAAATCTTGTGAGGCTCATCCAAAACTATATGGAAGGGTGCGAAATTATGTATGAGACAGGAACAAGTAGTATATGCACAGGGGTCCGCCCTCGGCCCTACCCTATGGAATATCTTATATGACGGGGTACTGCGAGTCCCTTATCCAGATGGAGACCTGGCACTAGTGGCAGCTGCCAAAATAGAAGATCAGCTGGTCTGGAACGTGGACGACATACTATACCAAATCATCAACTCGATACGGGATAATCAACTCTCCCTGGCCCCGGAAAAAAGTGGTCCTTTTGTTCGCCAGCAGAAGATGTGTAGCAACGTTAGTATTCTCTATACTGGGACAGCGGATTACTCCCGGAGCTAGCCTTAAATACCTTGCTTTGACCATGGATCAACAACTAAAATTCTCCATTACATGAACAGGCTAAGGCGACAGAGGCATCTCAAGTAGCGACGGCCCTGGGCAGGATCATGCCAAACCTCCATGGGCGAAGAGCTGGCAAGAGGATACTTGCATCTACAGTAGAGATACTCATGCTGTACGGTGCCCCGGTGTGGGTCGGGAAGATGTAAATAGCGCGAACGAGGGCACAGCTGGCCGATACGCAGTGCAAGATCACTTTGAGGATGGCCAGCGCATACCGCACAGTCTCCAGGGAGGCCGTACTTATGGTAGCCACCAACTGCCTTCCTATCCTGCGAACGGTAGTGTATATTCGGGGCAGGACATGAGTGTACTTAGAAGTGTAGAAAGGCTGCAAGGGTTTGTATAATAGCAGGGAACCTGGGATGCCACCTAGGGAAAAGCCGAGTGGACAAAGAAGGTCGTCCCAGGTGTAAGAAGCTGGGTGGGCAGGAAACATGAAGAGGTGGACTTCAACCTGACGCAGGCGTACCTTTGCCTGCAGGATTATCAAGTACTGATCACTGAACCTGCTTCCGATGCGGACACGAATCCGACAACGCAGAGCACACGCAATTCGAGTGCCCCTGGTAGTACTCGGATATAAGACTAGTAAGCAAAGTTGGGGTGGAGCTAGATAGCGTAAACTGGCGGGTCATTGCCACCTATATCAACCATATTATGAGAGCGAACGATTAAGAGAAAATAGACGGGCAGAGGAATGCATCACCTAGGAACTGAGAACTGAGATCCTGATGTGCTAATAGCACAAGGTACCTTCAACTGGAAGAAATACAAGAGTGGTGCCGGGTTGAAGCGAAGACGAAGGTGGGCGTTTAGTCATTAGGTCTTCACGCTGAATCGTGAATCCCCTACCCTAAGAAATTATAGCTCGAGTGGAACAGTTTAAAACTGAAGTAAAAGCTCTCCTGTTACTTAAATGAAATATTCTAAGTTCCTGATTTATTTCGGCATGTTTATTTAATTTATCTTTATCTTAATTTATAGCGCTCCTTGGTATTTTATTTTTGTGTTAGTAATGTAAGTAGTAAAGTTGAACAGAAATGCGAGTCACAAAAATGCTGAATCTGCGCCATTTCCTGTACATACTACATTTCATTTTATTTGTGAAGGTATCTGACACTCCGGCAGAAGGCCGGGTGCCTATTTATGTTCATCCCCTCAAAAAAATATACTTAGAGTCGAATATAATGGAAAGATCAACCAAGATATAAATGAGAGAGTAGAATAAGTAGGGAAAATTGTCCACATGATAAAGGCGACATTCTTCGAAAGGAAAGAAATAAACGCAAATCCAGACTCAATGCTATTTAAACGAGATTCCTAAGGAAATTGAGAGTACGATGAGAGAAGATAGAATAAGGAACGAATCGAATAGACAAAATTTAAACATAGAACCAATAACAGGGAAAATCGTGGACATGATGAAGGTGATATTCTTCGAAATGAAAGAAATAAAAACAGAAACATTGAAAAAAGTTATAATACCTACAATTACATACAGTAATGAATCATGGACCATGACGGATGAACACAAATACAGAATCAGCGCTATTGAAATGAGATTCCTAGGGAAATTGAGAGTACGATGAGGAGAGATAGAATAAGGAACGAATCGTGTAGGCAAAATTTACACATAAAACCAACAAATGAAAAAAATTCAGAGGGACAATTCATGCGGTTTGGACATGTGCCGGATGAAGGAGAATATATTGGCAAAAAGAGTGTATGAAACAAGAGTACAAGGAAAAAAGTACCGGGGAAAGCCAAGAAGAACATAGGAGGACGGTATAGGAGAAGAAGCAGATAGAAAGATACACCTTGGTAAGGAAGAAAACAACTAACACAGGAAAAAAAATGGAAGGAAAATTAGTAGAAGGCATATGATAAAAAAATAATGATTATATACCCAGCTCAGTAGTCTAGTGGTTACCGGTGTGAACGTATCAATAAACTTACCGATCAATTTTTTAAGGCTGCCTTAATACTAATAAGAGTCACGTGCACTGGCAAATGTTTTTACAATTGTTTATTGATATGTTATGCACGACATTATTGTATTTTTTTCTATATAATAATTGCTGTCTAAGGACCGTACCCCAACTAATTAAATATTTACAACCTAAAAAAAATAGCACATTTTCATTACAAGATACGCACAATGTCAATAATACAAATTTAATCGGAGTAGACGGCTCGTCCTTATCATACCAACGACAGAGAAAATGTCTAATGTAGTGTTTCTTAACCTTTTTCAAGTTAAGGAGCACTTTTGATAATAAGAAAAACTAGCGGAGTACCAAAATCAAAGAGTCAATCACATACAACAGTGTGTGTATAAAAAAATTACAAGAATTTAATAACTCATCGTCGAATTTAAAAGATTGTTATAAGTACGCTAGTACGCAGTACCGCAATTATTAATGCAACAAATTATGGAGGAGAAGTGAACGAGATATATATTTCTTTTTTTGAAATTTCTGTGGCCTTTCTGGGTCCCCCTTCCGTCTGGGTCCTGAGCACATGCCTAGTTACGGCCATAATGAAAAGCTAAGAATTTACACTAGAAATAACATGGGACAGATATTAACTATTAATTACAATTTATTATTATGATTGTTACCTTGTATTATTATTTATTATTATTATTATTTATTTATTTATTTATTTTGCAATTATAATTCCTGAGATGTTTATTAACATGTTTAAAAAGGTAAAATATGAAATTAATAAAATCCGCAACAGTTGCATTTCTCATTTAATAGAGACAAAAGCAATATTTTATCCTAGTCTATATTTTTAACACATTGCAACTTTGCAACATAACTTTTATAAGTATTTTGTAACATTTTACGGCACAATAAACTCCTGCATATAGTACGTCTAATCCAATATCAAATAAATTTGTAGAATACATTCACGAAGCGAAATAGAAGATATTTACACGGGCTGGCAGGGAAACCAATTTATTCTCAAGTGGTGTCATAAAACGTTTCACCTCGTTGGCTCCGCTCCGCACGGTTGGCTCCTGCCCACATGTTGAGAGATAAGAGCGTGTGTGTATGTCGTGCGTACTTGAACCCGAGAGTCATGTTTGAACTCCTCGCTTTTCTGCCCTCCTGGCACGACTCTGTACATTTAACAAATTGTTACTTTGTTGTGGTAAATTTGTATGGAAACATAATCAAAATAAATTGCATATAAATTTTTAATTAATTGTGAACTTGTATTAAAATAGAAATTAAATTGATATCACTATTTGTTTTCTATTATATTCTAATGATATATGTAATTCTAATTAATAATTAATTAATAATTCGTACTGGTTAGTTACATAAATGTTGTATTAATTATAATTAAAATATTAAACTAAAATTAAGGTTATTATTACATACTTGGTATATTTCAATAATAGTGTGCGTCTTGTATAATGTTTATGGCACACACACTAGTTCTAGATATCTATATCATTTATGTAAAACGAAATTCCACTTTAATTAGATTATTCATACGTGTCTTGCCGTACTCATAGAAACATATACAACCACCAATCAAATAGTTTAAAGGATACTAAACAAAGGAGAATTGCTCATAAGATAACAGCCAATAAAATTGTATATACTGATACAATTCGAATGACTATAAGAATATAAAATAAACAAGAAAGACTAATAAGAATGAAGCATTAACCTGAGAAAAAAAAAATAAGAAAAAGTCCTAGCATATACAAATTTATACAATTGATTTGATGGAGTATTCTAATTATAATAAATATAAGAAACCGACGTGCATTACATGACTTGTCTCTTTATAACAATATAATTAGCACGAAACAGCAAACTTACCTATACAATACATAATATTCACAAGAGATGTCCATGATATACCATTGGAGACAGAAACGATACTACAATACCTACAGAGAGGGCACAATTCTGCAAACGAAGTTTCTCATACACACTGTTCCTCTCAAATATAATCCCCTACCCTAAGAAATTATAGCTCGAGTAGAAGAGTTTAAAACTTAAGTAAAAGCTCTCCTGTTACTTAAATGAAATATTCTATGTTCCAGATTTATTTCGGCATGTTTATTTAATTTATCTTTATCTTAATTTATAGCGCTCCTTGGTATTTTATTTTTGTGTTAGTAATGTAAGTAGTAAAGTTGAACAGAAATGCAAAATCTGCGCCATTTCCTGTACATAGTACATTTAATTTTATTTACTATTTATATAAATACTCTGTAAACACTATATTAACAGGAATAAAGAATAATAATATTTATTATTATTATAATTTATTAATTATAAATTTTATTTTAATTATTAATAAGATATTTGTGATGATATGGATGAACGTTCGGAATTATGTGTAACTAATTATTTAGTTTTATTCGGATATATTATCAAATAACGTCCATAGTTATTATTGAAAAAATAAATAAAATAAAGTGTTGCTATTACTAAATAATCCATTTACAATAGTTGAAAATATTATACATTAGCTTACACCAACGGGTTGTTATACAACAGCAAATATCTCCTGCGGAGCGAATTCACGATTCGATAGATGAATTATTGATAAATTCACATTATTTATTTAATTTATTCTTAATTAATTAATTAATTTTATTAACAACTTGAGATATGATAAATAAATCAAATTCCGTATTAGTTGACGTTGTACCTATTTCTTACTGGAACTAAAGATATCAATTATTTGGTAAATTAGTTCGCACCACCGCCTAATGCGCACCTTCCATTCTTTACTTATCAACAGGGAATGAGCTATCCTAATTTACAATCCATGAAATAGTTCATAGTATTTTGTCTAGTTAAATTTACAATTATTTTAGTTTTTCAAATTAACATGGCACGCTGAACATAAAAAGTTAGCTCATAACAACAAAAAAAGTTCTGTTTACTTCTAGTTGTCCATGATGGCGTTAGTAGACAATTTCATTCCTTCACCAAACGATTAACCTTTCTGACGGTATTAAAAAATCAATTTTGCCGACACCCCTTTACACGGCCCCACACTACAAAAATTAATTCCTCCGATGGAGTGCGAGCACCTGGGATTCCGTTTCGTGGTCCCTGGGCGAATTGTAAAGAATTGACCTAACTCCAGTTATCCTCATTAGATGGCCGGATGGGCGCGCATAATGAGGATTTTTCGGGCCGAGTTTCGAGCACAATGGGAGCGGCTCCGAACGATGTACGCACACACGCATGCTTTTGTGAAAATATGGCATAATAAGAAAGGAGAAATGATGAAAGGAGGTCTGGGCACGGTAACGCGCAGGGATGTACAAAGTTAAATACTTTTTAAAGACAGCAAATACAGTTGTTTGTGCGGTGATATCCTTGAACATTTATACCTATGAGATCAATCCCTTTAATACATATTGACTATTTCCAGAATATTTCTCTGTTTCTCGCTTGACCCTAATTTGTGGATACGGTTGCACGATAATATATAAACAATGAGTTTTAAAGAAAAATTATTAAGTTAGAACTGATATTCGTGTGTGCACATGTGTCATCAAAAGTAAGCACTGATATTTATTTTAAACGAAGCGAATTGAATGAAATTTCAATATAACGGGTTCTATACCCGCTATATTGAAATTTCATTCAATTGGCTTTATTATATGTAAGTTTGCAACACATCATATTAGTTAAGAGAAAATAAAAACATGGTAGTAAAATATAAAAAAATATGCAGTTAAAAAAATACTGTCACATATCGTATACATACGTAGGCACAAATTTGTTGTATATGTATATAATTAAAAATGAAAAATTAGGCTCCTGTTATTATTGGAATCTAATTTTGCCCATTTTAAACAAACCAAAAGTATATATTTTCATATGTATTTTTAATTACCGTAATCTAATGTAAATAGTATTATATATATATATATATATATATATATATATATATATATATATATATATATATATATATATATATATATATATATATACTCTTTATACCCTTCCGGGTGTCGAGATTATTTAAGCGTACTTATAATGTATTTTCTGTAGGAATTCCTTACAGTCCTTCCTATTCCTATTAAACAACATAAATTACTATTAATTTTAACTATGCTATGAAACTCTATAACCGTAACTATTTTAATATTTTTTTCTATAAGAAAAATCTAAACATTTGAAAAATCTAACGTCAATTTGTTACTCAAATATTATTGTATGTATTAAGGCGGAAAGGCCACTGGCCAATAGACTAATAAAGAATGTTTTCTCTCTCTAACGTCAAGTCCTTACATATCCCTATTGCAACCTTATAAAAAACAATAAAGTAACAATGAAAAAGGGTGAAATTATGAGTTAATGAGATAAATGTATTTATCTACACGTTCGACTCTTTGGTTGTCTGTTACTCTTCTTCATTTTCTCAGCGTTAGTCTAATGAATATTATTTACGTCCATCTTATTATTTTTTTGTCATTTTTGGTTGAGTTCGTTTAGCATTTCGTGTAGATTTTCTCAGCTGTTAGTTTGGTTCTTTGAAAACGTCTTCTAATACTAATCTAAAACCTGACAAATCTCCAGGAATAGATGTAATAAGCGCGGAAATTATTAGTCATTGAGAAGAAACGTAGTTTTTAGTACATTTATTATCTCATCTGCTAGAAGCTATGGACAACGGGCTCCTTTGTTTTGCTTCCTCTGGTGAAGAAAGGTTCCAGGGAGAAATGAGGCAACAACCGATTGATAGTTTTGATGTTGCACAAGAGCAAAATCCTCATCTTGATCTTAACTGAGAGATTCAAAATATTTCTACAATGGCAAATTCCACAAGAGTAGGTGGGCTTTATAAAAGGACGTGGTAGCCCAGGCATACTCGTGGAGAAATTCCTTTCAAAATCCTGCACAATACGTAAAGGAGCCGTGCAGAGGTGCATACTGTCTCCTATGCATTTTAATATTTACGGTGAATATATTATGAGGAAAACATTGCAAAACTGGAATAGTCGCATTGCTGTGGAAAAGGTAAAATAGGCAATCGCAAATAGTGTGGAGCTGTGTAAAGGGGTGTCGGAAAAATTGATTTTTTAATACCGTCAGAAAGGTTAATCGTTTGGTGAAGGAATGAAATTGTCTACTAACGCATCATGCACAATTAGAAGTAAATGGTAACAGATCTTCTCTTGTTGGTATGATATATATTTTTCGCGAGCTCGGCCGAAGGACTGCAAATACTTATGGAAATATTTGAACAAGAAAGCGCCAGCCTATACGTAGAAATTAACCACGACAAAACAAAAGCCACGATCGTGGATCGCATAAGCAACAATAGGCAAGATATTGCGGATATTGGGCAATCTCATGTGCTAAAACTGTGTGTTAGGTGTTACTAACCAAGGTAGAAGATCTGCGGAAATTCGGTGTCGGTGTGAAATGACAAACAGTACTGCGCGAGAACTACAAAGAACGTGGGTAGATTGCGAAATCACTCTGAAAACAAAGAAGCAAATAATAAAACCCCCAATATTGCCCATCGTACTTTATGGTAACAAAGCCTGGACACTTAAAAATAAAGTCAGAAAGGAAATTGATGCATGCAAAATGTGGTGCTGGAGGCGACTACTACGAATTTCTTGTACAGTCCGAGGATTAAACGTGTCTATGCTCACTGAGATAAAAGAACCACAACATCCATCTAAAGTGGTGTACACTAGCATCCTAGATACTTCAAGAAAAGCATGTTTAAACCTAACGGAAGGAAGAAGACATACGATTATAATTAAATAAATCAAGAAGAGGAGACGACGAACTAGACATACTAATTGTTCAGGGAAATGTGGAAATGGCCGAGACCAAGAAGGCGTTCTCCAACAAGATGGGAAGGCCAGATTAAAGTGCTAACAAACTTCAACATAAATACAGCTACCAGAAACACTCAAAGCTGCTGCCTTGGAATGAAGAAGCCAGATCACGACACCTCTACCAAGAGGAAACGCGAAGAAGATTAATTACGCGAAGACAAAAAGGGTTCATTGCAATCGATTGCCAGTCGCTGGGATGTCGGTGGGAAGGTGGGAATAGTGTCATTGGAAAGATCATCTTCCTATACGTAGGGAAAATTAGATCAAGCATTGTAGCGCTGATGAGAAATGCTGCGGAACAATGGAAAGTCGGGAGAGTGGAAAATTCATCCCAGAGATAAAATAAACTGCCAGGTGTACGTGATATAAATCTAAAGAAAGATGTGCAAAAATTATTTTAAAAATGTCTACCAGTGCGGGTGTGCTCCCGGAAAAGTGGAAGAAGAAAAAAATAAAAGTTAGGACTTACACATACACACTCCTGACTCCTGAAACAGCTGAAAAAATTATTTAATCTGAAGTTACTGACAAACCTGATTTCGACAGAAATGCAAAAAAAAACGAACACGCCACAAATCGATCGTCCGGTGCGTCAATATGCGTCAACAGATCTGGTACTGAAACCCATGATATGTGGTTGCAAATGCGAGGGTTGCTATATATGTATTTATTCAGAATTGGGACACTGGTGTGCTAGGTGCGATTCGACTGCACCATCGCAAGGTTTGACATTTTTAATAGTATACGTACTCAGAGCGTTTTGTCATACATATATCTATTTGTATTGTTAATTGAAAATTTTATCTTGGCCAAAAACTGGATCGTGAACATTTTCGCGATATTGTTACGATTTTCGATGTGGATTATCTTAACAGATCAACTTACTACGACTTTTCGTGATGAAGTTCCATCCATGGCCACATTATATCATCGATGGTTAAATAAATTTAAACATGGACGTACTTCTCTAGGAGACGAATTTAAGGAAGGTCGTCCAAAATCGGCCATTATGCCAGAAAGTATTTGTGGTGTACGAACTGATAATGCAAGATCGTCGAGTGACCTATCGTGTGATTGAGGCGTTGGCCATTAGTATGACAAGCATACATAAGATATGAGGACCTTTCGTTTAGCATAGTTTAGCATTGCTAGTCGCCCCCGCGGGGTGCAGTATCGCTTAGGTCTTGCGGTCGTGCGCCGTCGGTTGTAAGGGCCGACGTAGAATTATGCGCATCGGAAGCGGCAAATTGAACAAGACACAATAAGACGGTACCAGCCCAGAGTGATAAAGGACAAGCACTATGCATGAACAGTTAGCCATCAAAACGAATGGTTCGCATTAAAATCAGAACAATTTAACATCGATCAAAAAAGATCTACTTCGAAGTGGAAAAACTGATTACATCAAGTTGAACCGCAAGAGGCTTGGAAAAATTGATTTCATAATAAAAAGTCTCATGTAGATATTTTATTTTTAAATAAAAGTCCACAATACACTACGTTTGTAACAACTAATCGATATGCGGAATGTTGGTGAAAACGAACCTTCATACATACATATACATATTCATAGGTGCTTTCGTTTAATCGCCCCGTGGCGTGCTGTATCGTTTTGCGGTCATGCACCGGTTGTAAGGGACGATGTAGCATTGTGCGCATCGGGAGTGACAAATAGAACAAGAGACAATACGCCTATAAACGAAAACAGCCCATATATCATTCCATATTACTTATGACCACAATCTATGTATATCTAAAAACAATAATGTAAGTAAAGATCATATATGAATTGTTCGAAACATTAAAATTGATTGCACAATGGTTGTGTGTACAAATTCTCAACCGATTTCAACACTAGATTATTAAATAATAATTATAATATATAATAATCATAAATTAAAAAATTAATAATAATAATATATAATAATAATAATAAATTATATTCAACTCGATTCGCTAATGCAAATAACAGTAACATTACACCCAATATTTGGAATTTTGTGCACAACGGGAACATTTATATATTTCTAGATTACGCTTAAATTATCCTATTTCCATTAGTTTGTTTGACATATTTCTGTGTATAATTTTATTTATAAATTATCGTCATCTTGAATATTTGTTGGTGACTTATATGGCTCCTAGTTTAAAAAAAACCTATGATTTTTTAAAGTTTTGGCCGCATTTACTCCGGATATAATTTTCTATTAAAACAAAATGACGGTGAGGTTATTATCGAAAGTGGTTGGGTAACTTACAGTTTTCAACTGTTAATTAACAGTTTATGATAATTATAAAACGTACGGATTTGTATTGGAAATAATCGAGAACGGATATATTTTAATGTTTTCGCGCCCGACTGTATAATATATAACTCATATTGTTATTATTTACAATCAAAATTTGATTGTATTATATTATTTGTAAAACCATTTTTTATATTGTTTTATTTATAATTATTTCATTATTATTATTATGTCATGTTAGAATCTAGTCTTAGACGAATGAGTACCTTAATTCACTTCCTACAATACTAAATTGTTACTCTAGCAGTTTCCCCTGAGTTCCCCTACTTACTCTTTCTTTTGCACAATCACGCATTATCACTGATTCTACTTGTATTCACATGCTGAAATAATCCTACATATTTCCTTGCAGATTTTCGAATTTCACAAACTTAACCTATGTTTGTATGATCGCAGAAAATATTATTTACTAGTCAAACATATATAAGTAATTTGAATGAGTTTTATTTCATGTAGCAGCTGAACGTACAGTTTTGTACAGCCATCGCGGGTTTATTATTTTGCATTCTACGGACCCCAGTGCCTTTGTGCCTTTGCGACTAAATACGGGGATTACTCCATAGAATAGCCGTCAGTGCTCCGACACTAAACTGTCCCATTAAAATATAACCGAACGCCTTTCAGGCGTGATTATCTAGGGCGATAAGCTCGATTTTCAAATTCTGCAAAAAAAAATTGAGAACATGTACGTTACAAAATACTTTTAGACTTTTAGTCATAGAAATTCTACGAATAAATATAATTCTTTTGTGAACTGAATGGGAACTATGTAATATATTACTACGTAACAGTACGCGTTATTATTGCTGCACCTATCGCTCCAGTGATAGAAATGTGACACAGTCAAATTTGAAATATATATATATATATATATATATATATATATATATTTATTTATTATTTTTATTATTTATTTATATTATATATATTATTTTTTATTATTATAGTCTTTTATGTTCAAAATAGATTATTTCTAGTTGTGTCTCTTTGATATAAACTGATATGCGATATGTTGATAATTTGGTCCTACTGTTATAAGACACCTGTTGACAAAAGCCTATTACTAATTTCAAGAGTTTATACATGCGCTTTTATTTACAATAATTTAATTAATTTAACACGTTCGTTACGGAGCCACATTTTCAAGAACCGGTCCACCAGGCCAATTAATTTTATTTAATTAATTGTGATAAAAAAAAACTATAAAACATGTATTTATTCATAAGATATTGAATTCAGATAATTTTTAATTGTGTTATTGATTATACGAGTTATATCGGTTTTTGCACAAGATAAGTTAAGAAATGGACAGCGCAGACTCATACGCAACTGGTGAGCAAAGAAAACCCGTAGATGCAGGAGCGTTCGTAAAAATGAGTACAGACAATGAAAATAAATTAGACCTGATTATCCAAATGATAAAAGAGCTGAAAGTAGACACGAACCAAATTAAAATAGAACAAGAAGAATGTAGAGATGAATTTTAAAAAATCAGAGAAGAAAATAAAATGCTGTAGCAAGAAAACCAAGAAATGAAAAAAGAGAGAATTTAGAAAATAAACAAAAACTCGAAAAACTAAACCAATCGGTGGGGTGGCTAGAAAAGTAAAAGAGGAGAAAGAACATAATTATGCAAGGATTAAATATTGATACAGAAAACATGAAAGTATTAAAAATTTGTTTTTTGACAAAATGGAAGTGACAATTTAGGTAAAAAAGCTCAAAAACTTGGAAAGAAAACCTGCCTGATTGAATTAGAGAAGAAAGAAGATAAAGAAAAAATAATGAGGAATAAATATAAACTTAAAAATAACAAACAAGTAAGAATTTATATAAACGACGATGACACAAAAAAGGAAAGAGAGCGAAGCACACAGATAAGAAAAATTGTCAAGAAAGAGAGAAATAAAGGAGAAGAGGTGACAATTGGATATAATACATTAACTGTAGACGGAAAGCTATGGAAATGGAATAGGGTACTGGAAAAACTAGAATTAGTGCAGACAAAAAACGAACTGCAAAATATACAGAAAAGAATTATATGATAACAAAACTATCAAGAGAAAAAGGCACTATTGGAAAAAAATAAGGAGAGAAGAATAGGCAGTCTCAACAAAACAGAAATAACAGCTATAACAATAACAACACCGCAAACAAAAAGGACGATGAGAATTGGAAACTGGAACATACGCAGCCTGAAAGGCAAAGAACTTGAACTAATAGAAGAAATTGAAAATACAAAATTAGATATAATTGCGATAACACAAACAAAAAAGAAAGGGAGAGGTTTAGAAAGGGCCATAAACGACCACATACAAATGTATAGTGGAGTTGAAGAAAGTGAAAGAGCGAGAGCAGGAGTGGGTATATATAATAAACAAGAGAACAGTCAATAACTGAATGGGAATGCGTAAACAAAAGGTTAATGACAGTAAAAATTGAAGAGGTAGATGGATGGAAGGGAAACCTAATCATCGTATATGGACCAACAGAAGACGAAAGTAAAACAGAAAAAGACCAATTTTGGGAAGAGCTACAAATATTATATGAGAAGGCAGGAGAAAATACTTACATAATAGGAGGACATAAATGCAAGAATGGGAAATATAAATACAGGGATAGAAAATATAATGGGGATTCATGGAGAACCGACGAGAAACAATAACGGAAACAGATTAATTGACTTCTGCATCTTAAACGACGTTCTAATACTAAACACAATATTCTCCCATAAAAAATACACAAATATACCAGAGAAGTAAAGAGTAGAAATGAAAAGTCCACAATAGATTATACAAACACACAACAAAGGAAGGCAGTTGTCTAATGATGTACGAGTGAAAAGAGGAAGTGAGATAGGAAGTGATCACTATCTAGTAGTAGCAAACATCACAATTAAGGAAAAAGTAAACACAAAAACGATGACAAGCGGAAACGAAGTTGAAACTAAAAAGGATAAAAAAGAAACTGCAACTGAAAAATTCAGAATAGAGAAACTAAAATATAAAATAACAAAATCTAAGTACCAGAATTATATTAAAGAACTGATATGTTTTTCAAAATCTAATGATATGGAGGAAATATGGAGCAGTTTCAAGCACATAATAACAGAGGCTACAAAACGCGCATGCGGAACAACCAGACAGGCAAACAACCGAAAGCAAACACGATGGTGGACTATAGAAATAAAAGAGGAAATAAAGAAGAAAAAGCAAAAGTGGATAAAGTACAACTCCAAGAAAGAAAAAGACTCCGAAGGACATAAAATACAGAGAAAAGTAACGAAACAAATAATAAAAGAACCAAGGGAAAGGACATGTGAAGAATTTGGGAAAACACTAGAATACAGTTTTAATGAAAATAAAATGTTTTTTTTTATAGAACACTAAAGAAAAGCAAGGACTAGAAAGTACAAATAACACTAAGACAACTAAAGGATAAACACGGAACAATAATAAAACAAGATCATGATATATTCAAAACATGAAAAGAGCACTTCGAAGAGCTTTTGCAGGAGATAACGATGATAAGCACAAACGAAGGAATTGAGAATGCACATGTGGAAAATATTCTGAACGAAGTACCAGACAATATAATAGAAGCAGAAGTAAAAGAAGCACTTATAAAATTAAGAAATTTTAAAGCAGCAGACAATAATAACATAAAAGCTGAACAACTTAAAAATATGGGCGAGAAATGTGTAATTTGATAAAACAGCTTATGGAAAAGAGGAAAGATGACTGGGAAAAAGCAGTGATATTCCCAATATACCAAAGAGGAGATAACAAAAACTGCATTAATTACAGGGGAATATCACTAATATGCAAAACTGCTAAAATTTATGAGGTTATACTAGAAAGTAAGCTAAGACAACAAACAAAACCAACGATGGAAACTGCACAATGTGGCTTCAGGAAGGGCCACTCAACGCAGAAGCATATATTTACACTAAGAAAACTGATGAAGAAAACAATGGGCCAGGACAGTAAATTATTCATAGCATTTATAGACCTGGAAAAAGCGTTGGACAGAGTACCGAGAAAAACGATGTGGAATATATTACAAAACAAGCAAATAACAAACAACTACAAAGAGCAATACAAGGTATGTATAAAAAGACATATAATTAGGACAGGAAATCAGATATCACAGAAGTTTACAACCAAACAAGGACGAAGCCCAGGTGCAGCATTAAGCCCTCTACTGTTTATAATATTCCTATATAATATATTAAAAAATATAAAGGAGAAAACAATGAAAAAGATATTATAAACTATGACGCACAATGATAGCTGAGTGTGCTTTTGCTGATGATATTGTAATACTAGCCAAATCCAAAGAAAACCTGCAAGAGAACATTAATATATGGAACGAAAAACTAAATAAACACAACATGACAATAAACACGGATAAAACAAAAATTATGGTGATTGTCAAACAGGAAGTAGAAACAAATATCAAAATAGCGGGAAAAAGTATCGAGCAGGTGGAAAATTTTAAATATATATAACCAGGAAAGTCTGGAACCAGAAATAAACAATAGAATACGGGCAGCAAACAAAAGCTACCATATGCTAAACAAAATAATACTTAATAATATGCAGGTAACGAAGAAAACAAAAATCATAATATTCAAAACAATATATAGACCAACACTGATATACGGAAGCGAAACATGGACATTGGACAAGAGTCTTTAAAGCAAAATACAAGCAGCAGAAATGAAGTACTTGAGGAGAATAGAAGGTATCACAAGAATTGACAGAATACTAAATGAGCAAATTCGAACAACTCTACAGATAGATAGTATACAGATAACTATAGAAACGAAAGATGGTATGGACACATAATTCGCACGCCAGAAGGGAGACAGACAAAAAGAGTATGGAACACAAGAATACAAAAAAAGGAAAGAATAAGTAGACCATACAAAACACGGGAAGACAACATACATGAAATACTAACGAGGAATGGCATTGGATGGCAGGATGCAAGGAGAATGGCGAGCAATAGGAAGGACTGAAAGGAATTCCTACAGAAAATGCAATAACTTAAAAATACGCTTAAGTAATATCGACACTCGAAAGGGTATAAAGATATTTTAAAAGATAATAACAAAAGCATATGATATAGAACTATAATTCACAGATATATTAAATTAAATATATAATAATTTTCTAACCCCCGTATTCACCAACGTCCCATAAATGTATCAATAGCTATTGAACCCATAAATATTCGTTGTTATAGCAACAATAAATACATTATATAGGGAATGTAGTTACTTTAGATTCTCTCTATTGGAAAAACTGAAAAAATAAACAAAAATGTCATTAAAGCTCCAATCACAAGCACTATTCCAGGTGTCTGAGATATGTTTTGGCAATTTCTGCCATAATGACGTTTGCAATTTATCCATTCAATAACTTATGAGACCTATAAAATTATGGGATGTTGGTGAATACGGGCATAAGTGAATTTAATCGAGTATTTCTGAAACTATCACCAAGCTTTTGACGTTTAAAAATGGCACGTAGACTACCATTACAAGATCGAACAGTGTTGATGCTTATATGTGGAGATAATCATAACACCTGCAGAAGGGCGGCTGAAATATGCACACAAAAAAATAACTGGTAAATTGGAATTAAATTTTAATAACCAACGCAGAAAAGCTGTACGCAATTTCGACAATTCATTGAATGTAAAGTGTGGTTGAAAATCCTAACATATCAG
The DNA here is from genome assembly GCA_963942505.1 of Lordithon lunulatus. NCBI lineage: Eukaryota > Metazoa > Arthropoda > Insecta > Coleoptera > Staphylinidae > Lordithon > Lordithon lunulatus. The sequence continues at coordinate 37,145,735 of OZ012672.1, read as the reverse complement.
TACGAATATCTGGATAAATTGTAGGTCTTGGAAAATCAACAGTGCATAAGATACTAGCTATGAATAATTATAAAACATATAAACCATTATATATTCAAACATTGCAAGTGTTTCATGGTACAAGGTGAAATGGAAACCAACAGAACGTTTTCCAAGAATATTGTTTTTGCGGATAAAGCTACATTTGGTGTTAACTAAATAATAAATTATAAGACTTTACGTAATTGTGTTACCATTAACTGAGTTAATTAATATCTGTATTAAGCAAGAAGTGTTTCGTTCTTCATTGAAAAGAGCATTAATTGTGCCAATACACAAAAAGGGGGACGCGAAGAATGTAAATAATTATAGGCCTATATCGCTGTTACCAATATTTTCCAAGATATTTGAAAATTTTCTCCATTCACAGCTGATCTGTTCTCTTGAGCGTTTTGGTATGTTGTCAAAAAATCAATTTGGATTCCGCAGATGAAAATCGACAAGCCTCGCTATGTCCTTTGAGTCCAGGGAAGACACTGCAGCTTCTTTTTTTGGACAATCTAAGGCATTCGACAGTGTTTGCCATGATATTTTACTTCTAAAACTGTACTTCTATAACTTTCACACTAATAGTTGTAAATTAATTAATTCGTATCTGTCAAACAGAATGCAATGTGTGCGAGTCGTTGACCATATTTCAGACGAAGTCATGGTAAAGTATGTGTCCCGCAGGGCTCAGTACTTGGGCCGATCTTATTTTAAATCTACGTCAATGATTTGCCACTGCAAAATCCACTGGCCAATATCTTTTTATATGCGGATGATACTACTGTAACCAGCAGGTCAAGAGATATACATGTTGCAGTCGCTAAAAATAATAATGATGTCATAAATATTCATAAGTGGTTAACAATGAATAAACTTACATTGAGTAAAGAAAAGACAGTCCATATTAATTTTAGTCTTAGAAAAAGTGATGATAGAAGGTATCACAATTTTTGGGTGTTCATCTCGACCAAAAATTAAATTGACCACCTTTCAAAAAGTGAGTTGCAATGAAAAGTTAGGACTTCTGCGACAATTGCGATATGCTCTACCGACTAATGCAATTAGAATTATTATAAAAAATATGGTCCAATCGCAACTAACCTACGGCATCCTCGCATGGGGACACTCGCAGGCGATGACTCGTCTATTTGCCTTACAACGTAGGGCCATTCGTGTAGTTGCCAATATTAACAATAGAGCGGATTGTCGTGAGTGTTTTTTGAAATCCAGCATTGCCCTCTTTATATGCTTTAGAATGTCTCTTGTATGTCCATAAATATCGTAAGGATTATAATACGCACAGCGTATATCATAATTATGATAGTAGGAACAAAACTAACATCAGTATAGATTTGAACAGTCTACCTCACGCACTGGCATAAACTACTATGGCCCTAAACTATATAACAATTTATCGCAGAAAACCAAAGATCTCGATGTAACACATTTTAAAAACGCAATCAAAGCGCATCTTGCTAAATGTGTTATAGTGTTAGTGATTGTTAAATTTTTCGTTGTATAGTATAGTTTACATAGAATAGTTTCATTGACGATTGTAAACATTGTATGTATTAACATGAATAAATTTATTATTATTATTACTATTTCGCTAGTGTTTAAATTCAGAAAGATATTTAGAATTATTAACTACGGAACTATCAATTGAATTTATATATATATATATATATATATATATATATATATATATATATAGCTAAAGTGTACTTAAGTATTGTTTTCATTGCTTCTTCCACTGCTTCTTATCCATTTTTCACTCAGGTATCTTCTAAAATTATTGGTCATTTCCTACGTCTTATTATTGTAACACTATTATTTTAATTTGCCATCCAGTTATTCTACGCTTCCCTCGTACAATTATACAATTAACAGTATAAAGCTTCGTAGTTTAATGTTACAGACTATAATTTGCACCGGAAATTTAAGTAGTGTTTTTCTATGTAAAAAGGAGCGTCCAAAAACATGGTAATTTAATGGTTAAATATTTTTTATTACACAGAAAAAGTTAGTACTTACGACTCTTATATTATACAAATTATTATATGAAAAGATAACTAATAAATATTTTACATCCATAATTGTACCAACTGTTATACGTATTTTTGTAATTTATCCGATACCTTAATAATTGTGGGATCTATTGCAATGATGACTAATTTTAATTAGGGGCATCGCGCATTCCCACACACACACCTACTCGATTCTCCCTTTACGGTGAAACTGTAACATGTTGCGCGACCAGATTGCCACTTATCGGGCGATAACAACCCCCGTGTATGGGGTGGACACTATGCTAATATGCTCCCACGCACCATTGCGCGTCATATGTTACCTGTGCACAGCAGAGGAATGCAATCAGAGGTCAGATGAAAATGGGGAAAGGACATCGCGTCAGATGGACGCTCGTGTGAACAGGGGGAATCATGCGTGGGAATGCAGGATCATGTAATTAACAGATGACTATTGAAACAGTTGCATTGCTGCCTAAACATTATTATCAATATTTATTTAAATAAAATACTGCACTAAATAGTAATATGACTGGGCAACATGAGAAACGCATACTAATATGTCAAATATTAAACAATGCAATTATAGTAGTAAAATACAAAAAGTTTATTTTATTCTATTTTTCAAAAATTATCAAATGATAAATAAGTATGTTAAATATCACAAACTTTAGTTTTACTATTATAGAGACATTTTTTTGACAATAAATATGTATGTAATGTTATTTATGTGTAGATATTTAATAAAAAAATAAATAAATATTATTCACAATTTCTCACTAACAGATATAACCTGGAAAATTATCCATAACTCCAGACCGTGATCGAGTCAACGAATGTAACCTCGAACGGCAGAGTAGCTTAGTATATATTTCTTTTGACTCTGAACCTGCTTTTAACTGTTTTACAGATTATTATTATTATTGTTTTAAGCGTTTACTTTCTCAGCAGTATATTAAAAAAATAGTTATATGTAAAAATCGTATGATTAGCATTGGTATTCAACTAGACGTCGATCAATGTTACTGCTTGAAAACCATAGATCAAATTGTTTCATAATTAAAAAAAAAAAAAACTTCTATCTTTATAGGGCTATCAGCCGTGAGGCTTTTCCGCCGGTAAATGGAGAAGCTCAGAGGAGTTTAATCACCCGGTATTTACCTTTACTTCACAGAAAACCTCTGAAAACTGTGAAAGGTAATTCGCGAAAATTCGCTCCCCGCTGGGGATCGAACTCAGGCTCCCCAATGCTCAGTACGAGACGGACGACGCCTCTAACCACTCGGCCACTGAGCTGGGTTTCATAATTAATTTATTAATATTGGTGTTTAATTATTTAATGGCTTGAAAATAGTTACTCGCTGGCCACTGCGTTGCAAATTTAAAGCAAAGATCAAGTCATACCTTTGTACCTCTGGATTTTACTCAGTAGACGAATATGTGTCTAATTATAATTTATAATATTGTAATATACTGACGTTCTCATCTATTATAGCTACGAGAATACATATCTATCTATAACTTTAATTAAGTATCATCTTCATGTCCATCTCCATCCATGTTAATAACTCAAAAAATGCCTAGTGCTGTTAACTTGTCTTTAGTTCCTCTACGTATAACTAAACTAACATGATACATTAATCGTACTACTATAATTCGACATTTATGCAATTTATCTGGATGAAATAAATCAGAGAAATTTCGATAAAAATGTTTCAATACTACAATCGCGACATTTTTCTCCTTCAATTTTCTAAAATAACGATTATTTACATTATTTTGACCATATTCACAATATGCCTACATGAAAATGTACAATATTCCCCAGGTTTTTCTTTTCCCTTTCATTATTGTGTCCCGATTATTTGAAAAATGGTGGTCTCTGTTGTTTCCTTGATGTGAATATAACAATAGAGATTAAGCATTAAATCCTTTAACAAGCTTCAAAATTTTTGCGGGTATTTCGTTGTGAAAACAGGAACTTTATTGAATGGCGCGCGGGCCCATTCCTGCCAGTCGGCCGCTCCGATTGTGCGTTGCGTGAAAGACGTCCGATCCACCCCGGATGTAGGTGCCCCACCCCGCTGAGCAACCTGCGTCTCAAAGACGCCTCCCCATTCAATCCGTTGTCTGCCGTGCGCGCAAAAAAAAGATGAGAACAAGTTCAACGGTCACGTCGCGCTCTGGGCGTCACCCAGCCCGACAATAGGGGGCTGCTATATGATACCTCCAGGATTTGCCATCCGCGAGTCATTCATTCCTGCGTCAGGTACAAGTCTTTTCTCAGGAGAAGTCGGTTGGGAACGTGATCTTATCCGCGATGAATGGCCGCCTTTTGCGCAACAGGAAATAATTATGAGGCAATAACGAAATAGGTTTTGAATAATAATTTCGTGGAAGAAAGTAGAAAATCCGTTGGTTGTTTGCTGTTGAGATATATTCTGTTGCTATAATCAACCCTTTCAGAAATAGTTAATGCCAAAAAATGCTCCAAGGTTATTTTTAAGAAATTGTGAATTAAAGCCTATAAGTCATAACTTATCGGGCTTTTATGTTGCATTTGACATCCCCATAAATTGATATCAACGCTCAATTATAAAAACTTGATGGTATCAATGTAGATTAAATTTATATTAAAAATCAATTTCTTCTTGATGTAGAGGCACTTAATGTTAATATCATATAAAATCATTATAGTAGTTATAACATTAATTAACTTAATTAACTAAATATAATTAGAAATAAAATAATTCTTATATAAAACAATAAAATTAACAAAAACAAAAACTTTATAGCTATCAGCCCGAGGATAAAGCGAGAAGCATAGAGCAGTATAATCAACTGGTATTTATCTTAACTTCACAGAAAATATCTGAAAAATTATGATAGGTGAAAGGTGCAAAATTCGCCTGCAGCGAGATTTGAACTCGCTCCCCATCCTCAGTACGAGACGGACGGCACCTCTAACCACTATGCCACTGAGCTGAATGAATGAATACTAGTGGCCCGTTGCAGCAATGGCTGCAATAAAAGAAGTATAAAAAGGAACCAATCCACCTAATGTTAAAGTTGAGAAAACAGATTTATATAAATTAAAAAGTATCTATTCTATTTCATTCAGTTAAATTGTTTACCTTCAGTGTAAAGGTAAGAGATACCAACATATTTTGTCTGTTAGTTCCTTTCTACAGAAAGGCGTACACATTTTATTGAGATTTATTATTTGGTTTTAAATTATCTACGTAACAGGCTTAAGTTGATTTTGATGGACTCTATTTATTTTATTTTTATTCACTTCGGCATTGCAGATTAGGTAAAAAACATATCATCATCATTTATGATATTACCAATATTACTATGCGCATTGTCTAATAGTATACGCGGTTAATTCATTTGCTCTAACATTTTCCGCTGCAATGTTCTCATTCATATTATTTGATGTTCCAATTGAACTTAATAACGAAGAGGGCATATAACCCGTTTCTATAGAAAATAAATTTTGAAAATTCCAATCAAATGACGTTTTATTTCTTGGTTAGCTTCTAGTACGACATCTATTTTGACACAACGGAGGATAGTTTTGGGATTATTAACGATTTTTATCACTGTTATAATTTATCATCTAACGGGTTGTCTTATGTTTTTGTGAAAAATTCCTCTGAGATTTTTTATTTGGTTCAAAATTCCATCTATCTGCAGTTGAATTTGATTGGACAATTTTTACTTGATTTTTCTACACTTCTTCCGCTTTACCGTCTAAACGGTACAGTTTTTATAACAATATGTTTGTTTTGTTCACGTTAGAAATGAAAGACCTACAAAATAAGACCAAGACGACATTTTTCCTGCCATCTAGACTATATTTTTACCGATTTTCATCACTTTTATAATTTATTATGTGACGCGTTTGTCTTTTGTTTTAGGGAACAAATATTTTCAGAGTTTGGTCCGAAATTGTCTATCCAGCAGGCCGAAGTTCATCTTAATTGAACACTTTTTATTTAAGTTTTCTTCACTTTTTCGACTACCGCTAAAACAGTATATTTTTTATAGCAATATTTTTGAGTTTTTCTCTTTGTAAATAAAAGACCTACTAAATAAAACCAAAAACCACTTTCCATCATGAAATACAATTTTGAAAGTTTCAAAAAATTGCCAGTGCCTTTAGCTTTACTGGTTGAATTTAAAAAATCTCAATGTTTTTTCCGCCATCTAGACTATATTTCCAATCAAACGACATAAATTTCAGGGCCAAGCTATTTCTGGGACGGCCCTAATTTTGAACGGATGCACGATAGTTGGTCATTTTTACCGATTTTTATCACTTTTAAATTTTATCATGTGACGGGTTTGTCTTTTGTTTCAGGAAAAAAATGTATTAAGATTTTTCGTGCGGTTGTCATCAGTGTAAAGATCATCTTGATTGGACAATTTTTATTTGCCGCCAAAACGTATATAATTGTTATAACAATATTTTTCGACTTTTCTCTTTAGAAATTGAATACGTACAATATAAGACCAAAATCCACTTTCTATCATGAAATAAAATTTTAAAAGTTTCAAAAATTTGCCAAGGCCTATAGCTTTTCAGGTTCAATTTGAAGTAATCCCCTCATTTTTCCCGTCATTTTCCCGCCATTTAGACTATATTTCCAATTAAATTACATAAGCTTTAGGGCTGTACCACTTCTGGGACGGCCCCAATTGTGAACGGACGGAAGGTAGTTCTGGGAATATTACCCATTTTTAACACTTTTAAAAATAAATGTGTAACGGATTTATCTTTTGTTTTAGGGGAAAAGTGTACTAAGATTTTTTCTTTCGTTCAAAATTTCCTATCCAATATGCTGTGGTCAATTTCGATTTATAGAATTCATTTTTATATTCTTCACTTCTTCGGCCTTACCACCAAAACGGTACATATTTCATAAGAATATTTTTCTGTTTTCCTCTTTGGAAGTTAAATACCTACTAAATTGTATCAAAAACCACAATCTCCCATGAAATAAAATTTTCAAAGTTTCAAAAATTTACCAAGCCCTGTAGCTTGTGTATCTGGTTAATTTAAAACAATCTTTTGTATTGAGTTTTGTGACGTTGACGGACATTTTTTAAATTTTACATTTTCATTTTTGGCAACTTTATCTGTAACTGTAGAGCAATTCATAAAAAAAAAATTAAAAAAAATAATTAGTCAGTTTTGCATTATCTATCCAATGAGCCCAAACTCGATTTTTTCTGAAAAAATTTGTTTTTTATTTTTGCACTTTTCCGACAGTACAGTTCCTTTTCGAGGCTTGTGCCTCAAGATTTATCCTTATCGGAGTTGAGCCTTCATAAGCAGCGATTCAATTCCGTACACCCCAGCTCTTCGTAGGACTTCCGTATTTATAGTATAATCTGATGACGTCTATGATACACCAAGTGCCCGAAGCATACCTATAAGAGTGTAGATATTACTACTGCTTTTATTTTTGTTTGTATAGTGACAAATTATGTCTTAAACAGTTTATTCTGTAATCTGACCAAAGCTACGGAAGCCTGCGTAGTATGGGATTTTATCTCTACGTCTATTTTGTTGTTCGATGAAAATTTGCTCCCAAGATATTTGAAGTTGTCGACTGTCTAGCTGGATATTGCCGATATAAAACATTATCATCATCATCAGCCTGTATGCGTCCACTCCTGAATGTAGGCCTCTTCCATCAGTCGCCACTTGTGTCGGTTTTGGGCTCTCTGCATCCAGTTTTCCCCCCTTGGCGTTGGATATCGTCTCGCCATCTTGCTTTGGGTCGACCTAAACTCCGTTTAGATTGTAGGAGTCTCCATTGCATGACAATTTTCGTCCATTTTATGTCATCTCTAGCAACATGACCCGCCAATCGCCATTTGTTCTTGGCAATTTTCTGCATTACATCAGTGACCCCTGTTCTTCTTATTTCCTCATTTCGGATCTTATCTCTAATGCTCACGCTCAACATTCGTCTTTCTATTGCTCTCTGGTAAACGTGGAGGCGGTTTGCACTGCCCTTCGTTATTGTTACAGTTTCGAGTCCGTACGTGGTAACTTGGAGTATGTAAGCCTTATAGACCTTACGCTTGAGGTTTATGGGGATTTTTGGTTCTTTAAGAATATGTCCTAGTTTGCCAAATGCTGCCCAGGACAGCCCGATTCTTCTCGAAATTTCAACTGTTTGATTTTCTGTCCCGAGCTTAAATGTGTGTCCGAGATATACGTACTCTTCAACAACTTCGAGTGGGTGCCCGTTAATGGTCGCAGCGATATGACTTTGGCTCATGACTTTTGTTTTTCCAAGGTTCATCTCTAAAACCACAGCCAAGATGCTTGTTGCAATTCCTGGATCATCTGCTTTAACTGATCCTCGTCACTACTTGTCATCTGCAAATCGAAGGTGGCTTAGATACTTTCGCTCTATGCTAATCCCTTTTTGTTCCCAAGACAAGTATTTAAAGGCACTCTCCAACGCGAGAGTAAATAGTTTAGGTGAAACCTTGGCATACACCTCTTTTGACTGACTAGATCTTCTTGTATTTTAACGTGAAGGGTAGCGTGATTGTAAGTATATTCGATGATTTCTGCGTATCTGGAATCAATCCTAGCTCTGTCCATGGCTTGCAATACTGCCCACGTTTCCACTGTGTCAAATGCCTTCCGATAGTCAATAAATGCCAGATGGAGCTGAACGTTATATTCAGTTACTATCCCAAAGGTTAAAAGGAAAACGTTTAATTCACAAAATGAAGGACATTATAATTTAAAAAGAGGGCATCAAAAACATCATTCAGAACTTCACCGGGAACTTTATAGTCAATCTGTTCCAAATCCTCCAAATTCAAGGAACGAAAAGATCACAAATGTAGGTTCAGAAAACATGCCTTTAATAGAAAAAACGAAGAGAAGATCGGGTAACGTGCGAGATGATAAAGACGAAAGATATAGCGCTTGAGAAAGCAATACTTCTTCTCTTAACAAGTTCCTCGAAGAGGGTAAAATTCTTGAGGTTTGGGGAAATGCAGAAGCGATTTTACTTTACAAAAGAGGCGACTGTACAGATATTAACAACTACCGACCTATAAGTCTGCTATCCATATTCTACAAACTTTTTACAAAAATTATAAAGAACCGTCTGAGTACCAAGTTTGACTTCTATCAGCCGGCAGAACAAGCCGGATTTAGAAGGGGGTCAGTACCAACGATCAAATCCAATCTGTTCGTACGCTGATTGAAAGATGTAATGAATATAACGATATAGAACCATATAGAACATCAGGGGTAAATTAGCTCTCAGAGTGCTTCTGATCGCCTGTTGCATGACTTTAGCCTTCTGATAGTTAATCAAACCAAACTTTATGCAAGAGTACTCAAGTATTGTAATTGACGGATGATAGATGCGGTCCGTGGCGCTGTGGTCTAAGGCGACGGTCTGAAGCCATTGCGTACGAAACGTTGGTGGTTCGAATCCACCGCTGGTCGGGAAAATTTTCTACAAAGTGTTAACCAGGATGGATGTTGCATGAAGCACAATAGGTCTGTGAAGGGCAGGGCTACAATGCAGGCAGCCTAGGGGCGGGGGCTGTACTCACCGTAAAAAATGTAATTGACTCTTGCAGAGCATCGGCAGTACGACGATTAGCCCTGTATCCGTATTTAGTTTATGGAACGATTTTTTCGGTTAGCGGATGGAGGCGATTAAGGAGCACCTTCACCTTGGTAGTAAGTACTAGTCCAGAAGCGAAAGTCGTTTGTACGAGTTACAGTCAGCAGCGTTTCCTTTTCCTTTGTAGAGGGTACTTATGGTAGATATTTTAAACTTATCTGGTAAGGCTTTCATTCTCCACATTTTATGTATGAATTAAGCAGTTCCTCGTCGAGGTCCTAGAGTATTTCCGATGGGGCTGGGCCACAGCCAGATGTCTTGCTATTAAGTTGGAATATTGCATGCTTTGCGTCGTCTATTGTGGACTCGTCAAGCGAACCCATTGGTCTTCTCTCAGGTAGAGTAGCAGTACAGAGAATATGCACACAGATATTAAGGAGAACGTGGTGGATTTCAAGCACCTGTTAAATGACTATGCCATAGAAGCGAAAAATGAAAAAATGGCGAACAATCGCAGGTCATTATTCGGTTTATGCGGAAGGAGTTGCGGAAATGAGGGAAGAAATCAAGAGTATGCACAAGCAGGCAGATACAGACTTCATGCAAATAATACGAAAAGAGAACGACAAGCTGAAGAGCCAAGGGGCCGAAGTCTAAGCTAAACTAAAGGCGACAAAGAGCACTACCGCCCCTGAAGACCTCCTGGAATCATAAGGGATAAAATCAGGTTAGAGAACACATACGAGATGATGCTTCGATATCACAACACAATGCGAGGTGGAAAGCGATAATGATTTAACTAGAATGATCAATGAGGACACATTCTCCAGACTGGGAAGCACACTACTAGACAGCGAAGAAAAAATACCTTGTTTTCTTTGTCATGCAAGCCGCTCCCGCTGCGCACAATTCTACCTCTCTGCTGTATCGCCCGAAGTTTTGCGGTCGTGAGCCGGTTGTAAGGGCGCACGACCGAAAACTTGCGATACAGCATGCCACGGGTTGACTAGTAATGTACAGAGGTGGAAGAAGGTGAAACTATTCCTCATTCCCAAGAAGGGGAAACCAAACACAGAATTGATGGATTGCTGGCTCCTGTGTCTACTTGATGGCCTACCGAAAACAATTGAGCGGTTAATATTTAACAAGTTGGCGACAATGAGAGGGCTGGAGGTCTCTCGCCTACCTAATATGGCTTCCACAAGTGGCGCTCAACAACAGATGCGATATTGGCGATAACGAACACCATCAACGAATGCACCAACGGGCCACTAAGGGGTAGAAGGCATTGTCTGGTGGCCACTCTCGACGACAGCAATGCATTCAACTCTATCCCTTGGAGTTGTGCTAATGAATCACCGAGGGATCTGGACATTTCGTACCAGATGACTAGAATCAGGGTATATCTGGGTGATAGGCAGATTAAGCACTAGGGAACCACGTGGAGGTCTTGACTTCTAGGTGTCAGGAGGGGTCCTCTGCTAAGGAATGTTAAATACCACGGGGCCCTAGGCCGTGCAATGCCGGACACAGTAGAGACCTGGGAACTTGCTAAGACTTGGCGGTACTGAAAGATAGAATGGAGGAAGCGGCGAGAAGGAGGGATGAGTAGATGACGGTGCACCACCTACAGATTGCGGCCGAGAAGGCCAAGGCAGTACTCCTGGCAGAGGTCAGGACGGGAGACAGCGACCCATCTACAACTTCTTGGAGCGGCGGTATTAATCCAGAATAGCCTACGGTAGTTGGAATCACGCTAGAGGCCAACGCCATGGCTCGGCGTAATGCTGGTGGCCGCAAAGGGTTCGGCTATCACCAGACTGCTCCTCAACACCGGGCGATCAAGTGAAGAAAGGAGGAGGCTATTCGCAACAGTCTTCAGAAGCAAGTTGCTATGCGCGGCTTCGGCATGGCAGTGGCGACCGAGCTGAATCGGGAGCGGCTGCGCAGGGCTACAAACGCATAACGCATGGCTAGTACGTATCGCACATTCACCAACGACTCGGTGGAATTACTAGCTGCAACGGTACCGGCGGATATGCTGCTCACTGAAACGGCTACTACCATGTGTTAGTAATGCGATTCAATGTTGATTTTTCTTCTCAGATCTTCTCGTATTCTTAATTATTCTATGTTGTGGATGTATTTTTCCCAGAACTAAGTTTTTGTCTGCTCCTATATCAGAAGATGCTAAATGCTCGCAAGTTCATGACTTGTAAAGACCTCATGTATTTCTTCATCGGGGTTGCTTGTACGAGGTTCATATACCGATATTTGGTTGGTCATCATGCTATGTGGAGAATTCTGCCACTGTGGTATATTATATTGCTTATTATATCTGCTAGCTTCTTGGTTATGATCATTGTTGTGCCAGATGAAGAGCATTCATATCTGTATTTTCCTGAAATAAAAGATAAGTTGGGTTATTGAGTGACGCCCTTCAATAACTTGTTGGTTTCAGAGGCGGTACATAACTAGCTTGTGTTGTTGCGCTCTGATTGTATTTCTTGATCTTACTATTAAGTGATCTCCGATTTTGTTTTTGTTACCGTCTTGATCTTTGAGTTCTCATCCTGTTTCTAGTGTTCGTCAATGTATATCCATCGGGTTCCGTGGCTTGCCGTATTGTCCTATGAGCCCTTGGCTTTGTCTTACATGAGGCTGGTGGCTGGCCTAACCTCAAAAACCTCCTCTTTTGTCCAGGCTAGGGACCGGAAAAGAACATTCCGCAAAGTACTCGATCATCCGCGTTGCCCTTTGACAGAGTTACTCTCCGTCCAGTTTAGATATTCATATACATTACCCATATTTTCCTTTATCTCCTACATAATTTGTTGTCCAACCATATTCTCACTTCTTAAATAAACAGTCAGCCCATATGTACTTGTATATTCACATATTATGCATTATACTGTGATTTTGTTATGAGGGACTGCCCTGCTATTATTAGTACATTGTTTCGTGAAATATATGAATCACAACAGTTGTAGCTTCCACTGTGTAGAAGGTAGTAGTTATCGGTTTCTATTTACATTGAGTATTTGTAATAACAATATAAATATAAATTCATCTCACTCGTGTATAATGACGTTTTTACCAAAATAACGAAACATTATTATGTAGCTTAATAGTAATATAATCTATACCTAAATAATGGTAATTACATTAAAAACTGATTACTTAAAACCTTGATCTGCATGCAAGTTTCTCATTAATCTAGTATTATAAATGTTCAAACTTTAATCAACATATGTTAGTCTAGAGATGAAGCTATTTTTATTAATATTGATGTGGATCTTCTTTTCAGAGGTAAGCTATGATTTAATAAATCCCATGTTAATGTGAAACAATATTGTAAATTGCATGAGTGTCACACAATCGGCCGCATATCTCAGGTTCAGTTTAGTTCTTTTCGTATTTGTAATTTTTAGTTCTTTATATTTCTCTTAATCCTCTATCGTTCATCATTTGTATAATATTAGTTGTCATCCACTCTTTATGTTTTTCTGTTTTCTTCTGTGGTATATGTTCTTTAATTATAGTACATAGGACGTTTCTAAGTTTTTGGTTAACGAGTTGGTTAGAACTTTCCTGAGACTGACTCTCACCTTTCTCATGTCATAAATTGGGCGTGGAGATTGTTGTTTCTTTTTTATCTTTTTATGTCTAATCTTCAATGACACCACAAGAGGGTTATTATCTGAATTTGCATCTGCTCCCGGGTATGTTTTTGCAGATGTTATTCTGTATAGACATTTCTGGTTGATGGTTAGATAGTCAATTTGGTTTCTGATTCATATTGGGTTGTAGCTGCTGGCTCCAAGTAAATAGGTGCCTCTGGGGAAGTTTATAGCACGTATTTGTGATAACCAATTCTTTTTCTCTGCAAAATCGGATCAATCTATCCTTCTATCATTCCGTGATCCAAGTCCATACTGTCCTACTATTTTGTTTTCTTTCCCTTGTCCAATTTCAATATTTCTCCCATTATAAGTGTAACATCCATATTTGGTTGATTTACAACATGCTCTACCTGTTCATAAAATTCTTCTACCTCTGTGTCATCCTTATATGCTGATGGACAGTAGACTTGTACGATATTAATATTAAAGGGCATTGCTCCCAGTTGGAACATTATAGCTCTATCTGAATGAGGTATGATATTTTTGACTCGCCTCTGGTTACTATGATGGTCACCCCATTTCGATATTATTTGTCGTCGCATAGAATTGCAGTGATCAAGAACCGTATTACATTCTGAGCCCTTCCTGCACATCTCCCTTATGCCCATTATTTCCACCTTCATTCTATCAATTTCCTGTACAATGTTATGAATCTTTACATCTATTGGTTTGGGTTACTTTTTCATACTGTAGTGTACTGTTCTTCTTTATGCTAGACTCGGAGATTCTTTGCATCCCTGTACGACCTAAGGGACGCTGATACTCGGAGACGTTTTTAGTTATCTCCGCCAGAACGATAATTGAACTAGGGATGCCCATGTAGACCTTTCTTGAAGTGATATCCCGTTGCCTTCTTCATTCCACTACCTTTGTCTATTTCTAGTTCTTCCGCGTTTGAAAGAGATTTTTTCCTCTCAGGACAATAGAGTGCCCTACTTCAGCTTACTTGTCCACTCTCCAAATAATCTTGGTAATACTGAAGGCATCTTCTTATAACGGAATATAACGGATATATAGTGTGAATTCACTGTGTTGAAGCCAACGGTCGTGTATTCGTATTACAACGGAGTTCAATTTTTCATTTCCTACATAAGGAAAGAATAAAATCAATGAAGCTACTGCTCCTGTTCAGATAATAGTATCATAATACAATAACTAATAGAAAAATGAACAGCTATAGGCGAGGAGGCACTTATCGATTTGGAGAAGGCTTAAGACTTAATACCAATATGTAGAGTTTATAAGCAAACATGAAACAATATAGCTCCTGTATCAAGATAACCAAGCTGCTATTATTAATGGAAATAATATAATACGATAAGGATCTAAGACTGTCGGTTGTTGAATGATGTTGAACTCTGCAGGACTAGCCGCATCTCGTTTGTTGAACTTTACAATGGCTCTTTTCAAAATAAAGGGGGAAGTCCCGTTAGTATTAGTGCGAAGAAAGAAATGAAAAAAAGAAACCATAAATAAATGCATAATTAGATGGTTAGTCTATGAAAAACGCCTGCCAAGACCCCATGAAAAGGTCCCCATGGAAGTGCCCGAAAAGAGCCTTCCCGTATCACAGGCCGTTTTTATAACAGATAAATAGTACCACAGTTAATTACTTCACTCCAGTGTCTACGCTTCCGTGTTTTACAGCATGGTATTTCGCAAGTGCTCTGGAGTTAAAGCACCCGATCTCCGAATGGACCTGCGTGAGCTTGTATCCCACTTTTCCATGCTTTCTGGTTACCCACGAATGTATCCTGATGATGAGCCGTCTCATAGAATACTTTCCTTCCAAGTTATCCCACTCTGCAATTTTTTGACCATCCTGCCTCTAGCCGTCTGAAATCCTGCCCTTATTGGAAGCGGTCAGCGCGCTCCTGTGCCAGGTGCTCGACCTGAGGTATGTCCGCAATAACTAGTATGGCCTCTCTGGACACCGTACTGTAGCACCTCGCTATGCGTAGTGCAGTTATCCTCTGCTGCCGTGCAAGAATATCGCTGGTTCTCTGATAAACCAGCCTCTGGCTCTACACCAGGACGCCGTATAGAAAAACACTCTTGTTTCGCTGCTAGGGCCGCGGTGCATTGGACTGCTCTTGCCAGGTCCAGGATCAATAACGATCCCCATATACTTGTCCTCCCTTTTCGGGATCACTTCCGTGGACCCGTTGTGGAAGCGGACTTCAGAGCATCGTTTCCTACCGATGAGGAGCACCGCCGTTTTTCCTCAGCAACCTGGAGGAAGTTTCGGCGATCAAGCGTCGCAGCTTTGCCAGGCGGGCGTCTACTCTCCCTTGCAGCTCTTCCTCGTCACGACGAGGGCCTGATCATCGGCGCAGCCCACCAACCTGGCTCTCTCGGTTAGAGGGATCCGGAAGATGGCGTCGTACATGACGTTCCACAGGATGGACCTCAACGCAGAGCGTTTAGGGTGACGCTTTTGGATTTTTCCCCATCTGCTCCCGCCAATGGAGGTACCGGGAAGCCCCATCTTCCCACACCTTACCACGGCGAGTCTCCAATGTGTTAAAGGCGTTCCTCACGTCGACCGTCACGAGGGCATACAGCTGCCTCTTTCTCCACGGCCTTTCTGTGGCGACCGTACCCCTGGACGAGCGCCTTGTTCATCACTGCCAGGGAAATACTTCTGGGAACTCTTCCGCCGCCAACTTGATGGCATCGGGGGGTACACCGTCCGGCCCCGCCCGCTTGTTACTGCCAGTCTCCTCACTGTCGTCTTTACCTCCTCAGGTGTGAAGGGCTCCACGTCTACAGGATTAAGGTTCGTCGTCTCCTCTTCCGGCTAGTCGTTGTCGTCCTCCTCGGCTATATATATTATATATGAATATGGATAATCGAAAAAAGCGTGCCTCATTATAATTCGGGCTTTTCCGTGAATTACAAATTATCCGGGCTAATGTCAGTATTCTGTTCATTCCACCTTACATGATAAGTAATAAAGGCACCTTACACGGTCAAAAACACTGTCAGTATTTGCTTGAATCCTCTTTTAATATTTATCAAGTAATCAATTTTCCAGATAAACATCAGTATTCCATCATTTCTATACCTTCCACGATCAGCAATACTGTCAATATTTTAAAATAGTGAACATTTTAAACATGTTATCGTACAGTAATACTGTCATTATTCTAAAATATTGACAGTATTATTGACCGTGTAAGGTGCCTTAGACTGTCAACATTTTATAATATTTTCACTTATACACACTACTAGCTCACCCCTAATCTGATACACTCTCCATTTGCATTGCAATATTTCCTACACCATTCTCGCTAGCGTGTTCCCTAGTTCATATTCCTTTTTTAAACCCACCCTGACATTTCGGCACCAACTCTCTTCTGTCTACTTCATCTTCCAGTCTATTCTTTCTCCGTTATCATCGTTAGTCCTCGCACTTATCAACGCGATCCCATACAGTCTTTCTGCTCAGAGCCTACTCCCCCTTGATCCATTGAAACAATGCCACTCTTTCGGCATCTCCACTTCACACCTTATTCTAGCAGATTCTCTGTGCCCTCCGTCATTAACCTATTGTATGCTTCCGCATGAACTCGTCTGTACCAGCCGCCTTTCAAAATCAAGTGACTGCGCCAGTTTCATCTCATTCCAAGATAACTCCTCACTTCCTATCACCTGTCTCGGGCACCCGACCTCTCTGCCTCCTATCCCACTCCAGATCCATGTTTATTTTAACCATCGTTTTCCTTCAAAATCTCCCACAAACTCTTATACGACACATGCTCATACGACCTTTAGCCTCGTTGCCCCTTCTTAGTCTCGTCTACACTTCCTATCCTATCATGACTGTCCTACTGGCCCTATTTTTCTTAGTTAGTGCAATTTCTTCTAGACTTATTTCTCTGTCACTTTATTCTGTGATATGTTATTTTCCATTATCTCACATGTTATGTTTTCTGTTACATTTACATAGTTTCTTGAAATTTTGAAACTGATCTAAACTTAATCTTTTTTGTCCGTGAGATGGAATCTTCGAAAGACACCCATGCCTCACAGGCACCACTAGGTGTTACAGGTATGGGTAGTGCCGAATTCACCCAGCGTTCTGGCCAGGGCGCCTAGCGGCTAAACATAAAACTCACGTTCTGTAGCTCTGGGATTGTTCGCCCGCTCCGTCTTTCTTCAGTCGTGTCGAAAAATCCGAGACCAAGAGACTCGGATTTTTCGTTGTTTATCGTATGTGGTCAGTTTTGGAGATCATCAGACTTCCATCTCATTACTATCCGGGCGTATGTTGCAACAGCCTTCCAGTTGGTGTCGCTAGCCAACATTAGTGTTCCCAGTCTCTTTGAGATGACAACCTTTTCCCCAAGCTCCGTCATCAATGTGGCCCGTTCCAAGTACCACAGGTATAAGTCGTATGGGTTGGGTCGTCCATCCCCGATAGGATTTAGGTCAGCCAGTGGTCGGATTCTCCAAACTCCCTTTCGATGAGCGGTTTAATTTGTGGGAAAATCTGCCTCGTCCAACTGGTGTTCGGACTCCACCCATCGTCTTTGCTCTTTGTCCATGGCTATACTTCGGGCCTCCTTTAGCGCGGTGGCTGGGGTCGTGCCTCCTGTGGTACGTTCTCTCTTCCACTGCTAGATCCGCTGGGACCACCGCAGCGATCACCTTTCCCGCGTTTGTTGATATCGTTCTATAGATCCGGGTGATGTGAAGACCGCTAGTGCGCAACGCGCTTTGTTTTGGGTTTTGACATCAGCGACCCAAGCCCAGGCCGTTTCCAGCAACGCCCTCTTCTTTTCGCAAGGTTCTTGCTGCTTTCTTGGTTGTTTGGGTTAGCTGGATCTTGTAATTAACTCTCGCCTCAAGAACGGTCCCCAGGCATCCCTCTCGATCTCTTGAGACTTTCCTCCCATGCGGATTGTGGTCCCTGCCTCTCCCCACGTGCCCGCTCTCTTTGTGAAAAGCAGGACACCTTGGGTATTGGGTCTTGGCCACCACTATACTCTGTCCCATTTCGGCCATCCACTTGTTCATCATGTTGATGGCCCGTTTGGTTTTGCTGTGGTGTCATATATTTTCTGGCGCGGACGATGATAGCGAGATCATCCGCGAAGGCCAATTAGGTCACGTCCGTTGGCAACTCCAGGCGCAGGGTTTCATCAAAAGCGACGTTCCAGAGAAGAGGGGCAAAGACGGATCCCTGTGAGACCCCCCTCCCGTTACTTCGAACTCGTTCCTCCCTGCGGTGCCTTCAAACCGGCGATACTCCTTTCCTCCTTAGTGCTGCTGTGACTAATGTGTTGAAGGCTTAAGACACGTCTAGGACGACAATCATGCAGTGTTCGTGCCATGTTCCCGTATATGCCTCTTTCTCTATTCCTCGGACCGCCAGTATGGTCGATTGGTCGATTTTCCAAATCCGTACTGTCTTTTATGCTCTTAAAAGTCTCCGCCAAGCGATCTGCGATAAGTCGCTCAGTGAATTTTGCAGTCCCATCTAACAGGCATAGCGGGCTGACAACTTTGGGCAGGCGGCTGGTTTCCTTGGCTTGGGGATAAGGACTAGGTGCGCCGATTTCCAGCGATACCGAAAAGTACCCGTTTCAAGGATCTTGTTCGCGATTTGTAGTACTCTCTTCGCGATGGCTGGTGCCACCGCAGTGGGAATATTGCCATTGTTACTACCTTCGCTCCTTCGAGTACCGGTAGAGTTCGGACCGGGCAGGTGAGCTCCGAGCTTGTTTATGATTATTCTGTAATATTTTCGCTCGATTGCCCGCCGGAGAGCATTCCGGCGGGCAATCGAGCGATACCAAAAAGCCATTTAGCAGAGACTGTCTCTCTCGGTAGTACTCCTGCTGCTTTGGTGCGCTGAGACAGGCGCCGGGCCCCGTAGATCTTGGTGCGTTACTCTGTCACCTGGTGACACTACCAGTATGGCTTCCTTCTCCATTCTTCTGCAATATCCTTGATAGGTTTGGCTATCGTACTGGCCTTCTGGAGGGCCTCATTTACGGTGATTCCCTTAGTTTCTTACATATCTAACTGATGATCACTGATAGAGTTAGAGAATTCATCGCCCAACAATATCTGTATGTGAATTAATGCAACTTTCCCTCCGGAGAGATATTGTGTGAAAAAGAAAATAGCTGAGATACATTCATGAGATCTAACAATATCGTAGTCTAGATATATAGATTGCTAAGAGGTGAATTCACACGTATATATCTGTATGTATCATTTCTACTTTTCAATTTGTCGTCGCTTTTAAGTAATGCGGTAGCAAAGGTATTTGGCTTGTAGCTTCCTTAACATTTTTATGGAGGTTAGATAAGTCGATCCAATAATTCTATTCACAATTCTCTTTATAATAAATGTTTAACTTAACGATCTTTTTAGTTTTTTAGTCGTTTTAGACAAGACAATTTCTTGACTCAAAAGTTAGTCAAGATACGAGATAATCTAAATTGTCTCGTATCATACAGCAAATTTTTTGAAATATTGAATTGGATGGTAGATGGAATGGAAAAGTTCTATTTGTCAAGGACAAATTGTATGGGAGGAGGATATATGAATTAATTTCTTGAACAACTTTTGAGCTAAGAAATTGTCTTGTCTAAAACGACCTTTATAACCGCCAACAGGACATAATTTTTAAACGGATCATTAAAAAGATTGTATGAAACTATTTTAAAATTGACTAGGAACAACATTTATTGAAAATAATTGATTTTGAGAATATATTTAATTCTGATAAATAACTAACGGAAAGTTGGGTGGTGCCACACTATGTATTTGTATTCACATTTTAAATTATTTAATGAAAATGGATGTATTTTTGTATGAGATTCGTGATTCTCATAGAAAAATACATCAATTTTCAATTAATCATCGCATTACGTTGTTTCTAGGTTGATATGTGTGGAAATAATATAAAAAAAGGTATAAAATTCGATGATAATAGATTGAGAATTATGACATATTGCCGAAAGGATTATACCTACCTGATAAAATACAATATTATCCATTACCACCGCTACAATAGGAATACTCGCAGATTTCCCCATGAAATAAACGAATACATTTCTAAACATTGTTACAACGACACACCCGGCCGTTTTTGCAAGGGAGTAAGTTCATTTATTACTTGTGTAGAAGAACAAGCAAACGTGTTCGAGGCTAAGATAGCCCAGCAGTGTGCCAATATCATGAATGTCAAAGTAGAAGCTACACGGACCATAATAGCTACAGAGCCGAGCAATTATAGCCCGGAGAAAGCCTGCTACTATCGTTGTATTTTTATGAAAACAGGAACGATGAATGAGTGGAATGAGCTGATGCCGAACGTATATGTACCCCGACTACCTACAGATGATGCCATGGGAAATGAAAATGCGATTATAAGATGTCACGCGAAGAACAAACAAAGTGATTCCTGCATTCAGGCTATAAGACGCAAACGGTGCTTGGAAGAGCATATACAAAATAAGGAACCTGTGTTAAATGCAACACAAAAATCAGGCTGTAGGTATTGACACAAGAATGTCTAGTAAAAATAAGTATATGTATCAGCTTTTGATGTAGTAGAACTTAGAATTTATCGCAGGCTGCCTTTCAAAACGAAATATCATTTGAAACCGATAAAGGTTCTAACTTATACAGCATTTCTATATATTTTAGGAGAGCATATAGTTTTATTAATAATACTATTACTTTTGTAAATTTTTCACCTACAGAACAATAAAAATAATGTTAAAGTTGTGAACTCAGTGTTCATTTAATTAGAGTCCTACTGAATTATATGCAGCTACTGTACTAGTAATGATGTAGCGACCAATTGTAACATAAATATTAAAATACAAAATCTAATAAATGTTGACATAAGAAAAGTATTATGATTCCATAAAAAACTATCCTGATATGAACATATTACCGAAAACATTTCATTATTGCTATATCGAGAATTACGTTATTAGTTGATTAATAAAATAAATATATTTTTTATAAAAATATATATTTTATAAGGAAATTTTGCATGTGGTTATTATCTGATGTAACTTATGGTCGTTTTAGACAAGACAATTTCTTGACTCAAAAGTTAGTCAAGATGCGAGACAATCTAAATTGTCTCGTATCATACAGCAAATTATTTGAAATATTGAATTGTAGATCGAATGGAAAAATAAAACGCGTTCTATTTGTCAAGGACAAATTGTATGGGAGGAGGATATATGAATTCATTTCTTGAACAACTTTTGAGCTAAGAAATTGTCTTGTCTAAAACGACCTTTTGTCTTGATTAGTTTATGATGGAAATATGGTGAACGTCCATGCTGCTAATATAATACAAATTTCTATATAATATATTCATTTTATCGAAGACGATAATTAAGATATTTTTGTTAACTATTTCGAATATCTCTATAATATAAAATTGAAAACAATGTTTTGAATCCGACTAACCTGTCAGTTATCACTTTTGTGCTGTCAGTGGGAAAGTGGGAGGCTGTAGGTTTTTTTAATTTAATATGTAATTGGTGCCTCAAATGATTATTTATTATCTGTTATACAATGAGAATTACTAAATGAAACTGGTGTTAGGAAAGTGCACAATATAATAAAATATGTATGGTAATATTTCCAGAGGAAGAGAATTTTTTTCTCAGTATTCATTTGAAAATTGATTCACGTTACCCTGTCAAACGACGAGAATTTCACCTAGTTGTATAATGACAAAACTATATATAGACAGTCTATAATTGTATCTAACTTTAATTTTGTATAATTATAATTAATTAAAATTAAAATGTATACATCGATTTCTCCTTTCTCCTATGCTCCTACATAATGCTTTCCATACTCTTCTATTTTTAGCCACTTCATTTTCTCTACTACGTTATCTCATCTTTTACGCGGTCTTCCTTTTTCTTCTTTCTGGTTAGTCTTGTTTGACATATTATTTTAGTCTGTCTATCTTTTAACATTCTTATAGACTGTCCGTCCGTACCATTCTAGCTACTTACTCTCATTGGCATTAATAATGCTGTTTGTTTGGAGGTGTGTCCTTATCTCGTCGTTTCTTATTCTATCTAGCCTCCTTCCACTTTTCTCAAAAACCTCATTTCTGCAATTTGGATCTTGGATTTCAGTCTCTGGTTAATTATCCCTATCTCACCTCCGTATATTAATGTTGGCCTATAGATTGTCTGAAAGATTACAGTTTTAGATCCCTTCGATACCCATTTGTTTTCCAGGAAGAAACCCTTATTGAGCAACTTCTATTTGCTGTCAGAATTGTACTGTTTATTTCGTCTTCTAAACTTCCTTTATTATTTATACTAGACCCAATATATTTGTAGATATCTATAGTTTTTGCTGCTATGACTGCTCGGTTTATTACTATTGTTTTTTACTTGGTCTTTATTTAATGTCGTGCAAATAATAATTCCTGTTTCCATAGGTTAACGTTTTCTTGTAGATTTTTTCATTCCTGGCTAAAATTGTGAGGTCATATGCAAATAGTAACTCTCCTATACCTATTACTTAAATTTGTAGTATCCCAGCTCTAACTGTTTCATATTGTTCCTAATATTCTTCAGCATACTATCTAGAAATATAAAATTTATCTTAATTGGCATACTCAAATTTAATATATCGCTTCTTACATTATTTGTTACTGGGAGGATTTACCCGGCGCTTCTGATCTTTCATTGCCCTTCGGGCTCCGGCGGATAGACCTGTAATCTTTCATGCTGTTTCTTTCCAAATACACCATCCCTTGCTATTATGGTACCACTTCCATGATAAAAAACCGGGAAAGGGTTGATAACCATTAGACATACCATAAATAATTGACTAAATAGGTGAATAAATAAATTAATAAGTAAAACTTTGACCTAACTCTAAGTTTTCACGTGTCAACCGGTGAAGCTATGATTAGGATGGAGACCCCAGGTAAAATATCATAGTAAATGCCTAAGACTAGATTAGCACGCCCCAGATTTAAATCAACTTTTAAACATACACAAAAAATAAAACAAATATAATAAATAGATAAAAACAGAAAATTACAGTCCTCCGAGAATTCTTATAGGATAGCTCCTTATCATTCTTAAGACATTCGCGGGGAGACCGATCGTCTCACACTCTCTATCATCCTCCATCAGTGGGCCGTGTTAAAGGCGTTACACACGTCAATTGTGACAAGCGCGGAGAGCGTACGCATTCTCCATGACCCAACTCTGGCCAGTTTCGCCACTTCCACGACCGCCTCCACGGCCTGGATACCTTCCCAGTCTAAAGCCGTGTTGTTGGGATGATAGCCGCCTCAGGTACCTCGGTGGTCGGCGGCATGATCCTCCCTAAGACCAGGTACTCCAGCAACTTGCCTCTGGATAGGAATCAAAACCAATCTGGCCCTCGTCCACACGTTGGGGAAGAATCCTCTCTACAAGAACTCATTCATCACTTCGAGAAAGGCGGCCGGGTATCGCTCCGCCGCCTGCTTAACCGCTTTCGATGGGATACCATTCGTCCCGGGGCCATTCTGCATACGAGCCACTTGGTCGCCGCTACCAGCTCCTCCTCTGTGAACGGGGTGTCCTCGGCGTTTTGGTCGGTGTAGACATTCGCCACCAATCCCACCTCATCCTCTACCACCCCAAGGAACAGTTCCAGAACAATGTTCTATATGATTTTATAACCCTCCCCGCACACATCCTCCTCTTGGGATTCAAGGAGGTCGTCCCAACATATTTTCTTTGCGCTCTTGATGGCTACTCTGAGGGTGGTCTTTACTTCTCGGTAGAGTTCCGTCGACGCCCCTCTATGGAGTTCATCTCGCCGAGCCGTCCGTCGTGTACTCCCGGCGTGCTGCGTACGCATCCACGACAGCAGCGCATCCGTCGCAACTTGACTGATTCCTACCCATTGTTCGAAGGACTTCGTGAATTTGTCTTAGTCTAGGGATTGTGGGTTGAACTGGGTCTTCTTCGTGTGTTCCTGGTCGGCCACTTCGTCGGCCCTTCCTACGTGAAGACCAACTTACAGGTGGTCAGTGTGGGCCTCCACGTCGAGAACTACCCATATCGGTGCTCCGTAGAGCATAATGCTTTCGGCCACCCTAGCCAACATCATGCGTTTTCGTTGCCCTGGTCCCTTTATGTTTGACATGATTTTTACCAGGGCCGTCACGCACCGTGAAACTACCTGTATGTGACGGTGGTAGGTGAGGCTCTTCTCAGATCGCACCCCTAGATACTTTAGGTTTTCTCCCGCAGTCACCTCCGTCGCCCCGATCTGAAAAGGTATCGTTGGCGATTTTCTTCTACCAATAAGAATCACTACTACCTTAAGCTGGTTTTCATATAGCCGTCTCCTTACCCTCTCCATACTAGTGTTGACTCGCTCTCAGGACCTCCTCCTTCCTACCGCTAGCTAGCAGGGCGACGACGTTTGTGTAACCTATCAACTCGTCTGGCAGGGCGATCTTGAGAACGCCGTCGTACCTGACGTTTCATAGGGTGAGGCTTATTAAGGATCCCTTGGGAATGACGCAATTCAGTCACATGTGCTTGATGATTTCCCGATCGCCGCCACTTACTAGCAGTCTTCAGTCGCTGAGGTAACCTTTAATGAGTCATAGAGAGTCTCTCAGTATGATCAGGGTGTCGCAACTCTCCAAAGCGCGGCCCAGTGCGACGAGTTAAGGCATTCTTGACCTCGATGGTGATTAGTATGCAGATCATCCTCGTCAGTCATGTGTCCTTTTGGCGTCTCTGAGTGCCTGCGTTGCCCCCACCGTCGATCTTGCTGGGCGATAGCCATGGTGCTACGATAGTAGTTCTTCTGCTGCCCCGGTGCATAGATGACATTTTCCAGTATCAGATCTTTAAGTACCTTGCCCATAGTATCTAGCATAGATAAGTGCCTGTATACCGTCGGGCTGTCTAGCACTAGCATTGAAGGTGCCCTAACGCCTTCAATGCTGGTGCTTGCGCAATAGGAGTATCCCTTTCGAACTAGCCTCTGATTACCTGTATGACCTTGATCTCCATGTTAGATTGGCTGCTCTGATAGGTGCACGTCCCGTTCTTCGCCGCTGCCATCATCTCTTCTAGCCTGACCTCCAGGCTAGGTTTTCTCTCGATGCTTCTCCTGGCTGCTTGTTGTGGAGGAATTTCACTTCCTGCAGTGGTAAACAACTTAGAAATGGCCTTGTTTATCTTGTCCTATCTTCCTCAACTGATCGGTGTCGAGGTAACCTCAGCTCCTGCCGTCTTGGGTGAGTCCAGCGATGCTTATGAGGGATGAGCTGTGAACCGTGTGAACGGAAGGGCTCTGGTGTGCTCTCTAGCGCCGACAGATGTTCGACGAAGACTATTCCACTGCCTGGCCCGGTTTGCCGCCAGGGAGCCAAGGCAGTCGTTCGTTAAAGACCCCTGCCTTAGATACGCCCGAAGCCGATAATGAGGATCCGGACCTCTGCAACGTAAACGTTAAATGTTTCGTCGATGTCATTATTAAAAAGAACATTTGGTTTCAACGAGTTCCTTCTCTTTCTCTCTTTTTCACGTTCTCTCATTGGTGTTTATAGTGATGGATTGCATTTTTTTATACAAAGAAAGAAGAAAAGTGACCACTAGCCCTCGATACCTAATAGCGTCGGGATCGGAAGGAGCTAAAGTGGCTGAAGTATTGAACATCAGTACTAAACTTTAAAAAAAAGAAAAAATGTGACACGGGATTTTTAATATTTGCATCCCACATCTGATCTTCTTCTTTCTGCTTGACGATGCACTTTCATTTATTAGTTTTTTTGTACCTACTTTGTGTATTAATAATTTCTGATTCCCAGTTTTCCCAACTATATTCCTCGTTATCTATTGCCATCTTTTGGTATCCTATCTTAACTGTGTGTCCTTATTCTCTTTCCTCCTGTTCAATCCTTCTCATTTCTCGCTGTGTATGTGCCTTTCCTTCATCGTTAGATCGTAATCCATATATATATATATATATATTCTCGTTTTCTTATGTTTTCGCCCTGGATGCTAGATGTCTGATTTATCTAGTTTTGCGGTTTTATATCCTTTGTTGACGAAGGTAGCTCCAGTAATCTTAGCCTCTACTTGTAATTTGTTATTTATGAATTCTTATACCCCTGTCTTTATATCCTTTCCCTCAATTTGTAATGCTTTTAGATCAGTGATAATTTATTTTAATTTCGCTGTTCATTATTCATGGTTCTCGAAAAGTACTACACGACTATTTAGGAAGTGGGAAGCTATAATTAGGGGGACATAATTTGGATTTAGAGAAGGATTATGGACCAGAGAAACACTAAACGCGATACCGGTGCTGATCCAAATCTGCCAAGGCCACCGAAAACCAGTATTATACGTTGCAAAGACAAACTATGACACGAAAAACTAGTCGTGGTCATGAAAAGAATGGAATTAAAACTAAAGGATATAACATGTATTGAGAGCCTATATTGAAACCAAGTAGCTAGAGTAAGAGAACTGACTGGAGATATACAAATATGCAGAGGATTACGCCAAGACTGCATAATCTCCCCACTAATTTTCAATCCGCGCTCTGACACAATTTTCTAGGACGCATAAGAAGGTAGATTGTTTTATCTGTGAGGCAAAGAAGAACCTTAAAATTGTCTTATCTATTAGGATCTTCTTATGCCTCACAGATTTATAAAATATTTTTATATAAACAAGTCTATATGAACATTTGACCAAACATATTTCGTTATTAAGGTGGGAAGTTTTACCTTATTTGTTGACTAATAAAATAAATCTACTGGCTACTATAATCGTCTTCGTCCAGTTTACATGTTCACATGAAACTCCTGTACAATTTGCTCACTCCCGCATCTAAATATAGCTATGAATATTTGGTGTCCAGCCATTTTCTTATTTCTTAAATAATGAGGCAATTCAATATGTACTTGAACCACATATTGTGCATTACACTGTGATTTTGTTATTAGAGTCTGCCCTAATTATTTCGTGAGATATATTAATCAAAACAGAAATATTTTCCACTTCGTAGTTTACGGGTTTTATTTAGTTTGCGTAATTTGTAATAACAATATCAATATTAACCAAAATTACGAAACCTTACTGTATCGTTTAAATGGTAATATAAATTATAATTGAATAATGGTAATTACATTAAAAATATATTATTAAAAACCTTGATCTACATGCAAGTTTCTCATTAATCCATTATTATAAATACCGAAACTTTAATCAACACGTGTTAGTCTAGATATGAGGCTCTTTTTATTAATATTTGTGTGGATCTCCCTAGGGGTAAGCAATGATTTAACAAATCCCATATTTGTTAGTTTTCGATTAGACTTTTATATTAAATTGCATGAGATTGGTGTAGATTTATTAGATTCGGAAAACAATATTACAACATAATTGTCACAATAATATTGTCGCTTCAATATAACTCCAATATAACTCCATATAGTTCCATTGTTCGATATCTTGTTCCGGAAGGGCTATCCCCCAATGGAAGTTTGCAATCACTTCTATTATTTTATCCTGTGAGGTTTTTTAGGCTTGGGAATCTTCATAGACGCCCGGGAAGCCTTGCTGGCATTCTCTCCCGGGGTGTGTTGGATTCCGACCTATCTAGGGCCGACCTACCAGCAAAAACCTCACCTCTCTTCGTTCCATTCTGGTATCCGCCTTTACGCATTCCTTCAGAGGTGAACGTTGTCTGCGTTCATTATTGCGTTATACTTTTTGCCTCGTGCATTGTCAGTTCGAATGTCTACTTTGTCCGAATGTCACCGTCGCTATCCGGTTTGCCTCTACGGGGTGGTATCTTCGAAAGTCGCCCATGCCCCTTCACAGCTCATTCTAGGTGATGTGGGCATGAGTAATGCCGGATTCACCCCGCGTTCGAGCTGGGGCGCTAAACCAAAACTCATGTTTTGTCGTTAGGGGGCTTGCCCGCCTCAAAGGCACCCTAAGCCCCCTAATGCTGTCTTGGTGTCTCCGTCAATTCTGTATTGTTTAGCCATTGTCATGTCTTATATCTGGAAGTCATCGTTATACTCCTGCTTCATCACTTGCGTTTAACATTTCGGAACAGCGTCCCAGTGCTCAGTTGTTTATAGCATTGTACTATTGCTAGGGGAAGGGGTCGTTCTACTTCAGCTCTGCCAATAAAGTGGTTCGTGCATTATACCACTTATAGCAGCGATACAATGAGTGGGTCGGGTCGTAGGTCTTGTAGCAGTAGTGACCCTTCACTTGTCGCCTTTCCAATCCTGTAATCCTGTAAAAGGTTTGGAAAACCCCATGCCCTGTTGTAGAACCGTTAGCCAATGATCTGTCACTCCGTTATTTCTGTCGATAAATGTTGCTTAGGGAAACAATCCCTTTATCCATATCGCGTTTGGTGTCTCGCCCCAGCGTCTTTACCATTTCGATATGGTTTGCATCCTTGTTTCATCTCTCGCTATCTTGGCTGATGTTCCTCCTTTAATTCGTCAGTATACGGCTTCCCTCTCTTCAACCACCGTGGAGATGGTCCTATATGCTCGGGTGACCCAAAGAGTGCTGGTGCGCAACCCCCTCCTTAACCTGTCCACATTCCGCTGGGTCTTTATTGCATCGACTCAAGCCGCAGCTGCGTACAGGAGTTGGGCGCACGACACAGTCGCCAGCAACAATATCTTCTTCTCATCCGGGTCTTCAATGTTAGGCAGCAGCTTTGCTAGTATCGTCTCAGTCCGCACTGCCTTCCTCGTCGCATCCAACACCTGTGCGGTGTGGTTGGACTCTAATAGGATTTGCAAATAATTGATCTGCCTTTTCAACGGGAATGTCGACACTGATGATCCAATCTCGGTGAGGGCCTGGACACCTGCTCTCTTAGTGGAGAGCAGGGCGACTTCTGTATTGGCAATGGAAATGCCAAGTCCGTTGCTCGGCATCCAGGCCGCCATTGCCTCCCTCGCTTACCTTGTCCTGACTATAGTGGCGTCCGCGGGCGACTAGTGCCATATCATCTACGAACGCGATGGCCGTCGTGTCCTCAGGGAGCATAGTCCGTAGTGCGGCGTAATAAGCTATATTCCATAGGAGGGCGCCCAGTAGTTCCTGCCCCGTCACCTCCTGTCTAATCAGGCTGTTCTTTCCTTCATGGGTGATCTTCTTGTCTTGCAGGTAGCCTCTGACTGTCCCGGGGAGTACCTCCTTATAGTTTCCATATCTGTTGTCCTGTCCTCCGTAAGCTTCAATGACTTCAGGAAGGTGGTATGCAATCAGTCGCTCTGGCGACTTTGTCACTTCGTCTAGCAGATATAGCGGACGGTAGGTAGACCGTTTCCCAGGTTTCTGGATGAAAACTAGCCTTGCGGTCATCCATGGTCTCGGACAATTTCCCTTTCCCAGACAACTGTTTGCGATCCTAGTGATTCGTTCTGCTATCGTCGGGGCGGCTGCCTCGATGATTTCGTTCAGCAGTCCGTGGCCTTCGTGACAGATAACCTGAGGACCAGTTTGTAGTGGAGGCCCCATGGGTCTTGCTCCATTTCCCTACACAGTTTTCGCCAGCAGGCCTCCTGACTTCTCTTGGTTGCCCGACTGTACTCTTTTCTTTGCGTTCTGTAGAAGTCATGGAGCTGGTTTGTTGAGACTCAAGGGACTGAAGCCCGTTGGACTTGAATTAGTTGCTGTTGTTTTGGCATCGGCGACCTCCGGGCATCACCAGTATGTCTTAGGTCTTCACGTTGTGGCTCCCTTGGACGGGGCCGCGATCTGCAGGTGTGTGTTCAAGTCCTCGGCCATCTCATCGTTTTGAGCGACCACTTTGTTGGTGTGGATTGTGTACTCGATGCATTGCTGTCGTCGCTCAATGTTCCTCCTCTTGTACTTTCCAGCCCCGCACGCTCCCCATAAGCTGTGTCGACGAATGAAGGATATTGAGTCCCTTCTCTCGTTGAACCTTTGCCCTTTGCAGGCTGGTAGATTGTGTCCGGCGACTATCCTTTTTCGCGTTGAGGTCGCCCGCCTCGACGACCTGTCCTCTCATCTGCTTTGTTGTCTGCTCGAGTGTGTCCATCCACTCTGCCGTATATATCCTTCCATAGTTGGGCGAGAGATAGCAGGGGACGGTGATTATGTCCGCTATCACCGCCCAAGCGATCCCTCTCGTATTGAATCGTGGGATACGATGTGCTCATGGAGGCCGCCCAGGACCTTGATTGCGACGTCCCCCTGGGCCCAATCATCATCCACGAGCAGTCGAGTTAGTTTAGAGTTGTTGGGTTCGCTGGCTATGCTTCTTCGTTGCAGAGGCGAGCAGTCCCTCCCGAAATTTGGCATTATGTGTGTCGGCTGTGTGGCCATTTAGGGGCAGGTCAACCTATTTCGCGGGTGTCCTGTCTCTTGGCTTCTTCTATGGTCTACCTTTTTTGTCCTGTGAGGTGGAATCTTCAAAAGACGCCCATGCCCCGTCACCACCCATTCTGGGTGGTAGGCATGTTCAGTGCCCGATTCGCCCACGTTCTTGCCGGAGCGCCTACCGGCTATACCAAAACTCACATGGAACTTAATCTAGTCCAACTGAGGATCACTGACTGAGTTTATTAGTTCATCATTAGTAATGGCGGTATAAGCGTTAGATAAGAGAATTTCTCACTAAACAATATCTCTATGTAAAATTTTTACTTTTCAATTAATCGTCGCTTTCAAGTAACCGTAGCAAAGGTGTTTAGCAAGTAGCTTCCTAACATTTTTATGGAGATTCACCACATTCTTTTGTACAATTGATTGTTAGGATTCATCTTTTGTATAACTGAAACATATTTTGTAAGACATAATGACCATATTTCATAGTTATATAACGTAGAATAGCATAAAATCCTATAAAATAAGTCAGGACATAATTTTGCAACATTTAAAATGGTATATACATTTCAAAATTAACAATGAACAATTTTTATTTAAAATAAATGATTTTGAGTAAATACAATACAATTTTGAATCAGTCATCGCATTAGACTATTTCTAGGTTGATGTATTTGGAATTAGTGCTAACAAACAAATTTACGATGCTATGATAGTTAAGTATGTTAAGACCAATTGCCGAAAAGAATATGTCTACCTTATGAAACACAATATTGTCGATTACAACATCGATGTCAACTATAGCAAATTTCCCCGTGAAATAAACGAAAAGATGTATAAAAAATGTGAAAAAGTCAACCACAGCGTACTTTGCAAGAGACTAGGTTTATTTATTACGTGTGTTGAAGAATATTTAAATACGTTCGAGGCTAAGATAGCCCAGCAGTGTGCCAACGATATGAATATCAAAGTAGCAGTTACACAGACTATGATAGCTAAAGAGCCGAACAATTATAGCCCGGAGAAGGCGTGCTACTATCGGTGTATCTTTATGAAGACAGGAACAATGAATGAGTGGAATGATCTGATGCGTAACGTATATGTGCCCCGACCACCTACAAGTGATACCATGAAAAATGAAGAGGGAATTATAACTTGTCATGCGAAGAACGAAGAAGGGCAGGGCTCCTGCATTCAGGCTATAAAACGCAAACGGTGCATGGAAGAGCATATTAAGAACAAGGAATCTCTGTTCTTTCCCACAAAATATAAATCAGGGTCTACATATTGAGACAAAAAAGTTCTTGTACAAATAAGTTTATTACATGTATCAGCTTACGATTGTTTTATCGAAGGCTGTCCAATGACTTTCAAAAATATATAATTAAAACTGATATAGTATTTGAATACACCTGTCCCAAAAGACACCAAATCAAGCTCTATAGGTGATAATTTCAATCATTTAACCCATGTGTCAATCAGAGGACGTTTGGACGAATTGTTTCTAGTTTCTCCGTCTCTGATTGGTTTACGCAGAACGGTGACGCATAAATATGGGCTATATCCTTGGCTTTTATATATACTCTCTTTTCCTTAGATCCTTTCTTATTACTTTACCCTAGGAATAAACTCAGCCAATACATAGTAAAACGGATGTAAAACATGGGTGTTAATATAGTAAGTAAGAATAAAATGCACGTGTAAATTTAAAAAAATATAAGACTGATTAAGCTAAGAGGAAAAACAAATTAAGAATCGAAAAAATAAGCAACTAAATAATAATAGAATTTAATTTGAACTACATTAAGCAGTGACAATTAGTTTTGTGCTGACATCGAAGCATCCCTGCCGAAACCGAATGAGTAAAGACTTTACTCATTCGGCACTTTAGTGCCAGTTAAAAAATCTGGGAAACAAAAATAGAAGTGAAAAAATAATTGGATTTAAACTAAATATAGAACAATGTAACAGAAACAACAAATGATAAATTACTTAAAAGCACACACCTCTACAGTCATTAGGAGTAAAAAAGAGGTTTTATTATCATTATTTAATTGGAAAACTAAGAATACAATTACTATTCTTATTGGGAAATTGCAGTAATCATTTATATTGCTGCAATTTCCCAATACATTGTATTCTTAGTGTCCAAATGTTTTACATAATCAGCAATATAAATATAAAATGTATTTGTGTGTGTATATGATTTTCCAAATTACAATTTTTAATCATTCGTCCTTGATTTTAATCGCCGCCTCATAGCCATCATCAAGTGCCCTCCTCTCTCGCTCCATAAACCACTCAGACAAAGGCTTAGGAAAACAACGCGCAGCTAGATTTTCGACCGCGATATACTGCACACATCACAGATATATCAATTATCTAATGGCTTGTTTGCGGAGGGCAGGGAATAAAATGCGAGCAGCCCCGCGGCTATCTGCTAATCTGCAGCCGCATTGTGCGCGGATCAACTTATTGTATGCGGTTGCGTGCAGCCGGCGTCGGCCGCGTTCCACTTTGGATGACATCTCATTATCTCTTTGTCAACGGGGACAAGTATGTATAGGAGATAGACCGAAAGAGAGAGACATATAGAGGGGGCACACTTTTTTAATCCATTACATTGCATGTGTAGTGCGGTTTAAGCCACATGAGAAAACTATAATGAGCAAAAAAAATTCAGACCAGTATCAAGAATAGTAATTTGCCATGTTAATGTTATTGAGGTTGTTCCGAAAATGGTCTTCAAAACTAAAAGTACTATATTTTAAATTAATTTGGTAAGACTTTAAAAATAGCATGTTTTGGATAGCACATATTTTGGAATTACAAATACACCCCGACAAAATAGCCCTCGACAAAAAGGCTCCTGACAAAATAGCCAGCGACAAAACAGCTCCCTGACAAAATACATCCCGACAAAATAATTTCTTAACCTAGATTAGGTTAAGTTCACATGCATCCAAGATAATAAATATAAAATAAATATAATGAATGCATAAATAATACCTAAAAATACCTAATCTAGTCTCACCTGGATCCAGAATTATAAATATACTCGCCGCTATAAACACTCAGTAAACGTCGATGTATTTTGATGAAAATTTCAAAAAAACGTGGATTTTATTCCTATTAAGAAACGATCAAAATGTCAGCAAGATACAAAAAAGATTAATCAAATTAACATCGACAATGAAACCAAAACTATTTTTCAATTTTGGCATTAGTTCTTAACTGTCAATATAAAATATATTTGTTAGCGTAATAAGTAAACACATTAGTGTTGAAATTATGCCTCATGTACGATATCGTGCAAATTAGTTAACCGAGTTCGAAAGTGGCAAAATAATCGGTCTACGAGAAGCCGGATTATCAATTCGTGAATTTCCCTATGTCGCCGAAGATGGTTTAAAACAACGGACTAGACGCAGCACTGATCGTGAAGATTGTGCACTTTAGCTTGTGGTTCTTCGGGATCATTTTTCATCAACAAGGGAAACTGGTGATAGATGGAGAGAATTATTTGATCAACAAATCTCCTTACGATCGAATTCGATTTGTTAGGCTCAGATCATTGCTTTCTTTACCTCTAACTATACGCCACCGTACTGCTCGATGTAAGAAGAGGTTGTATTTGAATGTATAATGGAATCAAGTCATCTTGAGTGAAGAATCTCGATTTTGTAAATTTTTAAGGGCTCATGATGGCCGCAGATTGGTTAGTATACGTGCTGGAGAAAGGCGCAATTTACAATTTTCTGTACAACTATATATTGCTCTCACTCGAGTATCTTCTCTAGTAGTAGACGTAAACATATTGCGCGTTGATAGAAGTAGGAATAAGAAAATAAGCATTCAACCAGATTGGTCCTGCAAAATATTACACACTGGCTGAATTAGCTCTCTGGTATATTTGAAAGCCGCAGATTCCTTTGCGAAAAGATAAGTGGAGATTTCGCGATATTTAAATTGCACACTTAAAAAACTATTTTTTTTTAATTATGTATAAAATTATTTTATTCTATTTTATAACTATTTTCATTTATTTGCATAGCTATTTTCTTTCATTTAAAGCAATTATCATTAGCTTAACTCCTTTGTTTATTTATATTTTTTAACCTAGATTTCCATGGCTGTTTGTACATTATTATATAGGGATGTACCAAATTATGTCTATATTTATTGGGAACATGCGAGTTAGGTAAAATTCATGGTGAAAGTGCGGAGGAGGGCATCCTTAACCACGAGCTTTGACCAGCTATATCTTCCAGAAATAGAAAACAATTCAGCAAGATTCTGCGGGACCGCATACTGCAAGAGATACTAAGGAGTTTTTAAATACTGAGTAAAATACACGTTTTCTGAAAATTTCATCAAAATACATCAGCGTTTACTGGGGTATTCATTTATTTATGACGGCGATTGTATAAAATAAATGTCTTTCTATTTATTCCAATAATTCATACATTAAAAAAAACTAAATATATCATTAAATTTTAAAATAGTGGATTAGTTGATAGAACATATTTAAATTGTAATATGTAATAATAATACAAAATAATTATTGTAAACTAAATTGAATAACTGAACTCCGCCTGCATCTCACTGGGTGAACAAAGTAGCTCAGTGACGATGTTGCCGGTCCCAAGCCCGGATAAAGGAGGAGGGTTTGGAGGTGAGGTCAGCAGCCTGCCTGCAGTAAAACAACCCACAAGCTCATAGAACCAGCAACAAGCCTCCGATACGGACTGATACAACGATGACGGCCTCAGCTATAGACACGGATATGAGAAGAAGATAAAAAAAAGAGCTGTGGAGGAAAAATATATTAAGATGCGCTTGTTGGAATATAAGATCTTGGAACGGAAGTTCTACTAGAGATGGAAATACACAAAATAGATATATGTGCATTATCAGAAACCAAACGCAAAGGGAAAGGCGATCTTACATATAAAGGATACATACTCGTATGTATTGTGGGACTGAAAAACACAAACGAGCCACAGCCGGAATAGGACTGCTAATCAGTGATACATTCACACAGAATATAGAAGATATATTCTACGTCAATGAAAGAATCCTCAGAGTAGTCCTAGACACCGGCAGGGACAAAATACATATTATCAGCGTTTACGCTCCCGACACTAGCAAAAGCAAAGAGGAAATTGACACCTTCTACAAGCATCTGCAGACCGAAGTCGACAAAATACGTACCGAACAGAAGATCCTAATCATAGGCGATCTGAATGCCAGAATTAGTAATGCAATCGTAGATGGCGTTAAACAACGTTTCAATAAAGCACACGTCAACAATAGCGACGAAACTCTCACCACATTTTATGCACAAAACGAGATGAGAATAAACAATACGTAATTCAATCACAAGCCACAACACAAGATAACCTGATCCAACACGCAAGGACATGCATCCACGATCGATTATATAATCTCGAATAGAGCAGTACACCCGAGTCAGCTAATCGACGTACGCTCGCTAACGTCAGCGAACATTGGATCAGATCACCAACTAGTCATGACAAAACTTCGACACACTACACAATTGAAAAAGAAGCTACCACCTATATACGTAGACAAACTGAACATAGAATCCATTAGTGACCTCACCGTGAAGGACTTGTACGAAAAAAGATTAACCCAAAAGATCAGAGAACAGCCAATTCTGGACGAGGACAACGTGGAAACCAGTTGGAAAAAAGTAAAATCATACATCGAGACAGCCGCCAATGAAGCACTAGGCAGAAGGAGGATAAACAAAAACCCAAAGAAACACAACACACCATGGTTCACGCCAGAAGTAAAACAAATGGTAACCTGGTACCTAAATAACAGAACGCTGGCAGAGTAGCTACGTTACAGGGATACAAGGAACAGAGTACAAGCAGAAATACGAAGAATAAAGACCGAATACTGGGAAACCTTCACTGCGGACATGGAACATGATCTCTACGCCAGCCAAAAGAATATATGGGGAATGATCCGTCGAAGAAAAGTCAACAAATACGTAACAACAAAAACTATTCCGGCAGAGGTATGGATACTACTTTAAACAAGTGTTCGAAAATGATAAGATACAACATCAGGAAGCGCCACCAACGGCAGAAACAACTACCCGCATCAACCAGGAACTGATAGAAAAATTCTTGATTTTTAGCTCCTTGATGTGAGCGAAAAAACAAGAAAGCTCCAGGTATCGACGAACTGAATAACGAACTGAATAACGAACTGAATAACGAACTGAGTAACGAACTGATTAACGAACTGATAAAATATGAAGGTAAACCACTAATCGAACAACTGGCTAGCCTTCACCAGAAGATCATAAATGAAACAACCATACCAACTGACTGGGAGAAAAGCGTCACTATCCCTATCTTCAAAAAAGGCGACAAAAAACAACCAGCAGATTACAGTTGAATAACTCTCCTGATTACCGTTATGAAACTATTCACGAAAATCATCTGCAACATCATCTCAGAATGCATACCCATGCGAGAAGAACAACAGGGCTTCCGAAAAAATCGGTCCACAACAGACGCCATATTCGTCATTTGAGAAATAGTAGAGAAATACAATACGAGAAACCGGCATATATGTGCTCCATAGATCTAACCAAAGCGTTCGATCGAGTGAGGCTAAATGACATTACAACCATATTGAGACAGGGCAACACCCCGGAAGAACCGTTGAAAACATGTATACCAATACAACGACCAGACTACTTGTTAACAACAGCTTGTCCAAGGAAGTGCCGATCTCAACAGGAATAAGACTGGGGGATTCACTAAGCCCGACATCTTCAACCTAATTATGGACAAAATAATAGTAGACGTAAAAACGTGGATTCAGAACTAGTAAAGTAGAAATATTAATACTATGCTACGTAGATGACGCAGTAATCATATCCGAGAACGAGGATGAACTACAGAAGCTACTACATCAATTTTATCTAAGTTCGAAACGCTACAATATGCTGATTGCGGCACAGAAGACAAAAACACTAGTTGTAACAAAACAGCTCACAAGGTGCAAACTGGCCATTAACGACGTAATAATAGAGCAGGTAATGTCCTTTAGGTACTTAGGGGTAGAAATAACCGCCCATCAAGATAGGACGTCGGAGGTAAAGAACCAAACGATAATGCATCTAGAATATCCGGGTGCCTAAGGGACATAATATGAAAGAACCCTTTCCTGAAACTGTAATCAAAGACCCGAATAAATAAAACATATGGTAGACCAATAATCGCATACGCCGCAGCATCTAGAGCAGACACAGCAGAACCAAAGCATAACCCGAACGACAGAGATGAGAACGCTCCGAAGTATCACAAGACGCAAGACTACGTGACAGAATACCCAAGACATAATGAGGCAGAGACGACGAGAATGGACCCAACACATTAACAGAATGGAAGACATCAGAATTGCAAAAATCGCCATAGACATCCACACTCTAAAAGGCCCCCAAGCAGACTACCAAAGAGATGGAGGGATATCTGGGTGTCGACATCACAGGCAACTCCTTAAAGCTGGAAAAACAGGCTGTAAGCCTATTTCAAGAAGAAGTAAATTAAATAAAATTATTAATTAAATATAATTATTAACATATTAACTAATATTAAGCTTAAATGAAGTAAGCAAATCCTTATAGAACAGATCCTTATTAATTAGTTTATGAAATTTCTTGTATTATCTATCAAAAACAATAGTGTCTTCTATAGGGACTATTTTGTCGGCCGATTATTTTGTTAGGGTCTGTTTTGTCACGGGCTATTTTGACCGGCCACGCCGAAAAAGTATTCACAGACCAATACATACCAATAAGTCCACAGTAGTTCTGTTCTGTTTATTCATTCATAATCATTATTCATTTACCGGCATTTGCCAGTATCGAGTTTTACACAAGTAAATCTTTTATTTTCCTTGTTAATTTTGCCCTATCTTTGGCTACTTCTGCATGTATCCAGTAAAATTCTTTTTTTAACAAAATGTTCTCTATTTCGTCGATCCATTGATCTCGGTCTACTTATTATTTTCTTGTTTGTATTCCCCCATAATTTTCCATACTTTCTTCGTTAACGTCGAATGCATTCTAATAATGTGCGCAAACCATCTTTTCCCCTATTCTCTTTTCTACTGCGTTCGTTGCTAGTCTTTCTCTTATTTCAGAATATTATCTACGATTCTTATACCTGCTATTTTTCTTGGTTCTTAATTTTTCTTGCCTGTTTAGCATTCAACAACCATATATCGGATCCTTTCGTTAGTGTAGGTACAAATAGTGCATGTACTCTTACTTTGGGTTTTTTTGAAAAATCTTTTTTTATTTATTATCTTACTTAATGAAAAATATAGTTTGTGTGCCATGAAATGTTCTCGTTGAGTAGTAGAAATAGCCTTACCATCTTTTGCTATAGTTGCTTCCAAATATTTGAAATCTTTCACCTGTTCAACTTCTCCGTTGTTTATTTTAAAGATTGTTTTCTGGATGTTTATTGATGATATTACCATTGCTTTTGTATCCTTCTTTCATGGCACACCTGTATGTTACGCAAATCCTCTGCTTTGCTCAGCATCAAGCATTCAGCAACGTTGGTTCATTATTACTTTAACCAACTAAACGTATCACTAAGTGATGTTCTTCACTCTCGTATTACTACTAGTTAGAAAACCTTTATTGGTATATTCTCATTTGCAATACACAATTATCACTTTACAATATTGTTAGATACTTGTGTAGAATATAGGTTTTTACTTAGGCAGAGGACAAGCACTCGAGTCTCGCCAATCTCTCTACTTATACGGCCCGCGATATCAATACAGTGCAGACTCCATGTAGTTGACTCAAGGTCACAGGTTCAAGGCGCTCTAACAAGATAATATAAAATACTTATATATAAGATGGTCTTAATACAAATCGCTATATTCTGAAATACATCCGCCTCTATTTTCCTTTCCCACTCTTGTGCATCCCATTCTCTGCAACGTTATTACCGCTTTTCTGAAACTATACCTGATAAATCATTTCTGTTGTTATATTGTTACGAAATTTATTTCGTTCCATCTTCTTGTTGCACGGGTTTGACTGTATGCAACCCATATTGTTTGTTGTTTAATTATTAATAACAAATTAATTAAACATACCTTTAGCAGCCCCCGCTTTTGACCACTTATTTAGTTATTTTAGTACGCATGGTGTACATTTAATTGTGATTAACTGGTTATATTAAAACATGTTCTATTTGAGTACAGTTTTTTGTGCTCAGCGTTAGCTGAGTAGGAGCCACGCAGTTTTGCTGCGCGGCGATCGCTACACGATAGCTCTCTTCTTCCGTACCCGTCTTGGTGTCTACATGTCTCTGGTGTAATTTGTCTTGGCTGGTGTATCCGCACACGTGTGAGTTGATGGTGGAAAGAGGCAAGGTATTTCTGTGAGTATCCTCTTCTTGTACTCAAATACGGCGTTGTTTCTGCATTTTGTTTATCCCATGTTTGAGGGCGAAGTATTTTTGTAGACAGAAACAGCGTCGTGGCCTTGCTAATTTCCACCGGATCTCACATGGTCCGGACATTATCGTTTTTCTTAATGGTTTCTTTTGTATCTTTAAATTTTATTCAGCGCT
The DNA here is from genome assembly GCA_963942505.1 of Lordithon lunulatus. Lineage (NCBI taxonomy): Eukaryota > Metazoa > Arthropoda > Insecta > Coleoptera > Staphylinidae > Lordithon > Lordithon lunulatus. The sequence goes on along the minus strand of OZ012672.1, from coordinate 37,105,360 downwards.
TCACGCACAACATTTTTCTTGCCATGCCCAGCCAAGCAAATTTCTGTGTATTGTGTTTTCTATTCTATATTTAATAATCTTTGACTGACGTAACTTTTTATTCATATTTTGTATTTCTCAAGTGTTTATCTTTGTACCTAAACGACTGTATTAATTAATCTTTATTTTTTTTGTGATCTCAAACTACAACATTTCCACCTTCAACTACGACGTCTCGTGGGATCAATCCGCTGCCTGGACACGCCGTTAGCCGTGGAGTGCCCGCACGTGACTCCCCTGTCGAACTAGTCTCCAGCTGTACCAAAAGCCTGATAGCCAAGGAGGGAAGCAGGAGGACCGGCACCCACAGGCCCCATTCTGCGTCCAGGCAGGGAAGGGTTGATCGCCATCGCCATCGACGACTGTTGCTTGGTTTGAGACACACTTTTTTGTATAAACATTTATATTGTCATTCATTTTGTTATTGCAATACAGTTCGTTGATAGAGTTTTATTTGTATCATTATACAAATCACGTAACTGCTCACAATTTAACAACGAATCCACTCCCACCGTATCAACCTGAGCAGCTCACAGGCACACCTGTTAACGATATTTTTTCCAAGAGAAAAGTTGTTATAATATGAACCTCAGATATTTGAACTCCTTTTTAATCCCATTTCCCTTCTATTCAAACATCTCAGTCTTACGTCTTCCTCCCTTCTGGCATACCATAACTTTCGTTTCGCCCACATTCACGTCTAGTTCTTGCTGGTCAAAGAATCTCTCTCCAATCTCGCACTCATCTCCTTCAGTTCCCAATGACCACTGCCCCTTTCTGAACATCTCCTACATGCCCCTATATATATATATATATATATATATATATATATATATATATATAATATAATATGAACTGAACAGAGCGGGACTCAGAGAGCATCCATGCCGCAACTGTAATGTGGTCACAAATACCTTGGACACCTCTGCTCCCACCCTTACCCTACTGCTGGTAATTTGGTACATGCGCTGTATGTTTGTTACTACACTTGTCGATACCCCTTTTCTCCATAACAGGTCCAAGAGAATTCCTTTGTTCACACTATCATGTGCTGCAATCAGGTCTACAAACAAACTTTTTAGCAGCGTAATTCCTTCATAATTGTTGGTGTTACTCTCGTATTCCGACTTGTGGATAGGTACCGACACTCCCAATATCCATCTATATATATATATATATATATATATATATATATATATATCCATCAGTTTTTCGTAATTGCCCATTCCCCACCTTTACGCTACATTCTCTATCCTGACCGGTCCGTTCGCTTTCCCATCTTGTAAGCAGTTTTCGCTGCTTTCTGGTATATTACGTTCTTCTTTGTAGAATTTGCCGTTGCTTTCCTAATGTATTTCCATATTTCTCTTTCTAAAGGTTGTGATTATTTTAAAGTTCCTGTCATCTCTATCCTTCTTCCCTGCCCCGCATGATTCCTCCAATATTATCTTTGCCCCCGATACACTCCTACTCGCCTACATCTTGTTATCGCTTGCCTGAGCCTTCTTTTGGCTTACTTTGACAAAGTCCTGCTATACTCTAACCCCGCCCCGTTCACCTCTTGTTTTTGGTACTAAAGTCTTCTCATCCGTCAGTTCATCCAGTGTTCTTACCTCTCCTTATTTTATTTTCTGTAGGTTTTGCGCCAACTTGCCCGAGCGTACCACCTATACCTTTCCCTTTTATTGCCTGGTGGATCCGTCTCCTCCCTCTGCAGACACTTCAACTCTACGCTAATGGGCAAGTGGTCGGATTCTAGTAGTTCCTACACCACCTGCTAATTGTCTTATGAGACTTCTGCCCTTTGTATAAAATCTTCCATAAATCATTTCTATTTACTCCGTCGAATGTCTTAGATATGTATATAAAACAGAGATGTATTTACTCGTGCACTTCAATGGTTCTATCCATAAGTTACGTTATGATGAATAACGCGTCCATTGTGTATTTAACGTTATGTGAGTATAAGTTATGGATCAACAGGCATATTCTCTGTAGTTTGTACATTCCTTCGCGTCTCCCTTCTTCAACAGTGGTAATATTATAGTTAGTTTCCAATCTTCTGCTATCTCATTTGTTTCCATTATTTTATTCATTGCGAACATTAATATTTTTCTTGCCTTACTCATATATTTTATCATTTCTGGTGATATTCTTCCGCGTCCTGCTTCTTTCCAGTTTTTTAATTTATACATTGGTTTTCCAATTCTTCCCAAGTTATTTATTCAATGTTCTCCATGTTCAGTTTCCATGTCTGCTTTCCAAGCTGAACTCACATTTTCTTCGACAAAACTTTCAAACCCGCTGTCCTCCAGAAGTTCTTTAAAGTACTCTCGCCACCTTTCTATTACGTCCTTTGGTTAGTAGCTATTTTTGTTTCCCATTTTTCGGACAATATTTCTTGACGAATGTTTGACGCTTCTACCGACCTCATTTCGATATGTTTGTCACCATACCTGGTTACCCTAACTTAGCCTGTAGATCATTACAGTTTATCGGGGTGTGGCATTTGGAGCTACTAATGTCTCGTTAGGGCCATTTATTTTAACGTTCGCCCATCTATGCCGTTCGGAGTTACTATTAATAATAAAAGGTGCTACCTGTCCGACACAACTGTATAAATCAACAGAAGACAATTTTTAGGAAGAACAGATAGAGAAATGATACTATACCTATGTGGTAAGGCTTCTAACACCCATAGTCTATTTAAAAAATAGATTTCATTACAAAATTAATTAACACATAAATTGTAGTATTTTTTGTAGTCAAAAATGATTATAGTGAACACATTTCTATTGGTTTGCATAGCTCCTGTCCAAACTAATATAGTAATTTGTGAAAATACACAAACAATACATTAGTCATGAAACCGTGAAAGACAAAATTAGCAGTTCGAACTGCTTCCGGATAACAATATCTTATACAGCACTGCTGTATTCGGAAAGAAAACATGAAAAGAAAAATATAAGGTAGATAAATGAAATTTCTGATGGGAATAACTAGTATGGATAAAATAAGAAATATGGTGTTTAGAAATGCGCTACAAATAAAGTCAACAGTAGACGAAATACAGGAGCAATTGGCATTTACATGGATGGAAAACCATCTAAAAAATAGATACGGAGATACAGAAAAGTAAACAAATAAATGTAATGGACCAGATTTGCAGTAAGCGAGACGTATAGTATAGGACGCCAAGGTTAAACAGCGGTTATAGAAATGAAAAACTAAACCGAAAACACGATACCAAAAGGTAATGATAGTATATTAGTTTTGTGTGATATTTTAGTTTTGATTTGAAAAATAGTTACTAAAATTATATGGATATTATTTTTCATCTTTGAGAACGGATGGCCTTATAGGACCTAACCACTGAGCCCTCTGCAGAGATTTTGTGGTCCACATTATGTCTTAAAGGACTTCTGTGAACTCTGTTCTGGCTAGCAAAGCCTCTCTCTCTCATATATTTGGATGGGTGATTTGCCGTTCTTGAATTCATTGGACCGCACAGTACATAGCGCCTCACAGTGGTATAATATATGCTCTGCGGTCTCTTCCCCTCTTCTCCCTTTCCTGGGCGAATCTACAGAGGGATTATTCTGCCAGGCCTATCCGTGCCATGTGCTTGTTAAGCCTGCAGTGACCTGTTAGGAATCATTCCAACAGTTTTCCTTTCTTAGGGTTAATAAGTCCTTTGTGAAATTGGGGCTTCAGCCTAATATGAATTCCTTTACATGGCTCTGCTCTGGCTGGTTTGTCCACTAGTCCGGAGACTTTAGTTCCACCCAGTTTTCTATAGATGTCTTTATTTAAACACTGCAATAGGACTCCGGGCCAATTAGCGGTTTTGATGCGCCTTCTCGGGCGCGATTTGTCTAACTACCTCGCCAAGGCTCTGCTGGCAGTCCCATACCGGCCGGGACTTAACTTGTATGGCAGCGATCACTTTTATTGCTGCTTGGAAGTCAGTGTATATGGCAATTCGTGTGTATTAGTTATTTTGCATTTCCCTTGCACTGTGTTGTATAGCCACTTTCTACCTGAAACACAATGAGGATCTGTAGTGATGGTAAATTCAGCTGGACTTGCATTGCAGCGGTGGGAGTTGTTTTCATGGCTCTTGTTATTCTAACAAGCCTTTGAATCCTGCTCAGGAGCCTGGCCCCTTGACTTACTTACCCATACGATATCATGAGTCTACCTGGTGTAGACCATTTAGTGTGTTCCGGCATTGTAGAATGCCCCTACAATGTCAGGGAGCGTGGTCGTGGCTAACTCTTCACCATCTAGTGTCTTTGCCAATAGCCTCTTTAGGCCATCTAGCGGTTGACTCTCCGGCTGGTGCGTGTATTGTCGATTGCTTAGGAGATTAATTCTCAGTATACCATCCGTAATATCTTTATCAGTCAGCCTTCCAGTATCCTGAAGAGGAAACACTTAAGGTTGGTGGGTCTATATGTCTTAGGTGTGTGGTCGTATGTTCCTCCCACCTTTGGAAGGTATATGAGTTTGGCCAGCCGCCATTCCTGCGGTATGTAGTCTGAATATTTTGTATAGGTGGGGGGCGAGAATGTACTGTCCTTTGTGTAGTAGGACTTACCCAGTCCCAGTTCCATGCACTCCCGGCGATCTAAACGTTCATAATTTATTTATAGCCTACCTTATTTTATGTCATTCCCTAGGGGTTGGTTACCCGTGATAATTGTTGCGGCCGGAAAGTGCGATTTCGTGAGCATTTGCAGGTTTTCCTCCACTGTATCCGTATAGGTTTTACGCTGTATTTTTACTTTGGTACATTCTTTTGCCAATACTTTCTGGATTTTTGCACATTTGCGGTGGTTTCGTTTACCTGCTCGCAGAACTTCCTCCAACTGTCCTTTTTGGCCCTGCGAATTCCTTTGTTGAACTGCGTTAGTTTCCTTTTGTAGGTCGCCCAGTCTTGTTTTTCCCTTGTCCTTCTTGAAGAGGATTCTGAATAATTTTCAAGGTAGCTGTTCCAACAAGCTGTGTGGCTCCTTTGCCTTTTTGTTTGCTCCGAACAGTTTTCCTGGTAGGCAGTGTTCACTACGTTACGTACTTAAGAACATTAAAGAACTGTTTTTTTTTATAGACACCAAATTGATTTTTATAAATTACGGTATACGATGATGTGTAATGACGTTTTAATTTTAAAATGTGGGCAACCTTTTTAAACTATTTTATGAGGCAGAATACTAACAGTAACATTATAATAGAATCATAATAATAGAAAAAAGAATGCATTCTTTCATAACTCGGTTAGTCTTAAGTGTTTATAGATCCAAAGATCCATTATGAATTTAGTAAATGTAGAAGTTAATGGTGGGCTGTATGAACAGTTACTGTAATAATTATAAATAAACTATTCAATAAAAATGTATTTGGATCCATGCATTATTTCATGTATGCATTTCTTGGCAAATTTATTAAAAATGTCCACGCCTATACTCCAATTGTATTGAAAATTTCTTTCGTTTAAAAAAAGACGTACTGATATTGATTCCAAAGCACTATGCATGTAAATAAATAAGTCATCGCATTCCGAAAAAAGGTGAACTTAACACTTTATAATATGATACCATAAGAAAAACAACATTTTATGGCTGTTCCTCCGTCAGATTAGACAGCAAGTCTGAATTAGATTTAATTCTAAAAAATGCTCGAATAATATTTTGGTTACACATGGTTCCGGACACGGAAAAATTTTTATTTTATTTTATTAAAATTATAATTCTGTTTTATATTAACATAAACAGAAACTTATTATTTAAAAAATACCTAGGTATCTATTATTTTAATTTAAAAATAAATTTGTAAATGACAATGTATCGTATTTTTTAATATAGTTTAGTAAAAACTAATACTAACAGGACAAATTCCTTTTCAGATTTTTGAAATGTACAACGATATATATATATATATATATATATATATATATATATCGGCCGTTCGGACCATATTGTCTAGTCATTTTGTCAATCTTAAATATCAAAATGAACCACTAAATATAAATTTGTTTGCAAGATGTTTTTATTTTCGCGAGATACATTAAAACATCTTCTGATATACATATATGTAATATTATATACTAGATATATTCAATTTAAATTAATATAAATCCATTTTACCATTTAATATAGAGTAATAAGGTAGTACTAATTTATAATAAAAATGAATAATCTGTAATACATAATTATTCCCATTTTTAGAATTGTATATATAATGTTCATCCAGGTAACGCACAGGTATTCGTTCACATCCGGTGGACCACATGGCTCACGATACGCGCCCCCCTGGTTCATGTGTCATCCCCCATACATTCACGCTAGCTAATACACCTGGGGGCGAGAGCATCATCGAATGCACTTCATGCTTATCAATTAACTAGAGCCCTTTTCACGCGGCTTCTCGTCCTGACATATGTAGGAAACAAACTCCAACGTCTTGAAATCATAAAATCAAAGGACTGGGAGGAGCCGGGCTTCTTGTGCAACAGGGTTTTCAATTGGGAGGAAGTGCCCGGGAAGGCAACGAGGATTCCCACGACTTTGAATCGCGACCAGTACCCGCTAGCCGGTTGCTTTAATTATAGTGGATGAATATGAATGTATAATGCAAGAAGCTAACACAAACGACACTGAAGAGGCACAGGAAGACGACATTTTTTTAGTCACTCAGAGGTATATGAATATATTACGATATTATTGTATGATTATAATACTATAAAGTATAAAACTTAAGTAATATTAAGTACAAGCCATTCAGGCCAAAGGTGGTTTTATATTGCCATAAAATAAACAAAATTAAATAAGAAATAATAAGTCAGTGTAAGTAAGAATTATTATCATTTAAGGTAGGTTTATACTTACATAAAATAATAATTAATAAATAAAATAGAAAATTAAACACAAAATGATGTATTTCTTTGAAATAAACTTCGATACAACTAATTACATAACAACAAATGAAGACGAAGAGGAAGCACAAATAACGCTGGGAGCTAATAATAACTAAAGGGTAACCAGATACAAATACATCGGACAAACTACAGTCATAAAGAAAGCCAACCAATAATTGGAAATAAAAGAACGAATAAGACAAACATCAGCTGCATTTGAAAAATTAAAAGACATCTTATCTATGGACATCCCCCCGAACTATACAACTAGTGCATCCATCCCATATATATATATATATATATATATATATATATATATATATATATATATATATATAAATAGTAGATAGATAGATTAATCTAAGAGAAAAGTTAATATGCACAAAACAACTAGATCGTACGTTTATAGAATATTTTGTACACATAAATACATATCGTGTACACTAAACATAGGTGTTTCAATAAGTAAGCTCAAAGTTAGATGGGTAATTATGAACATATTTTAAAAGATAATGCTATCATAGGTAGATCCATTATCTTATTATATATATATATATATATATATATATATATTTATATGTATATATTAGTATATATTATTCATACTTCGTTTGACGTAAAAAACATTATACGAATTATGAATAATATATTATAATATTGTACGAAAATATCTGTCTGTTTTGGCATTTATTTATTTTATTATTATATCGATCACATTTTTAAGTTTTATTATCTTTAATATTGTAATTTACCCATGATCGATTGCTTTGGCTATGGGATCTATTGGTTCATGTAGTATTAATTAAATGAGTTCTAAATAATTGAATGAGTTATTTTGTTGTATTTGTAACATTTATCTCACTTTTTGTTCTTTATTAAAGAAATTATGGGCTACTTTTTTTGTTTGTAATTTGGTATTAAATGTGTAGCATCTTGCAGCTGATGTATTCGAATTATTTTGATTTAATTCAACAATCCTACATTAATTAGTAGTTCGCATTCCATGTACTTTAGCTTGTGATTTGAGTATGCGTGAAAAGTCCACATTTTGAACGCCTCTAATTTATTCATGGTGGCGACTTTCATCGTCCTTTAATTCAACAATCCTCCAGCTCAATTTTAAATTATTTAGATTAAATTTGATAATTTAGTTTAGTCGGTTATAATGCCCTCAACTCATACAGCTCCAGTACTTTCGCACCTGCTACACTCCGCCAGATCGTATGATGGTCGATGGAAATTTAAATATGAAAATATTATTTTTATGCACTTACACATATAATTACTTTTAATATAACAGTTACTAAAGATGTAAAAATATATGCATTGAATTAAAACAACCCCTCGCTCCATTAATGTCCCGATTAAAAAATAAGGTACCCTTATTAATGCCGTTAATAACAGGAGGGTGAGCAAACAAAACGTTTTATCTCGTCCAATAATATCCTCCTAGTGATGATCAACATACGGGGAGGATATGAACACTCGGGATTCTTTTCCTCATCGAGAGGGGCGCGGAATTTCTATATTAATATTCCGAATATGATATCGGCATAAATATTGCCCCCCTTTATTAAAAATGTTTTGACGTTGCTCACCTTGTCGAAGGGATGCAGTGCACAGGGAGGGTATTTAGTAGGCTGGCATATTTAATAAAATTATTAATATCATCCTGTGGAGGCAAAGTGAACGTGCATTGTTCGCATATGTTGAGGAAAAATATTTTGTCAACGAGTGAAAGCAAAGTTTAATTAACAGATTGTGTATCGTCAGGTTGGAAAATAAGTTCTAGCCATTAATCCGGGGAGAATTTTGGTATGAAATTCTGTGGGTTTAGGCAGTCATTTGAAATGTGAAAGAAGTAACTGAATGTAATATATCGTATAGTTCAGTTCAGTGGTATATGGATAAAAGTTGAAAAATGTAACCCAATGTTTGTATAATAATAATTCAAGTAAATTCAACAATCGTCCGGAAATTTTGTAAATAATCAGATGCTTTACGGCGGTTCGGTTTTGTATAAACATACCGTCTTTAAAATATATGTAGATTCTTAACGATTTAAAATAGCATTCTTACTAAATAGCACTAGGAATCGACGATAACATCTTCTCAAAAAAAAAAATTAAACTGGCATCAAGAATCACCAAAAATTTAAAAAAAATATTCAAAATCTCCATCATCCAAATGTCGTTGGTAGGTGTAGTATAAGATTATTTGGTATTACATGTCCTTTTTCAGGAAGGAAATAACCGTAACACACAATATAGAGCGCTATATAAACATGTTGTACACGTATCACTTCCCAGCACGAATTAATTATTAATTGGTTCTCTGTTATACCTATAAGTTGAAGCAAGAGTCAGCATAGCTAGAAACTCCATGAGGTTTCTGCGAGAACTGTTTAACGGTCACATAATTTCTCGATTTAGAAATTTGCCTTGGCCGCTAGGTACCCTGACTTAACAGCGTCAATTTCTTTACTGCGGAGTATATGAAGGGAAAGGACTTTGAAAGTCCTGCAATAATAGAGAATTTAGAAGACGGCATTTGAGAATGAATTACAGGAATATATGCATATTGGCTTCGTCAGGTGATGCACAATTTTGCATTGTGGATTAAAACTTGTATTTAATTTGATAGAGAGCATTTGTACACAATGATTTTTTTAAATTAAACAACAGCTTAAGCCAGTAATAACTTCCACATAATTAAGTATATGAAGGACTGCAACAATAAAGAATCTAGAAGACGGCATTTGAGAATGAATTACAGGAATATATACAGATTGGCTTCATGATGCACAATTTTGCATTGTGGATTAAAACTTGTATTCAATTTGATGGAGGGCATTTGTACAACATGATTTAAAAAAAAATAAACAATAGCTAAGCCAGTACTAACTTCCACATAATTAACAGTACATTAATGGAAATATAGTAAGGAGTAAGAGTTCATACCCCGCTGTAGGCGAAATTTCACGAAACACCTTTCACAGTTTTTAGAGGTTTTCTACGAAGTTAAGGTAAATACCGAGTGATCACACTCCTCTGAGCTTCCCAGCGGAAAAGTCGTCGGGATGATAGAGATAGAAGTTTTTTTTAATGGATTTTAATATGGGGAACCTTCTAGATTGTTCTATCTGGAATATTGATTTGTTAAATTCTAAAAGCCAGCCTCTGTATTGCTTTCTCATTTGTTATAATTCTTTGTGTGTTTTTGCCTTTTTACCATCTTATTCCGTTCTTTCATGAACACAAAAAACACTTTTATTTGACTACAAGCAACCTAAACCAAGTGTAATTAATTTACATACTACACAAATAATTCTCCCTAGCGTCCCCGTCCCCCACCACTTCCTCTTCCACGACAGTTTTCTGTAGATTTCCACGCCATTCCCGTCTTCGCCATTCACTCTCGTTTCTTCAACCCTCCACCTCACACCCTCATAATCGTGACTTAGGTGTTACTCCTCTTACTAGACAATGCACACGCAGTGTACCATAATCTAACTAACGACTACTTCAACGATAGAGTGGAAAGTCTTCATATTAACTCGGATTGTGTTGAAAAGATCGTCACCGGAGGATGTCCGCAGGGCTCATGTTGTGCTCCAGGTTTTGGAACTTTCAATATGACTCACTTCTGAAAATTATGACTCACTTCTGAAAATAAGCTACACAAAACACAGAGATAGTAGCATGCTGACGATGTATTAATCTTGGTAGCGGAACCAACAGCAGAGTCTGCGGAGTTTTTTGCTAACTTAAAAATGTCAAACTTAGTAGGTGGGCGAACAATAACAATATAATTTTCCTTGAACTAAAGTCCATGACTATGTTGTTGTCGAGAAAGAAAAGTCGTTTAAATACAGATATAGTAGCAGTATACCTAAATTACAGAAAACGCCAAGTACAATCAAATAAAATACCTAGGAATATATCTAGACAGAAAATTCAACTTTGGCAAACACGTAACTAAAATAGTGGAATAAAAGCCAAAATCTCGTCTAGCAAAGTCTGCAAACGTACATCGGGGACTGAAACAGGAGGTAATCGAAATAATATACAGAGGAGCTTTTATCCCATTTATTTCATATGCCATAACAGCCTGGGAAAAAGCATTAAATAAGCATAATAATATAATGAAAATAGAAAAAGTACATAGATAAATCAACATCAAAATGGCGAAACGGTACAGGACAATCTCATATGAAGCGTCCTGCGTTATAGGCCAGATGCCAATGGTAACAAAATTGAAAGAAAACTCTAACCTATACAAAATTACCAAAGGTATGGTAGAAAGCAACTACGTGATGCCGGTGCCTACTGATCGACGGGAATACCCAACAGACATGACCACTTTAAAAGGACGCCCCGATGAAAGAAGAGAGCCAAAACACGAAATTATAAAAGAACAAAATGCCAAAAGTATGAAGACATGGCAGAAACGATGAGCAAGACAATAAAAGGAGCTATCACTTCTAGCTAGCCTTCTTCCCCCAGCTAGGAACGCGGTGCAAAATGCATCGAGCAACTAGTCCGCAACTCACCGCAATCCTGAGCAGCTGTGTATGTGGCAGCAAACCGTGGATTGTATAATAATATTTAATTTAATTCTGATATTAGTTTTAAAGCAATAGAAATGTTAATTTATTTTTTATAGATCTGAAGACATGCAATGTTACTTATAACGGGCCATGTATATGTAAATAAATAATTTAAAATAAAACGTGGTATACCTTTCCACATCTCATACATACCCACTCTTTCTTATATCCTTCCTTTATCTTTCCTCCATACGCACTCTGCCCTACTCATCACACATCCATACCACCCTTACTAGTGTTTCCTCTTCCAAACCCTGTAGCGTTTCCTCGAACTTTACCGACCTCCTGCACGTTTCCCACCACCTACTCATTCGGTGAGCCTCTTGCAGGAGGGGTCTACCTTTTCAGTCCGAGCAGCATCTTCAAAACCCGTACCTGCTTCCTTTCCACTAGATTCCATACTCTCGCATTCCATACTCTCATTCCGTATAGCAATATAGACTTCACGCACGCATCCCGTACCTTACAAGTAATTCCTAATTGTTCATCCCACCAGTTTTTTTCAGTTTCTCCTCGCTATCCCCCATGCCAACCTCGAATTTGCTTGCACCCTCTCCGAGTGTTTCCTATACCGACTTCTGCAGTCAAACCAAATACCTAAATACTTGAAACCTTCCACTCTTTCAGTCATTATACCCTTCCATTTCAGCTCTTTTACTCTAGTCAACCTCCCCCTATTCTTAAACTCCATTCATTTGGTTTTCTCCGCATTCAACTAACCTCCTCTTATGAAAGTCCTTTCATATCCTCTCCAAAATATCGTCCACCCTCTTGGCCACTAGTTCCACATCATCCATATAAGCCAACATCCACATCTTCGTTCTTCCTACCACAACCCTTCCCGCTTGCCCTCTCCTTAACACTTTCTCCAACTCTCCTGTGTAAATATTGAACATAAGAGGATCGAGCATCCCTTTTCACACCTACATTCACTGAAAATTTCTCCCACAGTTCTCCATTTAATCTCGCTTTGTCCCACGTCTCTTTGTATATCCTTCTCATCTACTCAGCCTCGCATCCCTGCCCTAACCCTTCTATACACTCCACAAGCTTGCTGATTGAGACTGAGTCGTAAGCCGCTTTCAGGTCAAGAAACACCGCATATATTATCATTCCTCCTTTGCTGTACAGTACTTCCTCCAGCATTCTCGCTTGCGTTGAAATCTACCCCTCTTCTCTTTCTAGACCCACCCTGGCTTTCGAGCACAACAGCCCGTTTTCTGTCCACTTCTTCTTCCCATCGATTATTCACCATGAACATAACTCGCACTTATTACAGTTATTCCCCTATAGTTTTCGGCTTTGATGGTGCCTCCCCTCCTCCTTATACACCGGAACTACCATCCCTACACTACACTCCACTGGTTCCTCCTCCTCTCCACTCCACTCGTTCCTCCTCCTCTCCACTCCTTACTCTGCTCTGTAGCAGCTTCTCCTTCACCCTCACGACCGGTAGTCGCTTGAACGCCGAACGCCTCTGCCTTCAACACATCCACTCCAGCCGCCTTTCCCACCTACAGCCACCCCCATCACACGAAAAGAACTCCTCTCGTCCAGCCACCTGCCTCGCACTCCCCAGGTTATCTACCGTCCCAGCCATTGCACTGAAATTCCTTTTCCATTCAGTCAGGTCTATGATTATTTTCCCCTTCGTTTCCCCAACCTTCAGCAATTCCTATAGCATGAGCCACACTTCTTAAGCTTATTTCACACCTTCTGGATCTTATAGCTTTTTTGTCTAGTGTCTGTCACAATGTTTCTGAAATGAGTATCCATGGCGAATTATCCACACTGGTATAAACTAGTTAGGGGATTTTTAGCGCACAATTTGGGGGAGGACACGGAGCATATTTTACCATTCGTTCAAAATTATAGTTTTTTTATCCCATACATTCTCGTACTGCCGGTTGGCCGTCTTATTTCTGCAATCCACCATCTCTCTACACCACATCGCCGTCTTCTTCCTGCACTCCTCATTAAACCAACTCTCCCTCCGGGTACCATAAGTTTTCCTCACCAGCAATGGAGTGTACCTCCCCTCACTTCACGACCTTAAGTTTTTACTCATACAGCTGCCACATGCTCTCTTCCTATCCGCTCTTCCTCGCTCTCACCGACACTGCCACCGGCATGGTCAGACCATGCGCTGGTTATGGTCTGACTCTAATAATTTTCAACTCACATTTCAATAAGTTTTTGTATCCAATCTTTGTATTTTTTTCCTATAAAAACTTCTATCTTTATAGTACTATCAGCCGTCAGGCTTTTCGGTCAGTATCTACTTTAACTTCACAGAAAACATCTGAAAACTATGGAAGGTGATTCAACAAAATTCGCTTCGTTGGTGTTTGAACTCACGATCTTTAATGTTTAGTACTCTAACCATTTAGGCCACTGAGCTGGTTTACATTTTTTCCATTTTCGCTATTCTTCTAATTTTATTCGGTATCACATCCTCTTTCATTAGATCGTTAATTATTATTATTCCTGCACCTCTAGCATTTTCTTGGTTTACATTGTTTCCTGTATTTATCCCTGTGCCTCCAGTTTACTTATTATGATCGTTCGTTCTTCTCCCTTTCCCATTTCGTCGACTTCACTTTCGTTTGTACTTCAAGATCTTGATTAGGAACTCTTCCACCTTCTTTTTACGTCTTTGTTCTTGGCCAGGTTGATTTATTCCGCTGCTTATGTGTCTCTTGCACTTCTATTTTAACTTTCATTCCTTCTTCATTTAATACTAAACTGCATATCATAACTTTTTATATAGATATTCTTATATGGAAGATTAAGTTTTTTTATTTTCCACAATCTGTTTACTAGCTCTAATCATTTTTTCTCTCTCATGTCAACCTCGAATCAAATTTAAGATGTGTTGCTACGTAGGCGCCGAAATGCTTAAAAAAAATATATTCATATTTAAGGAAAACTGATTAAAATTTAGATAATGTAGTAGCATTGGCTTTATTATTTCTTGAATTATGGCGGAATAGGCACAAATAGTCTTTCAATATTGCAAACTGAAAAAAAAGAAATTAATTAAGAATTCATTTATGTTGGCAACTATGATTTACCCATATGCATAAACGTATGTAGTTTGACCCATTTTCAGTATTTTCATCGCATTTCCTTTATTATAATTCGAGTTAAATGGCGTTATTATACAAATAAAATTTCAAATTGCTGTAAAATACACTGAAAATTAGTAGGTAATGGGGCGGTTGGGCCTGGGAACCAAATCCGGACCGTGGGAACTTTTCTTATCAGTAAAGGTGTTATTTTCATTATATCACCTGTCAGGTGTCAAGGTCATTAGGTGAGATAATGACCTTGTCTGATGTCAAGGTCATTACCTCACCTGCCTGGTGACATTTTCTTATCTCGTATCATCATCTTATCATCTTATCTTGTCATCACATCTGCCAAATATAAAATGTTTGGGTAAATATCAAAAATATGATATGATTTTCAAAAGACAACAATTTCACGTAGTTTTATTGTAAAGAAAAAAATGCATCTCTGAAATAACTAACACTTAAAATTATCGAGAATGGTTTAAAAATTAATAATTAACAATTTATTATTGGGCATGTATACAGATTTTAATAACAACCGTGTTAAAATTATAAAAATAATGAAATAATCGTTCTACCGTGTATTATAATTTTTCGAAAAGCAACAGTTTTTTTTTAGATGCGGAAAATTTCGTTGTATATTGGTACCATAATCTTCCAACTAAGACAAAAGTAGTATCAACTGAAATTTTCCGGTTATGATTTTTATTAATTTAAATTTGTAATTTTTATTTGAAAGATATATTTAATTCTGATTCATATGAATTTGTTCGGATGTGCGTGTGCCGATACCAGACATTTATTCTTATAAAGAAGCATTATCATCAATTTTAGAGTTTAGAATGTAGATGGCGATATTATCCGATTTCTTCAAATCAAGAAATCTGTTCAATCATCAAACCGGACGTCTTTAGTAGTGGAAGTTCGAGATTCCAGAAATGTTCAATATTTTTTATATAAACTTTACAACAGATAAAACAGCGACGATATATTTAGTAGTAACCACCATTTAAATTATTTTTACTTTAATTACTTCATTCGAAGTGTAGCCTGCGTATTAATTTTTCTTGTATAATTCAGGACAATGACTTTTAGGAAAGGAGAAAATGGAGGTAAAATAAAAGGGAGGGATATGTAGAGGGCAAATAGGAAGTATCAAAGAAAAGGAAGCTGCGGAAAAACAAAAATCTCAAACAAAAGACAAGAAAAAAAAGGTAAATGGAAAACATATACTAAGAAGGAATAGGACTGAAAAATAAAAATAAAAAAGTAACCAAGTGTAGAAAGAGATCAAGCGTCATGAAAGAAAGAATGGACACAATTCGGAAAGAAGATAAAAGAAAACTACAGGGAGAAAAAATCTTTACTATGCAGATCATTTCTTGGTAGGAAAGACATACCGAAAAACATCAAAACGGGCATAGTGAAAAAGTAAGATCGACAATAATGCACAGCAATCATGGAACATGACAAGAATATACAATATAAAAAACGAAACATATCGAGAAAACCTACGAATAAAAGCAATAAACAAGAAAATAGGATAGTTCAGATGGTTAGGGAACAAATGCCGACTGCCACGGATGATATATGAGAGCAGAGCAACAGGAAGCAACTACATAGGGAGTCCAGAGAAAAAACATAGGACAACATTACCATAGAACATGGGCAAACGACACAGATTAGGAAGATATAAAATATGTATATATATATATATATATATATATATATATATATATATATATATATATATATAATAATGTATAAAGTTGTAATGTATAAAATTAGAGCTTTACAACAAGAATAATGAAAGGCATTCGATTTAATAAATAAATAAAATAAAAACAAAACTTTTATAATAAATATGATAGAGTAATTACACGTCGATGTAGTGCTTTCCCGCTAGTTCGTCAAGCGGGAGTGCACAACCACTACAACCACGGCGGGCAATATTCGAATTTTAGCCCGGGCAGTGGGTACCATTTGTCTTCCGTTTATAATTAACGACGCTCGGGGTTTTCTGAAGTAGCGACATAGCGACTCCACACGGCAGTTACCGAAGGTGGATATCCAGTTCAAGACTGTAACAAATACAGTAATATGCTACTACTAGTAATGTGCAGCCGTCAAATAAATTATTTTTTATTTCAATCAATATATTTACTAGGTACTATTTGTTAAGAGAGTAACTTCGCAAAAATACATTTGTACTCTTTCATTCAACATACCTAAGTTTGTTAATGATACACCAACAAACGCATCTGATAAAATTTAGATACAACTGTACCGCTGTACCAAAAGTTACAATTATGTTCATCATTGTACTCTATAACAAAAGGTTGCATAAATTACGTATTATAAAATCAAATTCAACAATCATTCATAAACCCATACTATTACACCTGTAAATAACTATATTAGATATTGTCATTAAGATTTAGGAAATTTTCTTATTCTATGAATATTTGTTCAGTTTTATATTCTTTTTACATGTTTCCACAACTGTACTACTATTAAATTGGGCCATTTCGGCGGCAGATCGCCTTCAAGCGGCTTAACCGGATTAGGATTAACGCCGCGGGGGTAATTAGGCTAAAGGTAAACAGATAAAGAAAAATTCGCGGAATCGCCGTGTCGGCACCTTTGAGGTACAGCGCCACCAAGGGTTTTGCAACAATTACCGACCACATCAAAGGGTGCCGCCGACAACATTGACTTCGGCGGCACGGTCCAGTCAAGGAGATCACTTATTACGCTACTTAACACCTTTATTTTATTGGCATAATAATTACATTATACTTCCGCCAACATAAGCTATGAATGAATGAACGTGTGTATGTAGTATATTTTGAATAATTTAAAAAATATTACAGTTTGATTAATTGCTTTGGTTTGATAAGTAAAATGTTTATTTTCTAATGATGTTGCCATCTATAAAACTAATCAAACTTCGACTCGTTAGCAACATATTTCTATATTTCTCAGCCATCAATTTAAATAGATATTAGGCCCTTACAAAGAGAACTTTTGATATTCCCAAAGTCTTATCCTAATTATTTATAATAAATACTCCCCGGATGTTGTAGAATTATACATACATATAAATTAAGATTAACAGTATGCTTTATAGGTTAGATGCATATGTTATGCATAATTTTGTTCAATTGAAATTTTAATATTCGTTATACATGGTGAGTAGAAAACTTCAAAAAATATTTCTGTGCAATTAAAAACAAAAAACTTGAAAAATGGTGCAAAATAACCTCATTTTATGGTAAAGAAAATATATAATACAAGCGACTATACGAGGGGAGTATCAATATTACTACTATAAAAAAAATTACATACAATACATTTTTTGGGAAAAACTGTGGAATCAGTTTCATTATTATTTATTTAAACTCGTTTTAAACAAGACTATTTCTTGAATCGAAAGTTGTTCAAGAAATTAATTAATGTATTGATTAAGAAATTGTCTTGTTTACTTGATGAATCTATATATAACAAAACAATTTCTGGAATCAGATTTACCCACGAACATGCAGATTGATGTATGTTGACATACAATATGTACTTGTACATTCAATCTATAATCCAATTCAATACTTCAAAAAATGTGTTGTATATATATATATATTATTGTATGATAATAGATTTCTTGACTAACTTTTAGTCTTTTATAAAACTAGCATTACTTTATTGAAGCATGTCTAAAAAAAATTGAGAATACTGATATTTTCGTTTTATAGTTTGTTTACGGTAATTCGGTTTATGACTGAAACTTTTTAATATGACTTTTTAATATGAGCATATTATCGTATTAACTTCATGATTCGCATGGTCTCGTTTAAACTTATGCCACGCCTGTACCAGGGACCTGTACCGTCTGCACCGTGTCGCCACTAACTTCTTTACACTTTTTGGGGAATTTCATAATCCATCCCTGCTTAACGCCGTGCTGTGCGGGGTGCCAAATATTTATGACGTACATACGTATATTTGGGGAATCGCACCGGTTGGTACAGTACTCCCCAAAACGCTAGTAAAAAAGGTTCTGCAGTACAGTTTTTTCATAAATGCAATACGGGTCTTATAGAAAAAAAAAAGAAATATTGTACACTGAAATAAGCCGAAAAGCAAAGTACTGTAATGTTAAATATAAATGGATTTAATTTGTTTAGGCAAAGAGGTATATGTTTTCTATTGTTCACTTAAATTGTACGAACATTTATCCAGTATCTGAACAATTCAAAGGATATTCAGCATATAAAACTCACCGATTCAAACGTTGATAAATTATAGATGACATTAGTACTGGGTGTCGGCTTATAACATGAACTGTAGGGATTTTCATACATTTTGAACTCTTATTAAGGTCGTTTTAGACAAGACAATTTCTCAAAAGTTAGTCAAGATGCGTATTATATTATTGTTTGTGTATTATACAGCAAATTATTTGAAATATTGAATTGGATGGTAGATCGAATGGAAAAATATAACGCGTTCTATTTGTTAAGGACAAATTATGTGCGAGGAGGATATATGAATTCATTTCTTGAACAACTTTTGAGCTAAAAAATTGTCTAAAACGACTTTTACTTTTTATGATACATTGACATGAGGAGCAATGAATTATAATTCATTGCTCCTCATGTAAACTGTATCATATAAACTTATAAGGGTTTTTGTAGACTAAGAAGGATAAGAATATATGATACATAAGGTGACTTGGGTAAGAGTTACCAAATACTAATACCGCGGAAAGGCTCAAAAATCACATGTTTTACAATTATTTTTGGCATATTGCGTGAAAACGGGAATGGTAAGCTAATAATATCTAAAGCGCCGTTTGTCGGGCTTGAAAATCTTTATAACATTGAAATTTGAATCATTCTTCTAGCTTTAAACAGAAATATGTTGCGGCCGAGAAACCGTGAAAGAACAAAGAAATCACATTTTTGCGTTTTGAGAAAAAAACGGGAAGAGATAGGGAAAAATATCCTAGGGCCGTTAGTCGATCTTGAAATTATCTAAAATGTTGCAGTTTGAATCATCCTTCTAGCTTTTAAAAGAAAAAATTTATATGAAAAAAAATAAAAAATGACATGTTTCACACAGTTTTCGGTAGTTTGCAGTAAAACGGGAAGAGATAGCGAAAAACATCCAAATAGTGTCGGACTAGAAATTCTGTATAATTTTGGAATTTGAATTGTCCTTCTAGCTTAAAAAGAAAACAAATCGCAATACGCAAAAAAGTGATAAATGTGATTTCTGTGCTCTTTCACGGTTTCTCGGCCATAACATATTTTTTTTAAAGCTAGAAGGATGATTCAAATTCCAATGTTAAAAAGAATGTATAAAGTTTGAATAGAGATTGAATAAAGTTCGACAAACGACGCTATAGATATGTATCGCTTACTGTTGCAAATTCCACACAAAATGCCAAACAAATGTATAACATGTGATTTTGAATTATTTATATTTCATACAATAAAGTATTCAATTATCTATTATAGTATAATATATAATATAAAGATATACTACATGCTTATAATAAAATTATCTTACAATTATATGCAATCTGCTTGTTTAAAATACTTAAATCTGTATTTACTTTAGCTTTTCTTTTTTATTTCGTATAATTTCAATAGATTTTAAGTAGGTTAGAAGTTCAGTCACGATTTATAATTATTATTATTATATGAAATTTTGATTTTGAGTTTTGTATTATTGTAGCCCTTTCGTTTAACGTTCGGCAGTTGTTCCGAATTTGGTGGAAAACGGGAAGAGACAGTAGAAAACATCCAAAGGACTGTTAGTTGGGCTTTGAAAACTTTGAAATTTAAAACGTCCTTCTAGCTTTAGTAACGCCCGGTTTCTTAACTAGTTTAAGACCGTCTTAATAATAAGACGGTTTTAAAGCGTTGCACCAAATAAAAATCGAATCTTAAAACGATAAGACGGTCTTACATTGTAAGACTAAATAAGATCTACATATGTTTCGTGCAACAGAATAAAAATTTAAGACGTGGTTATATATAAGTCGAGTTTATATAAGACGAGCTTTAAGATTTGTTGGAGTAACCGGCCGTAAGAAACAAGTTGCGCCCGAAAAAAACATGAATAGGCTCAAAATGGGTGAAAAATGTGATTTCACCTACAGAAATCTATATTTATTTATTTATTTCTCAACATATATCAAATGTAATTACAAAGCAAAAGAAAACAACGAAATCTTACAAAATCCGCTCTCGTTTATCGTTCGGGAACTGTTCCGGCCACAATGGGTGGCAATTAAATAGTAATTAAACTAGAATATTTTTAAAAGAAATGTATATCGCTTCTAAAAAATAAAATATATTAAAGGATAAATAAAACGATTTTTTACTTTGTTTTTTTATCACACATCAGTTACACTTTGTAACTAGTTTCGGCTAAGCTCTGGCCATTTTCGAGCTCCTCCGATGACTTTAAAATATATTAGATTTCACTTTTTTCTCGTTATCTTTATAATATTTTCCGCGATTGTTATCAAATCTATGTAGATACATAAATAATTTTTTTTTAAATATCATAGATAACGTTTTATATCACTCAGAGGTAATATTTTTAATAAAATACTAGAAATAATAAATAAGAATTTCGTAAACTTGATATTTGATTTTTCAAAACCACAATTGGTAAACATGGACTTTCTCCGGGTGCTTTCCATCAAAAACTAATCAAGACTAAATTACGAGAGACAATAGCGATATGCAATATTTGGATTGAAAATATCCAATAGTTTTTCCGAAAACGTCTTTCATATAAAACGCAACATAAAGAAGTTGCGGATCGATTTTAATAAAATTATCAAAATATGACTATTTTGATGTGAAATCTATACATTCTTCTTTGTGTCATTTCTTTGTTATCACTTAGTATCAATTAATTGTAAAAAACCCTTTATTAGACATATCCAACATAACAGTTTATACAATTCTCTTCCTTCCCCCAAAACAATACAATAAAATATACAAATAGAAATACAATTCACATTCCCTAATATGACATTGCATGTCCTCCTTCTCCACACCAAACCAACACTGCCCTCGCGGCTCAAGTGGGAGAGGAAATCCTCTCCCACATGAGCCTCTTGCATCTTTTGCCTTTTATTTCCTCCTTTTAGTTGGCTTGC
This sequence comes from Lordithon lunulatus, assembly GCA_963942505.1. NCBI lineage: Eukaryota > Metazoa > Arthropoda > Insecta > Coleoptera > Staphylinidae > Lordithon > Lordithon lunulatus. The sequence continues at coordinate 37,083,545 of OZ012672.1, read as the reverse complement.
GATGGGGGAACTCGGAAGTCCATACTGAAATTCTCCATCGAGAAGTGCTTGATTCCGACCCTTTACGACCGGCCTACCAGGTAAACCTCACATCCACCCAGTCTCACCTTAAGGCATAACTAGGAGCTTGTCAAGAAACTGAAAACTCTTACATAATCATTTGACCTTCAGAAGCTAGATTGTCGCTGATTTTTTTTCGTAGAACTTCTTCTGCAAAGGCACATATCGTATTTCATTTATCATCAAAATCTAACATCATTGGAATGATTGATGTTTCACCTAACGTATTATCATGTCTCTCATTCGTTGCTCCAATTAGACCAATATAGAAGTATGTATTCAACATCACTTCTCTCTGCATTGCAGTACAAACAATTTTTAATCAAGCATTTTCTAATTCTAACCAAATATGATTGGAAGTATCCATGTCCTGAAAAATAACGTGTACTCTACTGTGATTACACTCCAGTCATGGTTTAATTATTAGGATTAATTTTCTTCTCCACACACCCTTATTGCCGAAAGACTATCTCATTTGCCATGCGGCAGTAGTTTCCTTTCTTATTTTCTTTTCCACCGTCGAACACTGACTTCCTTCTTTCATTTTTATGAATTTTTCTGAATGTTTCATTGCCAGAAGATCTGCTGGAATAGTTATGCAAGAAGCAGCATCAGTAGATATTGTTCGGTAACCCCTAATTATTTTAAGGTTTCCTGATCTATAAAGCGCTTCGTAGTCTTGCTATAATTCTATCTTTCGTTATAGCTGTCTAAGTTCTAGCCGCGTATAGTAATTTAGATCTCAGTAGCTAATAATCTACGTTTATTTTATCCAGGATCGTCTAAATTCGGCATTGGTCTTGCTACTGCCGCTTTTACTCCTACTGCCCCTTTTGCGGCCTCAATTATATGGTTACAATACATATGGTATTTATTTGAATCAATAATTACTCCTAGACATTTTAAGTATTCAAGATTTTAATCATACGCCCCAACATGGTTAGTATATTGAATCTACCTACTTAACTTGACAGCCATACTATTTCTGATTTATCCTCTGGTAATCCAATTCGCAATAATATTGATTCTAATGCTGCACTTTTAACTTTATTGATACATCTATCCCAATAATAATTGTTAAATCGTTCGCAAAGACTATTGTCATAGTTTCAGGTGAAAGTACTAGTCTAAGTATCATTGTAGGCAAGATTCAATAGCAATGGTCCCAACACTGACCCTTGAGGCACCCCACCAGTCATAACAATTTTTTTTTAGTTAAATCTGTAGCATTATATTTTACTTTTCTGTCTGATAGGTAGTTTTTCATCAATTTCATCAAGTATTGAAGTTTGCATATCTTCCAAATATTCCATTATTTTTGTCCAAGGCAAATAATTGAATGTATTTTTAACGTCTATTTCTATCATTAGGCAATGTTTTATTTTCCTTAGCGGACCACTGTTTATTCCTCTGCTAATTTTTGTATGTTTAAAATTGCATCTACAGTTGATCTCCCCTTTCCCAACCAAAACCAATTTGTGTTGGCGATAAAAGCTCTATTTCATCTGCAATTTCTTTTATTCTATTAGCAAGGAGTCTTTCCAATAATTTTCCAGCACCATATATTAAACAAATTGGCCTGTATGAAGATGGATTACTACTGTCTTTACCTTTTTTAGGAACCACGACCAAATGCGTTCTCTTCCATTTTTTTTTGGGAAATACACTTTCCTTAAGACAAATAGTGAATAATTCCATAATTTTTTCTTGGATTACCATCGAGGCTAGCTTAATCAGGACCTAGAACTTTTCTAGTAGGCATTCTTTAAGCAGCTATTAACACCTCGTCTACTGACCATAATGGGCATATTTCTTCGTTAATAATACTTATTAGAATCTCAGTTTGCTGTGGGCCAGGTGGACAGTTTCCTAATCACTCTCTCCACTCTCCCTGAACTGATGCTTCAGGACCTAGTTGATGAACTCCTAGCTTATTCCTCACTATTTTGTGGATCATTTTCCACCATAAGGATCGCCAGCACCTATTTTGTCGGAAATATTTCCTTATCTCTTTATAAATAACTATTACTTTATTAATTCAAGGATTATTATTTGCTCTGGCTATAGATGCTTTTCTTCTTGCTGGGTTGGCCTGTCTCCTTTTGATAGCAACTTCTTCGCATCGTCCGTATACTCTGCGTTGACTATTATTGTGTGTTAGAATAGGCGTCGCCGCTTCACATGATTTGTTTTAAGTAAGGTAAACAAATCAATTATATTTAATTTTGTAGCTGATTAAGGTGCTAATTCAATCATTAAATCATGATTAGTATGATCTATTATATAGATGTATTAAATTTTTTACATTAGAAGCGTTTATTATAACTATAACTAGCGACCCATTCGTTTTTGTCAGACAAACCAATATATTATTCCTCATTTTGTAGCTGATTAAGTAACTAATTGAATAAAATTAGCATAATTTGTTAATTCGATTTATTATACTTTTATACTCCAAAATTGTAATCACTCCAATTAACATATTATTCTAATTTTAAAATAATTAGCTACTTTGTAGGCTAAAAAATTAAGCATCATATTATCCGTTAAAATTACGTTCATTTATTAAAGCACTGTACAACGTTTACATTTACTACTCTTTAAGTCTGTTATAGTTGGTTGTTCTTTTTATTACATGCGATTTTATTCATAAAAAAAACTGTAATCAGCCCCAAAATGATGTATAATATTATGCCTAGATCTGTAGGTTATTATGAAGCAAATTAAATAATCTCTTTAAAATTAACATAATTTAGTAATTGGATTTATTACCATTACTAACTAGTACAAGTCCCATTCGATTCCTCCTCAATTGTGAATTCAATAATTTAGGCAGATACACAAATTATGCATCATTTTGGAGCTGATTAAGTAGCTGACTAACATTATAACAATATATATATATTAATTGTTGATTTATTACCATTTTTACAGTACAGATAGTTAATAATAGCATATTCGACGTGTTTCCTCAATTCCGAACTTAGTAGTGGTAGAGAAATCAGGCCTATAACCTGGCGACTTCGGTTAGATTCCCTGTCGCTTTTTTCAATTTTGAATTGTATATATAGCGCATGGGGGGAAATAAAATGGCCTGATACATCGGTTGTAAACAGGCGATACTCGTAGTATATAAAAAAAATGAATATTTTTTATGTAATTCACAATACAAAATTATAATATAAATTTCATATTTATATGCAAAATTGATATTTTTGAAATAGTCTTTAATTAATCAGTTGTTGTATTTGTGCTCTTTTGGCTTTATTTTGTAATATATTCAAAAATATGCTAACAAATACTGTTTAAAATAAAAACTTCATCTTGAAAAAGATGTATGTTCAATTCATTTTTTGACTGACGGTTGCTTTATAATAATAATAGTATATAAATTATAAACTTCAATTAAACATAATTTAAACACACTGATGCAGTGAAGCACAACCGCTTGACAAACGGACGTGCCGGATGCGAATCCCAGCCCGAGTAGCGAATTAAGGACACTTTTGAAAACTCGGGGACGGTTTTCTGAAGTAGCAAGACCTAACACTTACATATACATACATTAACACACGGCAGAAGAACCCGAAGAGCGATAACAAGTTACAGAATTTGACAAAATACAATAACTACTACTACAATCTAATATAAAATAATATAAAATTTCAATAAATCAAATTCATGATTATCATAAAATTATCTTGCACTGTCGTATTAGTTAAAATTTAATTGAAATTTACATTCCTTTTTTATTTAATGAATGAATTTTATATTAAATTTACAATACTCGTTTCGTTTTATAGTTTGTTTACGGTAATTTGGTTTATGGCCGAAACTTTTTAATATGACTTTCTAATGTGAGCATATTATCGTATTAACTTGACGACATGATTCGCATAATCTGTCTCTCGATTAAACTTATGCCCCACCTGTACCTTCTCAACCGAGTCGCCACTAACTTCATTGCATTTTTTTAGGAATTTCGTAATCCATCCCTGCTTAACGCCGTGCTGTGCGGGGTATTTATGAAACGCAAGTAAAAAAGGTTCTGCAGTACAGCGTTTTCATGAAACAAATCTCATCTTATAGAATTTTTTTCTAATCCTTTACACTTACAACCGTCAACCGTCTGAAAGGAACATATATAAAATTAATTTTTTAGTTATGTTCACGGTAAAAGGCATATGATTAAATAAATAAATGTTATTTCCGTAAGAATCTGACATATTCAGAAGCCGTCTTATATAAGATTTTTTAATACTCCCCGACTGGCGGCAGTAAAAAAATGCAAACATCCAAAAATGATATAGCAATTAAATCTTACAATGTTCATATTAGATATAGATGCATTTAATTTGTTTTCTATATTTCACAAAAATTTTACGAATATTATCTAGTATCTAGAAGCGAATAATTTCAAGTATATTCAGCATATTGTGCTCACCGATTTCAATGATAAAAATATACACGAAATTTAAACCGCATGTCGAGTTATAATAAAGAAACAAATCATTGTGTTAGATTTGTATCAAAATCGGTACACCGCTATTGGAAAACATGGACTTTCACCTGACAGATTTCTACCAAAACCTAATCAAGACTGATTTACATGATAAAAAAACAGTTTTTGCGAAATTGCGTTGTATTTTTTTCGAAAACCTCTTTGCAAATTGTGTTACAGACGATAAACGAGAAAAAAGTGTTTTAACCGAGTCGAATACTTTTTTTTTAATATTGACTTAAATGTACACACAATAAAACATGGCAGAGATAATTTTTTTGTTCATTATAATAAAACTAAGTGAAATGATCGGGGAATTATTGTAATTAAAAATCAAGAAAAGGCCGAATTCATTAAATTGATGGAATCGTAGAAAATTTCGGGGAGAAAGTAACGCGTTCAATTCACGAAATATTGAATGGGTCTAGTTTGGGTGGTCTTGACTCCACATTTCTGTTCGTATAGTTTTTGTATCGATAGAAAAGTATTGTATTGTTTCAACAACTAAAAGAAGCGCGTTATCCTTTTTCAAAACTATGTGAAAAAGTGGCTTTCGCTATTTCAAATGACGTGAACTCTACACTAACAATATAGTAGGGGTTTTATATTATTCAAATAACTCCAAAAAGTGTGTGTTCCCATACCAAAACAACAAGTACACTACAAATACACAAAGAAGCAAATGAACTAACCATAGAAAATAAAATTAAACAAAGATGGAGCGGACGGGTATTTAAAAACGAACTCATCCAGGATTTCAAGAAAATTGAAGTGTGCATTTCACTGTTTGTCGCCATTTCCTACCATTAAATCATTTAAATCAATTAATAAATTCTGAATGTAAAATATAATACTAAATAGATAAAAATTCAATTGAGGCAGTATTGTTTTAGAAAATTGTAAGTTGTAGTGTAAACATATTGTAAACACTGTATAAATATGATGGATTTATTACGGTTATAACACGCTGACTTAAATATCTTAACGCATTCAATTGAGATTGTTGAGTATTCCAAACTTGCATCTATTATTGTATGATGAACATTCTTTATAAATTTGGTTATATATGCCTTAGATGCATTACAACTCGATTTACACTTGGAATGCTCTAATATACTTGTAATTATAATAATATCTAATTTTAAAAATTCATCATAAATTCATTTGTGGTATTAATTTAGAAATTACTGTGTAGTAAATGTAAAAATATACACTAATGTAGTAATAAGATTTAGATGGTAAGAGTGTATTCTCATTGTGTGCCCTTAATCGGTACAAAAGCTTATTGCTTTATATCTTACTTTATTTTCAAATTTATTTTTTCTGATTAAGGCACGTTGCGGACAAAAACGGGATTTAGCGGACACAAGAAAAACATTTATAAAAAGCGTATATCCAGGATTGAATACTATGTAGAAGAATATTGTAGCAATATGAAGTTTAAGAATCATAGTTAATAATGACAACATAGATAGATATCAATTTATAATGAACTTACAAGTAAAATTCCATTGCATTCCTTTTATAATATAGAAGGAATGCAATGGAATATAAACATTGCTTATGATGATATAGAATCTATATCATCATAAGCAATATTTATATTTATACTTAAACAGTCGAATCAATTACATGGAGTTGTTGCTATGTGGGGTTGAAATGCAGTGTCGTTATAGCCGCTCTAAACCATCTTTACAAAATAAAAATTAATGATGAACACAAAACAATTATCTTAAAAAGTCTTTATAAATAATTACAAAAAAGTATAATGTTTTATAAGAAGAAAACGAAATGAATGTAGGAATTATTGGCAAGGTTTATAATACCCGCACTATCATTTTTTAACAGCATAGCCGCTACACTCCCTCAACACTATTAAAAATGTTTTATGGTACAGTTTTTTTTTATGAATAAAATCGCATGTAATAAAGAAACCACCAACTATAACAGACTTAAAAAAGCTATCATAAAAGAGTAATAAACGTAAACGTTGTACAGTTCTTTAATAAATATACGTAATTCATAAGTAGGCAGATTTGTTCATTTTGTAAGTGTATCAGAAACTTGTATTTTGCTTTGTAATGCTAAAATCATGAAACCACAATTTTCGCATTGTAAGCAAAACACACATTTTTGTTATGAGCCAGATGGACTTATATTCTTATTTCTATCAAAATTAAAGCTACTTCTCTCTTTACACACTTTCTTAATTTCTATGCAGTTATACATTTGGCTTTTACCAGTAATAGGAAATAAATTGAAAACATTAGAAGACGACGAGTACTTTTACAATTAATTCATACATTTCAGTTTGGGTTTAAAGAAGCAAATTCAACAACTCATCCACTTTCCATATGAACTAACAACATTCAGGCCAGTCATTGACTAAACATGCGACCTGCTGTTTAATCATTGACATTAATATAGCATTTGACTCAGTATGACACAAATATTATATATATATATATATATATATATATATATATATATATATATATATATATATAGCCGAATTTACTAGAAATTATTAATAGTCTCTTAACAAATAGATGACTACGGGTAAAAGTTAACGGACATACACCAGTACACCAGGGCAGTAAAGTAAGGAGAGATACTTTACTGCCCTGGTGTACTCCAAGGCTCTCCGCTATCACCGATACTATATAATCTATACTGCTATGATATATAGAATTTTAACCTAAAAACCTTAACATCTACATACTTCAATATGCCGATGATACCGCCCTTGTATGCCATGATAAAGATATGAACGAAACGATGAAACAACTACAGATACTGACAGACAAGACGATGGAATGGATGCGGAAATGCAAACTCTCCACTAGCCCACAAAAATGTTAATTTCAATTTCAATCTCTATTAAAATACTGGTATCAAACTCAAAACCAAAATGTATAGATGCATATACAGACCAAGGCTAGATTACGGACATATACTTGCAGTAAATGCCACGAAGAAAACGAAATCTATAATAGACAAGGTCGAACCGAAAGTACTAAGAATCATAATCAAATTAAGACACTCTAATAATCGATTACACAACATCTCCAATGACACGCTCTATGCACCAACAAGTAGTTAGATTATAGCAAATAGACATGAGATATTGAGGCAGAAATTCAAAGACAAAGACACTAACAAAGATATGCTTATACCATTTTGCTTGACAAGACAAACAAAACATTCAAAACTAAAACAACCGAAACAAATAATACTACAAACCCCTTTAGTACTGACAAGACTAATTCAAAGAAGTTAAATAATGTATTAGGGCGGTTTTTATTATTAAATATCACCCTATTTATTATAGTTTAAAGGAATTTTTATTTTATTTTATTTTAAATATAACATAATATTCTAATGTATAAAAATGTAATGACCTTTGATATTTATTGAGATTCTTTCTAAATTTCGTGTTCGTTTTTTCTGTAATCATAGAATTTTTTAAAGAAACAAGAGTTTTTATAATCAAAGTTTACTACGATAAATTCATAGATAAAAATTGTTCCTCATTGGCCAGCATAATATTGAATACACAGTATTTGTTCGGCAAGTTATATAGAATACATTTTTATAAATATTTAATACTTTAGAATATATGAGGTAATATTTTATTTTTCTGGGGCTGATTGTTATAAAGCTAGAAGTTTTTTCCATTATTGTGTTCAACACTGAATGGTAAATTTACAAAACAAAAATGACAATACTAAACGTGTACGTACAAATGGAAGAAATCGATGAAGCAACATCTGACGATGTCTACTCCACCTTACAATGAGAATTCCACAAAGTATCCAACCACGACATCATGTTAGTGGTAGGAAACTTCAATGCAAAAATAAGGATAGAAAAAATATATTTATAAGAAAGTTGCTGGTCGATACAGCCTACATATAACAAGCTCGAATGGATAAAGACTCTATTAGCTAGCAGAAATACAAAAATTGATAATAAGCAGCATATATCTTCCACAATCGCATTCACAAGGGATGATGAGCTGGAGTGGGGATATATTAAAAATATAATTCTTATAGGAGCTGAACAACTGGGAGAAATGCAGAAGAAACGACGAGTAGTTTGTTGAAGTCAGAAGATAAAAGATAAAACTAAAAGGCGAAGCAATATGCAGGTGCCTTCAGTGAGTCTCGCTGCATCAGGAAGGATGATGAAAAAAAAAGAAAAAATAAAGCGACCAAAATGTCTAAAAGAAAGAAAAAAGCATACTATAACAAGAAGATTGAATAAAATGAATAAAGTAAGAACAACTACGTCTGCTCAACTGTTCAAGCGCCGAACTGCTCTAAGCTGCTGCTAACAAAGTCCGTATAGCCATGATGATAGTAAATCTGTTATAGAAGGAGATCCTTAAATAATGGCAAGAGTATTTTTGTGACTTTCATAATAAGAAAACTGAAATAGAAATATAAGAAGCACAATGCAGAACTGCAGAACCGGAAGTACTGATACAGAAACTGAATGCTACAACCGAAATAATAGCCCAACTGAAAAATAACAAAGCGACACAATAACAACGGAACTGTTAAAAGGAGGCGACCTGGAACTATGCAAACGTATACTCGGACTGATTATACGAATTTTGCAGGAAGAAGAAAGCCCTAAGAAATGACAAAAGGGACATACGAAAGCAAATAAAAAAGATTGTGAAAACTACAAATTAATTACATAACTAAATGTCATCATACATCCTCTCCAGTCTCAACCAAAATGAGTATGCGTCTACAGCTCGCTTATTGACTTTCGACAGGCCGTTGACTCAATGATCTCAATGAACAGAAATAAGTGATACCAGAAATTAACACAAATTGCCATACCTATGAAAATAGTCAAACTAAGATCCAAAACTCGAAAACGGAATTGTTCAACATTAAGTCAGGTGATGCTCCAGTCTCATCCAAAATGAGTATGCGCCTACAGCTCGCTTATTGACTTTCGACAGGCCGTTGACTCAATGAGCAGAAATAGGTTATACCATAAATAACTCTCGTACATCATTCATGGCAGCCTTTCGTTTTGCATCCGGCATAGGTGTCCTTACCATCTAAATTGTCCTGCAATTATTTTCTCGTGTATTGGTTCTACTCGGAGGTTTTGTCTATATGTATCGTTTTTTGACAATTCTAGTTTTGTTTTCTATTCTTCTTTAGAATCTCACCTTCATGGCGTTTATTTTCCTTCATGTTCCATGATTCACTGGTGTGTATTATCGTCAGTCTATTTTAACAATGTCAATTTTGATATTTTTTCGACTTGCCTACTAAAGAATGTCTTTTTTCAACATATTAAAGATGTTACCCGTTTTCCCTAATCTCTCGTTTATCTCTTTGTCCATTTTTCCAATGCTTTCTATATGTAGTTCCTAGGTATTTTAAGGTTTCTACTTGTTCGATTTGTCTGCCGTTTAGCGTTATTTTGTAGGTTTTGTTTTCCTTGGATATTACCATGCTCTTTGTTTTTTTTTCAATATTGATGTTCATGTTGATTTTTATTAGTTCTTTAATTAATGGTATTATATTGTGCTAATTACTCCAAATCCTATGCGAATATAATTTCAGTTACCTGTGTTTGTTTCATGTTCCAGAATCTCATCTTTATCGTCTTCAGATTTTTTCTTGCCGTCTTCATTACTCCATCTAGAATTATTAGGCGCTTTCATTTAGCATTGTTTAGCATTGCTAGTCGCCCGCGTGGCGTGCAGTATCGCGCAGGTCTTGCGGTCGTGCGTCGCCGGTTGTAAGAGCCTAGGTATTATTATGCGCATCGGAAGCGGCAAATAGAACAAGAAACAATAAGCCCGTACCAGCCCAGAGTGATAAACGAAAGGCACTATTGTGAGTAGTAGTAGACTCGCATCCTTGTTTAACCCCTATTCTCGTTGTAAACTCCCCTGATTTGTCATTGTTTCTTCATATTATATTTTTGACCTTGTACATTGACTTGATTATTTCTATGGTTCCTCTATCCACTCCTCTCTCTTGTAGTTCCTTCCATGTATCTTCCATTTTCACTCTGTAAAAAACTTTTTCTAAAACTATGCAGCATATATTTATTTCCCTGTTTTTATTTATTAGTTCTTCGCTCATTTTCCTTACGAGTATATCAGGTCCTGGGTGATTCTACTTCTCCTAAATCCGCATTGTGTTTCGTCTATAGTTTCCTCTATACTGTCCCTTATTCTATTTTACATAATTCTTGCCACTATTATTCCTGATATGCCGGTTAGCATGATTTTCCTCTGTAGTTGTTGCAGTTTTTCTTATCTCCCTTTTTGTGTATGAGTAATATTATGCCTGTGTGCCATGCCTTTGGTATTATCCTTGTTTTTATTATGTAATTAAGTAATTGGGTTATCTGCTTAATTCATTTTTTCCCATGTGGTTTAGCATTCCTGGTGTTATGTCGTCTTTGTCGAATACTTTTCCTTCTTTATACTTTCTTCTATTTCTTTTCCTTGTGTCATTTCTATTCCTTGTGTTCTTTCTGATTTCTCTTATGTTATTGTTACGTCTGAGTCTGTTTATGCCAGTTCTTCAAATTGTTCTCTCCATCTTTCCATGATTTTGTCTCCTACCGTTATTACATTTTATTGTTTGTCTATTATGTTCATCATATTATGTTCTTTCTTCCTTTTCAGTTCTTCCATTGACCCGTAGAATAGCTTTCGGTTCTCCATGTAATCTTCTTTCCGAATTATGTCCTTGCTTTCTTCCTAAATTCCTAGATCTCTTTCTATACATCGTTCTTTATTCTTTATACTTTTTATGGCCCTATTCCTTCTTTTTTATTCTTACTCTTTTCTTTTTTTTTTAATCTTCTCTTTGATTTCTTTGGTCCGTCACTCTGCTTTTTGTACAGTTATTGTTTCGTTGTTTCGCATTTCGCATCTCCCCTTCACTGCCTATAGAATATTATTCTTGTTTATTTCCATTAGTTCCTTACGTCTATTTGTTCCTTTCTTTTCTCCATATTATTTTTGGAAACGTTTTTCTACATTTATTTACTAGTCAGTTTGCTTTTCTTTATTTTTTCTTTTACTTAATTTCTTCATTTGCCTATTATTTCTTTTTTTTACTTAATTTCTTCATTTGCCTAATATTTCTTTTTCTTTTACATAATTTCTTCATTTGCCTATTATTTCTTTTTTCTTTTACATAATTTCTTTATTTGCCTATTATTTCTTTTTTCTTTTACGTAATTTCTTCATTTGCCTATTATTTATTTTTTCTTTTATTTAATTTCTTCATTTGCCTATTATTTCTTTTTTGTTTTCATATCCATTATTACCAGGTTATGGTGACTCCCTATCACTGATTGTCTCGCTAATATTACCTTTTTTACTTTGTTGAATTTAATTTTGATTATCAGCAAGTAGTCAATTAGAGATTTCTTTTATCTTACATGTTATTTTCTTGTGTATTTGTGTGCCCATTTGTGTTAAAATTTTGAATTTGTTATTACTACGTTGTAATTTACAGATTCTTAAATTTATATTACCCTCGAGCCCATTTTCAATAGGCCATATTACCGAAGCTATAATATTTTTTGCGACCTCGCAAATATATATAGCGACCTCTTGAGGGGTCACGACACACTATTTAAGAAACAATAATTTAATCTTTAATTCGGGTATTTGCAGCTATTATAAGTTTAATTGTTCTGCCGTAAGTCGGAATGGGATAAACTCCGTTTTCCGCGCACCTGTTTAACTAATTACCAGTTTTCCAGAATTTTATGACGATGTACAGCACTAACATAAGTTTTTACAAAGTACAGTTTTTACAAAAATAACAATTTACTTGAAACAACATAATTTTGTAGTTAGAAATGTTTGTTGGCTTACACCAATAATACGGTAGATAGGCATTCGATTAAATAAATAAATAAATAAATAAATAAATAAGAAATGTTTTATTTATTTCTATTATTATTATATTTTGCTCGATCGAAATAGAATTTTGGAGCCCAACCGAATTTCGGTTTCTATCTCAATTTCGGCCGAATCTAAAACATTTTAAAAGTAAGCTCAGGTTCACTCAACATTTTGCCTAATGTTTGATTGATTGTAATATGAGAAAATGCGTGCAAATTTGGACTAAAAAGCCATTCACAATAAGCGCGGTAGGTTAACATCTAGGTAAGCAATGTATTGAATGACGTTCAGAATTCATCAATAATAGTATGGGATAATTAAGGTTGAGGTAATTAGCCTTTTTTGTCACAGTTTTACCGCGCAGCTGTAAACTCCTGAATTTCTATACATGTATAAAATGTCCCTTGCCGCTACTTGTGGTAGTGATATACTACGCTTATTGTGAGTAATTTTTAACCCTCAAAAGTAAAAATTTAATTTTAAATTATTACTAGTAATAACATAATTCACAATGGGCCCATTTTGAGGCCGAAATGTTTGTAGATATGCTACCCTCTAGCCAACTATCTATCCAGTAGTAACATAAAACTATATATATATATATATATATATATATATATATATATATATATATATATATATATATATATATATATATATATATATATATATATGGTAACTGAATCCATGAATTAATGTAATTTTCTACAAATAGATTAAGGCCTTATATACCTACTGTAGTTTTATTTTATATATGTAGAAATGCAAAATGTGTAGTAGGAAATAAAGTAAATTTATTATTATTATTATATACACCATTGATTTCTCCCGTAACTTGTAATATTAATAATCAAAATTAATTGCTTGTATTGAAATGGTTTTCTTTTAGAAACTGCTTCCCTAAAAATAAACAGTTAATTCAGCTAATGATATTTGTAAATTAAGCCTTTTAACGGTAACATGTAAATAAGCAATAGAACACTTTACACAGTTGTACCTTCCGCCAATAAACTTGTAGTCATAAAACTACTCGCCGTATTTATGAATGAATCTACATTTTGAAAACTTTTATGAATGAAGCTACATTTTTATGAATGAAACACTTTTTGCATTAAATAGATTATAGTTATATAAAATAAGTCGTCAAAGTTTATGACTTTCCATGTCATTCACCATTTCGAGTAAAGCGGTTTTAGTCTGTACTCATGAATGGTGACACGAAAAGATCAAAAACTCGCACCCGTCCCCACCCCAAAGCGATTGGCATTACGCAAGGGTGAGTTTCCGAATCGCAGACACCGGTCGGGGGTGGGGCGACCAATGGCAGCCAAGAGGGCCGAAAAACCGCTGCGGGGGGTTTTATTCATCCCTCTGGCTAATAAAAGTCCAGCCTTACGAGAATAACAGAACAGAAAACCGCTGGATGCGTACACGAACGCATATCCCTTTTTTGAGAGTTTTATTTTAAAAAGTGTTTCGGTGTATTTTGGTTTTGTGAGTTTTGATACTTTGTCAACTGGTTTTGGACAAAATGAGCTCCGCGGATACCCTATTACATATGGACATGCAGATGAGGCAGAATCAGTCACCACCTTCATCAAGTAAGTTACAATTCATAAATATGTTTTAATTTCAAATTTTCGAAAAAAGTGGGTCATTATCTGACAGTGCTTCCAAATTTCATCTTGCAAACTTATTTTGACCAAAAATGATTATAAAGAACTATATTGAGAATATAGTTTTCATTCAAAAATTATCCAAATTTACAATTTTTGCATTGTAAACGAAATGTAAATATCGCTGCAGTGCTACATAAACAATTCCGGTTTATTCACTTATAATAACATATCAATATTATATCAAGATATTAAAAATATACATACATAGAAATATATTTCAGATATTGCTATAAATTGAAATTGATTGAAATCAAATCCAACATGTCAATTAAGGATTCGAAATTTCTGTTTATACACAATGCCACATAATATATAAATATAACTAAATATTCATATCGAGAAATATATTCAAAATATCGGTTATATGTAATATAATAATCCTGCGCGTTTTTTGTGCGCGACGGAAATAACTAAAGACAGTTTGCAAGATTAATATATTATATGATATCGATATGACCCAATAAATAAATAGCAGATATTATATAAGGTTGTTTCCAAATTTAAATTGTCTAATTACAAATATAATCTTCAATTTCTACGCGATAAACATGATGTCGATAATAAAGCTTATTTAATTTCTAATATATATCATCATTAATATCATTTTTAATGCAAAATGCCGATTTTCCTTATTTCAGTTATTTCAAATGTACGCAAAAGACAATTCGGTAGTAAAAAGTAAACTTAAATAATTATACGATTTAAATCCGCAACTTAACCGAAGCTCTACAAAATCTCATCCGTTTTTAGAATATTTTTAAAAGTAAACATTTATCGTGCTATCCAGCATCTTTGATTATGTAATTGAAAATGCATCAACATTGGATTTGCCACGTAAAGATAAAAATAAAACCACTTTGAGTAGTTAAATACGAAACTCCAATTTTTGATATGAAATATTGCTTGAACTGGAGTAAACACAACACGCCACTAAATAGAATATAATTGATATGCATACCCCCCACACTCAAATTCATATCATTGACAATCGTCTCGCCCTTTTGCGTGTCACCACTTCCGGTTCGTCCAGCCCACAACCGGAAGCGACCTCCTACTCATTACAAACAACACGATCAACCCTAATTATTTTGCTCTTTTTGCAGGTCGCATTCTCGACATCCCCTGCAAGGTGTGTGGTGATTTCTCCTCGGGCAAACACTACAACATATTCGCCTGTGATGGATGCGCCGGGTTCTTCAAGCGTTCCATCAGACGCAACCGCGAGTACGTGTGCAAGGCCAAGGACGAAGGATCTTGTGTCGTTGACAAGACACACCGAAATCAGTGCAGAGCATGCAGATTGAACAAGTGTCATGAAGCTGGCATGAATAAAGATGGTGAGTTAAATTTTCATTATACAAATATTACCCGGAATCTTCATTACCACATTTAAAATAAAAAGTTACCTAGGAAAATGTTTCCTATATTTCGAACAGATTTTGCGGAAAAACGATAACGGTTAGCAAAAACGTCCACGATTTTTTTGGCATTGAAAGTTTCTGCATTTTGCAACTAAAATAATCGTTATCGCATTTACATTTTTATGTTTAAAGATATATAATATAAAAATGTAGTCAAAATTTATAATAATTTATAGTTCTAAAGTTAACTATCAAGATTAATTAATATAAAATATCAACTAATATAAATACTAAAAATATAGTCACAATTGCATTAAACAACAACTCGGACTACAAGCTACTTTAAAGCTAACCGTTCCTTTTCCTATAGCACTTTCTTAAAGAAATTATGTTACAATTCGTTGTAACCACTCCAACATCATTCTTCGCGCCGAGCAGACCACTCAGCGCGAGTATGTTTTTGTTTGTATTGTTTTCCCCCTCATTAACCCCGAAGAGCCCTCACACGCCAGATGTTACCCACTCAAAAAGATTTTCACTAACTGTAGCAATTTACTTTTTTTGCAGCCGTACAACACGAGCGCGGTCCACGCAATTCCACCCTGCGACGACAACAACTCGCACACCACTTCATGGACCCACGGGACAGGCTGCTGGCACCTACCATCGACCTAGCAATGCCTAAACAGGGAGCGACGCCGCCCGTAATGGAACAATCCTTACCCGTGCCGCCGACAACCGCGTTTATGTACAACCCCGCCGCCATGGTGTCCTCGCACGTCCACCTACCGCCCCCACAAGGCCACCCCTCGATCACCCCAGCTGCAATCTGCGAATCAGCCGCGAGATTACTCTTTATGAACGTGCAATGGACGCGCAACGTGCCCTCATTCACCGCTCTATCAACCAATGACCAATTCCTGCTGCTGGAAGAGAGTTGGCGTGAGCTGTTCATTTTGGGCGCATCCCAATTCCTACTGCTCGATCTAACTTCTCTAGTGCAAGCCTGCGGTTATTTAGAGCGTGAACCCGATCGCGCCGTTGTCTTCCTGCAAGGCGTACGCACATTCCAAGAAACCCTTGCGAAAATCG
The DNA here is from genome assembly GCA_963942505.1 of Lordithon lunulatus. Lineage (NCBI taxonomy): Eukaryota > Metazoa > Arthropoda > Insecta > Coleoptera > Staphylinidae > Lordithon > Lordithon lunulatus. Next base: position 37,066,943 of record OZ012672.1, on the reverse strand, counting down.
CCGAATTTCGACTGGACCCCCACGAATACGCCTGCTTACGCGCAATGGTCCTTTTCAAAACAAACTTCGAAAAATCCACCAGCAGCGCATCAAGCGTTTCAAGCAACTCCTCAAACGACACCCGATTACTAAACGACGCCACCGTAGTAGCAGTCATCCAAGAAAACACCCAGCTCACTCTCAACAAATACATCGCAACCGTCTACCCAGGCCTTCCACTACGTTTCGGCAAACTAATGATGCTGCTTTCCACCCTCCGTAACGTCTCAAGCGATGTCATCGAAGAACTATTCTTCCGACAAAGCATCGGTCACATCCCTATAGTCCGCATCATTTGTGACATGTACAAATCCCCGAAACCCGAAATCATTTCCTAATGACTAGCAATATATATTATCCGCTATTTCAAATGACTGTGATTGTGAGTGAGCGCCACCAATAATTTATATCAAAAACCCAAATATTTTATTTATTGTTAAAAATTATGCAGAGTAGTCCAATGAAGCAATAATGTTGTCACATACCACATGCTGAAATTTTAATATCCACTGTATGTTTAATATTTACTGCTATCTGATTAACAGGCAATTTATTATTGTATATATCTCTGTGTAATTTATTTTTATAGTTTAACAATATTTAAATATTGTAAAAAATATTTAGATACTACTGTTTAAATAAATAATTATAATGTATCTTGTGAAACAATGTGCATTAAGTTATGCTATTAAATTTTATTTTATTTATTTTTCTGTTTGTGTGTGACCAATGATAATTTATAATTATTATTGATTAATAATTATAAAATTAGGCGATCGGTTACTTAATATATTAATACATCTGAGATATTTTGTATATACTAAAATACACATATTTTATTATTGAAACATCGTGTTTTCTTTTGGCGTTTACTTTGGGTGGGCACAATGGGTAATAGAGTGAGTTTGGCTTTGTTGCGTGTGCAACGGGGCGGATAATTGGGTGCGTACCTGGGCCTATTGGGAGGAGGATTTCAATGGGATGGATGGTTGGTATTTACATGAATTGGCATAATAACGTCCGGAAGGGAAGGAAGGGTGATTTATGAGGCACAGATTTTTGCTAAGAAGCAGACTGAAAAAAATAATCTAAAAAAATATAATCCAACGTCAAACTAATGTGGGTTTGGCCGTTTTTATACTTGCATGAGTTAATTAAGCAAGTAAATAATATTCAGTAGATTTATTTCCACAGTACATACAATTTATAAGAGAATAAGTATATGGGAGTCTACAAATAAAACTGTACTTGTGCACAAAAAGTACACATCTTTACAATAACATCATTTTTATCTGTAGATTCTCAAATATTTATTCTTTTATCAATTGTATGTACTGTGGAATTAAAAATTTTCTTAAATTACTTAAAATAAACATTTTATATATTATAGATGTTCATAATTACTTACTTACTTTGACTCATTTTAAATGACAAACATATAGTGGAATCACAATAATTAATATGAAGCTGCTGGCTCCTATTGCATTTTATACCTTCATTTAGAAGGATAATTGTAATGGGTTCGCGGCATATATTTACACTACTCAAATTTGGCTTTACGGGTACGTGCCTGTGGGATTTTGCAATTAGTGTATAAAGAATGCATCGTGTTAATTGTATCAAACGTTTTTTACAATTTTAAATTTATAAATGAATTTATTGTGCATCATAATTTATAATATAAAGTATTAATACAACAACAAAATGTTATACATTAACAATATAAAGCATTAACACAATAAAACAATCCATTAACACAATAAAACAATGTTTTGAGGAAGACCGACCTGACAGTTATGCATTTTGTACTGTCCGTGCATGTCGTGATAAATATTTTTATTACGGACAGTTTTGTTCGTCAAAACAAGGCGATAGAAGGCTAGTTGCGTCGATTGTTATCTTATAACTTATAACTGCATAGTTAGTAGAAGAAGAAGAAGCAGGGCGCACAATATTACTGTTCATAATATTTTGAGAGAAAAATTATACAAGTCAGAGAAGTTGGTGAGATAATTGCTTCGTCATACGCCTTCGAACTATGGAAATTTCACCTAGTATATGATAATCTCTAAACACCACAATAATAAAAGATATTTCAAAAAGCAACAATAATAAATACACAATAAAATTAGAAGATTCACGTTTACGATTACACATGACACGAGTAAAATAAGGACGTCTCCGTACAATTTATTATAATATTATATATATATATATATATATATATATATATATATATAATATTTATACTAAGTATTAGAAAGACTTGCTAAGACACAAGCTGAGGAAATTCATTCTAGCATTCTTAATATAAACGTGAGCTGACTTGAGGCCAAACACAGAACATACAAATAGTTGTAGCTGAAAATGCAGCACAGTAAACGTTGTGACTGAAGGTGATGAATAAATATTTGTTTGAAGAAAATGTCACACTTGTTTTCGGCTCAGTCCACTTCCGTGAGGCATACCACAATAAATATGTATCGTATGGTAGTTTTTTCTAATATAATATAACTAAATAGATAAATAATTTACACCCAATAGGAAATTGTAATTCTAATTTTGAAAATCGATTTTTTTTCTTAACTGTCTGATTAACCAGCAAGGTCGCTAGATCTGACATACTTAGATTATTACTTAAAAGTATTGTAAGAATTGTAATCATGCGATTTTTTTTTGTAAAAATTATCTTTATTAGATCCCCTAATCAGTTTTTCCGTCATCCGTCCGCCGGCCGTCGTTTATCGTGTATTTTCAGTTTAAACTTTCGAAGATTGTTTTTAAAAAGATTTTATTTTTAACAGAAGCAACAAGTGACTACTAGAGGTCTAAAGAGAGTGTCTAAAGAGAATGAATACAATACGCATTAGTTAGTTTATATATTAATAGCTTATCTCTAATGTTAGTGTTAATGCTGCATCTTCCTATCGCACCGGACAAGGTTGCTGTCAGTCAGATTTACCGGTCATAACTCCTCTCTCCTTGAGTAGGAAAATTTACGGAGTCAATTTTTAGGCGCTCGATTAATCTCATGGTTTCGTCTTTAGGACCCTGGAGAAGTAATCTGTATTTTCGGTACTTCTTGTAGTCGATGCCTAATATGATTGAATTGGATATCAATATAATAATTATTACAGTTATTGATATTACATAATAATATTAGAACGAGTATTTTCTGAAAATTAAAGACATTGATAAAAAAATCCAAATACATGTCAAAACCAAATTAATCAAGAGAAATTTGTTAACAATATGCCAAATTAGCAAGGAAAACCGGCTTATCACTAGATTTATAAAAAGTTTCAAAATACGGAAACCCTTTGAAACTCCAAAATATACCAAATTAAGTACATAACATTAATTAATTTTGGAGTTTCAAAGGGTTTCTGTGTTTTGAAACTTGTCGGGCTTCCTTGATAATTTGAAATATTGTTAACAAATTTCTCCTGATTAATTTGGTTTCGACATGATTTTGGAATTTTCATCAATGTCTTTAATTTTCAGATAATACTTGTTCTAATTTAGCAGGTGTTATCAATCTGTCGTCTTGCGATGTTCGATTATTGATTTTTTTAGAAGGATTATAAATATTATATCCACTGGGTCGTTTTCCATCGAGTAGTTGTCTTCCGGTGTAAGATGATCATAGTTTTCCATGAATGGGCAATCCTCTTTTCTCGGAATTACTGCTTGGTATGTTAAGTGCCAAAAACGGATATTTTTGGGAAGAAAATGTGATTATATTAAATATTAGGATATAAATAATTCAATTATGTTTTAAGATTATACGGAACATGTATAGCAAATATGAACCTTGTATCTAAAACGTAACGTTTGTTTTTTAAATTGATAATTAAAAGTGTTTTTGAAATTTGGAATTTATATTTCATTATAGAATTTTTATAAGTAATTTATCATTTCTTGAATTTCATATTTCTTTTTATTGAACTGTGTACAACCATAAATTAAAAGTATTTTCTAATTTTATGACAAAAAAAATGTCTGGTGTGGACACCACACGACTTTCCGAATTACATGACCTATTTAATTTTGTATAACATGTTCGACATATTCAACTTTTGGGCTTTTTAATTTCTTTGACATTTTGACTTTTATGACTTTTTTATGACTTTCTTTGACATATTTTTGTTGTTGGTTTTTTTGATATTTTTGACTTTTATTTACTTTTTCGACATTTTTGATATTTTTTTTGACATTTTTTACTTTTTTGACATATTTTTGACATATCTGACTTTTAAAAAAATATTCTTTTTTTGACTTTTTATTACATTTTTGTTTTTTTTTACTTTCTTTGAAATTTTGACAAGCGAGATTTTGACATTTTCACGTTTTGACAGTTTGACTTATTATCTTTTTAGCATTCTGATATTTTGACATTTTAACATTTTGATATTCTGACATTTTAACATTTTGGCATTCTGACATACTCTCTTTTTGAAATTTTCACATGTTTGCATTAGGCATTTTCACATTTTCAAATGTTTACAGTTTCACATGAAAATGTAATGTAATTATTAATGTATATTTTCAATACCTTACTACATTTAAGATGCGGCAATTTTCGCTAATTCCGCGCTTGAGTTACGCCACGCCCGCTGACGTCACGCTGACGTCACGTATATTATTCATTATTTGTGATATGCGCATTAGGAAATCGCTATTATTAAGAAATCTTCTGTTTTAGTGAACCGATCTTGTTCAAATTTTCACAGGGTCGCCGGAGCGCGGGCTCTCACCCGCGATCTGTTGTGCCGTTTTCCCACCGTGAGCGTTAAATGGTCCGGCACTGCGTCTAATTATGCTCCGCGCGTCGTGTTCATTGTGATTCCGTACTTGTTAGTGAACTGATTGTGCTCAAATTTTCACTGGATCTGTCCGCAGATATTTGCCAAATTTGGTCGCAATCTGTTGTGTCGTTTTCCCGGAATTTTGTTCACAGACAGACAGACAGACATACATACATACATACATACATACACACAAACCACACACAGCATCGCAAAAGGGTTTATTTCGACAATTTTGGGAATATAACGTAACGAAAATTGAATATTTGCTAAATGGTACACGGCAACAATACCTTCCTTCTGGTGTATTTTTTTTCCCGGAAAGTTATCGCATATTTCCACAATCTTAGTTTGAAAACGTGAACACGTTTTCGGTAAAACAATACCTTCCTTTACATCAGTGATGTATTCGGAAAGTAAAAACTATCTGTGATACATAGCCTGATTAATCTACTTTAAGATAATAATGTAAAGAAAATTACACTAGCTATTGACTGAATACTGAGGGGTTTTCAGCCATTACAAGAAAAGCATCTGTAATTTTTTTTCTGAAACTCTTTAAATATCTTCATCTGGATGTAATATAATGTAAATATAAAATTTGAAGAGGATTCAAAAAAGTTGAAATTTCATGTAAATTTTATATTTTCACTAGTTTTCAACAAGCTCTAACTTTTCCATACCAGTTAGAAACAAATACTAAACGGGTTTGGGTAGCCTGATTCATCTATTTTCAAATAATAAAAAATAGTGGTCTAAGATGTATATTTCATTGAGATATTGTTTGAAAACCAAGAGGTTGATTTCTGAAGTTTTTTTGTTTTGGCTGAATTTTATTTTCAGTCCTATCGATTTCAAATTGTATACACTTATTTTATATGTTATGATGAATAACTGATGCAATTTTCAAATATTTTTATTCACAGTTTTTTCAGTTATAACCATATTTCATTCACCTGAAAGCAATTTGTTACTGTTTTTCAGTGACCTGTAAAATTTGATTCTCAGCAGATAAAATTAAGTGCTGTACATTTTTGAACAGCCTGATTAATCTAGTTTAAGATAATAATAAAAATAATATATGTAGATACTGAATTTTTTCTCTGAAACTCTCAAATTACATTCATTTGGATGAACAGAATCCAAATCTAAAATTTGAAGTCGATTGAAAAAAATTGAAATTTCTGTAAAAATCAGAATTTTCAGGATTTTTCAGTGAGCTATAACTTTCGTTTCAAACCAGATAGAAAGAAATTCTAAACGGATTTGGTTTCCCTATTTAATCTATTTTCAAATAATAAATATGTATGGCATTTATATATTTTTAGAGATATCCTCTAAAAACGAACACCATGTTTTCAGTAGTTTTTCAGTCATAACTGAAAAACTAGCAGTCTGAAACGAATGAAACTCACAAAATATTGTATCTTATGTCCGTTATAATATATATGCAAATTTTAAAGCAATTCGAAAAAATTGTCAAAATCAGCGATCGATCTGAATTTTTGCATAATCAATGTTGACATTATTTTGAACATCGGAAGCGATTTTTAGCCATTACATCAAAAACTCTTTGAATTATTGTCCTGTAAAGTCAGTTGAAAAATATCTGGTGTGGGCACCACACGACTTTCCGAATTACATGACCTATTTCATTTTGTATAACATTTTCAACTTTTGAGCTTTTTAAAAATTTTTGATATTTTGACTTTTATGACATTTTTTTTACTTTTCTTGACATTTTTTACTGTTTTTAAAACTTTTTTGACGTTTTTGTTAGTTTTTTTGGCTTTTTTAATATTCTTGGCTTCATTTGTTGTTTGTTGACTTTTTGACGTTCTTTTTACATTTTTTTTTCTTTTTGACTTTTTTACTTTTTTACCACTTCTGATTTATTTTTTACATTCTTTGAAATTTTGGACACGTGAGATTTTGACATTTTCACGTTTTGACATTTTGACTTTTTATCTTCTTGGCATTCTGACATTTTAACATATTGACATTCTGACATTTTAATATTCTGGCATTCTGACATTTTTACATTTTGAAATTTTGACATATTTACATTTAGGCATTTTCACATTTTCATATTTCACATTTTCAAATGTTCACAGTTTCACATGAAAATGTAATGTAATTATTAATGTATATTTTCGATACTAAATTTAAGATGCGACAATTTTCACTAATTCCGCGCTTGATTTACCCCACGCCCATTGACGTCACGCTGACGTTACGTATATTATTCATTATTTGTGATATGAGCAATAGGAAATCGCTATTATTGAGAACTCTTCTGTTTTAGTGAACCGATCTTGCTCAAATTTTCACAGGGTCGCCGAAGCGCGGGCTCTCACCCGATTTCCAAATTTGGTTAAATGGTCCGACACAGCGCCTAATTATGCTCCGCGCATCGTGTTGATTGTGATTCCTTTGCTGTTAGTGAACCGATTGTGATCAAATTTAACTGGATCGTCCTGGATAGTGTCCGCAGATATTTGCCAAATTTGGTAGCAATCGGTTGTGTCGTTTTCCCGGAATTTTGTTCACAGACATACATACCACACACAGACATCGCAAAAATCGGGTTTATTTCGACTATTTTGGGCATAAAACGTAACGAAAATTGAAATTGTTTTTTGCTAAATGGTACACGGCAACAATACCTTCCTTCTGGTGTAATTATTTTCCCGGAAAGTTATCGCATATTTCCACAATCTTAGTTTGAAAACGTGAACACGTTTTCGGTAAAACAATACCTTCCTTTACATTAGTGATGTATTCGGAAAGTAATAATACTATCTAAACATATACGTGAACGGAGTATTCTTCCTATAAGCTCCCGGACTGCTTGACCGGCGGTTTGGTTTTGCAAGATGTATTCTGTGTCCTCGGTTTTGTTTGTTTTCCATTTATCGTTCTTTTATTTGTTTGCTTTCATGTGTTCTTTGCATTCTTTTTTAAATCTACTAATATCTTTAATGTCTTTTATGTATTTTGGTAATTTATTATATCGTTTGTGTTATTTGATATTAGACTTTTGTTTAATGCATTAGTTCTATTTTTATTTAGGTGTATTTCGCTTTTTCTTGATAATATAATTTTGAAAATATTATTGCATCTATATTATTCATAAATGTTATTACATTTTAACAATCTAAATTTAATTTGTGATATTTTAACAATTTAAATTTATCTATGATATTGTACCTTGAGAACTACGATATTCACTTATATTATCTATTTTATTTCGTACAGTAATTTGAAATTGTTCTAAATGTAGTATTAGTTTTCAAGATAATGATACTTTTACTACAAATTTATTTCATGTGTTATTTCCTTTTTTTAGTTCTGTTCAATGGTATTTTCCTTGGGTTATTGCCTAATTATATCGGTTTTCATCCTCAGAATTAAGATAACTAAATAGCCGTTTATTTATTTATCAACTACCATTTGCATGGTCAATTATTTATTTTATCTACCACATTTATTAATTAATTTTCCAGAGTCGGCCTGATTATAACGTTATTTAGTTATATATTAAATTTAATTTATTGTTAATAGCGCGAGTATTTGAGTAGTTTAATGGAAGAAATCATTTCAATTTTCTTTTGTGTAGTTTTATACGATATTGAGTAATTTTTTTATCAGATGTTCTAATTAACATGATTTCCGCAAGTTCGTGTAAGATATGGAATTAATTTGATTATTAACTTTAAATATAAAAGTTCTTCAGTGTAAATTAAAATCATGTTTAGTATAATTATTAAAAAAGTAAAGTTATTTTTAAGGTGTTAAACATTATAATAAGCTGTCATAAGACGTACAAAACAGATCCTTTAATGATTTCAAGTATTAAGGAGAGCTCTATTTTGATTATTCTAATTATAATATATTTCTAGCATACATTTAACTATTTATTTGTAATTTTTCTAAATACATCAACTTGGTATTTGCTAGTTCAATATTCTTTATTCAGGTATTCCTATAACTCCGTCGTAATAATCAAGTTGATACATACACTTCTTTGTGCTTAATGAAGTTTTTATTATCCCATTTTTACGATACATGGTTTCTGGATAGAATTTTTTAATGATAGATGGTCTCATCATAAATCTTGCGCTACCTCTATCAATTAATAATTTTAAATTTGATTTATTGATTTGTATATCAGGAAGTGAATCACTGAAAAATTTATTTATCTCTATTATGTCTTTTTGTCCGATTGAAGCTTGTTGGAAAAATTTGCGTCTACAGTCTCATTACAATAATTTATGTTATTTTCTGAATTATTATCTGTATTGTAATAATTGTGTTGTAAAGGTTTGATTATAAGCATAATTTTCCGTTTGATACGAATATTCAAAATCTTGTTGCGAAGGTACATAATCTTGATAATATTAATTTTCATTTAGTAAATCTTGTTACGGTTAAAATTTGGCTGATTATTATATTAATGATATCTGTTTAATCGCAAGATTGGTTGTCTTAAAATTGTTGACATGGGGGTTGGTTTTGGTAATTGAGAAGTTGGCGTTTGTCTTGGTTTAAACACGTTTTGTGGGGGACCAAATGTCTGTCTAGTTGTGGGGTATTTAATTCTCATTTGTCTGGGTTGAATATTGAATATATTGATTGATTGGTTGGTCTGACCATATTGGTTTATTTAAATTAAAATTTTGTTGAATTTGATTGGGGTTCAATCTTTGGTAATTTCGTTGATAGTTTAGAATTCGAATGTGATTGGAAATTTGGCTTTTGATTTTGATTAAATTGCGAATTTCAATTTCCAGTATTTGATTTAATTAATTGCGTTTTTTATTTTATTTAAATTTCCAAACTAGCTTTCAAAATTTTCAAATTTTAAGGTAGTATTTATAAAATACAAGTTAATTACTTCAATATTTATCCAAATATTGCGTTTCAATATTTAATAAAAATTATTTCAAAATTATATATTTCAATAAGAAAAATCATTTAATTCAATGCTTAATAGCAATTATATATTTCAATATTACGTTTCAGTTACGTATCTTTGAAAATTTGCTATACTTAATTAACTGCCACAATCCTTATACAGAGGGACAGGACTTATCTGACATTATTCTCAAACAGAAAATGAATTCTTGGCACTTACAGTTTCTACAGAAGAGCCTACTGATGACTCCCCATTGTTGCTCTGACACTCTCTTATGGTCGATTTCCACGGAAGGGACGGCATCCACTGAAGGGATGATTAATAGGGACGGTTTCCACTGAAGGGAAGATTCGATTCGCGCTTAAAGAGTTAATACTTCAAAAAACGAAAAAGTCTTTGTCCACGCGATGCGAGCACTTCTTGAAACTCACAAATTCCAATCGACTGCGCCATATTGAGCTTAAAGTTTCGAATCGTGTTTTTAAAAAGATTTTATTTTAACACAAGCAAGAAGTAACTGCTGCAGGTCTAAAGAGAGTGAATACAATATGCATTTGTTAGTTTATATATTAACAATTTATCTCTAATGTTAGTGTTAATGCTGCATCTTCCTATCGCACGCTCCGCCAAGGTTGCTGACACGCCGGAATCACCGCACAGAACGAAATATTTTTTCTGCCACATGTTCGAAAATGCATAATTTCTGATTATTATGATACATCGTAAAGTAATGTGCATTAGCCACATCTGATTTTTTTTGTGGAGCTACATTAAGCAAATAGTTTACCGAGCTCCAGTGGAAGACAGGAATGGTATCATAAATAGACTTATAGACTTTTAAAAGTGTATCACAATGTGTTCGTGTTTACGAAATTAATTATTTTATTTAATATAATTTAAGAATCAATTTATAACGACATTTTAAATCTGTTTTTAAGCGTATGGTGTCTTACAAAACATATAAAATAGCATTAAAAATAAAATTAGTGATAAAATAAGACCATACCATTTAATTAAAATCAAACAAAAATATATCAGTTATGGCAGTAGTGAAGTATGATGTTTACAAACGCATATCTAGAGTCTTTATGTAGTTTATTGTTCTGCCAGTTTCAAAGAATTCAAAGTTTCCGTGGAAACGTCTGAGGGGACACTCTTCAGTAATGTGGCAGATGGTCTGTCGCACTGTGGTCTGGGCGCCTTGTCCCATGTTCACAGATTGTTAATGCATATACCACTAATTGCCCTAATTCTGTTTCGTATTGCCCATAATTTTCGTGGTATTGTGGATGCTTCGCACAGGGATTGTTCATTTCATCGGGTTTACCAGGCGTTGGTGATGTTAAATTCATGCTGGATTAATGAGTTTAATTGGTGTGCTCACTTAGCTAGACCGTAGCAGCGTATTCTGCAGCTGAGTATACAAGATAATAGTATTGGAGAGTATCATAACGCAGTCTATTTATTTTTCTGTTTTTTTGTTGGGATGAAAGTGGATGGAGAGGTAGTTATTGTCTTGGTTTAAATTCTGTTAGCAGAGCTTTTTTTGCAAGCTTGGCGCTGGGATGTTGCTTAGGACGGGGAGCCAGTATGTTGTGGTTAGTTTTATGGTGCACATAGTTATTTTCATTGTTTGATTTAGGTGGACATCAACAACCTTGGTGTGTTTGCTGTATAGCCGAACTAGAACGGCGTATTCCGCTGCTGAGTATACAAGTCCAATGGCTGTGGATCTTAGCACAGGTGCCTAGGAGCCCAATGTTGTGTCACATAGCTTTTAGATGATGTTATTTCTTCTTTATTAGTTTTCCTGATGTTTTAGAAGCTGTTCCTTAAATGGTAGCATAGTGTCTTGGGTGACACCAAGGGATACTTGATTTTTATTATGGTTTAGCAGTCTATTTTCGAAATGCACGTTGAGCTTTTTATGGGCCTGTGCGATATTTACTTCGAAATAACACACTTATGTTTTCGACGCATTTGGTTTTAATCTTTACTTGCAGAAATATTCTCCCAGAATGCTAAGGCCGTTGGTTAGTGTTGGATCAGTTTCCTTCATGCTTCTACCACTTCAACCCACTGAAAGTGACAGTGTCGTGTGGAATTTGGTCTGAGTGTGTCATCGGACTTTATGTTTTTGAAAATGAGGTAGGTGAGACCACGACCGTGGATGGTGCGCGGTATCGTGATGTCTTAAGGCACTTTTTGCAACGAACAATTGCTCAACTCAATTTGCAAAACATGTGGTTTCAACAGGACGGAGCTCTCTGCCATACCTGCCGCAAGATAATGGCTTTGCTTCGTGAATTGTTTCCAGATCAAGTTATCTCAACATTTGGTGATGTTGATTGGCCCCCTCGGTCACCAGATTTGACAGCCCCAGATTTCTTTCTTAGGAGAATTCTTAAGTCCAGAATTTACGCAAGAAAACCACAAACATTAGAGCAATTGAAAGAAAACATTCACACCGAAATTAATTAAATACCGGCGGAAGTATGTGCGAATGCCATGAAAAATGTCATTGAAAGAGCTCGCGTGTGTGTGTTGTCACTAGAGGCGGCCATTTAAGTGATATTATATTCCATAAATAATTGCTATATTTTTACATAATATATCAGTAAACACACCAATTTTGTTATAGCTGAACAAAGTAGTAAATCTCTTCGTGAAACACCCAGTATATGATGAATGTCTACCAGGCATCTGCCACTGCGCTTTTCTGGTCTTGTAAAAATCAACAAATTTCACAATTTTAGAATCTTTGGTTTATTAGATGAAAATGGTCTTTTCTACGACAGATTTCCATCAAGCACATGCGTTTTTTCTTCCTAAAACGTAAAGGAAATATTTATGAGAGACGGACGACTAAGAAATATTTTCCAGAGATGGTTATAAATTGATCACCCCCACCCAAAAGGGGATCTCCAAAAATTTGAACAACAAATGTTCGCACGATTATAGTAATTTTTCCATTTTTTGTATGATAATGTAAAACACTAATACACAACGAATCAGAATTTAGTCTCGGAATACAGATACGAGGGCAGTCTCAGAAGTACCCGACCTAACAAAGAAAAGATTTATGAACATTCATAAAATAATATAGTCTCCTTTTATCTTCATTCACTATTTCCGGCGATGCTTATATAGCTTCAATATCCTGTTTATAGTAAGACCTTTACCTATTCATTAGTGATACATGTTTTGTACCACCGAGCCATATTTTTATGGTTGGAAGTAGTATGGAATTAAATAATCTGAGAGAATAATTCTGGCCATTAGTATGCGTGAGGAAGCAATTCAAATTTTAACTCATGCATTTTTGTGTTTAATCTGGTGCATTCCCTTGACCAGGCAACACTTTTTTGCTAATAGCAGCCGTTTTTTCTTGATTTCATGACTCCATCGATGTAAGTACGCATATACATGCCGTTGATTTTTTTACTTTTTAAAGATAATGATAATTATCCCATGTCTACCCCACAAAAACTAACACAGTGACAATGACAAATGACTTCGCCTTCTTTAGAGCCGAACGATCTTATTTTTTCGTGGGGTCTCTTCATTTCTGATTTTATCTTGTAGACCAATACCTATCATAGTGCGCTCTTGTGCTTTCGCAATACAATGGTTTCCAGGCTATAGGTTGCCACTAGTAGTATGAATGAGTCATATGCTCTTCGTTTGAGATATATAGGTGTATTTTGATCTGTATTACAGCTTCTCTAATTGTGTTATTTTTAGAAGCATCAAAAATAATGATGTCACATTAGTAATGGGGGACTTTAATGCTAAAGTAGGCAAGTATAAGGTAAAAGGAGACACTGGCGGTTATGGCCTGGAAGAAGGGGATGCTAGAGGCGACCGACTAATCGAGTTTTGCCAGAACAAAAGTCTCATGATAACAAATACCTTCTTTAAACTCCCAGAGCGTAGACTATACACATGGCACCAGCCGACAGCCCAGAAAATACAGTGAAATCATATAGACTCCCATTAATAACCGCTATAAGAACGCATAGCAGTCAAATATGCAAAGCATATCCGGGCGCTGACATTAATAAGGATCACAACCCCGTAATAACTAAGCTCGGTATAAAAATTAAAATGTTAAGAAAGTGTGAAAACAACTACATAGACACGAAACTCCTCAAAGATCTTAAAACTCCACTAACAATAAAACAAGAGATAAACGAATGCATGAGAATCAAAAGTTTTACAAACGAAAACAGCGTGGATGAAAAATGGGAACATATACAAACAATAGCCAAAAATCATTTAACGAACAAAAATACCTAGAAAAAACCTTAGATAACAATAGAAATTATGGATCTTATGGAAGAGAGGAGGAAGATCAAACATAACGCGAAGTAATATAAGAAACTACATAAAACAGTGCAACAAGAATTATAGCAGTTAAAGAGAAATACCTAACTGATCAATGTGTGGAGATAGAACTACTAGAAAAGAGATATGATTGTTTCAACATGCACAAAAAGATAAAAGAAATGGCTGGATGTAATAAAACTAATAACAAAGGTATTAGTAATAGAATCAAGGACAAAGATGGGAACATAAAAGTTGACGTGGAAGATTAAAGAGGTGGAAAACATACCTCCTGGAACTCTTTGACGATGAAAGATCTAAGCCAATCTTAGAAACTAACAATGTAAAATTAAAAATATTAAGAACAGAAATAGAATATGCCCTGCAGTCTATGAAACCTGGCAAATCAGTTGGACCTGACCAAATACCTATAGAACTTATTAAAAAGTATGACGACGACGTAATTGATATTCTGCTAGATTTATTCAACATGGTCTACGAGAAAGGGGCACTCCCTACACAATGGCTACGGTCTACCTTTGTGCTCATTCCCAAGAGACCTATCCCAAGAGAATGTTCAGATTATCGAACCATTGCACTCATAGCCTAAAAATGTTCTTGAAAATCAGCCATAAGAGAATATACAGAAAACTCGAAGAAGATATTAAAAACACGCGGTTTCCGTGACGGACTGGGAACAAGAGAGGCGCTCTATGGGACCAATATTCGTTTCCAAAGGTGTCGCGTGTTATATAGATTTCGAAAAAAAATTGATAGAATAAAACATAATAAATTACATCAAATAAAAATGAATTATCATAAAGTTGACGCCTAAACACACCAATATTTGAATGTTCTAGTACAGCACCAAAGGCAAAATTATACTTCCGATTAAGAAGGAAAGTAAAAGTGGTAAAAGTGACCGCACGAAACATGTGGATTACTCAATACTGTTTATTACTATTATTATTATTATTATTTTAAGAATTACTGTTTTTTACCCTCATATCATTCATATTGCCATTTATTTGCCGTAATTAATTGTATGTAAACAAGGCATATACTTGCATACAGCAAGTCAATCAGGACCCTAATATATTACTGCAATTAATATTTTAGTAGGCGAAACTAAAAAACTATATCTTCCTTTCATAATAATTGTCTGCTGGTGGTTAACCTGTTTCCGAATATCCGCTACTGTATCCCACGGGAACGCCAGAAAGCGCGTCAGATAATGCGGGCGCTCTTCCGTTTCCGCAAAAAAAGCTGCCGCTCGCTTCGAGTGGCCACTTCGATTATTTCGAGGGCAATCGGAACGGAGCCCGCTGTGATCGCGGTGGTCCTGCATCCTTTCACAGCTTTCGAACACACCGTCTGTGGGAATGCCGACAGTGCAATCATAATCGCAACAATTTAGCAAACACTCCTCTTGGCAATGAGACGGAAACCAAAAAAAAATCTGCCTGTAAATAACAAAATTTATAAAGGAGGCTCTTATAAAATTTTCTTTGTACATATTGCATGCAAGGATAAATTGATCAGTGGGTTCGGGAGTAATACTGTGTCGGGCGAGGAGTAGAAATTATGTCAATATACCTTCAGCATAATTCAAATAAACTAAAATAATGAATAAAAATGGCTTAGATTTTATTTATTGGTTATTTTAGTTAGTTAGGTACACAATTTAATTTTAAGGCTCTATATGGCATCTTACATGGTCAATAATACTGTCATTCCTAGTACTGTCAGTATTTGCTTTCCATATTTATCAACCAATCCATTATCCTGATTAACATCAGCATTCTGTTTAATCCACCAATATTACCAACCTTGCACGATCAGTAATACGGCCAATATTTTAGAATATTAACAGTATTATTGATAGTGTAAGTTGCTTTTTAGTGCAAATAAAATTTCGTTCCAGTATTAGATATTCTGTATGCAAACTTTTATTTTTTATTAGTGGGGTAATGCCATTCCAGTACATTTGTAATGAATGCACTACAGATTGACTAACGTTAGTACGACAATACTACTTTTTGGAAAAATTCAGTACTAAATTATGAAAGAAAAACAATTAAAAGCAGTTGACAAAAATATGCAATAATAAAATATAATAATAAAAACAAAATAATAGTAAATAGTAAAAACATTTAACAAAAATATGACCAAGAAAATTGTTTTTGAGAAAATATTTGGCATACAGTTCTATAATAAAATTTGCATTATAATTAGAACAATAATAGTCTTCTGCATTAAATACTATATATGAAATGGCAGATATAATCAAGATTAACAATGCTTATTCAGTTTTTAAAAATACGCAAGATTGATTTTTTTAGAATAGTTAAAGCACATCTGAACCAAATATATCTTAATTAATGCAAAATAGATCTAGATAGTGTTGTGAAGTATCCACTAAACTTTTCCTTTTAATTTCTCCAAAATATAATTTGCAACAACTTCCGCTATTCAAAACTGAATCAAATATCTTATCATTTGATCTTGAACAGGTTACATAGTTTTTTAATAGATTGACACTTGCTCAGAATAAGATTAGGCATAGGTTTTATTCTTGATGAATTAATTCATCAAGAATAAAACTTGATAATGCGTACCCCAAATTCATACTTTGAATAAAACGCGTCATTAAGAAAGGATCAGGCGGTTTCGTCTTCATAGTTGGTATAGCATTTTATATTATAAAGGGCCTCAAAAATATCAATTGCTCATCCTTACAAGGCCCTGCTTATATTATCCATACACAAATAGTACATTAAATAGTGAGAAGAAGAAAAACACCTAAAAACAGTAAATATAACATATCATAAGTAAAAGACAAAATGCAAATCTACATTTATAAGGAAGAAGGCCCAGTTCAGTGGCCTTGTGGTTGGAGGCGCCGCCCGTATCGTACTGTATTGTGGAGCCAGAGTTCAAACCCCGATGTGGGCGTAATTTCGTGAAGCACCTTTTTCAGTTTCAGAGGTTTTCTGTGAAGTTGAGGTAAACACCGGGTGATTACACACCTCTGATCTTTTTTCTTTAGCAGCTGGCTGATAGCCATAAATTCGCCTTACACGGTCAGTAATATATTATAAAATATTGACAATAGATTGTGTTTGGTATAGTAATGAAGAAAAGTAGTAAGTACTAATGTTTAACCGGATAATTGATTGGTTGATAAATATTGAAGCAAATACTGACAGTACTAGGAATGACATTGCAAGGTGCCCTATAAAGATAGAAGTTCTAAGAAAGAAGAAATCATAGCAAATTACTGAATTATTTTCATATTCAAAATCTATTAACAGTAGGTATTTAATGAATTTTAAGGATATAAATTTGGTATTGGTATAATAATATTTTTTAAACAGACCCTTTTAAAAATAATTTTTCCAAAAAAATGGTGTGCTAATACACACTAATATAACCCGTAAGCGGCTTGCACATTTTACCTGTCGCAGTGGATTATGGGTGGCAGCGCGCGCCCCCCTGCAACTTGGGGGTGTTCTGTTAATATCAAGAATACAATGTTGACAATGGTAATATCGTATAATCCATTCTTTACGCGATTCCGTTTGGAATTAGGAGGATGCACCGGAGCAAAGATATCGCCAACGTCACAATGCACAAGGCTGTCAAATGAACGAAAAATTTCGCCAGAGCTTTACTGCGAAAAGAGATAAAGGGGTTGACAAAGAGATACGTTTAAAAAAGTATTGCTTTGAGAGCAAACAGAAAAGGAGTTTAGTGTGGTGGTTTGGTCTAGCGTTTTAAAGGTTTTTAGTGGCATTAAAACGAGCGATTAAGAGATGTATGTTCAAAAGGCATGTAGCCTATTATCTCATATGGAAATAATTTTGCCAATCTACCATATATAATTTGTAAAACTACACACATATTTTGAACCTCACTGATACGAAATATTTCTTCATTTGTCATACTGACTATGTATTTTCAGACAACTTAAGACAAAATACCAGAAGTAAAAAACTAATACTAATTTATATTTAATTGGTAAATACTAGCAAAAACATCATATCTTATGTACAAACACAACACAACAAAATACTAAAAAAATGTGCTTAAGTTCGATAAAAGAACAAATATCATAAAATTATATAAACATACAAACATAATTACTTTAAACAATCTGCTAATGATGTTAAAAATCAAAAACAACTTAATAAGAACAAGTATTTTATTTTATTTATTTATTTATTGTATATACATTAATCATACCTCAGATACTAATATGCAAAAACATGTAATATGCTTAAATAGGCAAATACCAAATTAATTCAATCCCAAATGTTCCGCTGTAATAGTTTGATACAATAGTCGTCAATTCAATATTTCTAATAATGAAACATAATAAACAATTACACGATTATCAAACAAGAAGAACGTAATACGAAGAACAGAAAAATGTACTACCTTTGTTGTTGTAATATTTCAACAAGCACTAACAATAGAAAATACTACAACGGACTACAAAAGTATATTAAAATACTAAATTAAGCAATTTCCTTAATCAAAATTTAAAACTGGCCAAGATAGGAATCATCATCAACCCTAGTTGAAGATGGACCCCTCCAAAATATGCTACAATTTTCATTTATTTATATTTGTCAATGTAGTTAATTTATTTTATAAATAATTCATTACAATTAAAAAATTGGATGTGGCTAATGCATTACTTTATCATACTCATTATAACTTTTTTTTAAAGAAATTATATATTATGTTTTAAATTTTACATTATTTATATGATTTTCACGCGAATGTATTCATTTTTAATTATGAATAAAATATCTCTACAACTAGACTGGATATTTATTTTCTTAATTTTGGGCCCATTTATTTTGCAATCTGTCACATACAAATATTGACATTCGACATTTTTTTTATGTTTGGTACATTAAACGTGAAGCCCCGTGACACTTTTTTTTTTACTTTTCGTATTTATTTTTTGGCCTAGATCTTGGTTTATACATATATGTGCGAGAGGTGCAATGGGTCTATGCGCTCTAAACAGCTGGTGTTTTCGGATTTTGAATTATTGAAATTGAAAATACATTTACGGGGCGTACTCTACTCTAATCAAAATTTAACAGACACATTTTTGAAAATCAGAATTTAAAACAACAGACAAATTTTTGAAAATCAAAATTTAAAACAAGGGAAATTTTGTTGAAAATCTAAATATATATTCATGAATAATTTGTTTGGAAATTGATCGCCTTGTTGACGAATGTCATCAAAGTTAAACGTACTTTTTGGGTTAAGAAATAAATGTATTAGGCAAATATATATTTGACCTTTATTTAGCAATGCTAGAACAATACATCAAACAAATATAAAATAATAACACACTTTTACATTCCAAAATATCTACTAATTAAAACCTAAACTAAACTCCACATTCACACTCAAATAACATAATATTAGCAATTGTTCTAATTTCGTTTGGCAATATGACAAACAGCAATTACATGATAAGTAACGATATTTTTTTTCTACGGTGAGTACAGCCACCAACCCTAGGCTGTGTGCATTGCGGCCCTTCGCGGACCTATTGTGCCTCATACAACATCCATGATATGCTAGCTGGGTCAACTCTTTGTAGAAAAGTTTCCCGACTAGCGGTGGATTCGAACCACCAACGTTCCGCATGCAATGACTTCAGACCGTCGCCTTAAACCACTGCGCGACGGACCGCCTCAAAAAACAACGATATACTATTTACTTCTTTTCTTATAATGTTGTAGTCTGTTAATAATAATTTTTACACAGTTGCCGTGTGTTTTAAACAATTATATTGTGAATTTGTATCATTAGAAACAGTTTCCCTTGGCTTTATGCTCTCGTTTTGTTCCCACAGCAGCGATGGCCTATTATGAATAATTACAGTATCGACAGTTCCCCCGTTCGCCCTGAGTGTTTACAAAGGGCAGCTGCCCTAATGAACTGGAGTGCCATTTAGTACCGGCCGCAACAATTGACTATAAAGACTTCGATAACCGAACGTACACAGCGCGAATTTTCCGCTTTGTTACGCGCGTACAATGCGGACGACGAGTGGCGGACAATGGCGGCCCGCCACAAGTGCCAAGTTGTTAAAACAATATCAATATTGTTATCAAATCGCTAGTATTAGTCTTGATTATTAAACGAGAAATGTTCATTATATCTGTATATATTTTTCTTTTTCCCAAAGTTCAAAATTTCAGACATTCTGACATTCTATAAATTTAATAAAATGTAACATAATATAATAATAATATATTATTCTTTAGTGTTCAAATTGTTCACATTCAACTTAAAATTGAACACAAAATGATACAGAAACCGTGCCTCTCAAATCTGCACCAATGCATTTTTGGTATTTTTGCATGTTGTATTTTGAAAATGTGATAGTTTTTAATGGTAAAATTTTGAATCGGGTTCGTCAGTTGTTAATAATTAATTAGCAGTATAGGGTATATAGTCCAATTAAGGAGCTTTAGTTACCCAATATATACATATATATATATATATATATATATATATATATATATATATATATATATATATATATATATATATATATATATGGCTTTCCGGCAGCAGCCCTTTTCTATGCACTTCCCGCTCTAGGTCTATTTTTCACAATTGTCATCATAGCTTTGTACCCAGCACTCATAACGGAAATGCCCCTATAATTGTTTACGACCGATGCCGCTCCCCCTTTATGTACCGGGACCACCACCCCCACACGCCACTCTTCCGGCAGCTCTCCTGACCGCTCCAGACCCTATTCAAAACCTGCAGCAACTTATTTCATCCTTCCTTTGGTAATCTTTTGAAAGCCTCTGCCTTCAGCCCATCTTCCCCCGCCGCATTTCCCAATTTCAGTTGCCCTATAGCCACGTCGACCTCTTCCCGCGAAAACGCCTCCCTTCCTACCATCGGTCTCGGACTCCCTAAATCCACCTCTGCCCCCGCTATATCTCTACAGCTCTTTTCCCACTCTGCCAGCTCTATGTTAACTTTGCCCTTTTTTACACTTCCCTTCAGAATTTCCCACACTCCCTCAACCTCGTTTCTACCTTCTGCAACTCCTCTATCTTCTTCCTCTCGCAGGTTCTCTCGAACTCTCTCTTCGCCTGATTGGCCCTTTCCACTTCACCTCTCCCATTCCTCCACTTCGCGATTGCTTTTCGCCAGCTCGACCTCTTCACCCTACATTCCTTGTCAAAGCAACTCTCCCTCTGCTCCCCACTCCTCTTCTTCTCCAATGCAGCTACCATCACTCTCTCCAACTGGAGCATCGAATGCACATCCTACCACTTGACGCGTTTTAGTTTCTCTCATATGCATCCAAATCCGGCTCGTTCCATCCATACCTCTGCTGTCCCTTACTCTGTTCTCCCTTCACAACGTTCCTCACCCTCACGACCACCTCCACCGGTACATGATCCGATCCCCCTACGTTTTCCACCTTGAAGCACTGCAACTCTTCCCTTTTGATCCCTTTGACCACCACGTAGTCCAAAACCGAGCCTCCTCCTTGTCCGCAGAACGTTTTTTCCCTTCCCAGTCCCCTTCACTCCCAATAGGATTCCTCTTTTGGCTCTACCCATCTTAGCTTCCTTCTTCGTTTCCTGAGTCACCCAGTCCCATCCTGTCGGTATACAGGACTCTACCTGCCCCCACTCCTCTTCTGTCAACCACGTCTCTACTAGCCCCACTATGTGAACCTTAATAGTAGATATTGTAAGAAAAGTAATGAAACCTATACAAACGAATTTTGGAACATGACTAACACTGACACAAAACAAAGATACCAAGAAGAATATACAAAAGCAGAGTATCAGAAAAAAAAGGTTGTTTCAGATCGGCAACTATCAGCTATAATATTTAATAAGAAAATACCAGCAGAAATATCTTTCTCAGAGTTATATTCAAATATAGCCATTGCGTTTCAACAATATGGATTGAATTGCATGCAAGTTGCATAATACCCCGGAAACGTTATCCCGAGATCACGGTTTACCAATCCCGTAAATAGTACCTCGCTATCAATAGAAATTCAAATTCCGCGACCTAGAAATTGCTTCCAGATATTTGGTGAATGCGTGAACATGACATATATATATATATATATTATAGTTCCTAACTGAATAATAAACAAAGTAATTAATATTGGCTTTAGTCTACGTATTGGCTAAAGTCATGTTCACGCATTCACCAAATATCTGGAAGCAATTTCTAGGTCGCGGAATTTGAATTTCTATTGATAGCGAGGTACTATTTACGGGATTGGTAAACCGTGATCTCGGGATAACGTTTCCGGGGTATTATGCAACTTGCATGCAATTCAATCCATATTGTTGAAACGCAATGGCTATATTTGAATATAACTCTGAGAAAGATATTTCTGCTGGTATTTTCTTATTAAATATTATAGCTGATAGTTGCCGATCTGAAACAACCTTTTTTTTCTGATACTCTGCTTTTGTATATTCTTCTTGGTATCTTTGTTTTGTGTCAGTGTTAGTCATGTTCCAAAATTCGTTTGTATAGGTTTCATTACTTTTCTTACAATATCTACTATTAAGGTTCACATAGTGGGGCTAGTAGAGACGTGGTTGACAGAAGAGGAGTGGGGGCAGGTAGAGTCCTGTATACCGACAGGATGGGACTGGGTGACTCAGGAAACAAAGAAGGAAGCTAAGATGGGTAGAGCCAAAGGAGGAATCCTATTGGGAGTGAAGGGGACTGGGAAGGGAAAAAACGTTCTGCGGAAAAGGAGGAGGCTCGGTTTTGGACTACGTGGTGGTCAAAGGGATCAAAAGGGAAGAGTTGCAGTGCTTCAAGGTGGAAAACGTAGGGGGATCGGATCATGTACCGGTGGAGGTGGTCGTGAGGGTGAGGAACGTTGTGAAGGGAGAACAGAGTAAGGGACAGCAGAGGTATGGATGGAGCGAGCCGGATTTGGATGCATATGAGAGAAACTAAAACGCGTCAAGTGGTAGGATGTGCATTCGATGCTCCAGTTGGAGAGAGTGATGGTAGCTGCATTGGAGAAGAAGAGGAGTGGGGAGCAGAGGGAGAGTTGCTTTGACAAGGAATGTAGGGTGAAGAGGTCGAGCTGGCGAAAAGCAATCGCGAAGTGGAGGAATGGGAGAGGTGAAGTGGAAAGGGCCAATCAGGCGAAGAGAGAGTTCGAGAGAACCTGCGAGAGGAAGAAGATAGAGGAGTTGCAGAAGGTAGAAACAAGGTTGAGGGAGTGTGGGAAATTCTGAAGGGAAGTGTAAAAAAGGGCAAAGTTAACATAGAGCTGGCAGAGTGGGAAAAGAGCTGTAGAGATATAGCGGGGGCAGAGGTGGATTTAGGGAGTCCGAGACCGATGGTAGGGCAACTGAAATTGGGAAATGCGGCGGGGGAAGATGGGCTGAAGGCAGAGGCTTTCAAAAGATTACCAGAGGAAGGATGAAATAAGTTGCTGCAGGTTTTGAATAGGGTCTGGAGCGGTCAGGAGAGCTGCCGGAAGAGTGGCGTGTGGGGGTGGTGGTCCCGGTACATAAAGGGGGAGCGGCATCGGTCGTAAACAATTATAGGGGCATTTCCGTTATGAGTGCTGGGTACAAAGCTATGATGACAATTGTGAAAAATAGACCTAGAGCGGGAAGTGCATAGAAAAGGGCTGCTGCCGGAAAGCCAGGGGGGTTTCAGAAAGAGAAGAAGGACGAGGGAGCAGATTTTCACGCTTGCGAGAATAGTGGAGGAAGCTTTGGAGTGCAAAGGGAGAGTGTATGCGGTGTTTGTGGATTTGAAAGCGGCGTATGATTCAGTTCCTAGAGGAAAGCTCGTGGAGTGGATAGATTGGGCATGGAAGATGAAAGTGTGGAGTGGATGAGAAGTATATATAAAGAGGCGTGGGCAAAAGCGAGAGTGAATGGAGAAGTGTCTGAGAAGTTTAGGGTGAATGTGGGTGTAAGGCAAGGGTGCCCGCTAAGCCCCCTCCTGTTCAATCTATATACAAGCGAGTTGGAGGCGGTGCTGAGGAGAGGACACGCTGGAGGGGCGTTGTGGGGAGAACCAAGGTGTGGATGTTGGCATATGCGGATGACATAGTATTGGTAGCCAAGAGAGTGGAAGAGATGCAATAGATGTTGGAAAGAATGGGAAGGTACCTGGCTAGGAGAGGGCTAGTGGTGAATGTGGAGAAGACTAAATGGCTGATGTTTAGGAATAGGAGTAGAAGGGGTAGAGTGGAAGAGCTGAAATGGAAGGGAAGGATGATTGTGAGAGTGAATGTCTTTAAATATTTGGGCTTTTGGTTTGATAGTGGAGAAGGATTTAGGGTGCATGTGGAATGTATGCAAGCGAAAGCGAGAGTGGCTTGGGGGATAGCGAGAAGGAAATGGGAGAGGTTGTGGGGCGGTAACCTCGTAATGGTGTGCAAGATCTGGGATGCGTGTGTAAAACCTATTCTTTTTATGGAGCGGAAGTGTGGGGATTGCGTAAGTGGGATGTGATAGAGAGAGAGAGCAAGGTTTGCTCCTGAAGAGTCTGCTAGGTCTCGAAAGGTCGAACCGAGAGCAGTGCTGTTGTAGGAGACGAATCGTATGAGTATGTGGTGGGAGTCGTGAGTAAGGGTTGTGAAGTTTGAAGAAAGATTGCAGGAATTGGGCGAGGACAGACTGGTCCGGGAGGTATGGATGAGGTGTAAGAGTAGGACGAAGAGTGCTTGGAGAAAGGATAGACGAAGGATGCATGAAAGAGTGGGTATGTCTGAGGTGTGGGTAGAGGAGAAATGGGAAGCCTAGGAACTGAGGTAAGAGAGAGATTGAGAGATATTGAGTGGCAAGAACGGCAGACTAGAATGAATGAGAGCTCTTACCCTGACTACGTAGAGTGGCAAGTGCGTGGGAATTTCCCGAGTTACTTAGCCAGGGGTGAGTGGAGCAGGGAGGACAAGGTATGCATTGCATGAGCGAGGTGTGGGTAAGACGACAGAGGGAGAAAAATGTGGATGGGTCTGGGGTACACCGCATGTGCACTGTGTAGTAAGGGAAGCGACACGTGGTGGCACCTTAGCGAATAATGTGATATATATATATATATATATATATATATATATATATATATATATATATATTTCCTTCAACAAACAACTGTCTTTTTCTTCGTATTAAAGAAATTTCTTGTTTTCCCAATCTCTCAGGGGCTGTAAAATCCCTCAGTCATTCTCACTTTCCTTTCTTGCATCACAACATCATTGATTCTCTCCCTGACTTTAGTTCCTAGACGTCCCATTCCTTCACCCATATCTCTTAAATACTCTATTTTTCATACATCCTTCCCCTATCTTTTCTCCATCCGCTGTCTGCCCTACTCTTTTTTGTTTTTTACGGTGAGTACAGCCCCCCCCCCCCCCCCCTGGGCTGTGTGCACTGCGACCCTTCACGACGGACCTATTGTGCCTCATACAACATCCATGATATGCTAGCCGGGTTATTTTTTTGTGGAAAAATTGCCCGGCTAGCGGTGGATTCGAACCACCAACGTACGCAATGGCTTCAGACCATCGCCTTAGACCACTGCGCCACGGACCGCCTCTGCCCTACTCTTACATCTTATCCGCACCACCCGTACCAGTCTCTCTTCCCCCAACCTCTGTAACCATTTCCTCAAAACTAACTATCCTTCCACACTTCCACCACATCCAAATAGTTTCCTACAGGTGCACCAAAATGGGCGTCGATTTCTCGAGACCTGATAGATTTTTCAGAAACCAGCCTTGTGAAGCAATATTGTTGTATGGGGTGGAATTATTTGGATTATGAGAATGGGATATAGTGGAAAGGGGGCCACTATATCCCATTCACTCAATCCCAATAATTCCACCCCATACAACAATATTGCTTCACATACGTATCTTAGATCTTAAACGCTATTGCTAGGTTACCATCCCAGCCCCATTTTCTCTTCGCCGTTCCGACGCCATTCTCGTCTTGTACCCAATCCAAATGATTCCTGAAACCACCTCTGCGCTCGAACCAAAATCCTATATACTTAAAACAATTCAATTTCTCAACCATTCTTCCCTTCCACTTCAACACTTGCGCTTCACCTCTTTCTACTCTTAACATTATCCATTTTAAACGGAATGGATTTACGCACACCCGGCACTTCTCGCCGGGTTGTATCGAAGTCGCCTGCAGTTCAATGCAGAGAATACCGACTAAACGCTTTCGCGGTGCTGGCACACCCCCTGGTCGCCTTTCCGATACATTCCAGGTATTTCTGTAAGAACCCATGTCCGTCCGGTGAGCACCTGCATGATCCAGTGATCGGGTTTTCCATGTTCCCGTCCTCGTCCACTGTCCCTTTGTCGCGTCCTGCCACCTAATCTGCAATTCTATGAGCGCGAGTTCCCTGGCCTGTTCTTTGGCGTTCTTCGCAGGTGTTCCACCTTCCTTAACTTCGTAAGCTAGTTTCCTTGGCATCACCTGCAGGTCTGCCGATATGTCAGCAGCCACGCCCTCCACCGCGTCGATCGAGACCGCCCTGTAGGCTTTAGTCTCTGTGCGTTCTCTGTGTTGATACCGTTGGCCCAACAGTCGCGTATAGCAGCATTGATCGGGCTACAGTGGATAATATACCTCATTAAGCCCCCCGAAATTGGGAAGTATCCTGGCGATTGCCGCCTCAGTTCTAGCCGCTTTCTGCGAAGCCTGCAAGATGTGGGCAATGTAATGGACACTGGCTTTTAACACGGTGCCGAGGTATTTAATCTTGCTGCCAAAGGGGCCATCCCCAGCAGCACGATGTTTCTGATTTGGTCTGTGTCGGCCCTTGTCGTGGAAATGAGGGTAGCATCGGTATTGTGAGCCGCAACGTCCA
The DNA here is from genome assembly GCA_963942505.1 of Lordithon lunulatus. Taxonomy (NCBI): domain Eukaryota; kingdom Metazoa; phylum Arthropoda; class Insecta; order Coleoptera; family Staphylinidae; genus Lordithon; species Lordithon lunulatus. Next base: position 37,039,952 of record OZ012672.1, on the reverse strand, counting down.
GCCCGTTCTCCCGCATCCATCCTGCTGTTAGCGTTGTTGTAGTCTGAACGTTCCTCGTCAGCAGGTCATGTCCCGCTTGCTTCCGACGACCGCTAGGTCGCCCGCGAACGCCACCATTATGATTCCTGGTGGTAGGTTCAGTGATATACGATGTTCTAAAGAAAGAGTCCTAAGACTGAACCTTGTAAGACTCTTATGATAGTTCTGGATAATTGGCTGGAGGGTAGCATTGCTACGGTCTCAAAATAGTCCCATTGCGAAAACTCCCTTTAAGGCCACTCACTCGTCCGACCAATCAATTCTGCGTACAAGCTGCGGAACCCTAGCGGGCGAGGAGTTGCCAATGCCGGCCATACTAAGCCAGCACTCCCCTAGTACTAGCTGCCTAGTGTTTACTAGAGCTGGGCAGAGGCATATTATATGCTCTGATGTTTCTAGTTCTTCATTGCACTCTCTACATAACGGGCTGTCTACCAGACCCACCGTGTGTAGGTGTTTGTTTAGCTGACAGTGGTCAATTAGGATGTTGCTCAATAATTTCAGATTATTTCTTGATAAGTTAAAACGCGCCATGGGTGTAAGTTTACAAGGTTGCCTAATTGCTTCCTTTGATTGCTTCCAACCCCGCGTTTCTACAATCTTACGTTGTGAAGAGCAAGTGTCTTATGCTATATTATTTTTTTCAGAGTACCCGCAGAAAGTATTTCATTCCCTTGGGTTGTTAGAGGATGCGAGGATCCCTTCCAGGTAAGCTCATCTGCTATTTGGTTCCCCTTGATGCCACTATGTCCTTTGATCCAGCAGAGTTCCAGTTTGTTATGCTTAGCTAGCTCCTCCAGGCTCTGTAGACATGAATACAGCTCATTCGACACAAATGTGTTGGAATTTAATGCATTTAGAGCTGCTTTGCTGTCGGTGAGTATTTGGATATGTTTATCCTTAATATTCCGTTCTAAAATTTGAACACACATTAGTATTCCTGTTAATTTAGCTTGGAAGACTAACATGAGTCTTCCAAGTGGTGCACTTATCTTGAGATAGAGTTCTGGTGAGCTCTCGTCATAGTTTTGCATCCATCAGTTACATGGATATGTTGGCGCCTTTTGGGTGTTTTGATGGTCTGAAAATGTTTAACAAAACTGCATTTGGGTAGAATTCGCTTACATTCTATGAGGGGATCTAATTTGATAGCTTTATTCAGTATGCTCCTGTGTCCAATGATTCTACCTTTATCGTGCCACAGGTTTATTGAAGATAGCCTCAATGTTGTTTTTACTGCAGCCTTCCTTATAGGGAGCTCAAGTGGTTGTAGACATAATAGTGCTTCTAGAGCTGCTGTGGGTGTTGTTCTCATAGCGCCGGTGATGACACGCCATCCGCTGGATGTGTGATAGCGTTGAAATTGATGTGATTTATTTGGATTTCGACCACCAGACCTTTTAGAAAGTTCATTATTGCCAATACGGATTTCATTATTGACGGCTATATGATGTTAAACAAACAGTTGTTCGTCTGAAACATAAATTAATAATAATTTTATTGATAGATATTACGCTTATGTTAGTTAAACAATGCAATAGTTGTTAGTGAAACTATTAATTGTATTATAAAAACAAATCCGTATTTTATAGATTACAATAAATATAAAAACATTAATAAAGACGTCAATTAAATTATTTTAAAATTAATTACATCCCCAAACGTATTTACCCACTCATAAAGGCACCTTACAGGGTCAATAATACTGCCAATCCTAGTACTGTCAGTATTTGCTTCAATCCTCCTTCAATATTTATCAACCAATCAATTATCCGGATAAACAGCAGTATTCTCTTTATGTCATCATTACTATAACGTACACGATTATTAATACTGTCAATATTTTAGAATAATGAACATTTTAAACATATTATTGTACAGTAATACTGCCATTATTCTAAAATATTGACAGTATTATTGATCGTGTAAGGTGCCCTTTATACTGGTGTTTTAACAAATTACTTGAGAAATGTTCTAATTATGCACTAAACCTGCCTCGACGTGGGCCACCATGTAGCACTGTAGCTGGTAAACACAACTGATCACTATTTAATCGGGATATCAATACTTGTTTTATCGCGTACCAATTTAGGCTTCCTTTCGTTATCCTTTATATTGCTTAACGTTTATCTTTCATCTTTTTTCTCCTTTCATCACTTTTTCGTTTCGTTTCGTTTTTCGTCTACTTTGTTATAATTTATTTTAAAAGGATAAATAAAACGATTTTTACTTTGTTTACACTTTACACTTACTACACTTTAGTTACACTTTGTAACTAGTTTCGGCTAAGCTCTAGCTATTTTCGAGCTCCTCCGATATATGCGATGATTTAAATGTTCTTTAATCATCGGAGTGGCTCGAAAGCAAGTAAAAATCGATTTATTTATCCTTTTGTATCATTTCGCCCTGTTTTTGGGGTTTATTTGATTAAAACTAACGTCGGCGTGTGTTAATTTGTGTTGGTAAATAAACTTAAAAGCTACCAGTTATATGTAAAACCTAAGGCGTTATATAATATAATGACCAGTATTAAAATCCATTACAATAATTAATCTTATTTTGGTAAATTATTTATAGCCTAGATCGAAAATATCTGGATATTAGAAAAATGTATGTCGAGAGATATATGGAAATTAATTAAATACTAAATAATCTTGTTTTGATCAATTATTTCATAAACTGTCCTGCGTTGACTATATAATTGATTCTCAATTATTTGATTGAGATTTACTTACAGCACGTTTATGGCTACCTGCAGAAGCTTTTAATCTCCACACCGGTTTTGCATTGTTACCAATTTGTCAGTTTAAAGCGGCGGTCAGCTGTCTATTAGTGGAAGTTAATACAGAGAGAGGGCGAAGTGTTTTGTCCGGACATGATCACACAAAAATGCCGCCGCTAGTGTTTGCCCAACAGAACAATGCTCATTACTCGATAGCCTTCCGCCTACCTGAGCACGGGGATCGCTACTGATTTCACGATAAGCAACGAGCAGAGAGGGCGAGCGAGCCTTATTACCGGAGGCTAATCTCGGAAAGGCATTGTGCTAGTGCAAAAAGGAGTTATGAATATGCACGGCGTTCGAGATGCTGCCAGGTAAGATACGATACGGACTTACAGATGCACGAGGTAATTTTTACAAACAAGATTGTTTTTGGGTGATAAGGATTGACGCAAATTTTCATCTTGAAGATTTTATTGGTAAAATTTACTATTACACCTATAAATAGTGTTTAGTTAATGATATAACTAAACACTATGTATATCAGGCTAGGCTTCTTAATGAATGATACAAATATAAAATTCTACTCAATCTATTTAGTGTTAAAAATTAAGAATCTCAAATTGTGAAAACAATGAGTAATGGTGAAATTATGCTGGCATAAAAAAATAAATAAGAAATCTCTGGAAGTAAGAATCAGTTTAGAATATTTGATACTCTATACCAGGGTTGGCGAACCTTTTTCAGTATGCGTGCCAAAGAAATACAATCATCATTTATAAAATTGCAGACATCCCAACATGTTGGTGATATTAAAAAAAAAACAATTACAGTACAACTTACCCTCGTAGAGGGAAGTTAAACGCCATCTGGCGGCACCACATCAATTAGCAATACACACCCATATGGTAATAACCATCAACATGCTCATGTTATCAGGATCACCGGGTAGTGCCCTCTGGAGAATAATATTCCAACAGAATGCTTGAGATATCAGCACAAAGCCAATCGTATAAAACATATGTTTTAAAAAAACAATTAATAGAAATAAGATAAAAACAAACGTTTGCAGAATTTTACAGTACAATTTTAGATAAATTCACATATTGGAATAATAGTATTGTTGATTGACGCTACACGAGAGCTATAAGTTAATTTATCATCAATAATTAATCCTAAATATGTTGTTTGCTGGTGCATTCATTGTTATCCTATTACTTACTGAAATTCAGTTCTGGAATTACACGATTCTTGTTTTTAAATATTAAACATTTGGTTTTTCCCCATGTATCGTTAGTATATTGAATTTAAGCCAGTCACTATATTTGTTAAGGTCTTTATTAATATCTCTTGAGATGATATCTATGTTTTTCATGGGATAAAGTAAAACAGTGTCATCTGCATAGATTATGTATTTACCTTTAACTTTGGCTTCCTGTATCTTGTTTATATATAGTAGGTAAAGCGGGGGACCCAATATAGACCCTTGAGGTATAATTGCTTTTATTATTGAATATTTCTTAATGACTATTATAGTATGTTATTAAAGAAGATTGATTTATTTCGCCGGGAAAGAATATGGTCGCAATGCAATTTTCTTATAAAAATATAATTATAGATCCTGCATAAGCTATCAAAGGCATGCATGGAAGATAAAAAGGTTCCTTAGTAGTCGGTAATGTCAATCAATTGTATTGCATATGTTAATAATTCAAATCCTTCATATTTTCAATATCATTAGAATATATTTCACTACAAAGCGCTAACGTTGGAAGAATGGATGATCCAAATAATTACATTTTCCTACTTTTTCAAGTAAAAGTGCTACGTTTTTTCGGCATAATGCCGCAAGAAGGTGAAAGCGTAAAACAAAACTGGATGAAGTTGGGTACTTACAAATTCGTCATATATATGTTGCCAAATACGATTCCTATAATTATAGATATGGTATTGATTTCTATTGGTGAGTATAATTGCTATATATTTATTCAAAGTTTAGGTATATCCGTAACATAATATACAGGCTGTTCTATAACTTCCGCGCAAAAACGAAACTCCTCCCAATAGATAATTTTAAGCGAAAAAGTTCATATGAAGATGTAAAAACTAAAATATTTCGAGATATATAGATTTGCCTCTGTAGTTGATAAAAGCAGGTAAAAAGAAAAATTAACCCCCACCTCTGCCTCTCTCTTTCTATATATATATATATATATATATATATATATATATATATATATATATATGTATATATAGAAAGAGAGAAGCGGAGGTGGGGGTTAATTTTTCTTTTTACCTGGTCAATAGTTTCGAAATTTTTCTATTGTCATAACTAAGCAGAGAGTATCTGCTTAATAAATTATTCAATACATTAATTTATTATGCATAGTTTCTAAAATGAATAAATTAAATAAATGAAAGTTGGCTTTGCTTGCCCCCACTCCAAATTATTCTTAACTCTCCTTTGCAGGTTGACTGAAACGGAGGTTTAAAATGACTTAAACGCTTAAAACAGTCTCTCAATCATTATGCGCTTCCATTTTCCTCTTCCGCTCTAGCAATCCTACCCTTTGGCCTTTCTCCACATTCACTAACAACCTCCTCTTATTAAGGTACCTTCCCGTTCTTTCCAACATCTCTTGCATAACATCCACTCTCTTCGCCACACATACTATATCATCGCATAAGCTAACATCAATACCTTACCTTGGGTCCCGATACTACAAGGAAAGTAGGAGCCTCTCTCCTTAACACCTCCTCAAAATCACTTGTGTAAAGATTGAATAATAGGGCAATTGACTTACTGACACTGCAGCTTCAAAATCCACAAATACTGCAAACATTCTCCCTTTGCACTCCTTGTATGAAAATTGCTGTATCATCCGTCTTTCCTTTCTAACCTCACCCTAACTTTCCTTAACAACCCTCTTCAGTTTACTTCCCCTTCCAGTCGACACCTCCGCCTCTACTCCACACACTGCTGTTTTCCATTCCCTACACTTACAACAGTTTATAAGCTTCTACCTTTACTTCATCATTTTCAGCTACCCCAGCACTACCGCTGGATTATTTCCATACAACTTCTCACTTCCTACCTGTCTAAACCTCTCCAGTCCTCTTGCGGCCCCGCCATCTCTGTGTATAAAGATACACACATACATGGAGATTTCGAAGAAGGAAAGGGATACGACGGTATAGCTTAGATCTCCCTGGCAGAGTGGAAGAAGAGTGAGTCGTCTACTCTGCCAGCTAGACCTACACTATACCCTTCGTATCCCTTTCCTTCTTCGAAATCTCCACATCACCTTCTCCGGTACATAAGCTTTTAGTCTCTTACACACCTTCTATGTCTCTCCCATTTATATCTTCCGCACACACCCTCACAATCCGTCTTGGCCCGGTTGGCTCTGTTGAAGTGACACATTAATATATTCCGCATTCTCTTTCCAACATTGTGCATTATTTCTTCAATACACTTCAACAAACCAGACTTTCCTCCAGCTTTTGCATCAACGTTGCCACCATCATCCTCTCTAACTGCTGTACCGAACGCACCTGTCCTATTTCGCGTCCTTCAACATCTGGTTCACTCCACCCACATCCCGCCTCATTTCTATGCTCATTCTTCAACTCCCTAAACCTCAGCACCACTGGCATATGATCTGAATCGTCCTCGCTTTCCACTATCATTTGCACTAACTCCCGACCCGACCCCCTTGGCCACAGAACGCCATCCCATTGCATCCGCTGTCTCTCCGCCCTGTCCGATACCTTATTCCTACTACCCCACCCAGTCCTCACTAATGACCGATTTCCATCTCCTTCGTAATCTCTCTCAGTATCCACATCTCCTTCACCCAGTGCAACTTTCCCCACTACAAACTCCGTAGTTTCACTCATGGACTGCCTTTTACTGCCCTCCATTCACTTCGTTACTCACTTCACAATTCCACCTATAGATCTGGCCTTCCTCGTCTTTTTCTTCGTTCCTTGCCTGACCCATTTCCACCCTGCTGGAATATTGTTTATAACTTACACCCACTCCCCTTCCATCATTCCTGTCTCCACTAAACTCTTGCTTTTAAGGTAGGTAATCTCAGTAATACGCCCGGGAGGCCAGGTAGTGCGGGATTCCGGCCTTCTAGGGTGGACCTACCAGCTAAACCACACCTCTGTCCACGCCCTAGACCCGGGATCGCTCGCGCATTACTATAAGCCTGTGCAGGATTTTATGAATATGCCAGCTGCTACAGTACCATGCTCATTACTCTGGCCTCCCGGGCGCTCTCCGCCTCGCGGTATCGTTAGGCTTTTCTTGGACCTCGAGCTCAATGAGGAGCATACCAGCAATGACCAGGTCTGCTTCTCTAGATACCGTCCGTTGTCCCCTTGCCACCCTCTGCTATAACTTCCGATGTACTCCCGTTAGCAGATCTCGGTACTGCCGGAACTCCATCGCCCGTGCCTATGTAGGTGCATAAAGCATAATGATTTCCGCCACTCTAGCCAGCATCATGCGTTTTCCTTGCCCTGGTCCCCTGGTATTTGGCATGATGTTTGCCAGATCCGTCACGTTCTTGTCCGCTCTCCCTGCAACATCTTGTAGGTGTCGATGGTAGGTGAGGTACTTGTTCAGCCGTACCTCCAGATGCTTTAGGCTTTCTTTCGCAGTCATCTCCGTCTCGCCGATCTGTAAAGGTATCGTTGGTCACCTTCGACCTAGGAACATCGCCTCCGTTTTATGTGCGGCTACCTTAAGCTGGTTCTCAGCCAGTCACCTCTCCAGGATGTGTTGACAGCGTAACTAGGAGTACGAGTTACCCTCCGCGCTTGCTACTCCATTGTCCTTGAATTCCCTTAGCCCTTATTTCTTAACCAGTCCCCCTGCTGTACCCACCAGTTATTATCAATTTTAATTTTTTTGCTGTCCCATCCCTCCCTTTCTGCCTCTCTTCATTCGCCCCTTTTTACTGTTTCTTATGCACATTCTTTTTGTTATGGCCAGTCCATCATCTTTGTAGACGTTGTGCCACTCTTTCCCTCTCTTCCCCAGTTATACTGACTTTCTCACCTGAATATTTACTATCAGATATTTCATATCCGCTTACATACCTTCTATTCTAATTCCTGACACCACTATCACTGACCAACAGCTTCCACCACCGAGGTGACTTAATGCTTCACTTCGTATCTTCCAACGTCTATTTCAACTTTACCAACTGATCCAATTTATTAAACACTTCTTCCAATAACTATGCATCTACCTTCGTCTATCCTTCATCTAACTCCAACTCCAAACGACCGACCCGCCCCCGTGGCCACAGAACATCTTCGTGCCTTGTTGTATTTACTATCTTCCTTCAAAATTGACCCACTTGTCTTGTGCATGTCTTACTCTCCACTCTCCGCCCTCTTCGATTCCTGATTTCAACTCTCCCACCTTTTTCAGTCCTTCCTAATGATTAATTTCTCTCCATCCATTTTCATCTCCTCCAAAACGTCACACAGCTACTTTTTTTGCATTAGACTGCCCCTATCCATATCTTCTATCACACATTTCTACTTTTCCTACTACAAACAACAAAGTCCGTAGTTTCCTTCATGAATTACCTTGTCTAGCCTTCTATTCTCTTCGTCAATCTCAACACAATTCCACCTTTGGCCCTCTCTTTCCTCGCGTCCTTCTTCGTCAGTTGCATCACTCAGTCACTTCCTGCCGGCATATCTATATCACTCCTCTTCCGCCAACTAAGTCACCATTAAACCCACTAGGTCCTTCATGGCTATCAAAAATTAACTTCATTCCAAACATCAAAAACAGAATCTCAACCTGCATTCGCCGAACGCGTACTCCTCTTACCCTCCGCGCTTCCTGCTCCATATTTTTTATAAACAGTTCCTTTAAAGTATCCACCAGTCATCAGTCATTTTAATTTATTGTTATCTCATCCCTTTCTGCCTCTCTTCATTAGCTCTGTCTCTCAGTTTTTCATGTACCTTATTTCCCCTATGGCCAGTCCATCATCTATGTAGACCTTGTGCCCTTCATCGGCTTTCTTCCTCAGCTCTACTGTCTTTCTCACCTGAATATTTACAATCTCACTTTTCATCAGCGCTTTTACACCTTCTTTTCCAATTCCTGCCACCAATACATCATTCTTCTCTCAGCCCGGTATCTTCCATCTTCTCTCTTTTCTATAATCTTCACCTTTTTCTGGATCACCCACATCCACCCCCAGATCGGCTTACTTCCTTTGTTTGTACTATCCTAGTGTTTAATACCATCTATTCCACAGTGGTGGAATAAATCGTAGTGCGTGTCACTTCAATCACTAGACTCACATGTGTCTGTAACAAAGGATGTATACTACATATCTCAAACTTTTGGAAATATTATTTTGTCTCGAAATTCTATAAATAAAATGTACGCATAATCTGTTTACATTTATTAAACAACTCTAGATTTTTTTAAAGTTTTCGTTTAAATGTGTTGTACTGTCTTGAATAAAACAATGTTATTATTAAAATCGATTGTATATGTAACTTATATGAAAACATTTTTTAGAGGACTTTGATTTGGTAACACTGATAGATCCTCTGCTAGCACTTGTATGCATCTTCGGCGAACACTATATGATTATCTGCTTCATCCGAAACAGACCAATCATCGTAAAGTTGGTAAATCGGCTAGGCGATTTTAAAAAGTTCTCCTCAGTGGAAGACATGATACAAACTGATAAACGTGCAATTTTTTACACAAAACTCCTGCTCATGTATTCTGCACTGGGTTCGCTTACGTACGTAATTATGCCGTTGTTGCTAATGTATAGATGTTTGCGGGATAAACCTACTAATAAGTATATGGTTGGCATACCTTGTGGGCTGGTGTGTCGTGTTCGTTGGGGATTTGATATTGATTATAGTCCATTAAAAGAGATGCAGTATGCGAGTCAAGTTTGGTTGGTGTTTGCTATTGCTTGGATCATGATCGCGCTGACGATGTTCCTGTGCAGCTTATTGATCCATGCGACGCATCATCTGAAAAACTTGCGGGAACTTATCTTAAAATTATCGGATGTTCCAGAAGAGGAAATTGGTTGCAAACTTGTTCAACATGTAATTTATCATATCCATATTATCAGGTAATTACTATCTAATACTGTAGATTTAATAATCAACAAATTACAAATCCGAGATAGCCGTCCAATTAACCGATATTTAAAAACTGCTATATGTCGCCAAATATCAAAATCAAAACTTGTTATGGGGAATACATTTATTATTACTACTATTAACGGAGTTCCTTTTGTTTTAATACAATAAACAAGTTACAAGCCAATGTTTTGATGTTCCTGTAATTTATTGGCACAATATATATTACTCCTATAAATTAGTCGTATGCGAAATGTAAAAAATGTTGTTTTGTGAAACGTTTAGTCATTTAGTTGACAGCCCGAATTGTAAAACACCACTCTTGATGCATACAGACAATACTATTCAGCATTTTTGTCAAATTTTAAATTTTCACTACAATCAATATCTTTATATATTTCGTCCAGTCAATTACTAAATGAGTATGCGCCTTCTACAACAAAAATTATATTATATTTCGCCTACGAAGTATATACAAATTGTTACTTTTAGTTTAAATTTTATCCGTAGCAAGCGAATACTTTTAATGTTTACTTTTGTCTTCAGCTATTGCGATGATCTAAATGATGCTTTCGGCAGTCAAGTTTTCATGCATATCACTTTAACCTCATTTATATTGAGCATTCTTGGATTTAAGATTATTATGGTCCGTAACATCGATGCTCTTAGATATGCGTTGCATCTAATGGGTTGGCTTTTTTTACTGCTCGTCGTTTGTTACTATGGACAAACACTCATAGATGAGGTACCTGTATTTTGTTTGTCCTTAACCGTACGCTTAATTTACATATATATTAAGTGCATACAATTAAAGTATAAAATACAAACAATTAATAAATGAATGTCGGTTAGTGCCCCAGTTTTCATACAAGTAAGTGATTTTAGATTTGAATGTCACCCCGTGAGGAAAAATATTATATTCCCATACTAGGCTTGTAATATACAGGATTCTGAGAAAGATGACGTGTGTTAATAATCAGATTATATCTTTTGGTTCGGGTTTGGTTTATATTTTATTTTTATAGGTAAACCAAAGAATATACATGGTGTTAACTATAACTTCCGTGCAAAAGTACGAAATCTCACAGAGAAGCGAAAAGAAAAGTGCATACCTTTATTGACATATTGACCGTAAATCTAGGACTTCGTAACAATTGTAAATTTAAAAAAGTTACATCCTAAATGAAAAAGATTTAATAACTTCTTAAACACAAATAGTTGAATTTCGGATAGTATAAGTATTGTATATCGGGTACCCGGAGGGGTGTGGAAAACCTACCGGGCGCGTACCCCAGGTGGCGGATAGGGAGAAGACCAGTGCGATAAAAAGCCCTGGTTAGCGACGGCCATAAGCGAACCCGCATGTCTAAACCCATGTTGTGGCAAGCAAAAACCGTAGCCGCGGACCGATTTCCCCCAAGCCTTGTTGTAAGTTATCGTGACTAGGGCTGCGTGGCACTGGGGGAAGCAGTGCCTTGAACGATACCTATGAGACCTGGCGACCTCTCGTAGTTTGAACTAGCCTTGCCTCCATATCTCGGGCTCTGTGGGGGTCGACATTGTTTATTTCCCGTGTACTCGTGGGAATAAAAATGGAATCTATTATAAATACTGAAACACCAAAAACCGTGGGACAATCATCGATTGAACCACGAAAACAGCTCTCGGGCTGTGCCAGAAGGAAGCTAAAGAAGCTGGCAGCTGAGGCATCAAGCACTAGTTCCTTTTCAACAGCTGGTACTCGGAGACCACCTAAGCGCATCCTACCAAGCGGGAGTGGCTATACCGCTGATGAAGGCACACAAAAGAGGCACCTAGCAGCGGGAAGCACAACTTCTAACGAAAGAAGACCGGTGCAAAAACGTAGGGGCTTCTCAGAATCTACCTCTTCGCAGAGGAAATCATATACGGACATAGCACCGGATATCAAGATGGCAATACTGCCTGAGAACTATCCGGAGTCTTCTCTGAACGAAGAACAGATATCAAAAATAAAAGCATATCTGCTCGAGAAAATAGACGCACTGAAAGCCGGTGAATTCATTGGCTTCAATAGAGTTTCAGCTAGGACGGGATTCCTTCACGTCTCTTGTGCCAACCAAGGCACCAAACGTTGGCTGACAAATGTGATGAGAGAGGTACAACCCTGGGAAGGGGCCAAACTCAAATGCGTGGAGGAGAACTTAATACCCAAACAATTAAGAACCATGATATGGATTCCTGGGCCAGTAATGCAACCGGCGACAATCCTCCACCGACTAATGGTGCAGAATGCCGGTCTATCGACGGCTACATGGAAGGTGGTTAACAACAAGCCTGATCCTAAAGGTCAGCAAGTAGTCATCACCATGGACGAATATTCTTGGAATAAACTCAAAGGGATAAACTACCCACCGCTATTAAACTTCTCGCGTGTAACCTTCAAGTTACTCGGGACAAAGAAGGTCGGTGAAGAAGAAAAGGATGCCATGAAAGATGAGCCAATCACGCAACCAGAAACTCAACATAATCCTGTAAAAGATGTAGTAGATATACCTTCAGAGGATACACGTCGAGCGGAGGAACCTGGAGAAGAACCTTTAAGGGGGGTACAGTGTACTGAAGAACTAACGGTGAAACCTCCACAGCAAGGTCAGCCTAAAAATGAGCCTAGAGAGGGCACCCCCTAAACTTTACATTGGAGAAGCTATTTGTGGAGACAGAGAGCAATATAGAGGGATCCAGAGGATTAAACAAAATAACTCATGAAGATACTCCAGGTAAATAAACATTATGTGAAAGCAGCCTGGGCTGCTCTATATGTGTACACAATACGTAAGGAATATATATTGCGCGTATTCAGGAAACTTGGGTATTCAAATGAAAAATCCAGTAACCATGACTGGGAAAGTTTGGCACTAGATGGCTACCGAGAACCCAAGGACGTGTATTTTTGCAAAATAAAAACAAGATCAAACTGCTACCCATAAAAAATTTCTACTCTAGGGAGCTTACACTGGTGAGAGTTAGGATCTGCATGACCAACCGGGATCTCCATCGATACTAGACGTACGGTCAATACATTGCTAGAAGAACAAATGCAAAATGACTATGGAATGCGAAGCAAATGCACACCACTCTGTGTGAGAACGTAGTGACGCCAACACACGAGGTGAGTCTCTCTTAATTATTTAATAGAAAATAAGCTAGATATTCTTACTTCTACAACAAACAATCGTCACATCGGTACCAAGCGATATTATCGTCGTAACCATATCAAGCTACACAGAATGTCAAAGGGATTCGTTAAAGCTTTTATTTACACATTTCCCGGGTTCTGGGATTTTTAGTAGCGAACACGAGAAATTGACTATAGAAAAACCATTCAAATATGGATCAAAAATAGCTGGATACTAGCAGAGAACATAATATCTCCAAGAAAGATCACGTGGACAATAAACACATTAGAACCATTCAAAGCTGCAGACATAATCTTCCCAGTTCTGCTCCTAAATAAAACGGAGGAATTAAACAGGGTACTTTGCATTATTGCAGGCCAGTATAGCGCTAGGGCACATACCGAACAAGTGGAGAAAGTTAAGCGTGGTATATATATAGCAAATCCAGAAAGTGAAACATAGCAACTGGCCAAATCTTACAAGCCCATCAGTCTGACATCGTTCCTACTGAAAACTATGAAATAGCTGATTGATAGACACATCATGAACAAAGCAATGGCCTTAAAGCCACTGCAAAGACACCAGTTTGTCTATCAATCAGGAAAGTCGTGTGCAACCGCAGTTCACTAAATAACCATAGGAGTGGAAAACAATCAAGAACCAAACATTGATTGCTCTGGAGTATTTTGGATATAGAGGGCGCCGTTGACAATAGTTTGTTTAAATTTATTACAAGTCATACAAGCAAAAGGCGTTGTTGGTTGTAGCGGCCAGATTGTAAGTGGGTGGAAATTAAAGGCATCGTTAACTAAGTTATAGAAGATCACTTGAAGCAACTGGACCAGGGGTACTATTTTTAAAACCACTTCTTTCGAACGTGTTCGTTTAACTGTAACCATGGACTCTAAACTGACATTCAAGTTGCACCAAAAAAATGGCGTACTAGCTTAACACTCGTTAGTTATAGTCCCATAATACAAATACTATATATATATATATATATATATATATATATATATATATATCAGTTTGGATTTTCTTTCGATCAAGCTGTTATATTGTTTGTAGTTCTTACGTTTCTTTTTAACATTCTCATACTCATCGCAGCGGAGATTACCATCCAGTGTCATGCCTAGTTATTTAACGTTGGTTTCATAGGGTACATTTACCCCGTTTATAATTAGTCTCAAGTCTATTGTTTTCCTCTGATTAGTAAAAGTTGTTTGTGTTGATTTACTCTCGTTTAGCCTAATTTTATTCATTTATGTATTTCGCTACAAGCGTTTTGGAGTTTAGCAGTGGCGCTCTCCGCATTTGTCCGGACTGCAAGTAGGACTGTATCATCTGCACATGTTGCTTTTGTCACTCCTTTGGTTTCTGGCATGTCCATTGTATATATTGTATCGCAAGTATAGTATTGGCCCTAGAACATTTCCTCGCGGCACCCCTGGACCTATTTCTTGCAGATGAATAAAGAGTATTCGTCTTCTTGCTTTATGGGAAAAAGTCTGCCCGTTAGGTAAGATGACAGTATAGCGACATATTGTTTCGGTAGTATTTTGTCTAGTTTATGTATAAGCCTATAGTGTCACATTTTATCGAAAGCCTGAGCAACGTCTACAAGCCGATTTTTCTTCTGGGATATTTTGAACGATTTTGATGATCTATGCACCTTGTCGATGGTTGAGTGTTTATGGCGAAATCCAGATTGGTAATCTGGGATTCGCTTTTTCTTCCCATTATTTTCAGTAGTAATTTGTAAAATATTTTTACGTCAAATATGTTTACTGACAACAGCGATATCGGTATATATGACTTAAATTCGTTGCATGGTTTACCGGCAACATTATGATTTTTTCTATTTTACATACATCTGGAAGGTGCTTGAGTCTTATTGCTGCGTTCTACAAATAAGTTAGCATTACTATTCCCCTCTTTTGCATCTGCTTTAGAATCTCTCCTATAATGAGGTCGAAGCTAGGGCTTTTTTTGGATTCAAGTAACTTTTAAATTCTTATGCCACTTCCTTGTGACTAAATTTTCCATGTTCGGGTTTTGTATTTCATCAAGTTCTACGTCAGGATTACTTTGGTTTCGTTTGAAAATGTTAGGTAATCAGCGAAAACTTCGGCTTTTCGTTTATTATCTCGTACCCACGTTCAACGTTACAATGAGTAATCTTTCTCTACATCTGCTAAGTGGTCGCTCAGGTATCTGTTTATAGTTTTATCTTTTGGATTTCCCTTTTGAGTTTTTGGATTTTAATATTCATGTCTTTTTTGTCCATTGGGCTTCTTGTTTGTTACCATTTTCTTCTTGTTTTCGTTTTTTTGCGGACCATTTTCTTGATTAACTTGGGTTGTTTAGTTGTTTCCTTTCGACATGTATGTTATGCCCCTAGTATTGCAATACACACCTTCTTGTAATACATTTATTAGGTTTACTGCTTCTTTATTGAGATTTTTCTTGGTTTTGAGTGTAGCATTTAGTTTAATACTACTTTCGATTGTTGTTCTGAAGCCTTCCCAGTTCGTCGGTTTGTTTACGAGTCTGGGTTTGGTTTCCTACCTAATTATTATTCTTTCGCTGAGCGTTAGTACGATTGGTGAGTGGTTCGAGCTGAAGTCTAAGTATTCCCGGATTCTGATAAAATTCTTTAATACTTTTCTGTTGATGTAGAAGTCCAGGTGGTCGGGTAAATTGTATAGATCTGTTGGCCAGTAAGTGGATTTGTCTTTAAAATGATAACAACAGTTTGTCTCTTCCAGTGCATGTTTTAGTTCTCTCCCTTTCGGTGTAGTCACGATGGATGCCTAGTCGTTGTGCAATAAAGTCACCTCCAAATATAATTTTCCCCCATGTGGTGTTCTTTTTATTTTTTTTTATTATTATTAAAACTGGTCTAAAAGACCAACCATCAATTTTAATATAATCTATGGTGTATTATTTTAATAATATGGCCTATTTAGATTATGTCTGGGTGGACAGTAAGTCGCGTCCACTTTAAATGTTTGGTTGTTCGGTTTGATTCCTACTACCGTGGTTCTTCTCTCTGTATTTTGTTTTCTTCATAATGGTTAATATTATGTTTGACTAATATTACATTTCCAACTTTTGCTTTTTTTGCTGGGTGGGTAACTTTGAATTTTGAGATATGATTGTTCGGTGCAGTGTGTTTATGTATTAGGTAACAGGCTAGACAAAATTAAGCCACGGCCACTGGCGCGACCTCGAAACGGAACTACTAAGGAACTGTTCAGATCTAGAATTATTTCTAAAAATACATAACACAGATATACTGCTGTATTATGTATTTTTAGGTTCGGTACGGTTCAGGTCGCCGTTTGGATCCATAGTCCAATAATTAGATCTGAACAGTTCCTTAGTAGTTAGTCCGCTTCGAGGTAGCGCCAGTGGCCGTGGCTTCAATTTTGTCTACCCATACCCCCTACCCATACCCATACTTGCTAACAAGTATGTGTATACCCCTATCTTTAGCACTTTTTACATTGCATTTGCTTACTCTTAGAACTTCTATTTTTACTTTCATTTTGGTTAGGTGGAAGATTTCGTTGTTTCTTTTTAATATCTTCCGTTTTATCAAAAGATAGTATGTACAGGGGTAGCATTATTAATTTAGTTACGTTGTTTTCTCTTAGTTTTTTAAATTTATTATCTACGGAAATTAGTTGAAATCCCTTTTCTTTTAATTCTTGATTCATTTCTTTAGTGTCACAGGAGGCGTGCAAAGTTTGAACCATAACTCTAATGGGTCTCTCTTATATATTCTCATATGAGTGCTATTGATAATTTGTTTCGTTAGGTCGCGGTATTCCTCTTCATTGTTTACCTTGATTTTTACATGATTATTATTAAGTAATGTTACGTTAAATTTTATATTTGTCGTTTTAAGTTTATTTTTAATTTCTACATCTCAGCACGACTGGTGGCTTTTTGCGAGGTTATTTTTATTCACTGTTTCGGGACTATCCTTGAATAGTATCGGAGATGATAGCGCTTTGCTCTTTTTGTTTTTAGGCGACATCCATCATGTTTCTTGATTAACGATGGAATTGAAATTGAATGGAATTGATTTAGATATCAAGACAATGTGTTTGTATTTTTATTACAGAATCCATAAAAATTTGCAATATCAACATATTCTAATGATTAAAGTTTATTGCCCATTTTCACCAACATCACATAAGCTTTATAGGTCCCATAAGCTTTTAAATCGATAAATTGAAAAAGTTATTGAGACAGAAATCGCCAAAACAAATGTCAAATACCTTGAATAGCGTTCGTGATTAGAGCTTTGATAACACCTTTTGTTTAATATTTCAGTGTTTCCAATAGATACAATCTAGAGTAACTACATTCCCTAGATAATGTATTTATTGTTGCTATTATAACAAATACTTATGGGTTTAATAGCTATTGATACATTTATGGTATGTTGGTGAATACAGGGGTATGTGTTTTAAATATGCTCAAACAAATATTGTGACCATATCATCAAATATATATTTTTCCAATATATCAATGGTTCGTAGCTTCCTAGATTTATTGTAATAGTCGATAAATGGTATATACATGAAAATGTTTTATCTAATATGTTTAATTCTTTAACTTTTTTAATACCTTTTGCACGGAAGTCGACTTACACTGGTTCTATATTGGGATAATAATTCAAGCAGTGACGGCTTAAAGGCTACCCGATTATAGGGACACCTACAGTAAAATGAGGAATGAATACGTAGTAATAGTCGGCGGGCAAACTTTTTGGCGGACAATTGTAAGGGCATCCCAACCATTAGTACCTAGGCCCATGATAACTTAACCCTCTAATGCCCGAGTTTTTTATCATCGCGAAAAAATGTTCCTCATATAATTGAAGACCGCTGATGTATGTATGAATGAATCTGTATACAAATACTGGCTATCAGTATACCGTCACTTGGTACACCTGCTAAAGGTATGCCCTCCTTGAGGCGTTGGGCATAGAAGCTATAAAATATGCATCGTTATTTGTGATTAAGTGTGGTCCGCCTTAAAGCGTAGTTGGACATTAGAGGCTCTATAAATAAGAGCAGTAAATTTCGGATAATTAAGAAAGTCGCTTATTTGGACCAAAGGAAAGGATTCCAATTAATCTAAAATTTGGCTACACCTGCTTAATTGGCGGGAAATATCTGGGTTGTATGGTGTACTATATATATATATTTATATATATATATATATATATATTTATATATATATATATATATTTATATATATTGAAATTTCCGAGCAAAAAACTGAGGTCACTTTGAAATATTGTTTTTTTTTAAATTATTTGAATAATAATTGAATCATTGTACTATTAGGGGCTGAAGAATTTGGTTTCCAAAACTTGTTATCTGTCAGTCGGTATATTAGACATAAAGGGGCATCGTATTTACATCTTCTATGAAATAACGTGGATTTGCGTTACTTGATATCTCGATTTCGGTGTCTATTTTTGTAGTTTAGCTTATTGATCTGTTTATTTCTCTCTGTATAACCTATCCGTCGCAATGTGTAGTGTTGATTTATCGGGCCAAAATGCCTTTAGATCTTATTGTTGCGACGAGAATTGTAGCGTTGTTACAAAATGGTCGGAGGCAACGTAACCCGCAAGAATTGTTGGTGTTTTGACTCTGTAGTGTACAAAAGGTGTTTCAGCACTATCAGGAGACTCACCTGTTAACCAGAATACCAGGATCTGGGCGAAAAAGAGTCACCACCTAAAGAGATCACCGTTTTTTTGGTGCAATATCAGCTCAAAGAAATTAGAATTGAAAATTTTGGTGACTGGACTGTTAGAAGAAGACTTCATGTTGCTTGATTGTCTTGTAGAAAGACAGCTCCGTCATTGCACCACCCGCAACGAATTTCAAGATTAGCCTTTTTACCGAAATCACCTGACATGGAGTAATGACGACCGGGGCTGGGTATTCTTCTCAAATGCCTCACGGGTCGGACGGACGTCAACAATATGGTGGAGTTGCGGAGCAATATACGTTTTGTGTTTGTAGTACCGAGGGACATCGTTTGGCGGTGGGTCGGAAATGGTTTGAGCCTATTTATAGAAAATGGCTCCCTGGCACATTTCGGAGGTTCTGGAAGATCATGTTATGTCTTTCATGATGACTATGGCCGAGCATGGCATTTTTGTACAAGATAATGCTACACTCCATCCATGTGGTCAGAGTTGTCAGCGAGAATATAGACGATGTAGGAATTCGGCGGTTCGAGTGGCCAGCTCGCAGTTCAGTCCTCAATTCGATCGAACATATCAGGGAAGAGTTGGGACGACGTATTCGAAGGCCTACACCATTTCCACAAACAACAAAGTAGCTGGAAGAGATGTTATTGCAGGAGTGGAAGAACATCGGTCAGAGCTTAATTGATAGTATGCTTCGTCGACCTATCATCAACACAAGAGGAGGAAAAAAAGACCTTTATTGGCATTTCCCTCACTGCTCTTTCACATCACCAACCACAACAAAAATGTACAAAAAAAAAATACAAAAAAGAGGAGAAAATACACGTTATTAATGATTAGTATTTTCTGTTTAGTTCCATGTTACCTGTAAGAACAAAAAGTCGAACTTCGTTGTAAATGTAAATTTGGTGCCATTTCCGACTAAATAATAAAAACCAAAAATTATGCTTCCTAATACAATTTTTAATATAAAATTCTGCCTACAAAATACAAAATACAGTACAATAATTAATAATTAGAAAATTTATGCACGAAACTAAATTTAGAACAAAATAACTTTCAATATGACCTCATTTTGTTTGCGTTTGGTTTTATGTAAATCGACATGCTTTGTTACAGACTTGAAGTCAATAGATTGATCAATAAAAATTTAACTACATACGTCGATTTACATAAATAGCAAAGGCAAAATCTTCTCCTATTCAAAATAATGCAAATGTGACTTATACCACGTGAGTAACTAAAAAGAACCGGAACTATGTTCATATAACATTTTTTTTCTTAAAATCGCTTTCACCTGTCAGAGTTTGTCATAGAGTTAGTAGATCACCCTGTATGTATATCCAGTATAAATAATAACTATTTCAACGATTTCAGAGCACAGGCTTAGGTAATGATGCATACAGTATTAAGTGGTACAACGCACCAATAGCAGTACAGAAGGATCTCAGGTTGATAATAATGCGATGCCAGAAGCCCATTACATTAAACGCACTCAACGTAGGATTTTTCTCGTTAGAGACATTTTTGGGAGTATGTATAAAGTTATTGTACCACTATATAATAGTAGGTTTTAATACCAACTATCGACAGTTGCCACTGCTAGTGTACCTCTAATTTCCGAAAATTTGGTTCAAAAGAACGTTTATAATTGTACATACCTAGATTAAATGTTATGTAAATATTTTTATTTTGTGAAGATAAACGATGATGATAATTTTTATCACTTCTTATATTATTCCAGCAAAAAAGGATACCAATGACACTCACTGAACAGTTGCACCGAATGCATTCTAAATATTACAATATTTTGCCAGTATTTTCATGGCCAATTGATTTTTATATGCTTCCATTTTAAAATTAGGCTCGATTGTATAAAGGCGTGTTAATTATAGTCCGTAATTATAATGTTAGATGTTGCATACATTGTTGTTAAGTTTGCATTAAATATCCTCAAGTATATCTGTTTATAGAGATTGGAAATTAACTCAAAAGTTATCTGCTTTATATAACCGAGCCTTAATGTATTATTTATTAGAATTAGAACAAAAATTATTCGATATTACCAATTAATCTCGTGTTTTTTATTTGCAGGTCATGAGCTCTGCTTATACATATCTTACATTACTGATTAATATAAAATAGAAATCACATAATAGCCAGCAAAAGCATTATATTCACCATATAATAAAACCTAGAAAAAATTTAATAGATTTAATTTCGTTCTATATTATATAATTGCACATTTAATTTATGCTAATAAAATATTGTAGAGGAATGTAGTTGAACTTATATTGTCTTTTATGTAATTGGATTTTGTAATATTGGGCAATAAACTATAATTATTAAAACATCACGTGTTTTAACTTATTAGCGTTTTCTTTCTTTCTTTATCGTTTCCTCTTTTACCCGATGAGGTGTCGAGGATGGTTTGTTTCGGTTTTTCCTTGATCTCATTGTTTATAGAATTTGATCCACTGTGTCCTATGCGCTATCAACTGTCTTGCTTCTTGCCGTGTTTTCCTTTATTTTTAAGGATTTTTGTGATTGCACCGTTCCAAGTTTTATGTCCGTCTTCTTGTGCTATTTCCACTTGCATTTGCTTCCCACATCTGTTGTTTTTACCTTGTATTACTCGTCCTATTAATATGTCCGAACCATCGCAGTTGTTTTCTTTTGTGTCGATGCCGTACCCAACATTTCCCTAATCTTCTTATTGCATAATCTATCTTTCTTTGTAATTTCGTCTAACTTATAGATGCGAATCTTGGGTGATGAATGTTCGTCAGAAATCAAGAGTGCAAGCAGCAGAAATGAAATTTTTAAGGATTTTTAAAATTTCATTTCAGCTGCTTGCACTCTTGATTTCTGTGTACATCATTCATCACCCAAGATTCGTTGCCATAAGTTAGAATCGGCGTGTATATACACCTATATATTTCCATATTTGTTTTCTTTGTTATTTCTTTATTGATTACAAAGTTTCTTTTTAAGGTACTATATAATCTCGCTCATACACTTATGCTATTGTTAATGTCGTCACTGTCGTACCTTCCGGTTCTATCTAATATTGCGCCTAGATATATAAAGCTGTCTACTTGGTGTATGTTGTTACATTCACTTGGATTTTTATGTTTTTCACTCCCTGTCAAAATTACTTGTGACTTTTTCTTGTTTATTTTTAATTTTCGTTTGACTAGTGCTTTTTCCCACCTTCCCAAATTCTCTTTTACCGAACTCGCACATACTAATATGTCATCTGCAAATGCACATTCAGTTATATCGATTTTTTCATGCTTTTGTAACCTATAGTGATTTCTTTTATTTGTGCTTTGGTTTCTCTTATTATGTCTTCTTCTTGTTCTTCTTCTTCTTGAAATAGGCTTACAGCCTGTTTTTCCAGCTTTAAGAAGTTGCTTATTATGTCGTTCATTATTATTATAAACAATAAGGAGCCCAAAATTCGTCCTTTCCACTCTCCTTTCTTTGTTCTGAATTCTCCCTGAGTCTGATGTGAGTTCTTTTTGGCTTTTATTGCTTCTATTAGTACTTCTCCCACTGCCTCTAGGTTCTTCCAGATTTCCTCTCTAGGGATGCTATTAAATGCTGTTTCGGGAGCTATAAAACAGAAATATCCTTGTTATATTCTACCACGTTTTTTTTTATTTTTTTATTTGCCGTATCGTAAATATTTGTTCCTGTATGCTATGGCTCGCTCTAAATCCACTTTGCACAAGGACTCCTTAGTAGATTTCTATGGCAACTCTTAGTTTCCCCTCCAGAATTCTTTGGTACAATTTCCCCGGTACCCTAAGGAGTAATATCCCCTAGTTCTTACATTCTCCACTATCTCCGTTTATTAATATTGGTATAATTACTGTCACGTTTCAGTCTCTGGGGATTCTCTTTTGTTTTCATGCCATTCTGCATATCTCCAGAAGTAATTTCTATTCTTCTTGGCCCATGAGTTTTAATTCTGCCAGTGTTATGCCATCATGACTAGCCGCCATCCCTAGTTTCACTATTTTCAATACTTTCTTGAATTCTTCCATAATTATAGAGGCTGTCCCTATTCTATGGAATAAAATTATGATTTTACATTTCTCAGATTTTTAATTTTGATTGCCAATTTTTAATGAAAGGTCAATTTTTGTCGACTATTTTTGAATGAGCAATGACGTCACCGAAATTTTCTACAAATGACAACCCGATTTTATTATTGCGGCTTCTAAAAGGGAATATCTTTCTGCGATCAGCGATGTATATTATAATAAAGGTCACAATAATTATTTCAAATTTTAGACTGAAAAATCACAAAACGAGAGAAATAATATTTAATTAAATAAAACGCTACAGCGCCATTTAGAGTCTGACAATTTGTTAGGCGAATTTCGTATTCGTTTTCAACATTTTCAATATCTGAAGATATTAATCGTGATTTAATATCCCCAGATATTGTTGAACTTGTTGAAAACGAATTTATTCTTCAATTAGTTTGATCTTATCTTGTATCGAGGCTTCCATTTGTGTCTCTGCTATTTCTATGGTCAGCATATAGAGTGACCACTATATGCAATAGCTGGGCCTCTTAAGACCCTGGCATTTCTTTCCTGCTATGAACTTCGCTGGTATATTTGTCTATGTTTTCATGTTAAACATGGTGTTTGTTATAATCATGTTATTTCATAGATTTCCTCGTATCCGTCTGTTTTGTTTCCCATTCTGCTGTTGATATCTCCCAATATAACTTTCTGTCCTCTGATCTCTATGTGTTGTAGGTCTTCCCACAAATCATCCTTGTTTCCCTTCATGTTATCTTCATTTGGACCACACACTATCACTAAAGTTTATTTTCTAGTTCCACGGTCATTAGTCTTTCACTATAGCAATCCTATTCCATTACTTCCTTCGCGCTCTCTTCTAATAGAATAGCCCTACTCCAGGTCTGGCATTCCTTTCGCTTTCGCATTCGATGGAGCCGTTGGAGAGGATGATGTTGACGAGTTGGTGAGAAAGAAGAGTGGCGGACAGAGGGAGTGCTGGGTTGACGAGGAATATAAGATAAAGAAGACGAGCTGGTGGATTGAGATAACGAAATGAAGGTATGGGAGAGGTAAATTAGAAAGCGAAAATCATGCGAAAAGAGAGTTCAAGAACACGTGCGAGAGGACAAAATTTGAGTAGATGCAGAAGGTGGAAAAGAGGTGAAGTGTATAGGAGAAGGGGCCGTGTGAGATTCTGAAGGGTGGGGAGAAGAAGGGAAAACTTAACATTGAACTGGCAAAGTGGTAGAGGAGCTGCAGGTCTATTTTTATACGCACGAAATGTAAACAAACCAGAACTGGATATAATCGGTCTGTATGCCCAAATAAAGGAACTTGCAAATGATTTGAACAGCCAATACTGGTAACGGGAAGGTGGACGACATAGTGGGAGATGTTGGGCTAGGGAATCTAAATGATAGAGCAGACACGCTGATACAATTATGTCAAGAACAGAAACTGATGATCGCAAACACATGGTTTCAGCTACACCATGGCGCCTTTACACACATGCGGCCAGCACCTGTTGGCCTCCAGTAGGATTCTCAGGTACTTGATGTTTCTGCGTATCGTTTGGTCTGTTTCTACACATCTGGTCTTTTGTTATTCTTCTTGTTATCCCTCTTTACTAATCTACACCTTTTGTTTTGTCCTGATAGGATGAAATCTTTGAAAGGCACCCATACCTCACTATCACCTCCTGGTGTTAGAGGCATGAGTAGTGCCGGATGCGCCCCACATTCTGCTCGGGGCGCCAACCTGCTAAAACCTAAACTCACGTTCTGTCCCTACGGGCTTGCCAGCCTGAATGCTCTATAAGTTCCCTAGTTTCGTCAGTTCGTCATTCGGCATTCCTATCATCTCTTATCATGCCCTGTTATTATCATCTCCATAGATCCAACTAGAACTTCTGCCGCATCACAAACTCTGCGAATTTCGCCACGGCTTCCCAGTTTTGTACCGTTGACAACATACGTGTGCTAATTTGCTCAAGTGTCAGGTAGTGTTCCCCTAGCTGTAGCCATAAAGGCACCTTACACGGTCGATAATATTGTCAATCCTAATACTGTCAGTATTTGCTTCAATCATCCTTTTATATTTATCAAGTAATCAATTATCCGGATAAACATCAGTATTCTCTTCATTCCATCATTACTATACCTTACACGATAAGTAATACTAATATTTTAAACATGTTATCGTACAGTAATGCTGACATTATTCTAAAATATTGGCAATATTATTGATGGTGTAAGTTGCCTTATAGAGTGGTTCGTACTGTGCACCATCATGACACTCGTACTGCGGGGTCGTCAGTTCGGTCGCAATGTCTGCATCTATCTGTTTGTCTTTCTGATGTGGAGCAGGTAGGACTGGAAGACGCCATGCAGTGATAGCACCTGCGTCAACCAGTGCGCTACTTGCCCGTGTTTTCTGTCTACCAGCGGTTTTGTGGGAATAATCGCTTTCTCCATGTCGTGACAATGCGACATGGTTTCAGCATCCTTGCCACTCTGCCATGGTGTTGATCTTGGCTTCCTTCGCAACGTCTTTCAGGGATATGCCCCTCAGCGTCTTATTGAAGAACGCCCCCCGATCCTCCACCAGCCAGATCCGCATCGGTGGAGATGGTCCTACACGCGCGGATGATTCGCAAGGCGCTGGTGCGCGACACCCTCCTTAGTATATCCGCATTTCGCTTGGAGCTTGTTGCATCTACCCAAGCCGGTGCTGCCTAGACAAGTTAGACGCGCGACACCGTTGCACTTTCCCCTCACCCGAGCCGCGACAGTGCGGCTTCGATGCAGACGGCTTTCTTCGTCGCGGCCAGCACCTGTGCCGTGTGACTGGTGTTGGCCTCCAGTAGGATTCTCAGGTAGTTGATGTTTCTGCGTATCGTATGGTCTGCCCCCAGCATCCTTATGGTTTTCTGGCAGAAGGCCGACTTCTGTCTTCGGTACTGCGATCTCCATCCATGTGTTGTTTTACTAGACTGCCAGTCTTAGCTTTTCGTTTCGTTGAGGTCCCTCCCTCGGGTTACCATGGCAAGGAATAGTAGTTGTCTGACGTCTAATGCCAGTTGTAGGTGAAGAACGTCGTCAACGGCGACGTTCCAGAGGTGGGGTTGTCTGAGAGGCCTTCGTACACTACATCTCTCTCACTAGAGTTTCTGAATAGAGAAGGGCAATTGGTATTTTCCTGCGCACTAGTGCTGCTGTGATGACCACCCGAAGGATAGTGTCAAACGCATTGGTCGTCCATAGCGCTTCTGTCTCCTCCACGTGCCAGAATTCGCCACTGTCACGATCATGCGGACTGTCAGCATGGCGTCGCTGGTCAAACGGTTTCTGCGAAAACTATAATGGTTATCATGGAGCCCTCCGCTCAGCAACCAGCTGTTACACCACTCTTACTAAAGTGGCGGAACACCTAGTTCCAGTCCAAAATCGGAGAGGTCGTTACGAACACGACGTTTTCCCTGCTTAGGAATCAGCACTAGGCAGACTGATTTCCACCTAGCAGGGAAAGCACCCTCCTCCGAGCATTTCTTAGCTAGGTATGTTAGTCTAGCATAAATTTCGGGATATGCTGCCCGGATTAGCTCCTTGAGGAGCTCGCCGGGTCTCTGTGCCTTCCTTCTTTCTTTCAAACTGCTTAATCTCCTGCTTAATCTCCTCTTAATTCAAGTTTCTAACCTCGCTATTACGAGTTACTATAACTTCCTTCTCTGGTTCGTTCCTCTGTCTGGTATCCCTGCTGGTCGGGAAGAGGACCTCCACCACCGCCCTTACCCCTCCGGGTACAGAGGAGTCTGGACCAGACAGGCGTGCTCCGATTGTTGCATAACCAGCCTGTAGGGTAGGCCACACTCGTCATTTTAGACCTCTCTATCTAGCTTGGTCTAGCATGTTCTCTGGCTACTCATTTTCTTCTTGATCTGTGGCTACTCCGTTCCTTCTCATCTGCTACCCTGGCCAGTCAGAGGCTACTCCTGGCATTGTTCGTCCTGTTGTGGCCCTTAGGCACTTCATCATCCATCCACATGATCATCTTCTACGCAGAGGTCGCAGAAAAGACTCTGTTTTCAATGATCGGGACCCGTGCAGAAGTTAGCGCATGTGTTCTAGTTTGCTTATCACTTTTCTGGTCATTTTTCTTTTATTCATCGCCTTGTAGTTGCCGTTCATAAGGTTAATGATTGCGATATATGGGAATAGCTTCGCCTCCGACCCTTTCGTCAGTTTTACCCTGAGGCAAGTCTGGTCTCGCCAATTCTCGGCCATGACTTCCTCAGCCTCCTCATATGTGTGGTTCTTCTGGAGGGCGCGCCGTATCTGTGTCACCTTTATCTCAGTGGTTTGTCTGGTAATTCGTTGGATGTTGTTAGTGTGGAGCGGCTGGTCCTTCATTGCTTGATGCTCTCGCCTCATCATCTCTAACTCCAAATCCACCCTTTATTGTCCTCCCTAAGAACCTCGACCTGAACTCTTACGTCTTCAGTTTTGTGTCGTTACTAACTTTTTGGATGATTACGAATTATATTCACCGGCACATGGACAGTATCTCATTAACCAAACTTTTGAATATAACCTAGTTTATTATGTCTATGTCTTAATCATGTACACCTGACTGAAGGGATGATCAAAATTACCCTGTATTAGGTTTCAAAGTTATTTAAATTGGTGACCTTTTATTCCTGAATATTTGTTATTTCCTATTATACGTCATAACAGATTATTTAATTCGTAGTGAATGATGACATGATGACTATGCAATTTTCTAAGAAAAATGTAATTATAGATCCTGCACAAGCCATCAAAGGCACGTGTGGAAGATTAAAAAGTTCCTTAGTTGTCGGTGATGTCAATCAATGATGGTGCACCTGTTAAAAATTCAAACAGTTCACATTCTCAATGCCATCAGTATAAATAACAGTGCAAAGCACGTTGGAAGAATGGATGACCCAAATGGCTATACTTTCTTACTTTTTCAAATAAAAACGCTACGTTTTTTCGGCTTAATGCCGGACGAAGAGGAAAGCGGAAAACCAATTTGGAAGAAGTTCAGCACTTACAAGTTTATTACGCATATGCTGATAAATTCGATTCCCTTAATTTCCTTAATTATAGATATGATATTGATTTATATTGGTAAGTATATTTTTTCAAAGCTTCTATAACTTGCGGACAAAAATTAATCGTCTAAATCGAAAATATTTCGTTATTTCGTTCTCGAGATTGACGTCATTTATTAAGTAATAACAGTCCTTTTTAACTCAATATATTTAGAATAGACCACACATTATTTTTAACTAAAAAATCACATAAACAACAAAATTCTCTGAAATTATGAAATCAAATCAAAAGCTTCGTTCAATAATTCTCCTTTAGTCATTTTAAGATCTAGAGCCTTTGCCGTCCATTTTATCCAATTCTATCCTGAAGACCAGTGTTTCTCAAAATGTTAGGTCCATGACTCACTTTTGCACTTAAACGATTCAAAGGACCCCCTGAAGAATATGGATATGGGTAAATAAACATCCCGAATGATCTGTAATAAATGTTTTCCGCGACCCACAAACATTTAATCCCCACTTTGAGAATCACTGCTGAATTGAATGTGGATTAATACAACAGACATTATTACCCATTTGGACGTCTCATCCTCTCTCTCCTCAGAGCGCATCTAAACCTTAACAAGATTTTTTCTAACGACATTGGGCTATTCATATACTACGGGAGTAACCTGTATATTCTGTAAGTTCCGACTGGTCATGCAAAAATGGAGACTACCCTTGACAACTCAACTGTTTCGGAGTTGGTGTGCTTCACGGTCCGTGAACGCTAGTGTATTACGGCCTTATGTCAAATGTCATAAATTAGTCAAGAGTGACACAATAATAATCCATGTATCGTTTTACAGTCACTTTTGACAAATTTGTGACATTTAACTTGCCCATCCTTCTGACTCATTCTCAGGCTCCTCTTCCATCCCTAACCTTTCTGTAGACTCCTCAAGCTTGTCCCTCGGAACTGAGTCGTAAGGTCGCTTCGACCCATTGACTCCCGTCGCATTTGCGAAGTTCAGCTGGTCCAGCGCCCCTTCTAGTTCATTCCATGAGACCTCCTCTCGTCCAACTATTCTCCTCGCACTCCCCAGGTCATCTATCGTCCCCGACATCGCTTTGCAACTCCTTTCCCCTTCAGTCAGATCCACGAGGTTTGCCCTATTCTCAATAATGTTTCTTTTGATATTCCACTCTCACAATTTAACGAACATATACTCTTAATTATCATACACTTTGGCTTGAGCTTAAATTTGTCTTATAGCAGTATTTCTACTTGTTTGTGACCTACATCGCTCGCTATCAGCCAGTGCGTTTATTATGATATCGTATCTCTTTTCTCGTTTTTGGTACACTGCTTTCCTACTTATTATTGTGTATATCTTTTAAAATATTGCTTGCATCTTTATTTTACCTCTCTAACTGTCGGTTATGCTTCCTGATATTTTCCATGCCTTTTCATATTATTGTTAGTTCTTCTATAATTTGTACTTTTTAATTTCCCTCTCTGCTTCTCTCTTGTATTTTGCTTAATCTCTTTTTCCAGATCCTGAATAGTATGCCTAATGTATCGCATTCTATAGGCAACTTTAATTTCCGCCGTCAATCGTTTACAATTGCCATAAAGATCTACTCTAGCAGGGTGACCTTCACTTTACTCTTCGCATTCCTTCCTCTCAATATTTCCAGTATTTCCTTCTTCGAACACACACTTTTATTGCCTCTTTCCCACCTTCTGTATCTCCTCCAGTTTTTTCCTTTCGCACCGCCACAATTTCTCTTCGTTAATATTTTTTAAATTTTGTTTTTTTCTTGAATTTATATCAATTTACACATAATTTACACACTTACAAGTTTTCGTATAAAAATTTGTTGTATTATCTAGAATAAAACAATGTAATTCTAAAACGCAATTGTATATGTAACGTATACCAAACATTTTTTAGAGGACTTTGATTTGGTAATATTCATAGAACCTCTACTAGCAGTAGTATGCATTGTCGGCGAATTCTATATGATTATCTGCTTCATGCGGAACAGACCAAACATTGTGAAGTTGGTAAATCACGTAGGTGAATTTAATAAGTTCTCCTCACTAGAAGACATGATTCGAACTGATAAACGTGCAACGTATTACACAAAACTCCTACTCATGTATTCCGTACTGGGATCTCTTACGTACATAATTATACCGTTGTTGCTAATGGATAGATGTTTGCGGGATAAACCTACTAATAAGTATATGGTTGACGTACCTTGTGAATTGGTTGTTCGTGTTCGCTGGGGATTTGATATTGATTTTAGTCCATTGAAAGAGATTCATTATGCGTATCAAGCATGGGCGGTGTCTGCTATTTCTTGGATTATGGTCTCACTGACGACGTTCTTGTGCAGTTTATTGATACATGCGACGCATCATCTGAAAAAGTTACGGGAATATATTTTAAAATTATCGGATGTTCCAGAGGAGGAAATTGGTTGCAAGCTTGTTCAAAACATTATTTATCATATTCATATTATAAGGTAATTATCTAATGCTGTAGATTTCAAAAACAATAATAAAATTATAAATCCGAGATATAATGTCCAATTTATATATGAACAAATATAGGGATTTCCAAATTTGTAGTTCAAAATAAATTTATTTTGTGTAAATACAATCTGGAATTATACGTCTTGGATGATATGCATTAATATCTGTTAGGATGAAAACGCTCGTTAATCTAAAAGACGGTTAAATTATCACAACTAATTTCAAGGTTCCGCGCTAATATACTTACGCCCATTCTCCCCATGTCCAGTTGAACGTTGATCGACGGGTAAAGTACTAATTGCCGGTTATTTTGTTGCACCATTATTTTATTATTGAATATGTATGAATCTTCGGTGTATGCTGATTGCGGCATGGTAAGGATATAATTGGAGCAACATAACCTTAACATACTGTTACAGTACTGTACAAAATATAACTATTATTTGCATTTAACGAGAGTTATTTTTTAACAGACGTTTATGATTACATCCACATGCAAGAATAGAAACAATTCTTCAGATTATTATGTCTATGTCATAAGTCTAGTTTTTACTACAAGATCGATTCAATTGAATTAAAAGTTGCAATCGCTAGGTGTGTTCATACAATTGTATGAACACACCTAGCGATTGCAATACCGAAAATAATTTGCCGGTACTTCGCTATACCAATATTACGAAACCGGGATATCGGTATTAAACTATTATAATATATTTAAAAAAATGCTCCTTCGTGTATTTTATAAGTAAACAGTACAGGGGTACAGGGTACAGTTGAAAATTACTAATGTGTATTAGTAATTTTCAACTGTACCCACTTACTATTAAAGTACATAAAGGAGCAATTTTATTAAATATATTGTAATATTATATTCTGGTTTCGTAATATTGTAATACCGAAGTACCGGCAATTTTTTTTCGGTATTGCAATCCCTAGATGTGTTTATACAATTGAATCGATCTTGCAAAAACTTGACTCATGAATGCAATTCCTGGGTCTAGTTTTCAAAATGTTCAAGTTAAGATAAACAACATATTTTGTATGAATTAGGGGCAGTATTATAATTGTAAAAGTCATGGATATACAATATAATCAAATTGGACATATAGTGATAATCGTTTTGAAATTTGTAAAACAAATGATTTTACATTTCGCCTACGAAGTATATAAGAATTATTATTTTTGGTTTACATTTTATCCATAGCAAGCCCAAATATTTTGAATATGTTTTAATGTTTTGTTTTTATTTATTTTCAGCTATTGCGATGATCTAAACGAAGCTTTCGGCAGTCAAATTTTCATGCATATCACTTTAACCTCTTTTATATTAAGCATTCTTGGGTTTAAGATTATTATGGTGGACAACATCGATGCTCTTAGATATGCGTTTCACCTAATGGGTTGGCTTTTTTTACTGCTCGTCGTTTGTTACTATGGACAAACACTCATTGATGAGGTATATTTTTATGTTCTTCTTAAGTGCATGGTGGATACAAAAACAATTAATTAATTAATCTCGGTTAGTGCATCAATGTTCATGCAAGTTAGGGATTGTAGCTTCGTATGTCACTGAAAAAATGTTCCCATACTATAAAGCTTGTAATATACAGGAACATAAGAAAGTAGATGTGATAATAAAATCACATCTACTTTCTTATGTTCCTGTATATTACAAGCTTTATAGTATGGGAACATTTTTCATCAGATCATCTTTATAATTTTACCGTTTTAGGCTAGTTGTATTTAAAAAAATAATTACGCTCATAATTAGGTTGAAGAGTGTTGAGATGTTCAATGGTCAAGCGGTTGTTCAGAATCTTATGTTTTAACAGACGCATCTTAATATATGTTTCCTCCATGCCTCTTTTCCTTTGTCTTCTACTCATATCCGTGTCTGTTGCTGGGTTCAACATTATTATATCAGTCCGTTTCCGATGCATGTGTCTGCTTCTATGAGCGTGTAGGTTGATTTACTGTTGATAACAGCTGCTAACCTCACCTATAGTCCCTTCTCCTATTTCCGAGCTTGGGACTGGCAACACTGCTACTGGGCTACTTAATCCTACAAGAGCCTGAGGTGGCTCAAGAGCTACACAGCAAACCGCTGTTGACTGGATAGATCATGGAAGCATCGATCGGTAGGAAACTACTAGACATTTGTTTTGTTTTATTAACACAAATGATGCGATTTGCCTACAGGCATGTATTTAATGTTTAATATATTAATAATAGCTGGAGTTGGAGTCTACAGTCAGGCTTCAACTAAAATTCTTAATATCTAATTATTATTATTACATAACTATATTCACTAGCTTAAATGTATGGTAAGTCCAGTATGTGGTTCCGCTTCTGGCGATATGTAGTGTTACTGTCCAATAAACTCATGGCTAGCAGGTTTGGATACGCTTGTAGATTTTTGATGTATCACGTACTTCCATTCTTCTTTAACAAAGTTCATTTGTAGGTGTTGGTGTATTAAATTATTTGTCACGTACCACGGAGCATTAGTAATAGTTTTCAATTGCAATCTTTATAGGATTTCAATGTTGGAGGAGCTCGCGGCGCCCCACAGCTGAATACCATACGCCCATATAGGTTTTAATATAACTTTGTATACTAGCAATTTATTCTCCAGTGTAGTTTAGATCGATTTCCGATTAGCCAGTATAGTTTGGAAAACTTTAATCCTAGCTCTTTGCATTTAGTGAAGATGTGTTTCTTCCAGATAAGCCTCATTTGCAGCAGCTTCTGCTGAGTTAAGTTAACTGGTAGAAAGGGTCCTTTACGTAGTGTAAAGGTTATATGCAGATTCGTGGATATATTTTTATTTTATGTTGTTCGTATGTCATATACACATATATTTATCAATCAGGTACGTTTATAATAATTATAAAAAAACCTTTATTTGGCATATCAGCCCAACCCTTACACTTTACACAAATTACAGCCGAAAAAATACAATACTTTCACATAAAGAAATAAAAAAGAAACCAAAAAAATACAAATTAACATAAAATATATCATTTTTCTAACCACTAAAATAAACCCTCTCTGCCCTCGCCAATTTCCTTTCCCACATCAGCCTCCTGCAGATTTTCACGCCTTTCCCATCCTCTCCTAACCATTCGTTCAGCTTTCTGCACTCTCCAACCCACTATGCTTTCACTCCCTCACATTCTCTGCTAAGGTGCCACCACGTGTCACTCCCCTTCCTACACAGCGCACACGCAGTGTACCCCAGCCCCATCCACACTTTCCTTCCTCGCTATTGCCATGCATACTTTGTCCTCTCTGCTCCACTCTCCCCTGGCTAAGTAGCTCGGGAGTTTCCCATGTACTTGCCACTCTACGTAGCCCGGGTTGTATGAGCTCTCAGCCATTCTCACTTGCCTTTCTTGCCACTCAATATCCCTCAATCTCTACCTTATCTCAGTTCCTAGGCTACCACTTTCTCTCAGCTTCTCCTCTACCCACACCTCAGACATACCCACTCTTTCATACATCCTTTCTCTATCCTTCCTCCATCTACTCTCTGTTCTAGTCTTACACCTCATCCATACCTTCCGTACCAGTCTTTCCTCGCCCAAATCCTGCAATCTTTCCTCAAACATCACAACACTCACACACGACTCTCACCACATACTCAAACGACTTGTCTCCTGCAACAGCACTGCCCTCGGTGTCGACCTTTCGAGCCCTAGCAGATTCTTCAGGAACCAACCTTGCTCCCTTTCTATTACCTCCCATTCACGCAATTCCCACACTTCCACTCCATACAACAATATAGGTTTTACACACGCATCCCAGATCTTGCACGCCATTACGAGGTTACCACCCCACAAACTCCCCCATTTTCTGCACGCAATCCCCCAAGCCATTCTTTCTTTCGCCTGCATACACTCCACATGCATCCTAAGCCCTCCTCCACAGTCAAACCAAAAGCCCAAATATTTAAAGCCATTCACTTTCTCAATCAGCCTTTCCTTCCATTTCAGCCCTTCCCCCTTACCCCTCCTGCACCATCCATTTGGTCTTTTCCACATTCACAACTAGCCCCCTCTTATCCAGGTACCTACCAATTTCTCAACATCTCTTGCATCTCTTCCACTCTCTTGGTCATCAGCACCACGTCATCTGCATACGCCAACATCCACACCTTGAATCTACACACCACGACCCCTCCTGCCTGTCCTCTCCTCAGCACCTCCTCCAACTCGCTCGTGTACAGATTAAACAGGAGGGGGCTCAACGGGCACCCTTGCCTTACTCCCACATTCACCCTAAATTTCTCAGATATTTCTCCATTCACTCTTGCTTTTGCCCATGACTCTTTATACATCCTTCTCACCCACTCCACTCCTTCCTCTTCCATACCCAATCTATCCATACATTCCACCCAGTTTCCCCCTAGGAACTGAGTCATCCGCCGCTTTTAAATCCACATACACCGCATACACTCTCCCTATGCATTCCAGCGCTTCCTCCACCATTCTCTCCAGCGTGAAAATCTGCTCCCTCGTCCCTCTTCCCCTTCTGAACCCACCCTGGCATTCCGGCAGCAGCCTTTTTTGTTCCATTTCCACTCTTCCGGCACTTCCTCCTCTCCACTTCACACCTTATTAAATACTGTCGCACCTTCTCCCTTCCTTCCTCCAGTAGCTTTTTGAAAGCCTCAGCCTTCAGCCAAGCTTCCCCCGCTGCCTTTCCTAGTTTTAGCTGTGCCAGGGCCACCTCCACCTTTTTCCGCGAAAACGCCTCCCATCGTACCACCTGTCTCGCACTCGAACTGCCCAGCTCCACCTCAGACCCCGCCATCTGTTTACAACTCCTCTCCCACTCTGCTAGCTCTATGTTCACTTTGCCCTGATTCACCCTTCCCTTTAAGATCTCCCACATCCGTTTCTCCACCACACACTCCCTCAACCTCTTTTCCACTTTCTGCAGCTCCTCTATTTTTTCCTCTCGCACGTACTCTCGAACTTCTCGAACTTCCTCTTCGCCTGATTAACCCTTTCGACTGCACATCTGCCGTTCTTCCAATTCGCCCTTTCCCTCCGCCACCTCGTCTTCTTCATCTTACACTCCTCGTCGAACCAACACTCCCTCTGGCCTCCACTCTTCTTCCTCACCTCCAACGGAGCCGCCATCACTCTCTCCGACTGTACCTCCTCCCACTTCACGCCCTTTAGGTTTTTCTCATACACCGCCATTTCTAGTTCGCTCCATCCAAACCCTTGCTGCCCCTCTTTCTCCTCCCTCTTCAAACCTTTTATCATTCTCAAGACCATCTCCACAGGCACATGGTCCGACCCCCTCACATTTTCCATCTTGAAGCACTCCAACTCCTCCCTTCCGATACCTTTGACCACCACATAGTCCAAAACCGAACCTCCTCCGTGTCCACAGAAAGTCTTCTTCCCTTCCCAGTCCTCTTCGCAGCAGCCATTCAGTACATCCCACCCCGACTTTCTCACCCATTGGATCCATTCTCTACCCTCCTGGTTGGTCACTTTATCCTGCGATCGTCTTTCTCTCCATTCACCGTCCTCTCCGATCCCTCCTTCCAGCTCCCCCACCCTCACATTCCAGTCACCCCCGACGATGCATTCATCTGCCTCTGTCTCGAGCCCGTCCAGTATCTCCGTTAGTTATAAACGGTTTTTGTTACAGTACACGGCCTCTACCCACACCGACCTCCTATCCATTTTCACCTTATCTATTACCAAGCCCGTTGTTTCCCTCGAAGACTCTCTGATCCATTGTCCCACTGACTTCCTCACTCCTAACAAGATTCCTCCTTTGGCTCTCCCCATCCTAGCTTCTTTCGTTGCACCTTGCTTCACCCAGTCCCACTCTGTCGGCATGCAGATTTCTACCTGCTTCCACTACTCTTCTGTCATCCATGTCTCCAGTAGCCCCACTATGTCATTTCAGATGAACCACTTCTCCAGTTCCTTTTCCCATACTCCCCCTAGCACTTTTTTCCTTAGGCCCGCAACGTTCCAGAAACCCACCCTGCACTTGCTCCACTCATAATCCCGCCTCGTCGACCTCTCCCCCTTCATTCATTTTTTGACAAGCAGTCCCCCTGCCTGACCCACCAGACGTCCGCAATCTTCAGTTTTCGATATCCCACCCTAGCTTCCACTCCTTTGGCTCTTTCTTCCTTAGCTCTTTGCCTAATTTTCCTTTGTACGTCCCTCTCCTCTACGGTTAGATCGTCATCAATGTATATGTTCGTGCCCTTTAGTTTATATTTTGCTCGCATAATTCCCATTTTTTTGTCCCAGCTGGTTAACTCTATCAGGACTCGGTCACTTCTTTTCCCCAGCTCTACTACCTTGCGTATTGGCACTGAGATACTCAGCTTCTCCAGCATTGGAGCTACCCCTTCTCGTCCTATACCCGACACCACCACGTTATTTTTTCTCTCCATCCTCTGCCTGATTTCCTCCCTCTTCTCGATTGTATCGACCTCCACACGGGCCCACTTCGGTGCCGTTCTCTCCCCGTGCTCGACGCTTTTTCTCCTAGTTTTACCAGCTTGTCTAGTTTCTCCATCATCTCTTTTCTCTCTTTAAGCCACTCGCATTGCATCTCTCTCCATCCATCCATCATCCGCATCCACTCCTTCCTCTCTGTCTTCATGTCCTCCCTCTCTCTCCTTATCTCTTCCCTTTCCGCTTTTAGGGTGTCCATCCATTGCTGCCTCTCCTCTCTTATTTTCTTAACCTTCATCTCCAGCTCATCCATTACTTCATTCATCTTTATTATGACCTCCCTATTGCGCTCCTTCACCTGCTCTGGCGTCAGTAACTCCCATTTTCTTTTCTTCTGGTCCGGCGTGCGAGCGCTAGGTTTAGTTATTTCACTCGACTTCTGCGTGTCTACGAAGGTCGCTCGACTCTGCTTTTATATTAAATTGTTGTCTCCTTTGCTTCT
Organism: Lordithon lunulatus; assembly: GCA_963942505.1. NCBI lineage: Eukaryota > Metazoa > Arthropoda > Insecta > Coleoptera > Staphylinidae > Lordithon > Lordithon lunulatus. The sequence continues at coordinate 37,002,552 of OZ012672.1, read as the reverse complement.
TTTGAACGAAATTCTTTTACTACATGTGCTCACACTTACAACTGTCAACTCAATAATTAATAATAAAATGGATGTAGTAAGTCGCTCTTGAGGTTATGCAATAATCCTTCATGCCAGACCTTATCCAAAAGTGCCGTCGAACAGAACTGTCTATTCTCCAAACTGTTCCTGATGATTTCAACCGCACGGTGTACTTGGTAAATTGTGGCATGTTTGTTTCGAAAGTCCAGCTGGTGTTTATGGATGGTTTTTAGTTTGTCTAGTATCGGTTTCAGTCGTTTTGTTAATATTTTCTCAAGGATCTTGGATAGAATTGGCATCAGGTTTTCCTGGTTTTGGTATCATTCTCATTTGAGCTACTTTCCACGGCATGGCATTAAATATGTTTGTTTTGAAATTTAAATTATAATCGTGTTGTTTATTTCCTTGATGTTAATTGCCTTAAAGGAAGGGCTAGCTCATGTGGGGATTCTTCTTTATTTCTTCTTCCATGTCGATTTCTCTAGGGTATAGATGGAATACTTTTACTAGGTGTTCCGCAAAGTTATCCGCCTTTTCATTTTTATTAGTACGATATTCAGTTTGTGTTTGAGTTTATTGGTAGCTTTCAATAAGGAATAATCAGTAGTTTCACATGGCTATAGCTCCTCTAGATATTGTTCAATATCCAGGTTTGTTTCTATTGCACTTAGTTGTTTTAGATGTCGTATAGCCTTACTTTTTTAGTCTTATCTTAATTTTATTTTGGGGAGATCGTGTTTTCATTCAAGCCTTACGATTTCGTCTCTAGTTTTTAGTGAGGTTTTTAAATCTAGTTTGTCTTCTAAACCAATTCTAAATAACTCTCAGTCGGTGTTTTTATTTAACAATTTAGCCGGCTTTGGTTTTTCAATGGTTGTGTTGTGATCATTATTGGAGAATGGTCTGAGGCAAAGTCTAGATTTTGCTCCGCTGATAGCTCACGTCGGGTATTCTATTTAAATCACTTAGCCAGTATGTATTATATATATATATTACCAATTGACAGGTGACTAAGGTTATTGATGTTCATGGACTTAGCAAGTCCTCGCCCTTTAGTATTAGTAAGCCTACACCCCTCATGGTGTGTTTGGCGTTGTAGTTCCCATCCGATATGAATCGGTTTCCTAAAGTGGTAAAAAAATCAGCATATTTTTCGTGTTTGTTTATATGTCATGACGGGCAGTAGACTGCCGAAGTGGGGATTGAACCTCGTATATCCTCAATAACAACACTAATCGCTTGTATTTGATTTGTATGTAATTTTGATTCTTGGTGCTTGATAGAGTTTTTAATAATAACAGCAAAGACGCCATGGGCTTTACCGTCTAGATGATTGATGTTATATATGCTGTAAGTTTGCATCCTTAGATAACTTTTATTAGTATAGTGTGCCTGAGAAATTACCATGATGTCGATATCATGTTGCTTAATGAATTAGATAGGATCAGGCCCAAGCTCTGTCAATAAAAAAATATTGAGATTTTAATTGGATAGGTCATTAATTTAATTTATCTAATACTTTTGATATGAATTTCATCATCGTTCTCATATCTTCAGCTGGGGTTTCCACTATCTTTTCTAATCTATCCATTCTTTCTTGGGGGTTTCCATTGCTATCGCTGGAAGTTGCATCTCATTCTACGTCACTGACGAATATAATATTCCTTTAATTTTTCTATTTCTTGTAATTGTAGGTCTTAGAGCAGAACATTTTCGTTGCTGAATATCCTTGAAAACTTTACATTATTTGTAACTTGCGGGACATTTAGTAACCCACGGAACTGTCAATGGGATCTTTACAAGGAATACCTGCGACAGGGCCTGGAACTAAGTCTGGGCAAAGTTAGGAATAACGTGGAGCTAGAAATAATGACCGATAGCATCACAAATACAAAAATTTCAGCTTTTGAGTCAAGCTGTCCAAAAACGGTAAGAGAGAACCGCAGGAATGTTCCGTGGTGGAATAAAGGACTCTCTGACCTAAGGACAAAGACAAGAAAGCTGTTCAACCAGTTCAACCAACTGGCAAAGTTTTACAGACCCATCAGTCTGACCTCGTTCCTACTGAAAACAATTGAAAAACTGATTGATAGACACATCAGGGACGGAGCAATGGTACTAAAACCACTGCGCAGGCACCAGTATGCCTATCAATCAGGAAAGTGGTGCGAAACCGCAGTGCACGAAATAAGCACAAGAGCTGAAAAAGCAATCAAGAACAAGCAGACAGCTCTTGCAATCTTTCTGGATATAGAGGGCGCCTTTGACAATACCTCGTTTGAATCCATTACTAGAGCCACACAAGCAAGAGGCATACAGCCAACCGTAGTTGGCTGGATCCGCCAAATGCTAAGTGGACGGAGTATAAAAACTTCACTAAATGAAATAATCATGGAAGTATCGGTCGGTAGAGGCTGCCCGCAAGGCGGCGTACTGTCCTCTCTTCTGTGGTGCCTAGTCATAGACGATCTGTTAGATCAACTGGACCAGAAAGGATGCTACGTATAAGGCTAATTTAACGGCATCACATCAGAACTTCTGCAAGGTGCACTCAAACACGTGGAACGGTGGTGTGCAACAGAGGGCCTCGCGGTTAATCCCGAAAAAACCTCTTTAGTACCATTTACACGTAGAAGGAACTTAAATAAGATAAAAATACCGACGCTGTTCGGCAGAGAAATACAAATGGAGGGGCAAGGTAAATATCTGGGTGTAACTCTAGATTCTAAACTGACCTTCAAGCCACATATGACAAAGATTACGAACAAAGCCGTGAAAGTGTTCTGGGCATGCCGGCGAATGTTCGGAAAAAACTGGGGACTAACACCAAAAATGGTGTATTGGCTCTATACTCGGTTTATATGCCCCATTATGACTTACGCACCAACAATCTGGTGGCATAAAGCCTCAGACGGGGTAAGCAGGAAAATACTAATCAAAGTGCAAAGAATGGCCTGTCTAGGAATAACAGGGGCAATGACAACAACCCCCACCGCCGCAATGGAGGTTATATTGGACCTGCCTCCACTTCACATCAAAGTGGAGACAGAGGCCAAGATAGCAATCTACAGAACTAATGCCATGGGGAAGTCATACAATTCATCCATAGACCACACCCATCTAGCGTTAGGGAAAACCGAAGAGTACATTCTAAGAATGCGTCCCGACAGGACAATGAATACACTCCACATGACGAAACCTTACTATGCTATATGCAAAAACTCAAAGGATCAATCTGGTTTACCGATGGATCTAAATCCAACAAAGAAACAGGAATAGGAGTGTATGAGAACAACTCAGCAGGAGGCACAAGACTCCAGCTTGGCGAGCATACCTCCGTGTTCCAAGCAGAAAATAACGCAATTCAATGCTGCGTTAAAACTCTATTGAAAAGAAACTATAGTAAGAAGGAAATCAATATTGTGACAGACAGTCATACAGTGCTGAGAGCTCTTGACTCCAGCGTGAATAACTCCAGAGTTGTGATAGAATGCATTGAAGACCTGATGATACTGGGAGCCCGAAACAAAGTAACACTTGTGTGGGCACCGGGACATCAGGGAATCAAAGGTAACGAAAAAGCGTACAAATTGGCAAAAGAGGCTAGCGAATTAAAATTCATTGGCCCCGAACCAAACTGCGGGATACCATATAGAACCGCAAGGAATAGCTTGAGAAAGCATTAAAGAAACCGCCACAGTCGATACAGGGAAGCCCAAACTGGAATGAAATACTCGAAGAGGTTTATTAAGGCTCCCAGTACGGAGACGACGGAAGAAATCCTAAAACTAAATAGGAAACAAATAAGAAATGCCGTGGGACTTCTAACGGGACACTACACATTGAATAAACACCTGCACAGAATAGGGATAGACCAATCACCAACGTGCAGAGGCTGTGGGGAAGAAGAAACCCCACTAGATGTAATAACTAGCTGCGAGGCATTCAACTCAGGCAGGAAAAAGCTCTTTGGTTCAAAGCGAATGAGCCAAAAAGAGATCCAAGCTCGCCCATTCACGAGACTTCTGGACTTCATTGAAGACACCGAGCTCATGAATGAGGAATAGTTATGGGGAAGCACAATAGGCCAACCGTGGCGGCAGTGCAGTGGGATGCCACAGCGATACCAGACCCTTCAGAAAAAAAAGAAAGAAGAAAAACTTGCGGGACGGTTTCCTTTGCAAATTGTGCATTTCAGGTCTTAGGCAAAATGTAAAGAAATGAAACTATAGATGGAAGAAAATCAATATTGTAAAACATAGTCAAACAGTGCTAAGAGCATTAGACTGCATTATGAATAATTACAGAGTTGTTATAGAATGCATTGAAGACCTGATGATAAATTGCCAAGAGAGACAAGTAAATTAAAATTCTTTGACCCCGAACCAACCTGAGGAATACCATATAATACCGCAAAGAATAGTTTAAGAAAATAGCAAAAAACAACTGCCATCGTCGATACTGTAAAAGGGAATGAAATAATGGAGCCGAGTTTCATTAAAGCTCACAATAAAGAGGCTGCGAAAGAAGTCCAAAAATGTGGAATTTTAATAATTTAAGGAATGTAGTAGAACTCCAAACATGTCACTGCACATTCAACAAACCTGGACACTATATACAGAGATTATGGGGAAGAGGAATAAACTCCTCTACACGTAATCACTAGCTGCGAAGCATTCACGCAGGATCTCTTTGGTTCAACGCGAATGAACCTTAAAGAGATCCAAGCCCTGTCATTCATGAGAGGGAGCAAATACTGGATGAATAAGGACTACAGGAAATTTAGGTACTGATATCACCAGCGGCGACTTTTACTCATTTTTCAGCATCATAAATGATATGTAAACATAGAACACAAATACTTTTAAATGAGCAGAGTTTAACTAAAACAACAATTAATCTACCCAGCTAACTTAGGTGATGATATTCTGTGGTCTCACTGCCGCAGTAAACTTAAATACCCACAATCAAAACCGCTTAGACAATAGATTCACAAATGCGCATAATGGCTTCTTGAGTATTATGCCCTCCTATACTGGATTATCCGATGTTGGCATATTGTGCAAGACGACGTTTGTCTTCCAACATCTCCGAGGTTGACAAGTTGCAGTTTCTAACAGAATGATGGAATTGGAAAGATCAACTATAGGGTTCATAGTGCTGCATCAGGTAAATGGTTGCTGCGAAAGTTATGAATGATGATACAGTTGAATGCGTATGTGCAGGCACAGGATGGACTACGGAAGTTAAAACTTTGTATAACTATATGCTGATATTGGCTGAGGTGTAAAAGAAACAACGAAGGAATTAAATTAGAAGTAGTGGCAACATATTTGCTGCAGAACAGAGAGTGGAATACTGTCAACATAAGCCTCCCTCATAGATTTTCTTCTATCCCTATCGTGTGCGGCTTGACACCATTGTATTCCCGTAACTTGTTCATTAAGCCATCGTTTTTATGGTCGTCCGACTCCCCTTTTGGTTGTACGCGGTCTCTAAAAAACAATCATGTGTCCACTTACAGGGGATTTGTCTCGCCACGTGCCCTATTGAGGTTCGTTATTCACTCCATGACGTCAACTACTTTAGTTCTCCTACTTATTTCGGTGTTTGTCCCTCAAACTTATGCCAAGCATAGCACGCTTCATAGTTTCCAGGCCGTATGTTGTTACTGACAGAATATATTTGTTATAAAAGTCTCTTTTCCGGTTGTTTGGATTGTCTTGGTTTTTCAGGATATGGCCAAGCTCACTATTTGAATTCTTCTTGCAAGTTCTGTGGATTGGTTTTCTGTCGTCTGCCGGTTTTGATCATATGCCCGAGATATATTGGTAGTGGTCGACGTTTTCTAGAAGTTGGCAATCGATGATAATTTCGGTTTCCTGTGGACTGTGGAATTTTTATTTTCGATAGATTCATTTTTAAACCAACTGCTATCGAAGAGTAGTTAAGTTGACATATCATATCTTCTAACTGATATTACTACTACTGACAAGTACAACGTCATCTGTAAAGCGGTGATGGTTCAGGTAATTACAGTCTATAAGGCACCTTACACGGTCAATAATATTGTCAATATTTAAGAAAAATGACAGTATTACTGAACGAGAATATATTTAATATTTTCATTATTCTAAAATATAGACAGTATTGCTGATCGTGTAAGGTACAGAAATGATGAAATGAAGAGAATACTGATGTTTATCCGGATAATTGATTACTTGATAAGGATTCAAGCAAATACTGACTGCACTAGGAATGTCAATAATACTATTGACCGTGTAAGGTGCCTTTATCTTAATACCTTTGGTGTTTCAGGACAGTTGTTTGAATATATCTTCCATCGTTAGAATAAATAACTTTGGAGATACTGTGTCGGCTTGCTTTACGCCCTTCAACATCGGTATCCTGGCAGTCATGGTATCTTCGTCAATCTTGACCTGCATTATACCATCATTGTAAATTGACCTAGTCATGTTTGTAAAGCGTGAGTCCCATCCCAAAAGCGGCTTGCTCTGGGCTTGGTAGCCGTCTATTTTATTTGTGAATCTCTATTTATTATTGTTTTCGTTCATAAATTATAGAGGTGAGACAAAAGGCTAATGGACATATAGTTTTCAATTTTGATGCTGTACCCTGACTTGAAAAGGAGGAGATAACACCAGACTTTTTCCATGTTGGTGGAATCTTTCCTTGTTAGATGCATTTATTGAATGCTGCTTTCCTATGTCTTATGTGGCCCAACGCAGCCCTTATTTCAGAAGGGCTAATAGCTGTTCTTAAATGTCTTCGTAGGTCTACGCATAGAGACTTGTATTATTGATTTTATTTCACTTTAATCACTTACCATATTGATTTCTGACTTTGTTGATCGTTGTATATCCTTGAGATACTATGTTTCTCATCACTTTCATGTTCGCGTTGTCTTCGGTAACGTCTCCGTATTTTACGTTCTGACATCCTTCCGTATACTTTTCTGTATATTTGCACTTAACATCTAATATAAAAAACAGTGTTGTCTTAATTTACGGATCTTCTTTTTTCTATTAGTTTTCTGCCTTATGTTCTGTTCTAGTAGTGTGGATGCTATCTATAATTTTTCATGATAGGTCTGCCGGTTCTATATTTTCGAAATCCGCTTAGTGGATAGTTAGTGTTCATATTTCGTGCTATTTTGCTTTAACTACTGTTCAGCGCTATATATATATATATATATATATATATATATATATATATATATATATATATATATATATATATATATATATAGTGAGAGTTGGGTACTCTTTGAGGACTAGTTGCCGCTAGCGATCTCCCGTCTTTGTCGCTCGCTGTAACCGCATAAGGGCCGTATTTTAAATATTCTTAAAAAATATTGAAACATTAATGCCATCAAGGATATATCTTTCCCATTTCTCATTGCAATATACAATGTTGATTCAATATTGCAATAAAATATGGAGAATAATTCAAACAGTAATGGTTTAAAAATGGTCGGATTATAGGGACTCCCACTGTAAAATAAGGAATGAGTGACATACGCACTAAACACCTGTACTTCCCGGCGGATAATTTTTTTGCCGATAATTGTAGGGGCTTTCAAGTCATTAGCGCCCAGGCCCATGAAAACCTTAGATGACTCTGTAATTAACTACAATTCATTACGAGGAATTAGACATCCGCCTATTTGGGACACACATAAAAGACAGGTTCCAAATCAATACTAATTATACCGAGGTAATGCTCGAGTCCTGATAAATCATTACAGTTTGGTCTGCATCTCATAATTTACTATTATGTAGTCTAAAGTGAAATATTGTATGATAGCAATTGACTATATATAATAAAAATTTCAACGATTTCAGAGCACAGGTGTAGGTAATGATGCCTTCAGTATTGAATGGTACAACGCACCAGTAGCAGTACAGAAGGATCTCATGTTAATGATAATGCGATGCCAGAAGCCGATTACATTAAATGCACTCAACATAGGAGTTTTTTCGCTGGAGACATTTTTGAGTGTACGTATAAAATTACGTATACGAATTATCTGATACCATTGAAAGTTATGGATTTAATAACTTGATCTATTTATTTAGAAACGGCATTCTATAATAATTGACATGTATTGTCGGTTTAACTGATTTATTTATGTCGACTGCTATTTACAATACATCTTATAATTATTTATATAGCCGCGCAAGCGTACAACACAATAAAAGTAAATGGCAACCTATAAAATAACTTCATACATTACAATTATTAACTCAGATAGTTGGTAGATCACTGCAAGACCATCTCCAATTTCCGAAAATTTGGTCTAAAGTTTAAAATTATATATACCTAGCTTAAATGTGCATATTCTTATTTTGTGAGCATAAATTATCTTATGTCAGTATAAAACTCATGTTTACTTTAAACACTTACTTTAAACAATTTACGCAACCTTAGTAATGAAAATGTTATAATTAGACTATAACAAAGGGTCTAAAAGTAAACACGAATAAAACGATATATCTAATTAATAAACATAAGAACAATTTTTTTGTTAAGGTAGGTAAACAAATCCTAAATGAAGAAAAACATATCAATACTTAGGAGTATAGCCAGGCCATACTCCTAAGAATTGCTGGACCATACTCCTAAGTGGGTAAAGGGGGACGGCAAGTAAGCCGACCCAAATGTCAACCTCTCCTGCACGTCGGTGCCCGCTGCTAGAAAACTAATACCAGTTAAACCAATCTATCGAGAATTAAGGAAATGTAATTCTACACCTACCAACCCGCACTGGCCAGCGTGGTATAGTACGCCTAAAAATCCCCAACACACATTAATCGAAATCAATATTTACGGTCTCCGACGACCGTCGAATCCTGGCCACGGTAGCGACCGGGAGAAAATACGCACAGAGTACACGGACACGGACATTGTCATCAGAAGAAAAACTAGGCTTACTAGAAGAACTTGAAAGAATAAAGTGCGACATACTAGGTATAAGGGAAGTTCGAAGAAAAGATGAAAAGCAAACAAAACACTAAACTCAGGACACACACACTGTACTACCGAGGCAGAGAAGATACGATCCTAGGGGAGTAGATTTCCTAGTTCCTAAAACCACGCAACAGAAATACTCCATTTGGATGGCATACGCCCGAGAGTCTGCTATCTAGTCATAAAACTAAGTCAAATATACTGCTTAAAAGTGTAGTATTTAGGCAGTATTTAGGCTAAGGAAGGAACGACAAAAACTAATACAAAGCCACACTAGAAGTACCAAAAAATGGACGGAAGTAAAAGACAAAATAGCGTAGTAAAACTCTATAAACAATACCTTAAGTAGTGTAGAACATCAAAGTATAGAACAACTAAACAACGGCATTATAACAACCGTAAAAGTGGCTACAAAGAAAAACAGTGTATGAAAAACGTGTTTAATAAATCAAAACAAATGATGCAGACACGTATAGACATGAAATGCAAATACAATACGAAAGTAGAAATACTAAGAGAACTAAACAGGAAGATATAGACATCAATGAGGCAGGACATACGGAAATACAATACAGACTGGACAACTAAAATAATAACAACAAAAGTTTAAAGGTGCTGGAGAAAAAAGTATTGGAAAACAACAAATCCACAAACAACAACAAGTAATCCAGAAATTTTAAAGATCGTGGAAGAGTTCTATGCAAACCTCTACAAGGACAATACCAAAACAGGAAAAGAAGACATCCGGATAGTGCTAAATCAAGGATCCGAAGACATACCGGATATTACTACAGAAACAAGAACAATAAAGCACCGGGAGACGATTCAGTCGTTATGGAAGCTATTAAGGAAGGTGGATATATATTGCTACAAACATAGTTGTGCTTTTCAACATGTGCCTTACAGAAGGAAAAAACATCTTCTTGAAATAAGGCTAATGTTAATATAATGCACAAGAAAGGTATCATCGCGAACCTACGGAAGTATAGACCGATTAGCTTACTGCCGCATCTTTATAAATTACTTACAAAAACCGTAACAAGTCGTCTTAACCCAAAATTCGAATTCTATCAGCCTCGTGAATAGGCCGGATTTAGAACAGGTTTCGGTACTAATGATCACTTACAGGTTATTAAGACACTTATTGAGAAATCTAACGATACATGATTTTTGTCGATTACGAGAAACCATTCGACGAGGTATGTATCACCTCTCCTCCATCATATTTATGAACATGCTACAGCCTGCGTACAGTTCCACGAATATACTGACGCCTTTAAAGTAGAAAGAGGAGTGCGCCAAGGAGACACTATTTCACCGAACGTATTTATAACACTCTTGGAATACATGTTTAAAAAAGTTGATTAGGCCAACATGGGTATAAATATAGACGGCGAGATACTGAGATATTTGCACTTTGCTGACCATATAGTGGTCACTGCAGAATGCTTGAAAGAAGCGCAAAAAGGAAAAAACATCAATATATCCAAAACTCAGCTTATGACCAATCTTATCATCAGCAATAACCTTAGAATAGGAGATTAGCCCATTAGCCAAGTAACAACTCAAAAATACTTAGGGCACGAAATACAAATAGTACGGGATAATCAGACAAACGTGATTCAGCAAAATATTGGTCTGGCATGAGCTACATTCGGAAAACTTAAACATGTGCTTAAAGTGGACATACCGATCTGTTTGAAGCGCAAAGTCTTTAATCAATGCATACTGCTAGTTATCACTTATGGAGCAGAAAGTCTTACATTAACGAGAAAAACTATAAACAAGCTACAAATACCGTAGCTAAATCAAAATTCCAAATGGAACAAGTTAAAAAAAAATGGTTTCATTACCCTTCCCTTCAATATCGTCAACATCACCTTCTTCGGTTCACACTTATATTGTCCCCTTATCGTATGTCCAGTTTGTTTCCTTTCACACCCTAGCAATCTATCATCACCCGGTTGGAGGCAAACAACCGCTTATATCTCCATTCCGGAATATCTTTCCACCATATTGCCTTCTCCTACACTTCTACATCAACGCTGCCACCATGGTCCTCTTTACATACGGTACCAAATGCACCTTCACTTCGCGTCGTTGATTTTATCTCATAGACTTTCGTGCCTGGTATGCTGCACACAAATCGCGGCTACCAGTTTCTATCTTGCTTCTTCATCTCCCTATACCTCACAAACACTGGCATACGAATTCTGATCTGAATTCCCCTCGCTTTCGATTTCGAATTGCATCTCGACAAACCCCTGTCCTTAGGCATCTAATACCAGGGGAGTTCTGGCCTAGTATGGTCAGCATTGGCAACTTCTCAGCCGCCAGAGTTTTTCAGCTCGCACGCAAAATGGACTGGTGGGACGAGTGAGCAGCCTTAAAGGGAGGTTTCACAATGGGCCCATTTTGAGGCCTAAGTGTCTGTAGCTATGCTACCCTACAGCCAACTATCCAACTAACTATCCAAGCCCTGTCCTTGGCAACAAAACGTCTTCTTACCATATCAGTGTGCATCATATTAGGACAACCCACCTCGCCGTGCTCACCTATTTCATCCACTCTCTTCCTTCTTGAATGTCACACTTTTCTTATTTACGCCTTAGTGTTCACCCTTTGATTCCCTTCCAACTACTCATCCCTCACATTCCAATCTCCCTAATGACTGCTTCCTCCCCCACCCCTTTCCATCTCCTCCAGAATCAGCTTCTGCCGGTTATTGGCTCAGTTCACTATCTCGCCCATGCAATGGACAGGGCAGGAGGATAGTCTCCATTGCTACTTTCCCTACCAGTAACCACCGTAATTTCCTTCATAGTTTCTCTTATCCAGCCTCCCATTCTTTTTTCACTCTTATTACAATTCTTATGGAGCAGAAAGTCTTACATTAACGAGAAAAACTATAAACAAGCTACAAATACCGTAGCTAAATCAAAATTCCAAATGGAACAAGTTAAAAAAAATGGTTTCGATTTTGACACCCAAACAAAAACATTAGTGCATGAGACATGGACATATTATTTCAGAAAATTTGGATTCTATATCTCACCCCAATTGGTCAGTACAGACCCGCAAACTATCTGCCGCGAGGAGTTATAGGATAAGTTCACACCGGTGTATTTGAGGAGAGTTAGAGGAGTCACAAAAAGGACCAAATGGGAAATGATGATATAAAAAGAGAACTAAATGTAACACCGACAATAATTTACAGAGGAAAGAAAATTGGGATGGTGGGGACAGATAATTAGGTTGGCAGAGACAACTACCGGCCAAAAGAATATGAAACAAAAATCAAAAACCAGAAACAAGGAAGACCAAGAAAAAAATGGGATGAAGCTATGTCGCATTTATTAGAGAGGAAAGGAAAAAACTCGAAAGAATGGCAATAAATAGAAGAAATGGAAAAACATTATACAGGAATAGAGAACAATGAAAACCCTAACACCACATTGTGGTAGAAAACGGTAGCGAATATATATATATATATAGCAGTTGGTTTGATGGCCGAAGTTCTAATATACATCAATATGTAGTTATTTATAAATATTTTTAATTTAATATAGAATTTATCCATGTTTATTTGTTTGTACAAACTAATTTTTTGGGGGTATAAGCTTATTATTATTTAAAAAAACGGGTACCAATCACGTTCACTGAACAATTGCAGATAATACATTCTAAATGTGTATATATTGGAATATTATGCCCGAATTTGTATAACCAATTGATTTTGATTTGCTTGCATTTTACTATTAATGTATTATTTACTGGAAGTATAACACAAATTTATCATTATTTCTAATTAATTGACCTCTATCCGACTCTAAAGCGACACCTGGTGTCTAAAAATTGAGGTCCTGAAATGGTGTAAAATTCAAATTTACATTGATTTTGTATGGTGTTTCAGATTAGATTACAGTTCACTCGATTAATGATTCTTCACGTGTATGGTCTCGTCGTGTTTGTCTCACTTTCCGCTATCAGATTCTAGTCGGTTTCTGAATCTCACTACTCGTTACAAGCTGCAAATACTAAATTTGCATGGACACATTTTGATGTTTATTCGTTACTTCATACGGTACTGCCAATCAACCTATCGCATGCGATGTTGCCACTGTTCCTGCTATCGCTGTAAGAGTATTATTATCAGTTCAGTAAAACGATATATATTCCAATTCCAAGTTTGAATCAAAATAAAAAGAGATGAAGAAATGTAAAAGTCATCATTAAACTCAGGATCGTCATATTCACTGGAATCCACAAATTTAATTTCAATGCCCATAATTATAGTAAACACTAGAAACATAAAACAATTAAATACGGCAACAGTGTATATATTCTGAATGTTGGTATAGCTTCAAAATGTGTATGCAACCACACATAAAATAACCTAAAATGAGACAGATTGACAATAATTTGGCAAAAAGTACTGTATGAAAATTAATGTTTTTCTATTAGTAAAGGCAATATTGGACAATAATTGTAGAGTCTCAGTATAGCCAAATGTGGGACGAACACGTTGGGCACCATCTGTGCAAATTCATTATTGCGAGAAAGTTTAAAACGACCATTGAATAAAATTCCATGTAAAATGTGTCGGCGGCAATTACCAACGAAATAAATAAACCATCAGATTTTATGGTAGTGGATTCTTACATATTAAGACCATACTATTAGAAAACAATACTCTTACAACAAATAATCAACGGAAATTTAAATGATTCAATAACGAAAACTTGGCGCCAAAAGTATATGTCACCTTTACACCATTTCGGGCCGGCGCGGTGGCGCCCCCATCGGTCATTCTATAGGTCAATATCGTGTTCTCTATTTACAGGTCATGAGCTCTGCTTATACATATCTTACATTACTGATTAATATAAAATAAGAAGCACATAATATTCAACAAAATGATTCTATGCACTATATAAAAAAAATTAGAAGACAGATATAATTTCGTTCTATATTATAATAATGTATTATCAATATAATATAAAATGTTTAAATGTATTGTAGAGGAATGTAAGTTTAATTCGTATTCTGTTTTATGTAATTGTATTCGATTGCATTGGGCAAGAAACTATTATTATTAAAACATCACGTGTTTTAACTTATTAAATGGAAGAAAAACATGTAATTTTATTATATTTACATATTCTCACCGTTACAACGCTAAAGCGGTAACAGCTATAGAAAAACGCCTAGTCTCATTTTGTAGGGCTAGGAATACTCTACATTTTCACATATACTTCAACTATTAAATTGAAATTTAAAATAGAAACCTTACGGAGTTTCAACCGGGAAAAAACATGAAATTTCATCATATTCACATTTTCTCACTGCTACCGCGCGAAGACGGTAATAGCTACAGAAAAGTGTCTATCGTCAGTCTGATCTCGGTAGAAATACTCTACATTTTCACATATAAACCATCTCTCTAGTATTTGAAATAGAAACGCTACAGAGTTTAACTAATTATGGCATAATAAAGTCATATGATTTTTTACACGCCGTTTGACAAAACTCACTTTCTAAGTTCTATATGTTTAGAATATTGTATTACAGCTTCTCTAATTGAAATTGCATATCCTCGTGGAAGTTAGTAGTCATCATAATTCTTATATAGAGCTTATATTTTCAGACATCTGCTCTACAATCATTCTTCTTTATACCTACATATCTTTTACTAATCGGCATCTGAACGTCCCTGTATGTCACTGTAACTTCCGTTATTCAGTGTTCCTGTTACCTCCATAAGTTTCTTTACTGATCTTTGATCTTTGATCCTAGTCCTTAACTTCCACTAGCATAATAATTTCCAGTAAACAGTATTTGTGTGCTTTAATTACTGAATATTTTATAATACTTATTATCATATGTTATAAAAAGAATGGCTGATTTAATAAGCAGCGACGAAAGAACATGATAATGCAATTTTCTTATAAAAATATAATTATTGATCCTGCATAAGTCATCAAACGCAGATGGAAGATTAAAAGGTACATTCGTAGACGGTGGTGTCAATCAATTGTAGTGAACATGTCAATTATTCAAACAGTTCGTATTATCAATGTTATCAGTATACATTTCACTGCGCTAAAGTTGGAGGATGGATGATCCAAATAGCTATACTTTCTTGCATTTTCAAATAAACGCGCTACGGTTTTTCGGCATAATGCCGGAAGAAGGTGAAAGCGCACAACAAAACTGGAAGAAGTTGAGTTCTTACAAGTTTATCATTTATCTATTACTAAATTTAATTCCTACAATGCCCCTATTTAATGATATGGTATTGATTTATATTGGTGAGTATAATCGCTAAGTATTTATCCATAACTTATGTATATCCACAACATAACATAAACATACTAGGTGTTCTATAACTTTAATATTTTTTAATAAAAATTAGTGATCTCGTAAAAAAGAAAATTTTAAGCAAAAAGTATAACAAAACTGCCAAAGTTCAATTATTCTCATCTTCTTCTGTAGCCTGTCATCCTAACCTAAGCATTCCTCTGTATTCTTTTCATTTTCTCCAACTCTATCCTGTATACCACTCATTCCGCTTTCGTACAACATCATCCACACGTTATTTCCTTTCGCTTCGAGACGCATCTATATCTGGCAAATAAGATTCCAACGACATTTTGCTATTCATTTACTGCGGGAGTAACCTGATGTAAAGTTTATTGTAAAGGCGGCAGTATGTACTGTTGTTTATTTTAGATTTCTTCTCCTGTCATTCTATATCTTCCAATACCACTTTAATTCTAGTCTCCAGCCATCCTCTCATATATCTCATTTTTTCTACTTCTTTTAATGATAGTCCTCAATTCTAGTATATCTCGCGTACTTCTCTCGCCCATCTTACTGTTTTATTCCTTTATATGCTCTGGGTTGTGAATATCCTAAATATCTCTCTTGGTAATCATTCTTTCGCTGCCTTATTAACCCTTATCTCATACTCTTATTGCTCATATTGCAGCAATTCCTTCTACTTTTCTTATTCCCGTTTCCTGCAACTTAATGTAGTTTGACGTGTATCTCTACAGGGCATAGCATCCTTCGAAGAAAATGTTCTTGTGTTCTCTCTCACTTCTCGTTCATAGTACTTACCTAACATAGCAATCCCAATGCACAGCTGTGCTTTTAAAGTATTCTTAAACCGTCCGCTCCAAATTATTTATATTCTCTTTCCAATCGCTCATATATATATATATATATATATATATATATATATATAACCCAACGTACTTTTTTTACCTGTTCCACTACCTGTCCTGCTTACTTAATCTCTTCTTTCTTCTTTTCACCTCTTCCATCCCTAAATATCATCCATTTGGTTTTATTAACATTCACTTACGCTTTCTAAAGTATTTTTCTAACAATCATCTAATTTATCTACCGACCACATCGTCCACATATGCCAGCCTACTCCTTCTCTAAAACTTCTAACAAATCTGGCACGAACAAATTTAATAGTAGGGGCTGATTGGGCACATCAATATCTTACTCCCATACAAACTTCAAATCTATGAGGCATGGTTAACCCATTAGTACGTTTAGACCAAGTTTCTTTATACACGTCTTTCATTCTAACTTCTTCTTCGTTTTCTCTCTTTTCAGCGAGGTCCTGATTATGGTTTACTCTTTTGTTGTAGGTCTTCGTACAATATCCCTTGTTGCTTGTGTTATCGTGCTGTTGGTTGTTGCCTTGATAGTGTCGGTCCACCTCATCGGCGATCTTCCTCTTGGTATTTTTCCTTCTGTTTTCCCCTGTATCATCAGTTTTTCTAGGTTGATATCATCTCTTCTATTGATGTGGGCGAAGAATTTTATTCTAGTAAAGGCAATCTGTGACAGTCACTGGAGTTAATTTATTTCTTTATTAATAGATACGTTACATCTGTGAGCTGTCCATGGGACACGTAGTATCCGTTATAACTATTGTTTGTATATTCATTCCCATACTAACCAATCTCTCAAACAACAACATTCTATCTATCCTCTGATATGCTGTCTTGCGCTCTACAAATAACGCATATACTTTGTTTTCTTTCGCTGCCGATTCTTCTACAGTATAATTCGGTATATTTGATCGATTTGGGCAACGTAGTGTAGTGGTTAAGGCAACGGGCTGCTGCGTTGAAGATCGTGAGTTCAAACCTCACACAAAGCGAAATACTGTTCAGCTTGTACACGATGGTCACTCCTCAATCCGCCTGGACAGCGAGTGGTTTCACGGCTGACACCCTTCTCTGATCCGAGGTAGATAATATTCTCATCTACATGTATTTTAATGGTTCAGAATCCATGTTAAATTGTAGTCCACTTATAGTGTCAACTGTCAGCACTATAGTCAGAGAAGATACCAATACGCCCGCAGTGACGTCGATAAACATATAGTTAGATAGATTTGATGTATTGATGGCCTCCCAGTTATAAAACCTGCATGAACATCTGGTAGCCAAATTCTTGTTCCCGCTTCTTCTCTCAATTAATTTTACACATACTTTTTCGACTTCTGCTGAAATCCTGC
Organism: Lordithon lunulatus; assembly: GCA_963942505.1. Classification (NCBI taxonomy): domain Eukaryota; kingdom Metazoa; phylum Arthropoda; class Insecta; order Coleoptera; family Staphylinidae; genus Lordithon; species Lordithon lunulatus. The sequence continues at coordinate 36,984,995 of OZ012672.1, read as the reverse complement.
TTTATGTGTGCTTTATGTCCGTCATAAATAATTTGTCCTTTCTTCTATAGCCATTCTCTCAATTGATTTGACACTTACTTTTCCGGCGTTTGCCGAGATCAAGCTTTATGGACTGGTTCGATGCACTTCTCGGTCCATCCGTTACGAATGTATCTGTTTCCCTTCCAAATCTCGTTCAGCTGCTGTAAGAGTTTTGTCCTTCCGTCTTGCCCTATCTAAACAGGCGCATTTTAAGGCTATTGCGTGCTCGCTCCAGCACATCTTTATCTATCATATTGTTCTTTGTTTGAGTACTTCGACTATGGGATTCCCATGGGGTCCAGTCTGAAGGGCACTGTTCTCTTTTAATATGTTGTTGTACACGCATATGTATCCCTATTTCCGTATATTATTAACTACCTTAGATGCATATTGTTCACTTCTAATATTGCTGTCTGCACTGTTTTTCAGTTTATACCTTGCCTCTCACTCTGACCACCTGACTCTTCTAGTATTTGCTACTCTCTATTTCTTCGTTGTGTTTTTCTCTTGTCATTTGCTTAATCTCTGTTTTCAGCTCCCGAAGAGTATCCCCAATGTATGTTTTCGAGTAGTTCGATGCTGTCTTCCCCAAGGGCTTCCATTCTTCCTCTTCTTTAGCGCCGGTGATCTCGACGACGAACGGCACGGCCATGTCAATAGCCTCCGTTTCATATGTGCTGCGAGCCCGGGTTCCTTTTGTGGTTTCTTGGTAGTTTTTGATAAGGTCGCCGGCCTTATAATTTTCAACCAATCTACCATTTCGGTTTGTCTCCTGCTTCTCTTTTGAGGTCTTGCAATAATTTATGAATTATGTATATACGTTTTTTTTTCGGATTTTATAGGCAACTTAAATATCCTTCGCCAAGTCCTTACAATTGCAGTGAAGGGGTTATCTGCCGTTGAGTTATTTTGTTCTCTATGTCTCCAGTTCATCTTCCATTGTCACCACCTCACTTCGTTGTCACTCCACATCTCATATCTAACTCTGCCAGGTAGACCATTACTCTTCCCTTCAATATCGTCAACAACACCTTCTTCGGTTCACACTTATATTGTCTCCTTATCGTATGTCCAGTTTGTTTCCTTTCACATACCCTAGCAATCTATCATCACCCGGTTGTTTGCCTCCAGCTTATATCTCCATTCCGGAATATCACCATATTGCCTTCTCCTACACTTCTACATCAACGTTGCCATCATGGTCCTCTCTACCTGCGGTACCAAATGCACCTTCACTTCACGTCGTTGATTTTGTCTCATAGACTTTCGTGCCTGGTATACTGCACACAAATCGCGGCTACCAGTTTCTATCTTCCTCCTTCATCTCCCTATACCCCACAAGCACTGGCATATAATCTGAATTCCCATCGCTTTCGATTTCGAATTGCATCTCGACAAACCCCTGTCGTTAGGCATCTAATACTAGGAGAGTGCTGGCCTAGTATGGTCAGCTCCTCATCCGCCAGAGTTTTTCAGCTCGCACGCAAAATGGACTGGTGGGACGCGTGAGCAGCCTTAAAGGGAGGTTTCACAATGGGCCCATTTTGAGGCCTAAGTGTCTGTAGCTATGCTACTCTGCAGCCAACTATCCAACTAACTATCCAACCGCTGTCCTTGGCAACAAAACGTCTTCTTACCATATCAGTGTGCATCCAATTAGGACAACCCACCTCGCCGTGCTCACCTATTGCATCCACTCTCTTCCTTCTTGAATGTCACACTTTTCTTGTTTGCGCCTTAGTGTTCACCCTTTGATTCCCTTCCAACTACTCATCCCTCACATTCCAATCCCCCTAATGACTGCTTCCTCCCCCACCCCTTTCCATCTCCTCCAGAATCAGCTTCTTCCGGTTATTGGCTCAGTTCACTATCTCGCCCATGCAATGGACAGGGCGACTATCCTCCTATCCATTGCTACTTTCCTTACCAGTAACCACCGTAATTTCCTTCATAGATTCCCTTATCCAGCCTCTCATTCTTTTTTCACTCTTATTACAATTCTTCCTTTGTCCATCCTCGCTTGTTCCTTCACCTAATTTTACCTCTTCTTACATCGCCCAGAAGTTATATTCACCTAACTCTTGTTTTACCGTTTCTCTACTATCAAGATTGTATCGGCTTTCTTCCTCAGTTTCAACTTTTCCATCAGCGCTTTCACACCTTTTCCATTTAACACCACTTCTTCCTATATCCTTGGTTGTTCCTTTACCTATTTTTTCTACTCTTGCATACCCAGTACCACCCTGCCAAATCAAATGTGTATACAACACGTTAATATTTTCACTTATAAAACTATAGCATTTTTTAAAGTTTGAAGTTGTAGTTGAATGTATTGTACAATCTTGAATAAACAAACGTAATTGTAAATGTCGATTGTATATGTAACTTATACCAAACATTTTTTAGAGGACTTTGATTTGGTAACAGTCATAGATCCTCTGCTAGCAGTAGTATGCATCATCGGCGGAGACTATATGATTATCTGCTTCATGCGAAACAAACCAACCATTGTAAAGTTGGTAAATCGGGTAGGAGAGTTTAAAAAGTTCTCGTCACTAGAAGACATGATTGAAACTGATAAACGTGCAATTTTTTACACAAAACTCCTACTCATGTATACCGCACTGGGTTCCTTTACGTACGTAATTATGCCATTGTTGTTAATGGATAGATGTTTGCGGGATAAACCTATTAATAAGTATATGGATGACGTACCTTGTGGACTAGTTGTTCGTGTTCGTTGGGGATTTGATATTGATTATAGTCCATTAAAAGAGATACACTATGCGTATGAAGTATGGGTAGTGAGTACTACTGCTTGGAATATTATCTCGCTCACAATGTTCCTGTGCAGTTTATTGATACATGCGACGCATCATCTGAAAAAGTTACGGGGACTTATTTTAAAATTATCGAATATTCCAGAAGAGGAAATTGGTCGCAAACTTATTCAACATGTTATTTATCATGTCCATATTATCAGGTAAATGCCATCTAATGCTGTAGATTTCAAAAACAAGCAATAATAAAATTACAAATCAGAGATAGAATGTGAGACTCCTATATATTGCCAAATACTGGTATTTCCAAATTTTTAAATCCTGGTTCAATCTAAATTTATTTTGTGTGAAAAAAATCTCGAATTCTAGGCGATTTACGCCGGTATTCATAAACGTCTATTACAAAATAATGCTCGTTAAATGCAAAAGACAGTTAAATTTTAACAACTGATTTTATGGAAATGTTCCAAAACGTACGTAATAATTACCGGGTTATTCGTTTCGCACCATTATTTTAATCACAGGCTATGCACTAATTCTCGGATAAAAATAGTATCTGCAGATTTTGACAGGTTGAGGATATAATCTATGCATTGAAACTACACCACCAACCAGCCACACAATCAGTTCTGTAAAAAAAAAACTGTCATTTGCATTTAACGAGCGAAATTTGTTGACAGACAATTATGAATAATAATAGCATAATTTCAATAACCAGGGAACAAATAATACTATACACAAACACAATTCTATATCAAGATTTGCATTAAACTCGGTTTGCAGATCTATTTTAAAAGAGTGTGCATGCTAAATATGTAATTAAGTGTTCTTACAATTTTGATCATAATTATTTTCGCACATAAACAATTTTATTACAGTAAACACAATAATCACTCCATATGATGATAAAGGGACAGATATGGTGAGTATAGAGAATACACATCGCAGCATTTTTTTAAATATATTGTTATAATTTAATACAGGGAGCTCTGTATTGATATATTCACATAATTAAATTGATCATTTAGTAAAAAACTAGGCCCTGGAATAGCATAAAATGTATGCAAATTAAAAACAACTTCTTTTGAATAATAACCATAATTCACTGTTATGAATACGTAATACGATTGTAAATAGCAATCAAGTTTAATTAGGGGAACACCAAAGAAATGATTGTAATTTATTTTATAGTATTAAATCATAATTGAACTTGATAGATTTGGTTACTTTATTGTGTAGTGTGTCTCCACAGGACAGTCTTAAGAATTGTAAGGGCTCCAGGCCATTGGTATTACTGTTGAATATGAATCATAAAATAAGCGAATAATGTTTATATTATAGATATGTAATTGGGTGATGAAGCAGAGGTTCACAGTATTCTTCGGTGAAGTGTCAATATATATATTGACAGATTGTGAAGGTTATTTTGTGTTTGTCATTTGTGTTTGTACATATGGGCGATACTCTCATAATTGAATAGTTAAAGAGGTCAGTATGTTTGGAGTAGGATCTGACTGTATTTGGGCTGATAACTCTTTTATACTCGCACAGGTCTCGTTACTGTTCCTGCGCGAATGAACCTTAAACAATATTATTAAATCAGGTATTACCTGCGAAGTCATTGATGATTGATGATTTGAAATAAAACAGGGTTGCGGGGGCCTCATCTGCAGACTGCACTTAGTCCCCTGTGTGGAACCTTTGTGCATCCCACTATTGAAATTTCAGCTTCTCCATCCATCCCACAGTTGTGATAAACTGAAGAATGGCTTTTGAGGGGATGACGCTTATCGTGCGCTGGTCTATGTATCTATCCTATGTATAAAAGGATCATAAAATAGTACCTAGTAATTTAGTAATTTAAAGCCAAAAATAAGTTTAAATTAAAAATAATAATACTAATAATACTAATTAGCTTGTTTAGTTCGGACATGGTCGTCTTATGTAAGAGTTACATTTGTTACCTTTAGTTCAGATTCAAGTGATATATCTTGAGGATGCTTATTTGGACTCCTTATAACCAAGTTTGTCTAATATATTCTATAAAACTTCCTTTTCCCATATCCGACACCAACATTTATTGGTAGATCTATTATAAGGGTTTGTTTGCTGTGTCAATTATACTCTTTGATTTCTTTGAAATATATTGTTTCTCTTTTCTGCATATTCATGTTATTACGCACACCCGACGCTTCTCGTCGGGGAGTGTGGGACTCGCCTACTTCGGTACCAGGCATACCCACTAAACCCTGAACCCTAGCTCTGCCACCCAACCCGGAACCGATCGCTCATTGTAGCCTTCAGGTTGGGGGAGTCATTGCGCCATCTGCGCAGGTCTTGGGTTTCTACATATTCATTCCATGACCCCACGATGCGTTACGTCTCTCCCGTCGGCCCGTCGCTGCCGTCCCTGGCGTTCTCGCTCTTCCCTGGTGCCTTCTTTCATGACGGTGGTGACAAAGTTATTAATTGCTGTCCACGTTTCAGGGCTGTCCAGCATGGTATTCACTATATTCTCTGGCCTCAAGCGGGTCCCGGTGAGTCGTTCAAGAGCCGCTCGCAGGGCCGTCCATCTGGAACACGTAAATATGGCGTGCTCGGTTGTGTCCACCGGGGCCGGGCACAGTGGGCACTCCTCCGTCTGCTCCAGGTGCATGCGTTTGAGATATGCCCTGAAGAACCCGTGCCCTGAAAGGACTTGCGTGAGCTCGTATCCCAACTCTTCGTGCGTTCTAGATACCCACGGCTGTATCCTGGGGATAAGTCGTCTCGTCCAACCTGCTTTTCCTTCAAGCTCGTCACAGTCCCTCTGCCATATTTGAACCGTTCTATCTCTAGCCGCCGTGATGTTCAGACCTTCTCGGAAGCGGTCAGTGCGCTCCTGCGCCAGATGTTCGATTGGAGGTATGCCCGCAATGACTTGTATGGCCTCTCTGGACACTACTGGCCCCTTGCTACCCGTAGCGCTGTTTTTCTTGGTTGTCGTGCGAGAATTTCGCTTGTGCGCTGATATACCAGTCTGTGGCTCCACACCGGGGCTCCGTATAGCATTACACTCTCGGCCACCCTTGCTAGCATCGCCCACTTTATTTGCCCGGGTCCTTGTCGGTTATGCATGATCGCTGCCAGAGCCGCAGTGCATTTGGCTGCTCTCGCCCCTGCCAGTTCTAGATGCTTTCGGAAGGTCAGGCCCTGGTCCATAACGATCCCCAGGTTCTGGATAGTTGGCTGGATGGTAGCATAGCTACAGACACTTACGCCTCAAATTGGGCCCATTGTGATACCTCCCTTTAAGGCTGCCCACTCGTCCCACCAGTCAATTTTGCGTGCAAGCTGCAAAACTTTGGCGGGTGAGCTGCCAATGCTGACCATACTAGGCCAGTACTCCCCTAGTATTAGATGCCTAGTGTTTACTAGAGCTGGGCAGAGGTATATTACATGCTCTGCTGTGTCTAGTTCTCCATTGCACCCTCTACATCACGGGCTGTTCACCAGACCCAACGTGTGTAGGTGTTTGTTTAGCCGGCAGTGGCCAGTTAGGATGTTTGTCAATAATTTCAGATTAGTTCTAGAGAAGTTAAGGCGGGCCGTGGCTGCAATTTTATAAGGTTGCCTAATTGCTGCCTTTGATTGCTTGCAGCCCGGCGTTTCTCGCCATCTTACCTTGTGAAGAGCATGTGTCCTATGTTCTATTATTTTTGGATGTAAGGATGCCTTCCTGGCTAGTTCATCTGCTATTTCGTTCCCCTTGATACCACTATGTCCTTTTATCCAGCAGAGTTCTAGTTTGTTATATTTAGCTAGCTCCTCCAGGCTGTGTAGACATGAATATAGCTCTTTCGACACAAATGATCCCCAGGTACTTGACCTCTCTTATTGGGATCACTTCCGTGGAACCGATGCGGAAGCAAACTTCCGAGCAGCGTTTCCTTCCGATGAGAAGCACCGCCTCTGTTTTTCCCTCCGCGACCTGGAAGTTGTCGGCAATCCAGCAGGCTGGCGTCTACTCTCCCTTTCAGCTCCTCCTCGTTGGCGCCTGTTACTACCAGTGTCACATCGTCAGCGTAGCCCACCACCTTGACTCCATCGGGTAAATGGATTCGGAGAATTGCGTCGTACATGACATCACTGCCAGAAAGACTTCTGGGAACTCTTCCGCCGCTAACATGACGGCCTCTGGTGGAACTCCTCCGTCCGGCCCCGGCGCCTTGTTGTTGGACAGTCTCCTTACTGCTGTCTAGCTCCTCGGATGTGAAGGGCTCCACGTCTACGGGGCTAAGCTTCGCCGCCTCTTCCTGAGCCTTTTCGGTCTTGTCCACCTCGGCCCCCGGGAAAAGCTCCCGGACGATGTGAGTAAGTTCGTCCTCGCTGAGTATGAATGGTGGTGGCCTCGCCTTCAGGTGTCTTAGGGCAATTCGGTACCCCTCGTCCTCGATGGTCCGTAGTAGCTCGTCCCACCTCGTCTTTTTAGCAGCTTTGATAGTCCGCAGCGTTTTCTTGGCCTCCCTCACCAACTTCCTCCCTATGTCTTGCCCCTCGCCGTCCTTCCCTGGTGAAATCACGTCGCGACGCGAGGCAGGCTCTCCGCTGGTCTGCTATAGCTTCGGACCACCAGTAAACGCCCTGTTTGGCGCCGCCCTCCTTCTTGCGCTTCATGGCTGCCATGTAGGCGATGTTCATGATTTTGGCTAGCCCCTCGGCTGTGCATACTCCATTCTCGGCCCCTTGACCAAAAACTTTTAGGAACTCGTCCCGGTCCAGGTTCTTGACGTTGAACCCGGTCGTTGTTGCCGATTTTCCTTTGACTTCGCCTCTGGCGTTACCGACATGGAGGCTCACGTATAGGTGATCGCTGTGGGTCTCCAAGTCGAGCACCTTCCACTCCCTGACTTTTCGGGCCAGATACCAATGTCTTCTAGGTATAGTGTGCGGATATAATTATCGGTATACATTTTACATGCTCCATTTCCCAGACATGCTTAAGTTCAATTGCCAAATGTTCATATTTGGTATTTTATTCCGATTCAGTTCTGGTTTTGGGAGACTGGGCAGCCTATATGTATTATAAGGGCCTTCTTTGATACTTTCCCCATTAGTACAATATCTGGCCCATTATGCTCTACGCCATGGTCTGTTATGATTGGTATCCCAGTATAAAGGTAGCTGCCCGATTCCAGTACCAGATCATATTTGTAACAAGAGGCAATACTCTCGATGAGGTTGTGGTTTTGTGCAAGCCGACTTTGAATTATTTTTGCCACTTGCCCAGGTATGCTGAGTTAGATAATACTGAACATCCGACTACGACATGGACAATGGATTCGCGTGACTGTCGGCATTTCATGCATATACCTTCCACCGCTGCCATCATGTTGTATTTATCATGGTATATCGTATTGACTACTATGTCCTGTATGGCGTTTGAAAATCCTTCCGTCTCTGGACGTAAATACACGTTCTTCAACCGCCATGCCAATTTCCCCTTATCAATGTTCTTCTTCTCCTGTATTGCTGAGTACGATCCGTGTAAAACTTTTACTCTCCAGCTGTCTCTCCATTTCTGTTGGATCTTTGTAACAATAAGTTTCCAATCTCACAGATTTAGTAAATTATTGCCATTATCTGCGGTTGCTATTTGTATGTGGTGTTGGGTTTTCGATTTAGAAAGTAGTCTCTACGTGTACATTATTGATCCCTACACAGTTTTTGAATGTTAATAAGGTTCCGTCCTCCTTTGTCTAGGGAGATAGACTATCTCTACTGCCGATTTGCGGTGGTGTATTATGAATTTTGTTAATAGCCTTCTAGTGAGTCTATCCGGCTCCGAAATATATATATCAGAGTACTTGAGAATTCCAAAAGAATATGCGAGCGTTGGTACCGCCCACGTATTAATTTCACTTGTTAGGTTTCTCCCATTAAAATTTGTATTGAGTAGCTTCGTTAGACGGTATCTGTATTTTTCTTTGAGTTTGGATATACCAAGATATTTATATGTCTGTTCTAGGGACAATAACCGTATTTCTTCAATAATTTGTTCGTTGATAACTTTAACTCTCATTGCAGTTACTGTGACACACTTGTCTAAACCGAATTCTATGCGAATGTCGCTGCTAAAGATGTGAGTAGCTTTTACAAGTTACTGCATTTGTGTTTTGTTTTCCGCGTAGCTCTTGATATCATTCAAATAATAGGTGGCTTGATCTTATTTCTTGTCTGAGAGAAGGCATCCAGACGTTGTTTTATTTATTCGAGATGGCGGGTTGAGAGCGAGATCGTACCATTACAGGCTCAATGTCAATCACCTTAGAAGATACCTCTGTTTATGTTCACCATTGCTAGCTTTTCTCCTCGTATGTGTATTTGTGTTTTCCATTTTGACAGAGCCCAGCACTGTTCTTATTTAAGGATGGATTTTGTATATTTTTAGCACTTTCCTCAGCCATTGTCATGCGCATATAATCGAAGGCCTTTTCGTACACATTAAAAGGTTTCTTTTTTTCGTTACTGCATATTTTACGATTCCTGTGTCTTATACCAATTGTTCCTTGCAGCCTTTACTACCTGAACTAAATCATCTCTGTTCGTGGTGTATAAGTTTGTTGCAAATTTTGTCACAGCACCTATGGAAGTGTTCCTTATTTACAATAGGGCGTTTGTAGTTTTTTTTTCGTGTTTTCTAGTTATCTGCAGAACAACCGCTGGTTGTTTGCAAACTCACGATTGTATTGGTGTTTATTTTTCATTTAATTGTATCGTTTTAGTCGTGCTCCTTTTGCCTTGCAAGTCTGTTTAGTGTATCCTTAAATACCCGGAGTTTTCAAACTCTGGATCGTTTTCTTCTAGGTGAATAGTTCTCAATATCACTTGCACCTTCTAGTTCACTTTCCGACTTATTTTCCTCTAGTAAGTCCACCCTTCCTCGTAGATTGTTGATTTAGTTATTCAGTATTAAGTAGAGGTATTATTTGTTTATTTTGACGTTCTCTTCTATTACAGTTTTTTCCGCTATTTATGTGAGTAAGTGTACTTTGACTATATTGTTTGTACCATTTAGATGATGGTTTAGCAGCTTATGGACTTGTTCTATATATTTCGTGGATTTTATACGGATGAGTTTTGGGATCGATGGTCTGCGTAGAGGATTGCTGTTTTCATTATTCTTAGGATTTTTCTATATCTCTGTGCTATTAGTTCCTTTATCTCCGTAATTGTAACGTAGATACCCCCGAGGGGTATCATTATTATTATTATTATTAACGCAGTTAATTATTTTAATACTACAAACAAGTTACAACATAATAACATAATTTTTTGACATTCTTCTAATTTACTGGCGCAGTATACATTCATACAAATCATAACATTCCGTGTTTCATAAAATGACTGAACATTTCAGTCAAATTGTAATATTTCACGACCATCAATATCGTTTTAGAATTCGCCCAATAAATTACTGAATGAGTAGGCGCTTTATAAAACAAATGATTTTACATTTCGCCTACCACGTATATACATTTTTTTACTTTTTAAACTTAAAGGTTATCCGCAAGCCCAAATATTTTGAATAGTTTTAATGTTTACGTATATCTTATTTATTTTCAGCTATTGCGATGATATAAATGAAGCTTTCGGCAGTCAAGTGTTCATGCATATTACCTTAACATCCTTTATATTTAGCATTCTTGGATTTAAGATTATTATGGTCGAGAAAATCGATGCTCTTAGATATGTGTTGCACCTAATGGGTTGGCTTTTTTACTGCTCGTCGTGTGTCACTATGGGCAAACACTCATCGATGAGGTATATTTTTATGTTCTTAAGCATGTCCTTAATTCACATGCATGATGGATAAATATAAAGTATAATATACAAACAATAAATAAATGAATGCTGGTTAGTGTATCAATTTTCATGCTAATTAGAGATTGTAGCTACAATAGCTAACTTGCATGAACAGTGGTATACTAACTGGCATACATTTACAAAAGCGTGCGGAAACCATGTTATGTGCCAATACTATGAAGCTTGTAACAGTATTATGAGAAAGTTGATGTGTTAATAATCAGAACTTTATAATTTTATATTTTTAATTCTAGTTTAGTTTAAATTTTTAGTTCTATTACTTCCATGCAAAAGAAAAACCCTCACTGAGAAGGTAATTTCAAGCGAAAAAGTCCATACCTAAAACATATTTTAAGTTGACGTCGAAATTTTTATCATTACTAGATAAAATTCCCGTAGTCCAATAGCGTATGATGAATGATGATGATATCATTGCACTATCGTTTCTGGCGTCATTTCGGTCCTTTTCAGCCGGCTCATAGCTGACCGCTGTCCCTCCCATCGTTGACATGCAAGGTTGGCGTGCTCCGCGCTATCCCCGCGGTCGCCAAAATAACTACACCTGTCCGTCACTGCCCGGTTCATACGGGGAGGTATGCTTGGAAGCATCCGTGTCTCGTGAGAACCAGGGTGAGGTGGTGGTTGACCTCCCCGTGCTTTCTGATCTTTCATTCCTCTAAGTCCGGGATCAGCCTCCGGGTCCACGCTGCTCGTTCGGTAATGCCTTCCCACCGCTTCTGCCATAACCTTTGCGTTTTGGTTCGTTAAAGCAACTCATAACGATTTTATACCCCTGGCCCCAGACGTCTCCTTCGACGGACTCAAGGATTTCAATCTACTTGGTGCTTTTGGACCTCTATATGGCCGTCCTCGGGGCTTACTTGGCACTCCTCCCAGTATGCGTGCTCACACAAAGACCTGCTGGCCCTGGTGGCTCGGCGCCTGTCGTCCCGCCTTAAAGTGGCAATTTCCTTTAACCACCAATAAAACCGTTTTTCCTGCTACATCCCCGTCATTGCAATGCATACTGGAGCGACATTCTCGCTCTACTAGGTCTGCCAGCTGTAGACATTGTTTCTGGTGCCGGCCGCTGCTCATTTTCTCCATTAGCCGGTTTTAATCGCCACTATTGCCCCTACGGTCCTTTTCCCCTCCAGGCATTTTACCGCGTACGCCAGGTGTTGGTGGTCGCTATGGCCACTTATTCCGTCTCCAGTACCTGCCACTCATTCATCCTGCCTGCAATGCTCTCGGTGGACAGGGTTAGATCCAGGATCGCAGTGTAGTCGTCTCTCCGTAAGGTTGGGATATTCTCCTGGTTATGAATGACGATGGCATTTGTGCCACCCATTGCACCCATCTCATGGAAGTCCACAGCGACAATAGTATACGCCCCGAGGTGGGTGATAATTCCATCTAGCATCTCCTCCATGGAACTGTCCAACCGGTTTGGGGAAATAAAGATAAAGCCCTGGCTTCCTAAGAAACGGTCGCTTTAAAGCGGCAGCTTTTGACGTCAAAACGATAGTTTAACTTGTATATAAATGAACATGGTTTCCCATAAAGAGTCCTACCTCAACGTAATGCAACAAGACAGAGAATTACGGTTATAGTTATTCGCTTACATATACCTAAAACAATTTTTGTGATATGTAAGTGACGTGAAAAGTGGCCGCTTTTAAGCGACTGCTCTCCGAGGAAACCAAGTCTTTAACCAACTTCTCTTAACCCACTTTTGCAAAAAACTAAATATGTCCCGGTGCTGACTATTGTAAACCCCGTACTTGTGCGCGTCCATATCGCTGCCGCACTATGGTCTCTTCTAGTCCACCCCGAGCCATCGACTGCTTTAACATTTGGCTCGCTGGCTAGGACAACACCGTAGGTCCCCTCTTCCACTGTAGCCCATTGCAAATGCATTTAAAAAAAATTGCAACCATATATATATATATATATATATATATATATATATATATATATATATATATATATATATATATATATATATATATATATATATATATATATATATATATATATATATGAGCTTGCAAGTGTACCATCGTCTGCCTGTCTACCTATGTCAACGTTTGATAAAGAAAGATGAAAGATAGTTGATTACTCCATATGGATGTGGGGAAAACGCGATTAGGACGTGTATGGAAATGGGAATGCTTGGCAGAGCATGGAAGGATCTAGGAAATAATGACGCTGCTACAAGAGCGAACAGCGGGTGTTCTTAAAAAAAATTCTATCTTTATAGGGCTATCAGTCGTGAGGCTTTTCCGCCGGTCAAGGGAGAAGCTCAGAGGAGTTTAATCACCCGGTATTTACCTTTACTTCATAGAAAACCTCTGAAAAACTGTAAAAGGTGATTCGCGAAAATTCGTTCCCCGCTGGGGATCGAAGTCAGGCTCCCCAATGCTCAGTACGAGACGAACGACGCCTCTAACCACTCGGCCACTGAGCTGGGTTGGTGTTCTTATTTAATTAGATATTAGAAAATTGTGTTTAAGTTAAAGTCTTTACATATTATGTTAAATTATGTGTTTAGTTAATTAATAGGTTTTTATACACACAACGAATCCCTTCTCCTCACAGAAGTTTCGCGAGCTTTCTATTGTACAGACTTCTATCTTATGCAAGCCGGATCAGTGCAGCCATTTCTTTGATGTTGAACCACTGACGAAAATTCCGTATCCATGAAAACTTTTTTGCCTTCTATGATAAGCTGCATGAGACTGTATTTACCGTTTCTGAAAATGCGGCAGAAGTATGCCGCTTTCCTTCGCAATTGTCGGAAATTCGTGTGTTTTCCTGATCCTTCGCAGGATCTCCTCCTTAGTGCCTAGGTCCACCCATGGATTCGAACGCTTCGAGATGGTTTATTGAGATTACCTTCAGGGCCCAGCCTTCCAGAACTGACAGTACGTAGCACTTAACGATTCGTCATCGTGTTCGAAGCTGAAGACTACGATTGCATATAAGGTTTTTTGATTCTGATTTTTATTTCGATGTCAGGGTCCCATTTCTCGTTGAGCCATCAGCCAAGATATTTAACGTGGGTACTCTCAATTTGTCTATCTTCTAGATTTATCTACCCTCTTAATTTGTATGTTTCCAAGGTGTAGATATGCATCATCATGCTTCTGACGGCTTCACAAATAGTTTGATTTTTGGCATGTTGATGACGCTACGTTTTTCGCCATATCTGGCTATCCTCACTTAGTTTAGCCTGCTGGTCCAAGCAGTTTACCAGGGTGTGGCGCTTGGACGCAGATGTAAGAGTTGGGTACTCCGCGGGGACCGGTCACATCGAGCGTCTCAGAGATAGCTGCTGGTGACTGTGGAAAAAGGTACTACTTCTGCGACGTAACCGTGAACCATACACTCCCCAGATACAATAAACCCAGTACCGCTTTCTGCTGGTTTTGGGAACTGGTCAAATACATTGAATATTTAGGTTGTATTATGGTGCCTTTCCATCTAACTTCTTGCAGTGCTATTATTCCTATCTTGTATCTTTCCTGTTCATCTGCGATTATCTGCATGTTTTCAGAGTGTAGCATTGCTTATGTATTCCATACGCTCGTAACAAGGGTTATCTTACTACCTTTTCGGAGGACCATTTCGCCAGTTTACATCAGACCACTCATCTATCTCCAGCCATACAGATTTTCTCCGCATCTTGTGTGGTGTTTGCGTGGTTACCAGGTGTGGAGGTGTGATTCAGACTTAGGTAGGAGATGTTATTCGACAATCTCTTGCAGTACAATTGTAGTGTGGTACGCATGCAATACCCCATTAAACACATAATCTATATGTATATGTATATATGTATATACTATAAATATTAAATATTTCAACGATTTCAGAGCACAGGATTAGGTAATGATGCATACAGTATTAAATGGTACAACGCACCAATAGCAGTACAGAAGGATCTCATATTGATGATAATACGATGCCAGAATCCCATTACATTAAATGCACTTAACATAGCATTTTTTTCGTTGGAGACATTTTTGAGAGTAAGTTGTTTACAACTATCTACTAGTGTACATGGTTTAAGTTTTAATTGCATTCTAATAGATTCAACAAGTAAGTTAACAATGCTTTAGTTACAAGTTATCATGTGCTATATTCAGCTCGTACTCCGACTCACGCTGCGTACAAGATATGATTGGTAATATGACCATTTGAAGTTTCTTGACGAATCCAGTACAATTTATTTAATAATACCTCAATTTTTGGTACCTTAATTAGCTCTACTAGGTCTACCAGCTCTGCGGTAGATATTGTTTCTGGTGCCAGGCCACTGCTCACTTCCTGGATTAGCCGGTTTTAATCGAGGCGCGACGCATCAAATGTATTGCCCCTTTTGCCCCTACGGTCCCTTTCTTCTCCAGGCATTTTAGCGCGTACGCCAGGTACTGGTGGTCGCTATGGAGACTTATTCCATCTCGAGTACCACTCATTCCACCACCACTCATTCATCCTGCCTGCAATGCCCTCGGTGAACAGGGTTAGATCCAGGATCACAGTGTAGTCGTCTCTCCGGAACGTTGGGATGTTCTCTTGGTTATGAATGACCATGGTTTTTGTGGTCACCTATTGCACTCATCTCATGGAAGTCCCCAGCGACAATAGTGTACGCCCCGAGATGGGTGATAATTCCATCCAGCATCTCCTCCATGGATCTGTCCAACCGGTTTGGGGAGATAAAGATAAGCCCTGGCTTCCTAAAAAACGGTCGCTTAAAAGCGGCCGCTTTTGACGTCATTTTGACGTCACAACGATAGTATAACTTAAATGAACATGGTTTTCGATAAAGAGTCCTACCTCAACGTAATGCAACAAGACAATGAATTACAGTGATTTATGGTTATAGTTATTCGCTTACATATACCTAAAACATTTGTTGTGATTTGTAAATGACGTCAAAAGCGACCGCTCTTCGAGGAAACCATAGCTTTAACCAACTTTTCTTAACCCACTTTTGAAAAAAAAACAAAATTTGTCCCGGTGCTCATTATTGTAATCCGTGAAACCAGATACCAATCACGCTCAATGAACAATTGCACTTAATGCATTCTAAATGTGTATATATTACAATATTATGCCAGTATTTGCATGACCAATTCATTTTTATTTGCTGGCGTTTTACAATTAATGTATTATATACTAGAAGTAGACCAAAAATTAATTGATATTACCAATTAATATTGTGCTCTTTATTTACAGGTCATGAGCTCTGCTTATACATATCTTACATTACTGATTAATATAAAATAAGAAGCACATACTATACTACCAAAGATTGTATGCACCATATAATAAAAAGTAGAAGATATATTAATATTAGTAGATTTTATTTCCGTCTATATTATAATATTGCACAATTTATTTATGTTTACACGCCGATGTAATGCAGTGGTTAGTAGCACCCCCGCTGGACCAAGTCCTAACACACACATACACTAACACACGACAAAAGGACCAGAAGGTCGATAGCCAGTTTCAGAATTGTAACAAATACAATAACTAGTAATACAATTTATGTTAATAAAGTATTCCAGAAGAATGTAAATTTAATTTGTATTGTCTTCTATGTAATTCGATTTTGTTGGGTTTGGCAATAAACTATTTTTTTTTTAAACATCACGTGTTTTAACTTATAAACGTTTTACCGTTAATAAAGGCATGTGACTGTTGCACGCTATTGAACGCTTGGGGATTTAGACTAGCTTAGCCATCTTCAAACGTGCGGGAAAAACTCCACACTTCAGCGAATCATTCATAGCCCCCAAGTCTACCTCAGGTACCTAACAGTTACCCAGTCGGTTTCGCTGCCCCCGGAGGTACCCCGTCGGGGCCTGGGGCCCTCCAGCTAGTAGTAGTAGCAGTAGTAGTAGACCAACAAAAAATAAGAATTAAATATTATTGTTCCTAACTAATTAGTAGAGACACTCTCGCACTTACAAATAATTTGTAACGCACTTCAATTGTATTTCTATTGATATCGGGTAACAATAAAATTTTAATTCAGGGCACCTAATAAAAAAATATAAACGCTATTCCAACATTACACTACTTTTTTAAACCAGTATATTTTATTAAATAATATATACAAAAATTTAAAAAAAGAAACGTCTTGGTATTGCATAACAAATTATGTACCGTATACGTTTTATTGTTGCACATACGCCGTCCATTTGTTACTGAGCGTTAGGAAGTTAGAGATCAAACCCCGCTGTGGGCGAAATGTTGCGAATCATCTTTCAGTTTTCAGAGGTTTTCTGTGAACTTAAGGTAAATACCGAGAGATTACACTCCTCTGAGCTTCTCCTTTTACCAGCGGAAAAGCCCTCGGACTGATGCTATAAAGATAGACGTTTTTACCGTTCACTTTCTTAACGGGTTGGTTAGTCGTTAATTATTATTTAGTCGTGTGGTCTGTAATAGCGACCGATGTGAATGTACATATTGAAAAGGTGGCATAATATGGTTGGTAACATATTAATAAACGATTGTAGAAAAGTTTGCCATTGAATGTCATATTAGTAGTTAGGCAGTCGGCAAGAATTTGTGCGAATTGGCAATTCTCTTGATGGAAAGTTGATAAGTTTACACCGGTCCTTAAAACAGCAACTAATATAATCTAATTATTCTAATACAGATATCCAATTAGAAAATCCTATTTACGTTGTTTTGATATTGTTATTATAAAATAACAATTAAGAAACTTGTTAAGATATACATATGGCATATTATGTATCACACACTATAGACAAGTTTCGTCAACAACAGCTCTAATAAAATCATCCCGCAGAATCACTACTTATTATTCGGTCCTCGAACAATACACTTTTTGTACGTGTCTGCTCTATCTTAGCACTCGATCGCCAAAGGATATTGACATTGGGAATCAGCGTGGCGCGGCCCCTCCGTGTGTGCATGATACATCAGGAGGCAAAACGCGCCCGTAACAACCCCCTATGGCCGCGAGGGGTGGAACCTGATAATACCGAGGGTCGCCCCGTGTCTTTTTTAAGTGCGAGCGTTTAGTAGGTCTCCGATCAGATTATCCGTTCCGGTTTGTTTGCGATGCGATGATGCGCCCCGGTCGCAGTTCGCGCCGAGGGCTGTTTAGTTAATTCCGAGGGGGTGCGGTTTGATTTCACCCAGCAAAAGCCAGAAGCAGATAGCGGCTATATAACTAGATAATTGAAAAACGACATATTGTTTGTATCTACTAATAAATTTATAAAATACTGCAAAAATAGTAATCAAAAGTTTATTCACTACAGTAGTGATTATCAACCACGGTGCCGCGGCACTTTAGTGTGTCGCGAGATCCTTACAAAGTGCCGCCTAATTTTATTAATGGATACAATAAAAATAGTTTGTATATTAAATAAATGGTACCATGAAATGTATCTTATTGTAAGCGTTTTTTAATAAAAAAATTTGAACCGTAATGGAAAAAAGGTTAAGAATTATTGCATCAGAGCAATTAAATTCTGTATATTATAGTAGTGTATTTGTTTTATTGTAGTACAGTGCTTATTGTTTTGAGGCTATACATTTCGTTATAATTCTGTAAGAAGTTCAGTAACAGTTTATATGCTAGGGCAAAAATTGGGGGTCGCGACCCCAACACAGAAAAAATTATTTCAAACTATTTTACATTTTTTATTTATTTATTACAATACATATATAATATAATATATTCAATTTTCATTATCGAGAAGCCGTTGACGTATTAATCCGTAATTTTTTTTAATAAAAGAGAGTGCAGGTCTTAAATGAATTTATTTTTAAACCTTAATTTTACAATGGATGCAGAAAGGGAGTATTAATGGTGAAATATGTAGACTAATATTGTAGGATTTCTTTATGTAGAAGAAAATGTCTTGAAGACTATCACATCAGAAACATATCTTGAATTGTAAATGTACACATATATGGTGAATTTAGTTGTAAATAATTTCCCATTGTTGATCTTCTTATATAAAAAAATAATTTAATCAAAATGTTTTTACGCATCATGTTTTATGTATACTGTTCAAGTGTAGTTACTACATATTTATTTTATCAAGGCTAGAAAAACAAAAAAAATACACATACTCATATTGTTATTCAACATGCATACATAATACGAAAAGTACCACCGTTTTTATTACTTTTCGAATACAGCATTGCTGTATATGGAATGTATTATTATCGCGATAATTTCGAATTACTAATTTGACTTTTCTTAAAGTTTCATAACTAATATAGTCGAAATGGACTATTTTTGGAAAATGTCTGTCTTTATATAGGTCTGTGAACAAAATTCCGGGAAAACGGCCCAACGGATCGCGCTCAAAAAGCGAGCTCATTGAAAATTGTCAAAATAAATCCGATTTTGCGATGTCTGTGGATATATAATATGTAATTTATCTGTAAACCAGAAACGGCCGAATGGATCGTGACCATATTTGTAAATCGGCTGGGAAACCGAGTTGGGGTGATCCCGTAAACATTTGAGCCAAATCGGTCTAGAAACAGAGAAAATATCTCGATAAAACCGTTCCACAAAAAAATTACATTGACATTTTTCACACTTTTGACATTTTTTACAATATTTGACAACATTGACACTATTTGAGAATATTTGACTATATTTCACAATATTTCATTATAGTTGAATATAGTTGACTTTATTTGACTGGATTTGACTAGATTTGAGAATATTTGATTATATTAGACAATATTTGACAATATTTGACAATATTTGACAATATTTGACAATATTTGACAATATTTGACAATATTTGACAATATTTGACAATATTTGACAATATTTGACAATATTTGACAATATTTGACAATATTTGACAATATTTGACAATATTTGACAATATTTGACAATATTTGACAATATTTGACAATATTTGACAATATTTGACAATATTTGACAATATTTGACAATATTTGACAATATTTGACAATATTTGACAATCTTTGACAATCTTTGACAATATTTGACAATATTTGACAATATTTAACAATATGTGACAATATGTGACAATATTTGACAATATTTGACAATATTTGACAATATTTGACAATATTTGACAATATTTGCCAATTTTTGACAATATTTGACAATATTTGACAATATTTGACAATATTTGACAATATTTGACAATATTTGACAATATTTGACAATATTTGACAATGTTTGACAATATTTGACAATATTTTACTATGTCAATGTAATTCGGAAAGTCGTGTGGTGACCACATCAAATATTTTATACATCAGGACCTAAATTTATATAAAATACGCTCAGAATAACTAATCGAAAATTTTCTGATTACAATACTTTTATTATAACGTAAAAGGACAAGAGACTAAAAGAATAATATTAAAAAGAATAATATATGAAACAAAAAAATATATGCCTTAGAATTTACAAAAATATTGTTTTAGAGGTGATAATGCCAAAATAAGCTTATCTCAATTTAATTATAATATATAAATTTATCCTAACTTCGGTAAAATATACCCGCATTCGGCAGTAATTCTAATCAAATACTGAACGGATACAGGCGTGCGTGAGCGAAAATTGACATGCGGAAAATATGTTGTTACTAATATGTCAACGGACAGCTAGGTGTTAATAAAAATTAGTGAGTGTTTCAATGCAATTTAACAATAGAAATTAACTCCTGATTTAAATTACGCCCCTTCAGGATATTTTAGACATACCCATTCTTCGGGGGTCCTTTGATATATTTAAAATTCTATAAACACCTAACTGAGTATTTTTAATATAAAAATTTTAATATGATCTTGAACACAGTTTAGCATCTACCAAATGTGCAATACATCTTTCAGGGTAATTTTCTCCTTTCATATTTTTTCCAAGACTTTCTGTGAAGTATACCGGGTGATTAAACATATCCCTTTCCTGCGGAAAAGCTCCTTAGCTACACGAGCCAACGATTTATCAAATTTGAAAACATACCCATATTTAAAAAAAAATTATTTATCTATTTTTTTAATAAATATTTTAAATGATGATTTTGTTACCGATTTATTAGTTAGTAGCAGCACATAGTTTGTACAATGATTCAAGGATGCATATTGTATAAAAAATATCGCATACTATGATGTGTTTCTTGTTTTGTTTTTAGTACTTGGTTTTCTAATATGTTTATTAAATCTTTAATGTAAACATCCGGTGATTTATATATATATATATATATATATATATATATATATATATATATATATATATATATATATATATATATATATATATATATATATATTTGTTAAAAATGTTTTTGGCTTCTGTAAGTATATGGTCATCATTTCTATATTTTTCATTGTTTTATTGTTTATATGTTTGAATTTCAGATCTTTTCTTATATATAGTGCAATGCCACCTTCTTGTCTATTTCTGGTATGAGGTAAGTTCTTTATTTCATAATATTGAGTTTCATATTTATTTTATTTTATTTTTTTTTTTATTCTTTCTAATTGCTCAAGAGAGTCTATTACTTTTCCCGCGTCAGTCTCAGATTTTCGTATAAGGAGTTTACCATTGATAATCCATACATATTTCACTTTTCCTTCTGTTTTTAGTTTTCGCGTTTCATAGAATAGTTTTGTGTTGTATTCTGTCAGCTCTTCTTCAATGTATATATATTTATTTCCTCCCTTTAGACCACAATCTTTTAGGGTAATGCTTGTAATTTCCCTCCTTTTCTTTATTACTTCAGTTTTTATTTGTTCATTTTTCAATTTTACAATTATAAATCCATCTTCCTTTTTTTCTCTTCTATAGCATTGATTTAAGTTCTCGGTTGGTAACGTAATTTTTAAACCCTCAGCAATTTTTTTAAATATACTACTAAAGTATTTTCATTGTCTTCCTGTTTTGGAACTCCCTTAATAACTAAACCTTCTTTTATTTGGTAATGTTCTAAGTCATTTAACCAACCTGATATACAGTGCTGCTGGCAACAAACCTAGGACATGTATCTTAACCTCTTCTAAAGTTACAGGTACACTCCTACATGAATTCAGCTCTGCAGACCTCACAGTTGTCAGACTGAAAACGGACGACGACGCAGAGATCTACATAGCCTCTGCGTACGGCGCAGCCCAACCACCTCCCAGCCCAGAACTGGTAAACCTGGTGGAACACTGCGAAAATCTAAAGATTGACCTCATCATCGGATGTGATGCTAATGCTCACCATGTGGTGTGGGGCAGCAGTAATAGCAACAGTAGAGGAAAGGCTCTAATTGAGTACACAACCAGTACAGAAATAGAGATATTAAACAGAGGGTGCGAACCAACGTTCGTAACACAGAAACGAGCCGAGGTGATAGACATCAGTCTAATACTGGGCAATATCTCAAGCAAAATAAAAAAACTGGCACGTATCAAGTCAGGTCTCTATGTCTGATCACCGACTGATACGCTACGACCTAGATTTCGTACTACCATCCTACAGAAATCCACAAAAAACTAATAAACAACTATTTTGCAGATACCTATCGGATAGGATGGAGTATCATACAGCAGATAACATTCCAGAATCAGTGGATGATTTGGAGGTGTGTGTGAAGCACCTCCAAAAATCACTGATATCATCATATGAGGACTCCTGTCCCATGAGAAAGGCGGGCATGAGAGCCTTTGCTCCCCCTTGGTGAAGTGCAGAGATCAACTGCCTTCGATCCAAGGCCAGGAAAACTTTCAACAAGGCCAAAAACAGCAATGATTTAGTTCTATGAGAAACCTTTAGGGAAGCCCGTAGACAATTCAAAAGTGAAGACAGGAAGCGACAAAGGAATACATGGAGAGCCTACTGCAATGGCATTGAATACACAGCAGCAGCTGCTCGTCTGAAGAAAGTAATCTCTAAAGACCCTGTTCAACAACTCAACTCGCTAAACCGGGAGGATGGCACCTTTACGGTAACACCCTCCCAAACCATCGAGGTACTCCTAGGCACCCACTTTCCTGGCAATCAACCTGGAGGTCCCAACATAGTAACCGATCCCCATCTACCTGATGAGGAAGATTGGCTGCTAGCTGACCAAATGATAAGTATAACTAAAATAAAATATATATCCTATAATATCCTAACTGGCCACTGCCGGCTAAACAAACACCTACACACGATGGGTCTGGTAGACAGCCCCTTATGTAGAGGGTGCAATGAAGAACTAGAAACAGCAGAGCACGTAATGTGCCTCTGCCCAGCTCTAGTAAACACTAGGCATCTAATACTAGGGGAGTGCTGGCCTAGTATGACCAGCGTTGACAACTCCTCACCCGCCAGAGTTTTGCGGCTCGTTCGCAAAATTGACTGGTGAGACGAGTGAGTGGCCATAAGGGAGGTTTCACAATGGGGCCATTTTGAGGCCTAAGTGTCCTCCAGCCAACTATCCAGAACTATCCAGAATTCGAATCGAGTTTCCATCATTGCATTCTTTTAGTATATTGTTCTCTTTCTTTATTTCTTTTAATGTAGTTCTTCATTTTTTTTTAAATTTCATATAGGGTTTCTGACATGAAGTTAAGTTTTTAGCTCTTGCATACCATTTATTATTTGTATTAGGTCGTCTTCAGTTTCTTCTTCGGAATCAGATCTTTCGTTTTTCTTTACTTCTAGTTTTTCGCATTTTCTTTATTTTCGTGTATTGATTATATTTTATAATAAGTGTTTTTTAATAGATATTATTGTTACGGTAAGTACTGTAGAACACTGCAGGGATATTCTCTTCACATATATGGGACTTTAATTTAGGATTCTATTATTATGCATGATTAAATTTATTTTCGCGCACTTCGGAAATTCCCTCGTTGAAATCAAATTCATTCGCATAAAGTAAAAATAGTTTATCTTTTATAAAACTTGTTTCGTTTTGTTTTGCTTCACGTCGCCATACCCGTATCCTGCGGGCCGCTCTGAACTTTAATACGGCACCCACACACTCCTTAGCATTTTCTTCTCTCTTTCTTCACACGTTTGTATCCCAACTCGAGCAATCAGCGGTGTGAGAATCACTAAATTATTCGCACTAAGTCTTACGAATTGCTTAGAAACACGTGTATACTTTCACCGCCACTCAACCTCAACTCAATTACGGTTATTTAATGACATATACTTTTATATGATTTTTTGTGCCTTGTAAATGACGTCAAAAGCGGCCGCTTTCCAAGGAAACTAGGACGAGAGCTAGAGAAAAGCGTCTAGCAGCAATCTATAGGGCTAGAAATACTCTACATTTTCACATATAAACCATCTCACTATCATTTGAAATAGAAACGCTATAGAGTTTAAACCGTGGAAAAACGTAAAAATTTCATCATATTGAGATTTTTGCACCAGTACATCACAAAAGCGGTAAGCGTCTAGTCACAATCAGTAATTCTAGAAATACATTTTCACACATAAACTATTTGTCTAGCATATGAAATAGAGACGCTAGAAACCGATTAGACTATATACTTAATAAATAGAGCACTAATGTCAACAAGTCGATTGCGACAAAGTTTTAAGATAAAAAGTAGATATAATCAAATAAAGTAGATATAAAAATAATAATACACAAAGTTGTCCATGCCTGGTCTATATACTGCTTTCTGAGACGGTTTTTAACCTTAACTTTTATATTTGTGTATAAGAAACACTCACACTGGTTCAACATCTAAACGGATAAAATTAAAAATAATATATATATATATATATATATATATATATATATATATATATATATATATATCATGGCTAAATTCTCAAATTGCATGTTTAATTTTTGGGTTGTCGATAATAAACAATAATTGATGTTATTTGAAATTGTTGACAGCTATTGCCGGAACTATAATTAAAAATTTAAAAGTACTGAAATTAAATTAATTATGTGTAAGAATTAAAATAACGGATATTTATATAGAAATTCAATTACAAATACAACTAATCATTCTAATTGTTCTATACTTTTTTAAGTTCAAGTTTATTACAAACTCACCGCCTACTAAGTGACATCTAACAATAAACATTAAATGTCTCCAAAACAGTTCGTCATGGATTTTCATAATGAAAATCCTCTGTACCGACATCTCAATAGCACCCCCCGTGTGTTTAACACACAATCCTCTAATATATCATCCCTGAATGGACTTTGCGAAACAAAATGTGATTAGGATGAGGCGGGATTTCTTAACGGCCCTTTGTCTGGTAAGAATGCCTCAATGTCTGCTGATCCCTGAAAATAATCCACGTTTGCGCCTGGAATCGACACGCAAAACGGATCCCTCTAGTTCGCGCGACAGAAGCTCCTACCACTCCTACCGTGCCATGCACAATTCAATTCCGGGGGTCTGTATTATAAGGAGATTGACTCCGGCAATTTTGCATTAACCCCCGGGGCGGAAGGCAAGAAAGGCGTACAAAGGTGATGATAATCACGCATTGTGGGCGCGATGATAACGAAACACCCCCAAGAACGGGTGGGTAAAGGTAGCTTATCAAGACTTCTGAGTAAATTAAAGAAAGTGGGTATATTCTGTAAGGTGCAATATCTTGTAATTAAATTTAGTTAATATGCACATTTCTACATGCTAACTTTTAAAGTTATAAATGTTCATATGTATACATAGTTTTTATCAAGTATATTGTCTAATCGGTTTCTAAGTTAATTCTCTATTTCATATGCATCCGCTTTTATCGAGTTTTTACCGTTTTTGAAATTTGAATATAATGTTTCATGTTTACCCGGTTTTTCAGCAATATGTATTTTGAAAAAAATATTGTATTCTCTATTCTATTCTACTATTTCGTTAGTAGTTCTTGAAAGTGCTCATTACAAATTATTTATCCTCTTTCATAATGAACGCATTTCTTTATGTATCTACTTATTATGGTTACAAATATGTTAAAACCATGAAGGTACGTTAATTAATATTTATATAGTATGCCTTGAGAGCTAAAGTGGACTAACCCTCAAGTATTAAAAATCTAGTTTAATGTTATTATTATCATTATTATTATTAGTACTAACATAAAAATAGGTTTTATTTGATTTTTTTCAATTATATATATATATATATATATATATATATATATATATATATAAATAATAGATTCCTAGAATATAGGAACTCCGCTATTTAAACTATTTTTGTATTGCAACTCCTCTATTCAAAATTATTGTATATAGTTGAAATAAATTACAATAAATGCAATACACAAACTGAATACTAGTAATCCGTTTATATCATCTGAACCGAATAATAGAGTATAAGTATAATTTTTAAATAACAACATAACAGAACGTATTCCTAATTACTTAAATAGGAAAATTTAATTTGTGCATTCCTACCACTACAGTTGCAAAGAAAATACTTATGTAACTGTAACTAATACGTGCAGTCTTGCATCGTATGGAATTATAAATCTAAGATATAGTTTCCTTCAAAGGAACCGCACAGTCGCGGCACGTTTGGTGTAACCGTGCCGTGGTTTGATTCGGTCAAGTGGCGCAATTCGGGCCCTTTGAGTTCTCTAAAATATGGCGCCGTCGAGCGCAAGTAATACGCTTCCTCCTTAAGCCACCCGCAACAGAAACTTTTCCCACAATAGTTGCCGTAAACAATTGCCCGGCCGCAATGGGGGGCATAATTCTTAGACTTTGCCTCTTTAAATGCCGGTTTTGTTGCAAACTAGCATGGAATCTGGTGAATAGTCACATCAAAAAAAAAACTAGAAAGAAAAAATACGATGAAGATTATATTTCAAAAACCGTTTTAAATAGGTCTAATTGAATCGTTGGGTGTTCAGTCACAGTGTGTGAGATTATTTGAGGTCACATATATTTTCTCTTAAAGTGTGTGAAATTTAGTTCCTAAAAATAATCACAATTTATAAAATCAAATAAGTAATCATTTATATAAACAATGTAATAATGTGTCAATCTCAGTATCATTCTATATATTTTAAACTCTGTAATGTGACGCACCCCTACCCTGTACGACAATTAAAGCGGGCATTCAAGCTACAATCGGTGTGAATATTGCACGGTTCATAAAAAGAGCGTAATCCGCAGCCCGGATTAGGGCCTGCGGACGGCGGCTGGCAGCGGCGGCGGTCGTCCCATTAATTGTTTAAACGATCGCCGGTTTCGCGTTCCCCCTCGCGATTACGCCATCACAAGTGTCCCATGCTTATTGTTGTTATTATAGCGGGATTCGGTCGTCATAATAGGACCGACGTTTTCGCATCGACGCACGTCTCGTCGCGTCACCGCCAAAAAAGAGGGGTGTCAAATTCAAAACTGAAAAGAGTTACCAAGCTTATAATAACATAAATAATTATGAGAGACTTAAAAATATAGTATATGTCAGTGCTAAATATAATTTTTATTTCGATGTATAGGCCCCTCTCGCCAGGTCCTGTTAAACTTTTAGCTCTTTGATCGATTATTTCGCTGCAAAATTATCATTGGGTATATATCAGTACCATTTATGCAAGAAATTCTACTTTTTAACATTTGATGATGCTATTAAAATACATTTAAGTAGGTTTCGATTAGAAATAGCAGAGTACTATGATAGCATATCGTCCGATAAATATAGTATATTCTTAAGAGGTACACATCGTTTTTAGGTTAAAAAACCTTCTATCTTTATAGGGCTATCAGCCGTGAGGCATTTCCGCCGGTAAAGCGACAAGTTCAGAAGAGTTTAATCACCCGGTATTTACATTAATTTTACAGAAAACCTCTGAAAACTGTGAAAGGTGATTAGCGAAAATTCACTCCGATGGTATTCGTACTCATCCCAATGCTCACTACGAGACGGACGACGCCTCTAACCACTGAGCTGGGTAGGTTTTAAATTTTAATTTAATAATTATTGTAAACTATTTTGAATATTTCTTGTTAAAATAGTATTACAATTAAATAATGTCCTTAGCATATCCATTTTCTCTGCGGTGTAGTCCTAGACATTGAGCCTGGTTGCTGGATGCTTTGACACAACCCGAAAACAAATATTGCACTTAATGTTAAATCTAATATACTTATAATATCGTATAAAAATAATCTTTGCAATTTAAACAATAGTACTGTTAATTTATACAATGATAACGAAAATAACGAAAACATTTATACGTGTTTATAAATAACGTTAATATTATAATTAATCTTGTGATGCAAAAATCATTGCAAACAAAAGCTTATTATTTTACATTACATAGCGAAAATAATATGATCCGTACGTAGAAATACTATAGAAACTAATTTTATTTTGAACGAATTGTTTTTTCAGAGTGTTCCTGTGAATTTAAGGTACCGGGTTATACTTCTCTGAGCTTCTTTACTGGCAGAAACGTCTATCAACTGATTGCCCTATAAAGATAAAAGTTATTCTTAGATAAATTGTAATTCCGGGACGCGTATTTATGCAGGACGCAGACCTAACATCCGGGATTGCCCCGAAAAGTAACTCCAACGCTAGAAAATGGACAATAAATATTATTTGTGTTACAATACCAGGGTAGCGATCGTTATCACTATGCGCTATAAAACGTATGCTTTAATAGCGAAGTACTAATAGCATTCACTCAGAGATAGCGATCACTCTTCACGAAATGAAGCGCCAAAAAGCGACATGATTCGCAATAATATTAAACGTCTCTCGCTACTAATATAGCAACCGCTAAAAAATCGATCCTAGGTAATTGCCCAGTTTTTCTAATATTTTCGTTATGCATTTGTAAAATGTATGTGTGCACATTTATGTGGACGTGTACTTCTTCTTGTGGGGCTGTCTCCTATCGGAGGTTTGCAATCATCTCGACGATTCGAACTTTTTAAAAAGTTGGAATGTCGTTTGCCAGTACCATTCCCGCAAGTTCTTTAATTATGAGGTTCTTCGATACCCTAAGGCTCTTCTTCCTAGGATTTTCCCTGTATAATTAGTTGGAGAATCGAGTATCTCTCTCCCCGGGTAATGACGTGTACACTAACATAAATGTCCATGTACGAAAACGGTAATATGCAACAAATATCAGGCACAGCTTAAATATTTGCAAACATGGAGAGGCATGGAGAGCATTGCAAATTTATGTTTTGCATACATACATATGTGAGACGAAATCCACGCACAACCTAAATATTAGAAAATGTAGATAGGGCTTTAAATAACCGTGGGTATATAGCTCTCATCTACATCTACCTACTATCCTTTAAAAGATATAAAAAATAAGATCAAAATCAAAATCTTTTTTTGTCAAACTGTATGTGTCCACTTGAGTTTTATTCGGGTCGTTTTAAATCCTCCTGCAAATAGTGCGCGACATTTATCATTTAAACACACACACTTTCCATTTTCGGCCATGCCAGTGGGTCCTCCCTCAGAGGATTCGCAACAAATCGCCGCACAATAGCAGCAACCCCGTCCCACTGACATATGCACACACAAACACGCATCAGCGTCCTCGATGCGCGCAGCTGTTGCCCCCTTACCACCCTTAGATTTCCGTCAGCCAAGAATCTTTAATACGACAAAACTACTGCAATCTGTGTGTGGTACGGGGTGCGTTGACGGATCTCCGACATAATGAAGTTCGGTACAAAGTGACCTGCCTTTTCAACACTGCATTATTAAGCCATACATTATCCCTTCGGTGGTGACATCGGCGACATGAGAATGGGTTTTCGGGGTGCTGGCGATGCGTTAATTGGGGCACAGTCTGAGCTTTTGGTGTCGTCATTAAAGCCAACCCGCCATCTTACGCCGGGCCGCACTCGCAAAATGCCGAAATCGAGGGGAAGGGAACCGAAATTAAGCCGCTTTTAATGGCATTAGAGGGAATCATATTTTTTCGAGCGACGCGACAAATGAACAGCTTAATTTAATCGATCGTCTCTTTAAAATTCAACACAGAGCTTAGCAAAAAATAATTTTAGTTATAGTTTATAATTGTTTTTTATACAGAATTATTATACGCGAAACAATAAATGATTACTAACTGATTATAACAAAACTGATTCTTTCAAGTTTTCATTTATTTTCGCATAGTTAATCCAGAGGTAATAAGTTCTATTTATTATAGTTTATTTACACGGAATTATATATATAAATATATATATATATATATAGATAGATATATATATAATTATATTAATATTCTTTCGCAGTTTTTGTGCAAATGTAATTTTAGTTTAATTAATTACAGTTACTAAGACAGTATTATTATAATTAAATGAATGTGAAGAAACTAGAAATGATTACTTAACAATTTATTATTATTTATTACAAACTGGTTGGTTTTAATCATGTTATTTTTTGGCGGATTTCATCCAAAGGTGTTTTAGTTAGATTTATTACAGTTACTAACACAGAATTATTATAACTGGATTAATGAGGAGAAACAAATAGTTATAGTTACTTAGCATTTTCAACAACAACGAAACGAGAGTTTTAAAGGTTGTGGTTGACTGATTCAGACTAATTCAAGAACATATCACAAAACTATTTAATGAAATTGTGCAGATTTGACTGCCTGAAGTTAAATTGCAGTATTACCAGTATTACCAAGAGTTAAACTATATTTGTGATTATTTATCAAATTGTACATTATTTTATTCTATTTTCAATAAATGAAGATAAAATAGTGAAAATACGAAATTCCCGAGCAGCATATACATATGAGTTCCAGTAGACTTCAATAATGTAATAACAACACGTAACTTATCCGACACCGTCGCATCATAATTTGTCACAGACGGATGACGCACGGATAACAGACAGATACTTTTCGGAAAAATAATAATTTGCCTGATTACAATTTTATCCTTATTTCGTACGATAGTGTTAAAACATTCAAAGTTTAAAAATATAGCAAAATGATTCCAATAAGTTATTCCAGACACACTCATACTTGTATACATAATCATACTTGAGTGAATACAGTTTGCTGAATATGCCACGGAACAGGCAATCATTACATAATATACATATAAGACACTGCAGACTTAAAAAATCTGTAAAAGGCTCCATGGTTTTAAGTCTTCTTCTTCTTTGTAGCCCTCGTATTTCCAATCTTGGATATATGCCTTTTTCATCAGTTTCCATGTTTTCCTGTGGTCTGCTGTCCTCATCCATTGACTCCCCACTAGGGTCTTGATGTCGTCGATCCATCTTGCTTGGGGTCTTACTGAACTCCTTTTCGTTTCCCGACTTCAGAAGGTAATTTTATGAGTCCAATGATCTGCGCTTATTCTAGCCACGTGTCATACCCATTACCATTTGAAGTCCGCTGTGACATCTGTTTCTTTCATTTTGCCCGGATATCGGTATTTCTCATTTTGTCTCTTCACTATAAGAGACAAAATGAGAAATTCCTAGTATTGCACGTTCCATGGCATTTTGAGTTACCCAAAGTTTCGCTGCTGATTTTTTTGTGATTGCCATTGTTTCTATGACATAGGTGCCCCCACGAATAGAACACACCTTGCCGCGGTGTAGGGGACCAGTGCGGCGACATCCGCGACCCGCCCTGCTATAATAGCTGGAACCAGGATGGCGTCGCACTGCTAAGATAAGATGTTCGGGGCTTATCACAACTCCTAGGGTGACCGAGTCTCTCTTCTAGTATCACTCAACTGTCGGCCTCACTTGGTCAACTCTTCAGGCACTCTTCTTCTACCCCGACGCTATAAGATATCGAGGGCTAGGGGTCAACCCACTTTCTACACCTTTATAGTTCACCGCAACTCCTTGCGCAAGTGGGCTGAGCCTACAGAGCCAATTCACACCTATGAACTGTCGGCCTCTGTTGGATTTTCTGACCCCAATGCTATTAGCTATGGCGGGCTGGGGGTCCAAACTACTTCTTCTCTTCTGAAGAAAAAACAAAACGAGAAAACAAAACAAAATATAAAACAAACAAAAAACAAAAATAAAACAGAAACACAAAACAAAACAACAAAAAACCGGACTCAAATCTCTGAGCCTGACCAGGACAGTGTTTCCCCACAACTAGAATGGCTCGGGACACCGGGCCTCAACACCAACGTGTAGCCGTGGGGGGTTCGCTGATCCTGGTGATCCGGAGGGCGGACCAAGGAAACAATCCCTTGGGGCATATGGTATCCAGGTAACAGCCGTCCTCATTGTGCGAGACAATCCAGAAACTAACCCGCCGACCACCAGGGCAAAGGGAAAGCAAACCCAGGCAAGAAGAAAAGATAAGGACATTCTAATCAGACCGGCTGAGGGGCAAACCTACGCGCAACTAGTTCAAAACGTGACAGAAACGGATTTAAGCGCAAATAATATCAACCGGGTAGAGAGGATTGAGAACGGCAATCTCCGCCTGAAGGTCAGGGGCAGCACAAAAGAAGTGGACAGGTTATGCGAGGAAATCGCAAAAAAGGTCCCGGGCACTGAACCGAGAGTCAGGAGACCTGGGGTGATACTCCACCTCTGGGGACTAGATGTGGTTACCACGGAGGCGGAAGTGGAAGAGGCCATAAAAGGTAACTTAAAAGAGGAAGATGACACCAGGATGGGCATGCTGAGACCAACCCGGTACTCAACTCAGGCAGTAAAAATCTAGTGAGAGGGTGCGACCTCAACACCCTCCAAGATCAAAATGGGACTGGTACTATGTAACGCGGTGAGGATAGAAGGCATACCTAGTGGCTGCTACCGCTGCTGGGTGGACAGACACAGGGCGGGAGCATGCACGAGAATGAACAGCCGGCGCTAGTGCCTTAGATGTGTAGAAGAGGGCCACCAAGCAAGGGAATGCAAACGAGAAGCCCCCCGATGTGCACTTTATAACGAGGAAAGCCATATCACGGGAAGCGTAGGCTGCCCGCTGAAAGGAAAGGCAATTGAAGAAATCAGGAGAAGCTACGCCGTAGGGGAGAGCCAACCTCCCACCAAATTATACAACCATCATTCAGGCAAACATCGGCAGGGACATAACTCACTAGCTGCTGCTCGCCACTGCGATGGAGAGGGAGGCCCACGTGATCCTAGTCAGCGAGCCCAACAACAACATGCTTGACTGCTCGTGGGTGCCCACGGGGGATGTAGCTATCAAGATACTAAGCGACCACCATGGGCACATCATCCAAGGTTTAACTACGAGGGGGATCGCGTGGACCAAGGTGCTGGATTCCACAATCATTGGCTGCGATTTATCACCTAAGTGCAGCAGGGACCATGCGAGGAAATGGCTCGTGACTTTGGGAGGACAGAGCGTGTGGCTAGCGGGATGATCGTCGTGGCGGGTGATCTGAACGCTAAATCGCTAGCGTGGGGCTCACCAGTATCAGATCCTCGGGGGATCGAGATCATGAAAATGTCATTTGCACTCGAACTGTCAGTCTGCAACGTGGGAGGAACGCCGACCTTTGCTAGAAGGGAAACGGCGTCTTTCATAGACATCACTCTCGCGACAATGGGGAGAGTGCAGAAGTAGTGAATACTGGACGATGTCACTAAGCATGCTGGTGGTCGCACACTAAGATGACCAAGAGAGGAGTGGGCAATCACAAAGAGGGGCGCTGAATTACCAAGGTTAATGCTGGGACACTCGCCCAAATACACAAGCAATGACCATACTAAGCTGGCAGAAGAGCTGCATGTTCAGTTGCAAGAGGCATGCGAAACCTCGATCCCGCGAAATAACACAAATACTCGAAAAAGAGCCACCTAATGATGAAACCAAGAAGTAGCTGAAGCAAGAAGAGAGGCAAACCAGGCGAGAAGAGCGGTGCAACGGGCAAGAGCCGC
Source organism: Lordithon lunulatus (assembly GCA_963942505.1). Lineage (NCBI taxonomy): Eukaryota > Metazoa > Arthropoda > Insecta > Coleoptera > Staphylinidae > Lordithon > Lordithon lunulatus. Next base: position 36,951,522 of record OZ012672.1, on the reverse strand, counting down.
TGAGGCCCAAACCAAACACTCCACGATCAAAACAATCGCGGACGACCCGATAATCATAAAGATTGCAGCTGGTCCACCTGGCCCTGAGGCGACAGTACCTGGAGGCTTGAAGGAGATGGTAGCAGCTCTCTTTCCAGCAGGCCGGAAAACACACATGAGAACATGGAGTCGAAGGACCAAGGGGATAGAGAACAGCCTCAGTCGGAATGGAGTGAGGAGTACATGCTGGCCACCATCATAAAGGTACACATCAGGAAGTCACCCGGTCCCGATGGACTACAAAATGAAATACTCAAGGCAGTAGAACCAGAGCTGATGGAATTACTAGCCAACTTGCAAACATTTGCCTTGAAACGAGACAGTTTCCAACAAGATGGAAGACGGCCAAGCTGGCAGAACCAGCTAAACCCGAGAAACAGCAGGACTTGACATCCTATCGCCCACTTGGCCTACTCCATGGCATTGCAAAGGCAAGAAGGATGGTGGATGAGGTAAACCAGGGACCTCAGAGACCGAGAGGTAACGTCGGAGTACAAGCTCACTTCGAGGTGACGGTCGGCGTTACACATGGATCGGTCCTCGGACTGCTACTGTGGAACGTCGCGTATGACGACGCGCAGAGAATCCAACATCCTGACGACCTAACAGCTGTGGCGTTCGCGGACGAAATGGTCCTAGTCCTCCTCGGGAGAGACATCGAGGACATAGTCAGAAAAAATAAGGAAGCAATGAATACGATGACTGGATGGCTAGCATAGGGCTCAAAATCGCTTCAGCCAAATCGGAAGTCACCCTGCTCTCTTCGAAGAAAGCAGGTGTCCATTCTGTCGCCGAGTTCTAAATGATAGGCGAAACCTTCCAAATAAAGAGCCAAGCTAAGTATTTGGCACGATAATCGAGAGAAACAGACACGGCACAGGTCAAGTACTTAAGGTTGCCCAGAAAGCGACACGCATAGAGGTGGCACTGGCGCCACCCTTCCCGAATATAGACCGACCGAGTGACTACTGGAAACTGTATCGAGAGCACAACAGCTATAAGCGACACCTGCATGGGTGCGTGCAGTAAAAACGAAAAGAAATGCAGACAGGATGAGAAGGGCCCTCTGTACCAGCGCCATACGGATAGAAAGATATATAATAAGAGCCTATAGGACGATCACTACTGACGCGGCGGAGGCGCTGGCAGCAACAACGCTGGCAGAGCGGAAAGAGATTAGAAATATTCCATAACATCAGGAAGGGCGTAGAACCTAAAACCGACAAAAAAAAGGCCAGAGGCCACACACTAACCAAGTGGCAGGCGAGGTGAGAGACGATAGCAAAAGCGACCTGGACCAGGTAGATCGACGCAAGGGGCTTAGAGTGCCCATCGGGACAGAACCTGAGTTTTCTCAATCCTTTTTGTTTGGACAGCCTGTTCTATACTGGTTATAATAATGTTGTCCGCGAATCTTAAGTGGCTCAGATATACTTCGTTGATCTTTATGCATTTTGCTTCCTAGTTTAGCTTTTTGAAGACACATTCAATAGCTGCAGTGAATAGTTTTGGGATCACATCTCCATGTCTCACCACTTTGTTGAGATTTATTCTTTCCGTATGTCGATTAATTGTACGCGAAATGTAACCTCTGCGTATTTATCGTTTATTAGGGCTGTATATTTGGAGTCTATCCTCGCTTCATCCATTGCTTGTCGCTGAAAGTCCAGGTATCCATACTGTCAAACTATTTATAGTAATCTACGAACGCTAAGCGTACTGGAATATTGTATTCTATTGTCTTTTCGATAAGTGTTTGGATTGTCTGCAGGCGATCTGTTTGGCCGAAGGCTTTTCGAAAGCCCGTCTGTTTCACTGGTTTGTAGGAATCCAATTTTGTTGTGAGTCGCTTTAAGATAATTCGCTTCAGGAGCTTATACAAGTGTCATAATAAGCTTATCGGACGATAGTTCTCTATATTTGTGGTGTCTCCTTTTGTATGCAGAATGATCACCTCGGCGTATTTACACTTTTTGTTATTTTTCCTTCAAACATACATTTGTTTGTTTGTATCCTCAGAGCTTCTATTAATGGGCTTATTCCTATTTTTAGCATTTCTGATGTTATGTTATGGCTTCTCCTGGGGCTTTCAGGTTCTTCATTTGTTTCAACGCATCTATAATTTCGGCTGTCGTTATTTGCGGTCTGATCCCATATATGTAATGTTTTTGGAGGTTTCATTGGGTTTGGTGTGGACGTTGTATATAGCCCTAAAAATCTTTGCACTTCCGCGGTGATGTCGTTTTTGTTGTATAAAATATTCCCCTGGGAGTCCTTTATTTTCACAATGTCTTGTTTGCCGCTGTACTGATAAGTTGTTGGGTCTTCAATCTCTTATACCTGAGCTTATCTTCTTTTTTTACTTCCTTATTTATGTTGTTGTAATTGGGTGAATCGTGGCAAGTCTCTCTTCTTTTCTGTATTAGTTGTCATTTTCGTTAATAGTATACATCTCTTTTCCATTTCTCAATTTGCTACAGATCTTCTTTGTGCTTGCTTGTGTATGTCATCCGAAATGTTTGTTGTAAGATCATCTTTATTCATTTTTCGTAGTATTTCTGGTGATCTTATTTTCTTTTTATTTCCTTTTCGTGTTCGTCTTTGTGTAGTGTTAGTAATTCGGCTGTTGGAAATTACTTTTTGTTTATTAGATTTGTTCTTTCTATTTTTGGGTTTATCCTTACCCGGATAAAGTCTGTGGTCACTTCCTGTGTCGAATTTATTTAATATTGAGACATCTTTACATATGTTCTTTTTGTTGGAGAGCATGAAGTCAATTTATTTTTTTGTTCGCCCATCTGCTCTTCGTCAGGTCCATATTTTTTGGTTTGGTTTCTTGAAGAAGGTAGTTAAACAAAATAGTTTTTTAGTACAGATAGTTCATAATGTGTCTCCTCTATCATTGCTCTCTCCTAAGACAACATTTCCCACGTATTCGATATCCTGTGGAAGTCTTTTGCTTATTTTGGCGTTCAAATCTCCAGTAATGACTTTATAGTGTGCGTTCTCATGTTCTTGGCGCTCGTTATATCTTTATATAGTTGTTCGATGGATGCGTCCTCGTAGCACTGTATTACGTGACTGTTATATTTACTACTTAACTTTAGCACGAAGTATATAACTCTCTCTGATATTGAGTGGTATTTGACTACTCGATGTTTTATATTACGGTTAACAATGAATGCTACACCTCCGGTTCCATGATTTGCTTCCGAATTATTCTCGTATAGGACGTATCCTGACTTTAGGGTGGTCTTCTCTTCTCCCTTGCATCTTATCTCGAATATTCCAATGATGTCCCAGCTTATATTGTATATGTTTTGTATTTCTAGTTCATCTTGAAATTCTTCCACATGATTTTCTGTTCTCATCATGTTATATGTTACTATGAAAATTTGTGGCTGTACTTAGGTTTTATGGGGATATTCGATTTTTTACCTTCCCCAGAATTTATGAGGGTGTCTATGTGGTGTTTTTTTTATCGGAGTGGGATTCTGAATTATACATTCTACACACCTGGGGTAGTTTCGTTTTGTATTTCGACATAGTTATTAGTATATTGAAAGATTGTTGGCTTTTAAAACATCTCGATTGCCCTTCATATTGACGAGTTTTGGTTTCGGCCGATCCTCTGGGTCCAGACCCTGCGTGTTCGGCATATGTGATTACCCTCACTAGTTCAGCCTGTAGGGCAATACAGTTATCCGGGGTGTGGCATCCCTCAAGGAACAGTTACCGCAAGCGATCTCCCGTCTATGACGCTCGATGTGACCGCTGGTCATAAACAGTACTACCTTCGAGGCGGAACCCCATACACCCCAGGTTTTAAGTACCTTCCTGTTAATATGAGAAATCTGTCTTTGCAAAACTGAAAAATACTGGGAGACCCAGTTCAGTGTCTGAATGTCTAGAGACGACCTCCGTACTGAGCATTGAGGAGCGTGAGATCAAACCCCATCGGGGCGAATTATCGCGAATCAGCTTATCAAGTCAAGATGTAAGCTAATTTCAAATTATATGTTTTTATAAAGAATGGCTTTTAAATATAACATTAAAATTCAAAAATTGTTTCCCTGGACTTCTGTCCCCGGGCATATTGTATATAATTTTCAGCATTTAATGATTTAAGTTTGAAATATGAATCATATACACTACTTCACAGGATAGACAAAACTATACCATATAAATTCGTACTTTATTTGTTATCTTTGAGATAAACGTCATGGGTTGGTAACTTTATATCTTATTGATAGGTAAAGGATGGAAGATAGCGCAGAGGTGGTGGCCTGCGAACTACTAACTATATAACATAATACAAATAAGCCGTGATCAAAGTTAACCAAAGATCGGTGATTTCAAGTGATTTCAAAAAACCTACACAAACGAAGATACATATAAGAATTTAATAATTCTTCACTAACAATGGCTAACACAAACGAATAAAAATATAAACAAAGTACAATGTATACGTAAGATTCTAGTTCATATGCTGCGCCGCACGACATCCTTTACTTATCTATGGTTAGGATAGTTGTTCTTACTTGATTGTCACTATCGATAGTCCAATTCATTTCATAATTCCGATCACTTTTAATATCCATGTATAGATAGTCGGGAAACTACAGGACTATCGCTATATATAGTTGCCAACTATCGATAGTACTATTCAATCGCTAGTACTATCACTAGCAAGTAGTTTAAATCTAGAATATATTTGCTAGGCGTAAAGCTTAAAGGAGTATTAATTTAATAACATTACTCTAAGATAAAAACTTGAATATATATATATATATATATATATATATATATATATATATATATATATATAGGCTTCAAAATTTACTTTAATTTTTAAGCCTTAACATATCAAATATCGGAAAATCTGGTGATATATCACTCAAATAGACGCAAACGGCACGATTTCTTACACTCTAATTATATATATATATATATATATATATATATATATATATATATATATGGCCAAAAACAATGCAATAATCGGATAGTTGGGCCTAATGGTACTTCTGCAGTTACAAGTGCATACATAGATGAAGAAGCAGGGCACACAATATTACGTTTGGTAATATTTTAGGGAAAAGTTTACAAATTGTCACGCGGCCTGAGTTGGCGAGATAATTGATTCATCATACGTCTCGGTCGACGGGAAATTCTCCTAGTTCTGTTATAAAAAGGTAATATTATGTTAACTTAGCATTCAAAACTAGAAAAATGTTTCTGCGGACTCCAATAAGGGGGCACATTGTATATAACTTATCATTTTTCCTACACAAAGATAATTACAATATGAATATTTTCAGCATTTAATGATTTAAATTAAATAAAATAGAAATTGAAATCATATACTGCATGTCGTAGGATAGACAGAACAATACATACATTAGTAGTTTAATTTTTAACTATTATACGCTAAATTCACAAGCTTTTGGTTCGATTGAATTATCTATTGATGATTTCTGTGTACCAAATCGGCCCACCCATACAACACGAGGTTACAGTATACATTCGACATGTTTATTCCGATTTTCCGGCCTGACTCGGGGCTGACGTTAATCTGGGCATTCAGAAAGTCTCCGTCGGATTGTCGGAGCGAGCACAAAAAAGCGATTTACAAAACGATTTCGCCGCGAGCGAGACAAATTTGTCAGAATGAAGTCGACAAATAAATATTTTTATTGCTGCCTTTAGAAAACACAATGAGAAATTTGTCGGTCGGATAAATATACAGTAAGTAAATAAATAATACAAGTATACCTGTTATTTGATACTGCAAAATTAAGGATTTGTTATAATAAGCACAGAAACTACTGCTAATGTAAACTAAACACAACGATCTAATTATGTTCTAAACAGTTTTTTTTCGTGGTGGTATTTACATCAGAGGTAACTTTATAACAAAACGTGTTAAAACATGGCCGACTTATATTATCAACGTGTAATCTCTTTATAAATTGACTTGATTTATTTCGCTTTAGCCAAAGCAGATTTACAGATACATAGTTAATATACAGAATAATAATAATAATATTGATTGTGATGCATAACATTTTCATATACATACCACAATGGACTAAATACCGGAGTCTTTCTACCCCAATAATATATACAGATATATAACAGAAAGATGAATACAAAAATACGCTATGATGTATCAATGTTAATTTATGTATTATCTTTCTTCAGTTATCTATAGTCAATCGGTTCTATTGTTATACGGTTAGTCAGCAGGACTTAGTAATATACTAGAGATGAAGTTTACAAGTGGTTCATTGTTTCTTTTTTGGAAACTCTAATCCATGCTATAATTAGGTAATATAAACAGGATTTAGAAACTATATTATATTTGAGATATATTCATTTGTCGTCATAGGTAGACACCCGCGCGAAATTTATTGCAGGTTGTGCAATGCTCCCACCCGCTGCGTGAACACTACCAACGCAGCCCGAACAATGGACTATGGATATGCCCAATTATTTTGGAAGATGCAACCTACAAAATTAGAATATGAAATAATCGTGCCTTCAGGTATAGCGGGCACTTCGTCAACAGGTCACACTCCACTCCACTTTCTATGCATAGTACCACCGGTATCGACGTCACAAATCGTTTTAAGATCTGATTTTTGTTTGGTGCAACGCTTTAAGACCGTCTTATTATTAAGACGGTCTTAAACTAATTAAGATTCGTTGGAGAAACCGGGCGTAACCTTTTTTTTTGACTTGAGGTGGGAAATCTTCGAAAGACACCCGGGAGGCTATACTGGCATTTTCCCTCTATGGTGCTGCATTTCGGCCCTCTAGGGCCAACCTACTACCTAGACCCCATCTCTGTCGACGCCTCAGGCTCGAGACCGCTCGCGTCTGGGGGGATTTCCTCACGGCTAGTCAGCACCGCCATGGTGCTACTACTCGTTCCCTCTCTTCCCTGATTATTTCGTCCATTATCACCATGACGTGTCCCTCGATATCATGAGCCTGGTCTGTTGAGCATTAGGCCAACCATGCTGTCTGGAGTCATCCTGGCCCCCAATTGCATTTCTTTGGTTGCCCTCGGCGTGGACCACCTTGCGGTGTCCTCCGGGGCCTCGCATAGAGTGCAATACACGAACTGCTCCAGATTTATACGTTTGAGGTATGCCCTGAAGCAGCCGTGCCCCGACAAGACTTGTGTGTGTGTATACCCCACTTCTCTGTGAGCTCAATATCTGGGATTGGCCTTCTAGTCCACTCTGCATTGTCCTTGGTCTCTGACCATGCCAGCTGCCATCGTACCATAATCTTTGCTCTGGCGCTCACCGCCCCCTGGTATCATTGCCCTCCTTGGCCTAGCCACCCTCAGCGCGCACCTCCTGTGTCCTCCTGCAGGCGGTCCAAGTATTTGTGGATCTCCATCGCCTGTGCTCATGTCGGTGGTCCTTAAATCATGTGCCACACGGTGGGGCCTATTGCGGACCCTTATGGAACGCAGAGCTCAGTCCCATGTATTTGGTGGTCTCCCCATCGCCGCCGCTTACTACCCGTCTTCTGTCGCTGAGGTAACTCCTAATGAGTATTAGATTGTCTCTCCGGATGTTCACAGACTTATACCTCTCCAATGTGCGAAGTTTGTAGCAGCCCCTGACATAGGGAACCGAGGTGGTTCGCAACACGGAAGAACTGCCTGCCCTGCTGAAACCACGATACCACGATGTCGCGTGGAAAGGTGGAGGACCTCGGGGTGTATTGGTGGTCTGAAAGGAAGTAGACTCGGGGTGCACCCGACGAATAGGAAAGGATGTCATACTCATACAGGTATCCACGAACGCCTATTAGGCAGAGATCCTCGACTCTATAGAAAAGGACGTATGGGGACAGGGCTACAGGATCGCCCTGCGCCGCCTAATGAATACACCGCCCAATGAATACAACGCCCATCCAGAGGCTGGATATTAATCGGGAGCTCTTCCCAGAGGCGGCTGACAACGAACCTACCACACACAACGTCGAAATTGAAGATGTGACTGTAGATCCTTTTACCACAAGGGAGCTAAAAGTAACCGTGCGGAGGCTCAGGAATAGGAAGGCGCCATGCTCAGATGGCATCCCACCAGAGGCGGTGAAACTGGCAATGAGGCTACCCCCAGACGGCTCTGAGGGCCATGAACCAGACGCTAGAACTGGGTGTCTTCCTGCAGGTATGAACGAAGGCCAAGCTCCTGCTCCTTTCCAATCTAGGAAAGTTGCTGGACAGCTCGTCGGCATACAGGCCGTTATGTATGATAGACAATATGCGCAAGGTATTCAAGTATCAGAGAATACTGTCGACTTATAACATTCTAACCCTCTACTATAAATTTACTTTTGTATGTCTAGTGCATGCCATAAAAAAATAAAAGAACTACGTAACCCATAAAACTATACAGGAACACAGAACTTGTGTTCGGAGTTAAATAAGACCTCCAGCTTTAAGAACCAGATTCGGAAATTGGTTATTTTTCAATATTACTTTATAATCCTACCCAACTAGATAAAATACTTGTCTTAAACATTACAGCAACATTGTTAAACAATTTTAATATCTAAAGCATTTTACAATGTTAGTTTGCAATGTGATTTAAGCGAATATAACAACATTCTGTTGGCCATTCATTTTTATTTGAATGCTCTAATATAATTTTTAACTTTTTTTCATTTTACACATTTACTATTTTATCTTTTACTTATAGTAAATAGTGTCTTGATATATTTTAATTGATTAATTTGTATTGTAAATTTGATTTATGTAAAATACAACGTATTAAACATCAAATAAAGATTATTGTTATTATTTTTATCCAAAGAGCAATCGTTGTGCGAGTTGCAGTTGATTCAAGCTTGTTTGAATTAATTCAATCGCTGGTGGATAGCACCCTGGTGAAGTGCACGGATAGCACGTTGGTGGATGGCACCCTGAATGAGTGTACCCTGGTGGATAGCACGCTGGTGGATGGCACCCTGGATAAGTGTACGCTGATGGATAGCACAGCGGTGGAAAACAGAATAGTGAATTTTGTTTCCTTGCTTGAGCATTCTGTATATTTATGTTGTTTTCAACTGGTGGTTGTGCTGGATGTGATATACGACATTTACAACCCAAATCTTTGCAATAACCATCCACGCCAAACTTGCTACCGCAGTGCGAGTCGCAAACAGCTGCCATAGGACCCCAACTGAAGAGACACGGTATGCCTGTATGGATATCTATAAAAATAAATTACAATATTTTGGTATGAATTCTTGATAATGAATTGCACTTTTATGGTGCAACTCAATTGTCACCCATTATTGTATTTGTGTTAATGAAATGTTTACTTATATTTAATAATATTGTTAATTCTGTTAAATAATATGTTTCAATTATAACGAACTATAAGAGTAGAACGCGTTTTATTAGTACATATACAAACTACTATGCATGGTGACACAGAATCCAATGCCGTAGCGTGAAGGAAAACGACAAGTAGATCATTTTCATTTTCAAACATGATTAAGTTGAAATCGTTTATGAATATAATTTATATTTATAATTTAAATTTCCAGTTGAAACCTATTTCGATTTTTTCTCGAATTTGTAAACAGAAAAATTAAAAAATACCTACTGCCTTTTACAAGCTGGAAGTGTACCTCATTAATTCTGCTGAAAGTGGAACCAAGTCAATCGACAAAAAGACCTCAGAAAAAGAAAAATTAGGCTAATTGATGATGTTGGGTGAAAAGAGGGACCAACCGAGGAAGAAAGTCATACCGGAATAAGCGCGGGTGAAAACGCTGAAAGTAAATATCCAGGCCAGAAGGTCAGTAGAACAGGGGAATAAAAGAAAGTCCTGCTGGAATTGTAATCTGGTAGGAAAAAGGCTTCCCAGAACTTCAAACGAAATCCTTGTACAACAACAATAACAAGTACAACAGAACATTACAGGAAGCAGGCAAGGTCCACAACTCCGGATAATGTAAAGTAATATGCACATGCATGCCATGAGCATCAGCTTAAATAAGAAAATAGCAAAACACATGACAAGCTTAACTCCAATTTCCGAGAGGATAGTACTCATACAACTAGACACTATTCAGGTCAAAACCAACATCGTCCAGATCTAAGCACCAGCCTCTGAGAAACCAGAAGAAATGATCCATAGCCGAGGAAACATTTTTTAAAATCGACAAAATGTCTTGTTTGTGTGCCTGCGGTAGTGAGATAGTTGGGACTTTTGATCTTGGAGAACATAACAAAAGCGGCGATCGAGTGCATACCACGACTGCAAAAAAAAAACTAACTAATACTTACTAACATATTTAAGGCTTAAATTTAAGGAAAAACGTGCTGAGAGGAGTACGGGAAAAAGAACTGGAGGAGTGGGCGAGCTCAGACAGAAGAGGAGTGGGGACAGGTAGGAAGCTATATCGGCAGGATAGGATTGGGTGATGGAATAGGTTTGACAAGTATTTGAGCTTTTGGTTTGACAGTGGAGGTGGGTTCTGGATGCATGTGAAGTGTATGCGAGGAGATAATGGGAGAGTTTGTGAGGCGGTAACCTCGTAAAAGTGTGCAAGATCTGGGATGCGTATGTAAAACTTATAATGTTGTATGGAGTGGAAGTGTGGGGATTGCGTGAGTGGGGTAAAATGAAAAGGGAGCAAGGATGATTCCTGAAGAGAAGAGTTCTCGAATGGTCGATACCCAGGGCAGTGCCGTTGCAGGAGACGAATAGGATGAGTATATGGTGGAAGTCGTATGTGAGGATAGTGAAATTCGAAGAGGGATTGCAGGATTTGGATATGGATGAGGTCTAGAAGTAGGACGGAGACTGGATGAGAAGAAGATATGTATGAAAGAGTAGCAACTGCGGGGGGGAACTCCCGAAACAACTAGGTCACGAGGAAGTGGAATAGAGCTTGTTTTCAACAGATGAACCATGGAGAAAAGCCTGTCGTCTTAGGTTACCATATACCACAGTATCACGCCCACATACACACCCGTGCAACCTGTGTCCCTGCTTCGTAATCATCACACATGAGATGTACACAAAGATATTCGATTATGTCTAACAAATCCAGAAGTAAAACTTCCTACTATTCCGATCTCCGAGGAGGATACAATACAAAAAATACCGTCCTTATTTTAACAACTTACAGTAGTTATACTGTGCGGGTCCAGCGCCAAAATCCCATAAGGATTTAGACCGGGGATATACGTGCTTCTCTCCATCCTCAGGTAGAAACAAGGGTTGATTAATAAATATGGCTATTTACAACAAGCTGGTTTCGAACTCTCATGCGGCGCTGGTGAGCTGTTCTGATCTCATTAGACCTGATTGGAAAAGATCTGATCAGTTCAGGACAACCTGTATAAATAAGGAGTATGGAAGTTGTTGGAGATTTGGAAGTGAAGAGAAATCATGGGTAAAACAAATGTAGACCTGAGAAAAATAAACTTTAGTGAGAGAACCAAATAATTCGCGCATAAAGGACACATGGATTAAAGATTGATATTCACGGCAATTCTACTAACAGATATAAAAAAAAATGTTTCGGCTTGGGGTAGTCCTAGAAAAGGTATAGGTTAAATCAGACGATATCACAATTTTTAGTTGTTATGTGACATCTAATTGTGATTTGGTAGTCCTCCGCAATTGGTTAGCAGAATTAGAAAGATGTACCAGGTCTAAAAGCGGTATGGTCATAGTTACTGGGGATTTTAACTCAAAATCATCCCAGTGGGGTTCAATTTATACATCTTTAAGAGGTGAGAATTTAATGGGTGTAACTAGGTCATTAAACCTTTGTATTTGCAATAATGGAAAAAGACCTACTTTGTAAGAGGAACTTCTGCCTTTCCTTGACTTGACCTTACTTTCAGGAATATATAACACCGTATAAACGAATAGACGGTGCTAGAAGATGAGTCACTAACTGAGCACCGTTATATTACTCCCAATACGAAGTGTTTACTTCATTTTAAATCAAATAATATATCAGTTCGTTGGACAATTGGCAAAATTAACATAGATATATTAAAAGAAAAAATTAATTCTATTAATATTAATAATATAGAATTTCTACTTTGGCGACGCCTATTCTAAAAACAGTAATGGTAAATTCAGAGTATACTGACGGTGCGAAGAAGCTATCATTAGGAGAGAGACCAATGAGACAAGAAGAAAAGCTTCTAGAGCTAGAGCCAATGATTATCCCGCAATAAATCAGGTAATAGTTATTTATAAAGAGAAAAGGAAAGATTTCCGAATTGCTATTCAGAGAAGCAACACACGTTGCTGGCTATCTTTACATGAAGAGGTGGAAAATGATCCTTGGGGCCTGCCTTACAAAATAGTAAGGAATAAGCTAGGAGCTCGTCAACTGGGTCCTGAAGTATCAGTTCAGGGAGTAGTAAAGAGTGTGATTAGGGAATTATTTCCTCCTGGCCCACAGCCAAATGAGATTATAGCAAGTAATATTACGAAGAAATATACCCCTTATGTTATGTTATATTTGTTTTACAGAATGTGTATTTCCAAATAAATGGAAGAGACCAAGTTTGGTCCGGGTTCCTGAAAAAGGTTGTAGATATTTGCGCTATAGAGGTAGTACCTTTTGTCAACATCGGTCATACAAAGTCAAAGTCCAACTATATGAATGGGGGCAATTGGTCCTCGTAGGGCTCCCATCTCTGCCTTATTGCTCCTAGTGCCACAATCCGGACAACTGCAGGCCAAACTAAGCAAGGGTAGCCAGATATGCTGAAACCATGCAGCGTCTGACCAAAAGTGGGCGGCTGCAAACAGCGTCTGCATCCAGCGGATCGGCTGGGAACAAACTCGCCGGCGCGGCGTTTTAATAGCCAAAACCTCCGTACCAAATCATCAGACGATAAAATGACGAATTATAAAACAATACGTACCTCAGGTGACCAAGGAACTTACTTCAAATCTCACACTGACCCGTCAGTCAGCCCTACGGATTCTGGGGATGGCAAAGATTCGCCAAGCGACAATATTAAGACCAAAACTAATATCATGAACCAGAAAATGCAAATGTTCGTAGGAACCTACAATATACGAACAATGAAAACTGAGGAATAGAAAAAAGAAGAAAAGTTAGAGGAAGAACTAGATCACATCAAGTGGGATATCGTTAGACTATCGGAAACACGCCCACCCATTGAAAAAACCACCACTTTACACTTCGGACACGTATTATATCAAAAGAACTCCGATATCGATGATCACCTAGGGGGCGTGGGTTTCCTAGTAAATAAAAAGATAAGGCACAAGATAACTAAATACATGTCTATATCCAATCGGGTAATATATATTACCGTAAAACCGATAAAAACTGAACTTTACTATCTACAAATTATTAACATCTATGCTCCTACAAACTACTCAGAAGATGATGCAGTATAGCAAGTGTATGAGAATATAACAAAAGCATAGCAGATAGAAAAAACGCACTACAAATTGTAATCCAAAATCGGAAAGAGAATGGATACAGACACCCAATTCACCGGACACTAAGGTCTGGGCGAAAGAAACAGCAGGGTAGCAATGCTCGCAAATTTTCTCAACAAAGAAAAACTGTACTGTTTGAATAAGTATTTTAAGAAATCACCCCAACGCTGATAGACATGAAAAAGCCCGAACAACTTTACAAAAAAGGAGATTGAATTTATTCTAGCTAACAGTCGGAAAATATGCGATGATGTGGGGATACTCAATAGATTCAATACCGGGATCGATCACAGGATGGTTCGAACAGACCTACGATTGATTGACCTCGGAACTCAAAGGAACAATGTCAAACCCCAGGTTTTCAACTAGCGACTTGATAAGAGACAACAAAGAAGCTTACCAGGCCGAACTAGAGAAACACCTGGTACCGTCACGCCTTAGGGGCTAGGACACAGACCAGTTAACAGACATAATAACAACTGGCATCCAAGCTGCAACAAAGAAAATAGGCTTCAGAGTAAAACGTTCAGAGGACCCAAAATTAAGTCAAGAAACAATTAAACAAATGGAACAAAGAAGGCTGCTGGCAAGGGGTTCAAGCGAGTACAAGGCGTTAAACAGACAGGTCAAAAAGAATATCAGGAAGGATATACGAAAATACAGGACCAAATAGATTCAGACCACCATTGAAAACAACTCCAACATGAAAATATTAAGGTAAAAACTCTCCACAGGAAAAGCAAGAATAACCAAGCTCAAAAATAAACAAGGAACAGTAGTGTCAAACTTAGAAGAAATACCTAATATAATAGAAGAATTTTACGCCGATCTGTACTCGCCTAAAGCACCTTACCCAGCACTGGAAACACAAATCTGAACGTGGGATCTGAACGTATAATTACCAGAGATATCGATACAAGAAATAAGTCGCCGTGGCCCTGGCCCTGGCAAATGTCCGGAAGAAGACCACATTACCACAGAGATGCAGAAGCTAGGTGACAGCGCTGTCGTAAGAACTCTGCAAGTCCTGCAGAACAAATGTATGTAAAATAACACAATCCCTAAGGACTGGTACAACGCAGAAGTCATAATTCTATTCAAAAAAGGTGACACCTCAAACATCGAAAAATACCGCCCAATCAGTTTGCTATCACATCTCTACAAACTATTCACGAGAATTCTCTGTAACCGCTTAACCACAACACTGGATTTCTACCAGCTACCAAAACAGGCTAGCTTTCGCAGTGGATATAGCACAATAGATCAAATACAAACAATACGCACACTAGTGACGAAAATAACTGAATACAATGTGCCCATACCCCTGGCCTTCATTGATTTCCATAAAGGATTTGACTCGGTGGAAATCTGGTCAATTCCATTGGGAATGCTAGAATAGACTCTAGGTATGCAGCTATAATAAGAAACATTAATAGGAACGCAACATTCCACATAAAATTGAGTAAAGACTAAACACCAACAAGGTATACATAGGAAGAAAAGTGCATCAGGGGGACCCGATCTCGCCAAAGCTGTTCACCCTAAGCCTCGAAGACGTTTTTAAAAAAATGCATTGGAAACGTAAAGGGTTAAATATCGATGGCATATACCTCAGTCATCTTTGATTTGCAGATGATATTGTACTAATTGCAAAAGACGTCATAGAACTAGAGGAAATGCTACAACTCAACGAAGCAGCAAAGGAGGTAGGCCTAAAAATGAATATCGACAAGACAAAAATAATGAGCCCGGCGAACTCCCACATCTTGCTAGATAACACGACCATAGAATGTATCGAGCAATATAATTATCTGGGACACGTAATCAAGCTAGCTAAAGCGAACCAAACT
The DNA here is from genome assembly GCA_963942505.1 of Lordithon lunulatus. Classification (NCBI taxonomy): domain Eukaryota; kingdom Metazoa; phylum Arthropoda; class Insecta; order Coleoptera; family Staphylinidae; genus Lordithon; species Lordithon lunulatus. The sequence continues at coordinate 36,936,146 of OZ012672.1, read as the reverse complement.
GCAGAAATAGCTAGACGGATCGAGCTCTAATGGGCGGCATTCGAAAAACTACGGCACATCCTCGGAGATAACAACATCCCAATCAACCTTAAAAGAAAAGTTCGAGCTCTCTATCGCCCTCTTTGTTGTGCGTAATCGATTGGAGCTTTGTTTTGTAAGGCTCATTGTTTCAAGGCTATAGACACAATGAGCCTTACAAAACAAAGCTCCAATCAATTACGCACAGCAAAGAGGGCGATGGAACGCTCGATGCTTGGGATCTCGTTAAGAGATACAATTAAGAACGAGTCAATCAGAGAAAGATCGAAGGTGACAGACATTTTAGAGCGCATCGCCCGGCTGAAATGGAGCTGGATGGACAACGTTGCGCGACAAATTGGCGACAGATGAGCAAACAGAGTCACTCAGTGGATGCCCGAAGAACCAAAAAGAGGAAGAGGCCGACCAAAAAGAAGGTTGCTGGACGACATAAAAAGGTAGTCACTGGTTCCAAAACGCACAAGACCGTCATTTATGGAAGAAATATGGAGAAACCTATGTCCAGGATTATAGAAGGTTGATGGAGAAAAAGAAGAAGAGGTGCCGATCCATCTTCATACAGACCAAATTGTCTACTAGATGGTGCTGGAAAATTATTGAAAATATTCCTTGCTAATAGAATAGAAGAAATAGCAGATGAATAAGAGACATTATCACCAACACAATTTGGGTTTAGAAAGGGAAGATCAACGATAGATGCATTAAAAATGCATTTTACTTGGACAGTAATAATGAAATAATTGGAAGATATGCAATATATGTACTCCAATATGCTTGATGAAATTGATGAAAAGTTACCTCTCCGATAGAGAAGTAGAATATAATGCTGCATGTTCAACTAAAAAATTTGATATGACTGACGGGGTACCTCAAAGGTCAGTATTGGGTTCATTACTATGGAACATTGCATACGATGATGTACTTAGACTAGTATCAATAAAGTTAAAAGTGCAGCATTAGAAGCAACTATTATTATTTAGAATTGGATGAGCGAAATTGGTGTAAAATTAGCAGAGGAACCAGAAATAGTATGGACTTCAACAAAAAGCCTCGGTAGAGTGAATAATGATACTATAAACATTTTGGGGCGTATGATTAAAATGTCGAAAACTTTAAAATATCTAGCAGTAATTATGGATTCAAAATTTATTTTAAACCATATAATTGAGGCAGTAAAGGGGCAGTAGAAGCGACAGTAGCAAGACTAATACCGAATGTAGGCGGTCCTGACAAAAGTAAACGTAGATTATTAGCTTCTGTGGCAAAATATAAATTATTATATGTGGCTCCAACTTGGTCAGCGGCTATAACGAAAGATATAGAAAGGCTACGAAGCGTTTTAAGATCAGGAAATCTTAGAATAATTAGAGGTTACCGAACAATATCTACTAATGCTGCTCAGGTTCTTTCATTCCAGCATACCTACTGGCAATAGAGCGTTCAGAATAATTCATTAAAAAGAAGGAAAGACGACAATGTTCGACAATGAAAATGAAAATCAGAGCCACATGGCAAAGAAGATGGTTACTCGGGAATAAGGGTGAGTGGACAAGGAAGTGAATCCCAATTATTAAACCACGGCTAGAGCGTGAACACGGCGAACTTTCACAAATTGTATCCGAACAGCGATGCTTCCAATCATATTTGACTAGAATTCTTAAAATTTTGAGTAAAAATTATTTATACTGTAATGCAGAGATAGATGATGTTGAACACACACATCTATATTTTTCTAATTGAAGCAACGCCAGAGATACATTATGTAATATGTTAGGTGGAACAATCACGACTGTATCAATCATGGTAGGACGTGAGGCGTTCTCTCTGAGTTGTGGAAGTGGCGCTGGGCAGTTGAAAATTGAAAGGATAGGTAAATGCAGAAACATTTAAATGGTTGCAGTGGAGTGAAGGGAAACTACTACAATGCATGGGCGTATAGTGGAGAAAAAGAGGTGCAGTAGTGTAGGGCGTGTGCATGATGGTGCTAGTGCGGTAGCCTCTGATCAAAAGTACTATAAGGGAATCACTATAATGAGTGCGGGGTATAAATTAACGATGACCATGGTGAAAACATACTGGATCGGGGAGTGGACAGAAGTGGGTTGCTGCCCGAAAGTCAAGATTAATTCAGAAAGGGAAGAGGGAAGAGAGATCAGATTTTCATGCTGGAATGCTATGGGGAATGTATGCGTGTTTGTAGATTTGAAAGCAGCATATGACACAGTTTCTAGGGCCAACCTAGTGGACTCTATGAAAAGGTTACAGGCAAAAGAAGAAGCGCTAGAATACGTCAAAGGAATGTAGAGAATAAATGTAGAAGTTTTCGAGAAATTTAGAATGAATGTAGGAGTAAGAAGGATATATATGTACATATATATATATATATATATATATATATATATATATATATATATATATATATATATATATATATATATATATATATATATATATATATAGATACATATATAATATATATAATCGATCTTTATTCGGCTATCTATTTATATATTTATATATGGGTGTTTCCGCCTTTTTTAAATTATATTATATTTGTTGACTTGTTTAGTTCCTTCATTCCTCGTCAATTATAAACAGCAATTGAGACATATGAAGAAATACAATATATAATTTACTCTAGGATTCTAATCCTTACAATTTACTCGACTGTACCAAATAAATCGTATTTTATACATACCTCTCCCAGTTATAGGGACAATTAACAGCAGGGCAGCGCCCACGCATATTTCCAGCAACATTCTTACTACCAACATGAGATTATTTGCAATGGTGGCATAGCTTTTAAATACCTGTACACAGTTTTATTTCCACTGATAGTTATTGGTCGAGCTTTGTTCTATTTTAATGAACATTATAAAACAATAGACATAGCGTAAAATTAAACACTTTATGGGCTATTTTGAATGCGAGATTTCCTTCAAATAAAAAATACATGCACAATTAAATCTGATACCGCTATGAAATAGCTAGATTTGGCGTGGCTAATTAGAAAGAAAAAAAATAACGTTTATCGGTAATGCGGAAAATTATATCACGTGGCAGCTACCAAATTCTTCTTTGAATTGATGGAAAGTTCATTGAGAAGCACAAGTTTAACCCCAATACCGTCGTAATTTCGCAAATCATATTTCACAGATTTTCAGCCCTAATGTTTATTAGACACTCGCACGTGTATTGGCGATTCAAACGTTAACGGTTTTCTTCGATTTGACAGCTGATCTTTGTTATTGTATCATCTGATTGCATTAAAATTACACCATTTCGGTCACTTCAACAACAATGTGTTATTGCTAATGTACTTTTAAGGTATAAATAGCAAAGCTTTGGGTATATAGTCATGTATATAATGAAAAAAACAAAAGTTATGCAAACAGATAGAGTATCAGCCGGCTTGAATCGCCTATAGCTTATAGCTTGTTTTAATGCTTTATTGTTTAGCTGCATAGTAATACGAATTATTATAGTTAGTCGTGAATTTGCTCTCATAAGAAGAGAAACTTGTATTAAGCATAAACAATTATTTTTAAAACCCACTTGAATATAATAAATAAATAATTTGTATACAAGAATTAATGTAATTAATTAGTCGAGCTATTTGACGTAACCCTTGTAAATGCTGCCACCACCTGTCCGTTGCAATTTACTACATTTATTACTGTAAAAACAATTTTTCCTTAAATCATAATTAAAGTCTCCGAGTAGAAGGGATATTCCAATAGTACTTCTGTTTTTTTCGTAGCACTTCACATACTTACTATCGATTTGTTGTTATTTGATTTGATTTGATTCTATTTGATTTTATCATTATTTTATCATTATTTCATCTTATGCCTTCCTAACTGGCTCCATTCATTCAACTGAGCTATCCATCTATTCTGGTCTGTTGTAATATGTTCATATCATATTACCCGCTTCTTCTCGATATATTTTGGTGTATTGAGTGTATTTCTTCATTTGTGATTCTATCCCTCATTTTCGCGCTTCAGTTTGGCCTCCAGAATTACATCTCTGTTGCCTGTATTTCCCTTTGTGCTTTTTATTAATCATCTTATTTCATCTTATTTTATATTATTTCATCTTATTTCATCTTATTTCATCTTATTTCATCTTATTTCATCTTATTTCATTTTATTTCATCTTAGTTCATCTTATTTCATCTTATTTCATCTTATTTCATCTTATTTCATCTTATTTCATCTTATTTCATCTTATTTCATCTTATTTCATCTTATTTCATCTTATTTCATCTTATTTCATCTTATTTCATCTTATTTCATCTTATTTCATCTTATTTCATCTTATTTCATCTTATTTCATCTTATTTCATCTTATTTCATCTTATTTCATCTTATTTCATCTTATTTTAACTTATTTCATCTTATTGCATCTTATTTCATCTCAGACGCAGACAGGTTGTTGAAGCTGGGATTATCCACATTGGTATGGTGCAATGCTGAGCCGACCCCATAATTGAAGGCACGAAAGGATGCCAACGGTGATAGCAGGTACGCCACAACCCCAAAAACTGCAAGGGCTGGACAAAACCACCTCCTGCCTGCAATGCGGCAAGGAGGGGCGTCACGCAACGGGAAATGATAGATGCCCAATGCAGCGAGCGGCACTGGCAGAACTACCTAACAACAAGCCCAGGCCCGAACAGGGACAAAACCCCGCGTCGCGCAAATACAGGCCACAACGCGTTGCCTAGCCACTAATCTTCTTCATCATATGCCGTGTTCGGTCTCCCTGACGTTGGTGATCACCATGCCAAGGGTGTCTCTGTCCTGTGCCATATGCGTTAATTCACTTCTAATGCCAGTCCATTCTCGGATGTTTTTTAGCCTTGATTGTTGCTTTCTTTCCGGTCCTCAACGTCCTACTATTTTGCCCATGAAACAGGTGGTATTTCACGCCTTTCAGTACATGACCAAGAAATGCGATTTTGCGGCACATGATTGCTGTCCCTCTATGTTGACCATAATTATGTGTTGCAGCAGGTGGTATTTTACGCCTCCCATACATGACCAAGCAGAGCGATTTCGAGGCACATAATTGCTGTTAGTATTTACCCATCCGTCTTAGCTATTTGCATTAATTCTATATTGGTAGCCAGTTCCTCCCACGGATATTCTACAATGCAAACATATCTCGAAGCTTTCAAGGCGGTTCATATTACTGATTTTTAGTGTCCACGACTCCATTCCAAACAAAAGACTAACATTCAGTAATTCTATGGCGCAACTAGATATTTAGATTATCATCACATAGGAATGACCTCATTTTATTAAAACTCCCTTGTGCCATTTCTACCCGGCACTTTATTTCTACGTCTAGATCTAGGTTTTCCGTTATTATGTTTGCGAAGCACTTAAATCTGGTCACGAGCTTCTTATACTGCAATCATAGATTGGCAGGGGCAGGGCCTATGACTTGCTCGGGAACGCGATGGGCGTAATAAGTCATATTGATGAGTGAGCCAAACCACGCCAGGCTCGATGCATCCTAGACTAACGACAGATACTGGCATCAAAACAACAGATGAGACAGCGATGCCGACTCACCGGATACGCTATTCCTGGAAGGGTATAGTCACCATCGAAGTTTAGCTGCTACGCCTCCCCAAATACGAGAATGACGGCCTTCAAAGCCATCTTACAAAACCTGGAGGCAGCAAGGGAGTAATAGCGGGCGACTTAAACTCTAAAGGCCACCAATGAGGTATTGCACGCATTGACGCGAGCGGGCAGGATGTAATGGAGCTTGTAACCGCACTAAACGGACACACCAACTTTTGAGGGGCCGCTCCTAGTCCCACATAGACATTACGCTGGCAACAACGGACATGCACAGCAATATACAAGGGTGGCAAGTTGCGGACGAGGAGACCTTGATCGATCACACGCTCATCGTGTTCACGGTCACGGCGAAGAAAAGCTCTTCCAGTCCGAGGCCTTAAAAACAAGCCGGACATATAGCTTTCGGGAGCCGAAGACATGGACATCCGGATCATCGCGAAAATATAGGAGGTTTGCGATGCCACGTTCCCAACTAGAGAGCGAGACATAAATGCCCAGTAAACTGGTAGTGTAAGGAGGTGGCAGGGGCCAGAAGGCAGACCAACAATGCCCACAGAGTTGTAGGACTACTGACAGTACTCCTGTCTGACGAGTACAGGGCCAGACGGACGGAATACCGCAGCGCCATCGAACGGAGCCAGAACAGTTCCTGGCGGGTCTTCAGAACAAAACGCGTCAGTGGCGCTCTTCCCGTGTGGGAAATACAACCGAACCACGCTGGCGAAATGGAGCGAGGAAGAAGTGGTAGGGCGCTCGGAACCTTCTGAGCAGGAAGGCGCTCGGCCCAAACGGACTGACAAATGAGGCCTTAACGGCAGCCATACGCTTGGACGCCACCAACATCTTCATTAAATGGCTGACCGAGGATAGGTTTCTACCACGTTGAAAGTATCGAAGCTGGTGCTGATTACCAAAAAGGGGAGGCTAGCAGCGTAACCGACATCCTACAGGCCCCTAGGCCTCCTACACGGCATGTCCTCTAGCGGCTGACCGCTGGACAACGGATGCAGGAGGACTGGCACCATCGTAATACAGCTTCTGTTAGGGAAGGTCGACCGTCGACGCCATAGCATTAGCAGTTAGAGGCCACGTAAATTCCGCAAACACTAGACACACAGAGATGACTACTGGTAACAGTATGCCGCACCCAAATATCTACGCGGCGCACTTCTATGCCAATGGCGAACCTCTCCAGAGACTGCGCTTGGATCGCGCACTGGGGCTCTTAAGACGACTTCTGCTTACAGAACCGTCTGCACGTGGTCGTAGCCTCAACCATACCTGCTGACCTACAGGCGATTGGGAGGAAGTCTGCCTACCACCTGAGGCAAGGAGGGACGCCAAGGACTCAAAGCAGCAGGCTAGGGAATCGGCCATAATAGAGTGGCAGAGAAGGTGCAGAAGTTACCAAGTAAGCAGAGTACGATACGGCTCATACCTAACATCCAGGAATGAAGCGACCGCAAATACGGCGAAACAGACTACTGTGTCACCGGGCAAATGTACCAAAAAGTATCGGAAGGCGACTAGCGGCATGTGCCAGCACTGCGAGACCGGTGCTGATGACGCAGAACACACGCTAGTAACCTGAAAAGTGGTCCAGGAAGAGACAGAAACTAACGAAAGCATTTGGAGAGAATACTACAACAGCTGACCTGGAGCCAAACATGCTTGAGACGTTCGAAAAAATGATGAATATTGACTCCCTTCGCGAGAGCAGTCATCGGACTGAAGAACCAGGACGAGCTACGAATACTGAGACAGTAATCTATCAACGTCAACGAGCGGTAAGGCGGTACCTCTCAGACGAACCAGTGCTACGGTAGTGTGCAAGGGCTGAGAGTTTAGATCGTATGATCTGCATTGATATGCAGTAAGTCCTATAATTCCTGGCGAGAGTCGCTGGGCGCGTGAATTCAATGCAATAGAAGTTCGCTTTCTCAGGCTATTTTCAAATTTGGTCCCGATCCAGCAGACGTTTTCCCATGACAATCTTGTAAGGAAGTCCCCAAGGGTCAATTTGCACTTCCTCGCACAGTCACCACCGGGAACGGTTCTGGCTCCGTTCGATGGCGCTGCAGTATTCCGTCCGTCTGGCCTTGTAGTCATCAGACAGGAGTACTATTAGTTGTCTACGGGCATTGTTGATCTGCATTCTGGCCTCTACCACCTCCTCAAACCACCAGTATACTGGGCATTTACGTCTGTACGTCCCGCTAGTTGGGAATAGTTATAGACTATTTCGACAAAATTAGTCATGAAACGTAAAGAAAACTCAAAATTTGCAATTAGATTTTTTTCGCGATAACAATAGTAGCAGTGCTCAGAAGTCACTCAGAAATGTTTGACGATTCTACATACTTTATGCTGTATCACTCCATCTTGATCTACAGGCCTGGAATACAACCCCAAAGCATGCAGGGGTCAATCCAGATCACCTGCGTCTTCAACAGTAGGGATCCCCGCTGGTAAAATAAAGGAGCGAATCTTGGGAACGATGGCAGCCTTGACCTGCACTTATGTAACCAGAGCGGGGAACCAATCTTCGTGAAGTCCATCTACCTCCCATCTGCAACACGCTGGCCTCTTACGGAACCTGTCGATGCGTCCAAGAATGTCCTCGACGAAGAATTCTTTAGCGATCACAAGTACATTTATGTCACGCTCTGAACCCAAAGCCAGGCCTCAAAGGTTGTAACGCCATCCTCTCGTACGCCAACCCGGTGGCAACAGACAGGATGGACATTGACACGCTAACGAGCGCACTCGCCCCTGGTCATGCTACCCAAGGCAGCGCGGAAGAAACAGCGAACCAGCTCACGCGAAACATCCACGGCCAATCCCAACGCACAGAGAAGCGTCCCATTTACTTGTGTTGCGCGAATGTGGTTGAGTAAAACGCGGAGGCTAATGCGGCGCTCCGAAGAACACCACGCGCGAGGGAAGCCATCTCCTCCCAAACCTGGCAAAGGCCTACACCCGGGCGAAGAAGGACTTCCATCCTGCCACCAGCCGCAGTAACACTCAGTGCTAGAAGTAGCTGTGCGAGGAGATGGAGACAGTCTCTGGAGGCGAACAAGTGATAATCAGCTCACTATTTCCGCCAGGCTCGGCAGTCGCTGGTGAGTGGGAAGATACCGGGCCAATCCGTCCGGAGTACATCCCACTCTGGACCACCAATGATGTTCTGGTAGGCTGTCAACCAGAAAAGCTCCAAGCCTTAGTGGCCTGCGTAATGAAATAATGGTTGCTGCCACAACAATCCCACAGGGGATTCCGGGGTCCTGAATCAGTTAAACCAAGAACGCATGTTTCCGGCGCGGTATAAAACAGAACTCCTTGTCCTCGTCTCCAAGAAAAAGAAGCCGACTAGCGACCCGTCAGCGTCTCTGCCCATTAGACAGCGCTGCAAAACTACTGGAAATGCTCCTCGTGGATCGCCTTGAGGAATCGGTGTCTGCTGCCGGAGGGTTATACTACTGGCAGTATGGATTCCCAAAGGGCAGATCCACGGTGGGAAATGGCCAACACAGGTCAACAGCGGTCCTCCGAGGAAACACAGGCACTGCGTCGTGGTTGGGGTAAAGGGAAGGAAAGCATGCAACTCTTTATCTTGGAGGACCATAAACAGGGCCCCAGAAAACTTGTAGACTCCACCGTACCTCCTTAACATCACTAGGAGCTATTTGGCTTGGAGGACCGTCACCTACGACGACAAAGAACGACCAGTACTCTTTTCCATGACGGGAGACGTCCCACAGGGGTCAGTAATTGACCCTTTGCCTTAGATCATCGCATACGACGGCGTGCTCAGACTTCAACTGACCCGCGGCCTGGGCAATCAGCGGCATTCGCTGATGATCTTGTAACAGTCTGTGTATACATAAATAATCGTGAATTTGTTGTATTTATGGGAACGTCGTCAGACGTGAGTTATTCATTTTTGGGATTTAATATTACTCGCTCTCAGCGACTAATAAGACTCCTTAGCATTCCCCTAATAACACAGATGTGTTTATGTATGCACAGGCTATGGTTATTATATGAAAGAATCATTTGTATTTCTTAATATTATATAGGAAATGCTCATGTATCCATCCCGCACTCCGCTAGAACAAAGCGTTGTTTGTTGGTACCGTGTGAACGTAGCGTTGGTAGCGTGGGGCACAAGTTTCGGGGTTCGCGGGGGTGATAACATACGGGGGTTACGTTTAGCCTTTTCCGATTACGGAGAAGCAGTCTTCAATCGACAATCATCATACCCTCTTTAGTTCCGAGACTTGTGCTCGTATCACTCATTTCTGTTTAAACTCCAATATATATATATATCATTTTTAATTCTTATTTACTTGTTATCTCAACCTACCACAAGCCTTTCCCAAGTGATTGTGCAAACGGCAAGGCAGCGGTCCCCAACAAAGCGGTTTGCAGCAGGAGGAAGACATAAAGGTAAGTAATGTTAATATCTTAATCGATTGACATATTACTTATCATTTATATCGTGGTACGCTCGTTTCTGTTAGGGCTAGTAAGTAGTAGCGATACGCGGTGATATATCCAAGATCACTAATAATTCAGTCATTAGCTACTTAATGGCGCGGCATAAAGGACTGTGCTCGCTTCCTTGTTCCGGTCACTTTACCTGCCGGAATCGACGTTTGTTACAATCTGGCCATAGTGATTCGCGACCGAAACATCGAGGAACACAGGCGAGCAACGACAGAATTAATAGACACAGTCAACCGATGGATGCATGCAGCAGGGCTGCAGCTTGCATGTCAAAAAACTGAGGCAGTCTGGTTATCCACCAAAAGAGCCGGACACGGGCCAGGAAGATGAGTTGAGCTCCTGGCCCTCTCATGTTACTCGCGATGCCAAATACCGAGGCAAACTCGAAGCATAGCGCCCTTATAATGACGGCTGACGCGAGAGCCCGCAGAGTTGTGGGGGCGATGGTACGACTGATTACAAAAATCAGAGAGCCGGGCGAAGCCAGACGCCGTGCCGTATGGGGAGAGGTTGCGCGGTACATTGAAGAATACCGCAACTAGAATCACTAGGGCGTACCGCACCATCTCCCTAGACGCTGTGGAGATACTGGCCTCATCCATACTCATGCCTCAGAATCCGGCCCTTCCCGTGGTAGAATGCTTGGCCTCACGAGAAAATTGTCGACCATCTTTTCTAGAATACAACTCTCCCAACGCAATTTATTTTTGAATGCCTAGTGCATATATAAAAAAAACTTAAAAGAACTGCGTAATCCATCATATATACACGGATACAAAACTCGTGTACGGAGTCAAATAAGACATCTAGCTATAAGATTAGCTTGATTCTGAAACGGCGCAAATTATTTTTCATTATTATTTTATAATCACCTACACTACTAGCTAAAATCATAATGCCTTTAACACTACAGCAATATTGTTTTGTAATTTTTAATATCTAAAGCATTTTAGAATGTTAGTGAATATTTGGAATGTGATTTGAGCGAATATAACAAAAAACTGTTGAGCATTTATTTTTATTTGAATGCCATTTTTAATTAGTTTTTTTACAATTACTATTTTAATAGTGTCTACATTTTTAATTTATTAATTTTTATTTTTGTATTGTAAACACCAAATAAAGATTATTATTATGTTTATCTACTGCGTAAACGTTCTACGGATCGCACTTGATTAAAGCTTTCTTTCAATATATCCATCGATGGCGGTGGTGGTGGATTGCACGGTGATGAATCGCACTTTGGTGGAGTATACGCAGGTGGATGGTACACTGGTTGATGGTACACTGGTGGAGCGTACGCTGGTGGAGCGTACGCTGGAGGAGCGTACGCTGGTGGAGAGCACGAGGGTGAAGTGCACCCTGGTGGATGATGGCATGGTGGAGTGCACTCATTACTACCTTTTTGTGAATTCTGTATATTTATGTTGTTTGATACTGGTTGTGCTACAAAATAAATTTCTGCTATAACACATGATTTTTCATTTTGGAGTGCTCATTGCAAATAACTGAGAAAGGACTCAAATTGAGGACACATGGTAGCACTGTATGTATTTCTATAAAAATAAATCTCAATTACTTTGGTATTATTTAATTCTTGATATTGAATCGCACTCCAGGATTATGTGGCGCAACTCATTTATCTTATGTTATCTCATATGTTAATATAATGTTAAATGATATTTAATGAATAAATCATATTTTTCAATTAGAACCTGATTACTACAACCTATAAGAGTAGAACTCGTTTAGTACTGCATATAAAAATTAAATTACTATCCATAGTGACAGAATCTAATACGGTAGCCTGGAGGAAAACAACCTGTAGATAACTGGGAAGGCAAGAAGACGTTTGGTGGCCAAGGGTGTGTGACGAGACAACGGCGCGCGGCATTTCTAAGTACGCTATAATCTCTGGACACGCTGCGCACCAGATCACCCATCTACCCTAGTTTCCACTGCCGCCGTGCCACCACCAGCACGCCGTTTTCGCTCCCCGTCACCGCGGCTGGCTATAACAGCTGCACAGAACCAGTGTAGTCAAAAGAGCAGTGTTTTCCTCTCTTGTCCCGGAGACGGAATGAAGAAATAGGAGACGTAATTTGGAGAGGGCTAACCAGAAGTAGAGAGATTTTGTGTGTGTGATAGAAAAAAACTGGATTACTAGAACTATGTTATTACTATGTTATTGAACTTTTTGATAGTTCATCTGCCTTTAGGGCCACTGTCTCGACCCTTGGACAAAAGAGTGCAGACGCCCATTCAGGGTTCAAATTAACTTAGGTTCTTTTTTCATCTTTGACCTTGCTAAAAGCCTTTGCTTCCGCTGGCATTTCTCTCATGATCAATAAAAGTACTGAGCCCTCTCACTATGTCCCCGAAAGAAGGATTGTTGTAGGATAAACCCAAGATTTAGCGTTACCGTATGCGGATGATGTAGTGCGGCCAAGAGATGCAAGAGATGTGATGGAATTAATGATGTTTAGAAATAAGGGTAGGATGGGTAGAGCAGAAAAGATGGAATGGAAGGGAGTAATGATTCAGAGTGTGCCCAAAATATTCTTTATAGCGTTTCGACAGGCACAACTATGTGTCTATAAATTCAGTTATCACGAAATTCAACAACGATTTTATTTACTTGACCAACCTTTTATGACATGTCTTTACGGACTCTTTAAAGTAAAACTAACTTTATCGACGAATATGGTAAAAACTAATAGAGTAACAATTTTGACGTAAATATTTTTTGTCTAAAAATATAAATATAATTCAGTTAATATCATGAAAGTTCTAATTATATGAACAAAACTATGTGGAATTAATTCTAATGCTTTTTTTAAATTTACAAACATATGTATTTGACAAAGGTTGCCATCTGTTAATGATTTCGTATGAAAAAAGTAAAGAAGCGGAAATTACGTATGCTGAAAAAATATTGGCAAATTTTGAATTGCAAAATGTCAATCCTCAAATAATTCCGCTCTTGTATTAATGAAACACGTTCTACTCTTATAGTTTATTTACTTAATAGTAAACCAGCAATTGAGATTTACAGCGTGAACACAATACACAATATACTCAAGGATTCTAATTCTTGCAATTTACTAACTCGACTGTACTATATCAAACAAATCGTATGTTATACATACCCTGCCCTTGAGTCAAAGGGACAACCAATAGCGTGACAACGCCCACACATATTACCAGCAACATTCTTACTACCACTATAAGTTCATTTGCAACTGTGGCATAGCTTTATATACTTTTATACATTTTATGGTTTACTGGCGGTTATTGGTCGAGCTTTGTTCTATTTTAATGAACATAATAAAAGAATAACAAGATGTAAAATCAAATATTTTATCGGCTATTGTGAATGCGAAATTTCCTTCAAATAAAAACACTCGCACAATTAAATCTTATACCACGCTTGAATAGCTAGATTGATTTGATGTGCCTAATTAAAAAAAACAACGATTAGCGGATGTGAGGAATATTGTATCATGTGGCAGTTTCCTAATTCTTGTTTGAATTGATGGAAAATAGATTGGGGAGCGAGAGTTCAAGCCCCATTGCGGGCGAAATTTCGCAAATCACCTTTCACAATTTTTCACAGAAATTTTATGCATTAACAAACTTGTTCCTATCCCAGGTTATTATTTTATATTAGGAAACAGGAACAGAACAGACGGCGAGGACAGTGACCACAATGCCCACAAAGTCGAACCTCAAAACAGCAAGACCAAAGAAAGAGGATATTATCGACAAACCGGCGCCGCGGCAAACATACGCGGACCTCTTGAAATGCGCTAGCGAGACCGAAGCTGGTGAAAACACCATTTCATTGCGGAAAAGACGCCTGTGAATCAAAGGGAGCGGCGAAAAAGTTGATAGGCGGCGCGAGGTAATAGTGGCCAAAGCCCCAGGCTGCACCCGTTGCTGGGAGGACGACCACAAGACAAACGAGTGTACAGGCCAGGACCGGCGAAACATATACTTAAACTGCGGCACAGTCGGGCATCATTCGAGACAATGCGCGAAAGTACCTACTGCGCCCTGTGCGAAACCGAGGGTTACGCGACGGGGAGCTACAGGTGTCCCCTAAAACAAAAAACCTATGCGGAGGCCAAAAAACGCGAGCTAGGCGGATGACACTACCCCTCCAATAACCATTCGACCTGGATAGGGGTAGGACCGCACAATAGCTCCTACTTGCCACTGCCACGTCAATGGAGCACACGCGGTCATTGTAAGCGACCCAAACAACGCGAAACTGGATGTCTCGTGGGTGACGGATAGCCCCATGGGGGATGTCGCGATCAAGACACTGGGCGGCCCCCGTGGGCACATCGTATCCGATAGATCGCCCAGGAGAGGCATAGCATGAGCCAAGGAGGGAGATCTGACGATGGTAACCTGCTATCTATCGCCTAACTGCGGTAGAGCCCATGCCACAGAGTGGCTAACGACACTAGAGGCTATCCTCCAAACCATGAGCGGTTAGGTCATCGTGGCGAGCGACCTCGCAGCATGGGGATCCCTCTTTTCGGACACCAGAGGAGATGCTGTCGCAGGGATGGCAGCGACCCTAAGTCTGACAGTGTACAATGATGGAAGGATGCCGACATTCGAAAGAAGGAATTCAGTATTATTCAGAGACGTTACGATGACATCAGTACAACTGGCAGCGACCACCAGTATATCACGTTTGATATAGACACCGCACCCTGGAACCACCCTGGCACAGACAAGGACGCGACCAAATCGTGACTCGGAAACAATGGCCGAGCACCTAAACGACAGACTTCAGACGCCATGCAGAGCCGTAATGCCGACCCAACAAACAACAGACGGAAGACGTACTGGTGGTGTCAGGAAGTGGATAAGGTGAGACGTGAAGCCAACAGGGAACGGAGTATAAATGGAAAGGAAAGAGAGCTGGAAGAAGAATTTGAGAAAGCTGAACTAGACTTCTTAGTGGTAACAGAAACAAAAAAGAAGGGGAAGGGAGAGTACAATATGGACAAGGAACATCTATTCATATCAAAGAAACGGCTACCATAAAACATCATGGACCAAACGAAGATGATACTGCGTACAATAAAGAAACAGAAGAAAAGAAGTGTACGTGGCGGGAGACTTCAACAGCAGAATTGGCAACGAAGTAAAAGATAATGACGCGATCAGAGGAAGATCTGGAGAAGACGTACTAAATGAAAATGGTAAGAAAATGCTAGATTATTGTAGAATGAATAACCTAGTAATAACGAATACACTATTCAAGCACAAGGACATACACAAATACACCAGGCAAGTGATAAGCAGGAACGAAAAATCTATAATAGACTATGTACTAGCAGAACATGGAAAAAGGAGCAAAATAATAGACACAAGAGTAAAGAGAAGCTACGAAATTAGAAGTGACTATCCAGTAGCGACGAAAATAAACTACAAGAAGATAAGAACATACAAACTAAGGGAAAAAGAAATAGCAAAAATCTATAAAGAGAAAATAGAGGCGAAATTAGTGAAGGACAACTATACACAAGAAGTAGAGGAAATGTGGAATAAGTTAAAGAAAAATATGCTGGAAACAGCACAAGAGACATGTGGGATAAAGCAAAACACAAACAAGAAGCAGCAGACAGCCTGGTGGTCGCAGGACATAAGAGAGAAAATAAAGGAAAATAAAATAGCATGACAAAGATATCTAAATGACAAAAATAGTAAAAACTACAAAGAATACAGTTTAAAGAGGAAAATAGTAAAATATAAGGTCAGAATAGCAAAGAGCAGGGAATGGGAAAAGTTCGGGAAGACAATGGAGAAAAATGCAAAGGAAAACAAAAAATTATTCTATAAAACACTAAAACTAAAAAGAAAAGAAAAAGGAGAAGAAGTGACTTATATACAAGACAATCAAGGAATATTGCTGAAGGACAACGAAAAAATACTGGAAAGATGGAAAGAATATTTTGAAGACAAGAGAGCAGAACGACTCGAAAGCAGACCTAAAGAGTATCAATGGAAAAGAAATACTAGAGATAAAAAGGGAACTGAAAATAGGGAAAGCACCAGGGCAAGACCAGATTACAGCAGAAATAATTAAGCACATTGGACCTGTAGGTAACGAAATCCTACTGAAATTGATAAACAAAATATGGAGGACGAATAAAATACCTAAAGATTGGCAAATATCGTTAATCTATATTTATAATTGATAGAATAATGAAAATACATGGAACAGGGAGGTCAGTCCAATTCTAAATATGTGTGTAAAATTTCATATTTATTGATATAATACTTTTTGCATGGTGTATTTGTTTGTATTAAACCTACATCCGCGAAATCAAATATTTTAATATGCTTTTAGATATTAAACCACGTTCGGAAAGGAAATTAATTAACATATACACCATGGAAAACGTATTAGATCAAAGAATATTAAATTTTGCACACATACTTGGCATTGGACTGACCTCCCTTTCCATGTATTTTTATTACGATTGGCTATTCTATCAATAATAATGCAACATTTTTGAAAATGTACTTTTTCGTGTTCCTTATTTATCTTCTCATTAACATTTGATCGACATTTAACGTTAATCAGCTTAGATTGTACGTAATTTAATTGCCTACAATATGCATTAACTGTTGTTCCTATCTACATTTTAATACTAAGTGGAAAAAGTAGAAAACACCTAGTTTTAGCACAACTTCTGTCAAATTAGTTAATTTCGATATTATCATTCTAGTGATCCTTCCCGATAGTAGTGAGCAATAAAATATAAAGCAAGAATTTGTTTATCTAAAATCTCTAAATCGCATGTACTAACATATGTCCCTCAGATTTCGTAGGCCCTCAAAGAATGTGCGATTTATGTTTTTCTCCGTTGTTTGAACGCACATTTTCCTGACGGTCCTGGTTACTGCCCCGTCTCTCCTGGGCGCTTTGGTGGTATGGGTAACGTATCAACACCCCCCAGAAGCTAACCCTTGTTCAGGGAGGTCTCTGGCTTCCTCCTATCGTGTTCTCCTACCCATTAACTTGTTGCCAACGTCCACCAGTCTGACCGTGTTACGCTTCCGAAGGGCTGTGACTACTGTTCCCCATACCCAACAACTGCTGTGCCCTCCGCCGTTGTGGTTCACGTATAGATTTGCTCCGGCCACACCTGTTCTCCAAGGGCTCTAGCCTGAGTATACGACCCTTCTTTATTAAATAAAGAGCCGTTGCTTCTCGCTTGGCGCTTGGCTTCCACGGCGACCCTTCTCAACGCCTCCACTTGTTGTTACAGTCTGATCGTGCGTTTGATTAACTCCCGATTCACCTGTAACAGGTCGTGAATCCTTCTCTGCACAAGCTGCTCGTATTTTTTCTTCTTTGAAGGACGGCTTCTTACCAGCTCGTACATCGACTTTACTTCGATAGCCCCTATTTGACTGGCGCATGCACGTTCCGGTGAGAGTTGGCGCCATTTATTTGAGGAGCAGTCCTATTTTTTTTAGCTTATCCTCGTCCGGGTGGTCTCTCTCAGGGTTAGGGAACTATTGGCCCTTGTATTTGCTCAGAATTCACCCCCTGAGAACCGGGAACCTGGTAATGGCGACCCTCCTCCTAAAGATGTGGTCTTCTCCTACTATGCCCGTGTACTTCCCCTCACAAGTGACCAGTCTCTCATAAGACTGCGTGGGCGTGGAAAAGGCCTTTCAATTTCCTGCCCGGTGCATACTCTGCACGTTCGAGGTTCCCATTCTTAGTTTTGAATAGGATGGTTGTTCTTCTGCTTTTGTCTTTATTGGTATCTCTCAAAACCGTCTTCCGCGGAGATCCGATTGGTATATATCATCATTTCCATTGTAAATTTACAAGGGATGTAATACTGTAGGTTTTCCGTTGCCAACTACAGCCTCCTGCCGTTGACCAATTTTTTTCATCGATATAATCGCTATAATATAAAAACGAGGTCAATGTTTTAAAGATGATCGACCTGTCATTTATGACTTTCGTGCTGTTAGTGCATGTAGTGAAAAATATTTTTATTACTGCCAGTTTTGTTTGTTAGTTGGGGAAAAGCCACGTGAAAGTAGGATAGTTGCGTCTATTGTAATCTTAGAAGTTGCAAATGCATAGTTAGAAGAAGAAGGTGGCACAGTATTTCGTTTGGTAATATTTTGAGAGGAAAAGTATACAAATAGTCTCATGGGCTCAGAGGAGTTGGCGAGATAGTTGATTCATCATACGCCTTCGCACTACGATAATCTGACCTAGTATATCTATATAAGCGCTAATCAGTGACCATAGAAACTAATCTAGCATTAACATTACAAACATACATAGTATTGTAACATTTTATGACATGTGAATTTAAATATGAATCATAAAGGCACCTTACACGATCAATAATACTGTCAATATTTTAGAAGAATTACAGTATTACTGTACAATATGTTTAAAATGTTCATTATTCTAAAATATTGATAGTATTACTTATCGTGTAAGCATTGACTAATAACCTACCAAGACGTATAATGCACATGTAAAATTGTGACAGCGCTAGTTTATGGGTGATGCGGTCCGCGGGGAGAGGGGTTGGTACTCCCTCTCTACCCCACTCCACCCCTTGTCTATTTTTGTGGGTGCTGCCTCTCCCGGTCGACGATTATATTATTACTATTTTGAATGTTGCCATTTATCGCCTATTAATTAATACTTTGAGACAGGGTAATTTTCAGATGGATTTTATGTCGTTGCATTAAATTGCTCTCCTCCGTCAGCTGAGTTTTTGTTGTCGCTGTCGCTAAGCATTTATTTATTCAAATAAGTTATCATAGTTACGGGATTTAAATGCAGCAAGGATTTTATTAAATTAAAATACAGTTCCGAATCCTAATTTTTAGCCAATGATAAAAAAATCGAATATACTAATTGCGATACTCAATTAAAGACAACCAACAACCATTCAGTTCCTATTCCTAATACCTTTTGTGATGAAATTGAAGAAAATATTGTTGAAGATCAAAACATAGAATGTATTACATATAAACTGAAAAAGATCTTTTGGTGGAAAAGAGTAGAATCTTTAAAAAAGTTAGTTATCAGGATGACTTCCTCAACTCCGGGTTTAGGAGGAGACATAATTTTCAAAATTTTAAATCGCTTTGATAAAATACTAACGTGGATTTTGTGAATATATTGATGGAAAAGGTGCTATTAGTCTATATTACAAGCTTTAGTTTATAAAGCTGCACACCGACGGCATAAAAGCGAATAAAACCACCGACACACATGTGCGATTTCACAAATTTCCAATTGAAGACGAATAACGATGCAAAGAATGGATATTTAACTCCGGTAATCTTGGTTTGGAAGATTTGGTACGTGGCGAATTAAAATACAAACGGGTCTGTCATAATCATTTTGCGGACACATGCTTTCGGGATTTAAACGCAGCAAGGATTTTATTAAATTGGAATGCTGTACCGAATCCTCATTTTTCGGCAAATGATTAAAAAATCGAAAATACACATTTGAATAATCAATTACAAACATACTTCAACAACCATTCAGTACCCATTCCTGGCTACTCCGATTGTGACTTGGCTAGAGATAAAATTGAAGAAATCATTGTTGATGACCGGATCATAGAAGGTATTTCCTATAAACCGAAAAAGATATTTTGGAAGAAAAAAGTAGAAGTTAGTTAACAAGAAGTCGTGTTTATTAAATAGGCTTAGGAGGAGACAACTTGTTAATAGTTTTAAATGTCAACTTGAGAAAATGCTGTGTGGAGCCTCAGATTATGTTAAAATATTAATAAAAATGCAATTATTTTATAGAAACAGAATGCAACAGAAAGGAAAAGAAATTTTCCCTTAGCCTAATTAGAAAGCTTACAAATTTATGCGTAATTATATGAAAGTAAGATTACCCGCAATTTCGACAATTCTTTCATGGATACGAATAAATAACCTACAACATGTATTTACACTCATTTGTTAGAAATTTTTCAGAGAACGTAGGAACAATGGATGATTTTGAATGAAAATGTGTATTGTTGGTGGATGAAATTAAATTAGAAAAATGTATAAATTATAATGAATACAGAGATTGTTTAGAAGGCTATGTAGATTTGTCAACTCTTGGCAAAACAAATCTATTAGCAGATCTTGCACCGCTTTTTATGCAAGGGGTTTGCTCTACCCTTGGAAAATGCCTATCTGCTATTATTTGTCTAACAATTGCATCGAGGGGCATATTTTAAATTCCTTAGTTAAGGTGGTTTGCAACAAATTATTGAGATTAAATTACAACCTCGAATGTTTGTATGTGATCAAGGGCAAACAATAGAAAAGCACTAGAATTATTAGGAGTTACCATAAGCACACCCTATTTTATGATTCACGCTAATCGAATTTATGCTGCTTATGATCCACCTCATTTAATCAAGTCACTAAGAAACAACGTTTCAAATTATAAATTGAGATTCATTGTAAATGGTCAACTAATTTCTTGGAAGAATTTAGTAACAACATATTATTTAGATAGAGCTACAAATGATGCGAATCCATTCAAATGTGCTATGTCTTTAACAAATTCTCTTCCAGAAGAAACATTTAAAATGCTATTGATTTGTTTAATAACATTGAAATATTTGAAGAAAATCGGAAGCGCAGCAATATTTATTGTATTGACGGTTTTACACCCTGAAATTTTCGTATTTCACTCCAACATAATATTTTTGTAAGACTACAGTGCCCTATTGAAAGTTCAAATTGCAAACCTGACGATGACACCCTCTTATTTACACAAGAGGAATCATCAAGTTGCACAATTACAAGCAATGTTGAGAATACATCCGCCGTAATAGATATGAATGAAATGAACAAAGGAAAAGTGGAAATTATGGATACACCGCATGAGGATTCGGTACATGAAGTAACTTTGGAGTCATGCTCAAATACATATGTTTCAGGTTACTTACTTTTTAAGCTATTCAAAAAATTTTCTTGTGAGTTGTGTACATCTAAATTTTTACAAGATAAATATTCCGATTTAACGCCAAATGATCTACTAATTTTCAATAGAAATTATGGTGTGAAGTATAATCTTCAGTATCTTCAGCGTCCCTCAGAATTTTTTTCTCAACTTAGCATTGGTCATTTATTGGAGAAGCACACATTACAGACAGGTATAATGAAACATTTACAGAAAATTTTACTGTCTGATGCCATGAAGTTAATTACAATAAGTAATGAATGTTTGGAACATCTAACATTCATGATTAATTTGTTGGTAAAAATTAAAATTTATAGGCAAGTTAAATGGGCAACAGAAGAACACAAGGAACAGCATCCCAACAATAGGAAAAGACACGCGGAATTAATTTGCAATAAAACTAAACCTCACAGGAAAATTCGTATTTTATTTTCTTGAAACTGTTTAAACCAATATTATTCATTATACTGCAATTATTACAATAAAGTACATATATTTATATGTATTATCATTATTTTATGATAATCAGCAAGTTATAATAGTATGATTTTGTTTTATTATCATAAACTGCTTTAAAAGATCTATTGATTCTCTTAGGGCCGGTTCTACAATTGACATTTAACAGGAGAATAAGGCTATTCGTGGAATAAATTTGAGTTATTCACGTCAATATCTCAAACTTATTTCACGAATAGCCTTATTCTCCGGTTAAACGTAATTGTAGAACCGAAATATGCTTTATCATTTACAGCAAATTGTGTTGCAATAATATTGGCAATGTTAACAAAACGCTATTATTTAAAAAAGGCATAAAAGCTATTATTCACTGAAGTAAAATAAATTGGAGAATAGTAACAAAAATTTGGATTGGCCTTCTTAAAGTTCGTTTGACATCATGTTGTAGTTTCTTATATCGCTTTCGTTACAGACACAAACTACATATTGTTTCTACATGTAGAAAACGATGTAGAAAAACGATTATTTTTTACATCGTTTCTGCGCGTCGGATGCAGAAATTAGGCACATAACCGTAGACAATGGCGTCGACTGGGCGATCGTTTTCTTAATAATAATATATATTCTTTAATCCTATGTACATTGGCGACGAAGGTTCACCTTTATACGTGCAAGTTTCAATTTTTATGATGTCTTGGAGAAGAGGGCATGTTTTGGCGCCAGTGGAACAATACCCAGTGTTGGAATATAGTTTGTACGACGTTGAATCGTGGCTATATAAAAATAAACACTCCCGAAATCCTGCCAATAATTTCAAATAATTCAACCAATCACGACTCGTGCCTCATCCATTTGTTGATATAAGAAACAACATAATGTCATACACAATATTAATTCCTATATAGTTTTCCACGTAGAAATTGTTATACAGTTTCTTATATCAATTCTTATAAAGAAAACGATATAAGAAACTACATAATATCATACGGGCTTAAGTGAGTTATTCACTTGAATCGAAAAGTATCCAGTTAACGTTGTTATGGAGTACATTGGCCACCTAGGTCACCTGCCCTAAAGCCATTACATTTCTAAAGAATAGGTAATGTTTGAATTTTAACTTCTTTTTATATACATTTTTATTTGTTACTCTGTTAATTGATTATTTTTCAAACTTGTTGACGTTTACATCCAAATGTATTTGGCTATATGTAAATAAACATTATTATAATTGATATTGTAATATCATAATTTGACCTGAAAAAAGTGAGCATATTTGATTCATTCTAGCTTAGGCTCTCAATGTGAAATTGAAATTGAAAGTAAACAATCTATCATTGCTTTATATAAAATGCAATTAAAAATTGATAATTCACAAGTATTCGATGTTATAGCATATCAAAAATGTGCATAAGCTACATCAGATAGTAAAATAACAAAAAGATGTAAACAAAGCACATAATCAGCAACTATAGTAAAAAACTGATCCACAAATTACTACTCTAAAATAAGGTCATTTAACTTTCATTTATTGCATGAAAAACTAATTTAACATTATTAAACATATAATAATGTACCTTGACTCTTTCGTATACTTAAATCTTTACGCATATTATTACAAACAGACACAATATATAATAACCATTTTTGCTAAACAAGCACATGTAAAGAGTAATCAAAGTTTATTTAAAAAATAAGCAAACACAATTGTGCGACTTTGACACTTGGCATTTAGAAACGTACATCAAGCAATTTATCTAATTTATCACATGACGTAACCTCTCTCATGCTTTCACTGTATCAGAAAATATTTGTGACGGCCACAAAATATGCTACATATGGCAACTAAACATGTAGATAATAGTTTAGAAGGGTTTCGACCGACAGATGCTGACCGGCAGAGACATCTGTTGTTCGACGCCTTTTTTGCCGTCGAAATGCTCCATAAGGTTAAACGTCTAGGTGACTTTTTAGTCAATGGTGTAAGGTATAGTAACGATGAAATAAATAGAATACTGATGTATATCCGGATAATTGATTACTTGATAAATATAAAAGAAGAATTCAAGCAAATACTGACAGTATTAGGATTGCCTTAATAAGGCACCTTACACAGTCAATAATACTGTCAATCCTAGTACTGTCAGTATTTGCTTTAATCCTCCTATTATATTTGCCAAGTAATCAATTATACGGATAAACATCAGTATTCTCTTGATTCCATCATTACTACACCTTACACGATCAGTAAAATTGGCCGTATTTTAGAATAATGAACATTTTAAACATATTATCGTACAGTAATACCAGGGGTAATACTGTCAATATTTTAGAATCATGACAGTATTACTGTACGATAATATGTTTAAAATGTTCATTATTCTAAAATGTTGCCAGTATTAATCATCGTGTAAGGTATAGTAATGAAGAGAATACTGATCTTTAAGACACCTTACACGGTCAATAATACTGTCAATACTAGTACTGTCAGTATTTACGTCAATCCACCGTCAATATTTATCGACCTTACACGGTCAATCCATATTGTCAGTATTTTCGTCAATATTGTCCCAGACTATTAATATGAATAATAAAAAAAAAAGCGTTTCTCGCAATCATTCCGGCATTTTCTACAAAACGTACTACTGTGCGCAAGAGATGAATGAATGATTGGTTAAAAAGCGTGAACAGTACTCGCACATTGTTTTATTAAAAGACATTCTTATGACGGATGTTACATACAAAAATTGTTAATAATGTTAAAACATTTCTTGGCGAGGCAAGAAACAACCATGAGAAATTGCATTTCGGCTGACGTAAGATTAGCAGTTACTTTAAGATAACTCGCTACGGGAAGGTACTTTGACTACTTGAAGTTTTCCACATTCATGTCACCAGCAGTAGTAAGTCAAGCTGTAGATGAAACATTACTGCTTCAATATACATTTTTTAGGGTCTTTTAATTCCTCATTATCATCAGAAACTTCTTCATAGTATGTTTCTGACAAAATGGAGTCTCATCATCCATTATTGTAGAAATAAGTAATAATATGAGTACGCAAAACACACTGTCACACAACTGTCAGTGAGGTATTGAAGTACTGACGCTTGGATTACAAAATATCCGAATTCCGTCAGTATTTTGTTCAATCCATCAATACTGCACCTTACACGATCAGTAATACTGTCATTATTTTAAAATACTGACAGTAATATTGACCGTGTAAGGTGGCTTATTATCCGAATAATTTATTACTTAATAAAAATAAAAGGAGGATTGAAGCAAAAATTGACAGTAGTAGGATTGACAGTATTATTGACCGTGTAAGGTGCCTTGTATACTTTCGATAGTGTTTCTTGGATCCAATATAAAATATCAAATCTGGAGCGATACCAAGATCCTAACTGGTAAATACGAAGAGAATGTGAACAACCAAGAAATCGGAGGACATAGAAGTGCTGCTAGTATCAAACCTTCAACCTTCACAAGAAAATCAACGACCTAGCGAACAAAAGTAGGCAACATCAAACAGCAGGCTTACGAAATGATAACAATGAAATCATATCAGGTGTAGAAGAAATAATGATGGAAGAACACATGGAAACGCTTTACTATGACGAAAGGCCCATCGCCACTGGAAGAGAAGTTGTACTATATACAATTAAAATAGATCGCTCTCTCTTGTTATATTATATATATATATATATATATATATATATATATATATATATATATATATATTTATATATATATATGTGATGCCATCTAACGACCACATGCTCGTAGCTATGAAAATGGCGGGAATATTTTGAAGCAAATTACTTACATTTATAACTTTTTTCAGTAAATAATAATAATAATAATAATAATAATGTTTATTGCCCAACAGGTAAACCCAATTACAGTGCAACAAAATAAAATCAATATGAAAAAATAGTACATTGTAACAATAATTAACAACAAGATAATAAAAAATAATAACAAACAATAAAAATAAACACTAAAATAATAAACAACAATAATATCTAAAGCAATACGTATAAAATAAAGTTAAAAATTAACAAAGTTAACAAAAAATCCGGATTCTGTAAAAAGTCTACATATTAAGTAAATCCCGCAAATGTGTATATGCCGCACGTTTAAGTGTATGGATATTGTCGTGAAATACGTCAATATCAATATCTGCAGCTAGTTCATTCCAGATATTGCAGATTCGATAGATAGGAGAGTTAGCCAATAAGTTTATTCTAGGAGTGGAATTATAAAATACAAACGAGTTTCGCGTGCGCACAGATGGAACGTTTATGTTAATTTGAGACAAGAGATTGGGTGAATCAAGTCCATTATTCATTAATTTATTAAGAAAACATAAACCTATGACTTTTCTTCTGTCAGCTAATCGAAGAGCATTAAATTCGTTTAGTAATGTTGGATGACTAAATCCTCGGGTCGGATAGTAATGAAACTTCTTGTGCCACAGATATTTGAAAAACTTACGCTGAACGGACTCAATTTCATTTGTGTGCATGCTGTAACTAGTAGACCAGATAATACAACCATACTCAAGAATTGTCCGTACGAATGTTTCTGTAAAAGTATCTCGATAGTAGCAATGTTTGAGAAGCCTTTACTGTTTCTAATTACAAATCCCAGCATCCTATTGCTTCTGGAAACAATGTCTCGTATATGATTGACATAGGTTAGTTTACTATCGAATAGTATGCCCAGATCTTTAATGCTGTCACTGCGACTAAGTAACAGATCATTGCAAATGTAGTCAAATCTCACTGATTGTACGCGACGGGAATAAGATACGACTTTACATTTACTTTCATTGAGGGAAAGGTTATTATTTGAACACCATAACTCAATTTGTTTGATACTTTCCTGCATTTTGAGACAGTCACTGAGACTAGTAATTATGGAGAAAACCTTTAAATCATCAGCAAACATTATGTGGTTGCAACGCAAATTCATACTTAAGTCATTAATAAATAATATAAACAGGAGAGGACCTAGATTTGATTCTTGTGGAACTCCGGACGATGCATAATATTCTGACGACTTTATAGAACTATATCAAACATATTGTCTTCGATTACATAGGTAAGACTTAAATAACTTTAACAGTGCTGTACTAAAGCCAAAAGTCTGAAGTTTTTGAAGAATAATTTTCAGTGCTATCGATGTGAACTGAGAAAATTCACAAATATTTGTGATGGTAGATTTCTTCTTCATAAAGCCATGTTGATGATAAGATATTAAATGGTTGACCTTTGGATAAATGTAATCGTGAATTATAATTTCAAAAACTTTGGAGAAATTTGAAAGTAATGCAATTGGTCTGTAATTTTTGACTTCACTTATAGAGTTAGCTTTAAAAACCGGACTAATCTTTGAGATTTTCCAAACCTCAGGATAGGTTCCACTATTCAAAATTAAATTATAGATGTGAGTTAGGGGCTTGGCAAATAGATAGCTACAATCACGAACTAAAAAGCTGGGAATTTGGTCATCTCCACTAGTCATTGTGTTTTTAAGCTTTTTTATTGCTGTGATAACGTCGCTTTCAGTGATACTTTCAATGTGTATAACAGGGAGATCATTAGCTATTGAGCATGGAGAATTTGTGGAAGTCGAATTTGTGTATCCATTAATTTGATAGACACTAGCAAAGTGAGAGGCGAAAGCATCAACTATAGCTTGGGAATTGTCGTAGGATTGATTGTTATAAGACATAACACCCGGTATACGAGTTGATTTTTTCTTAGAATTAATAAAGGTCCAAAACTTTTGCGGGTTGGTGACTAAGTTATCAGATATAGATGAAATGTAGTTTTTGTATGCTACGCCAATTTGTTGCTTAACTTCAACTCTAATATTTTTAAATTGTAGTAATGCAGAGGATGAATTAAGACGTTTGTGTTTATTGCGATACTTATTTTTAAAGTGTAAATGGGTTATAATCTGCTTAGTAAACCAAGGAGGATAACGAGAAGAATTGCCTCTGAATGTCGGCACATGTTTATTTAAATGCGAATATATAACTAAGTAAAACTGATTGATAGCTTCTTCGCACTCGGAAATACTAGCAATATGCGAAAAAATCATAATTTAGCAAATCCTCATAAAGTTGTGTATAGTTAGCTTTTTTGAAGTTATAAGATTTGACCAAGTAAACTGAATCTGAATTAATGTTTTTGATTTTATTATTGAGGTGAAAAGTAATACTAAGTCAACTTCAGTTTCCAAACTCGAGAACACTAAATCTAACAGCTTTCCTGTGGAATTGAATACATCATTACATTGTTTTACATTTACTAATGAGATAAAATTGCCTAGGTAAGAACAAATGATATTATTTGAATTATCTTTCTCAGAAACATAGTAGGGAATATTAAAGTCTCCTAAATAAATAATATTTTCAGCTTCATTACAAATTGGTTCCAAACTGTTCAGAACATGAGTACAGTCTAATGAGGGGTGCTGGGAAAGTAAATAACAAAAACACAAAATTTAAAGTTGCGATAAGTACACCTAAAACCCAATAAATCAATAAGTGGAAACGATGAAGATAAACTAGATAGGTCTATAGGAAATACATTAATGGAGGGTTTAAATGCAAGCAGAGCACCACCGCCTCGCGTCAAGTGTGTAGCGGCTAAGTTACGATCTTTACGGCAGACACCGCAGTGAACTTATCCCCTATGATCCCATCCTCTATACCGCGCGGCGCCGTGGGGCCGCGCGCACGGCAGATTGTTTGCGGGTCTGTACTGACCAATTGCGGTGACCAATAAAATCCAAATTTTGAGGAATTCTTTACTAATGTCTTGCCGAACGTAATATATATATCTAAATTTTTTTTAATAATTTTTATAGGAGTTTTTGTATAATATATGTTGTAACGTAAATTATAATTTTTGACCATGACGCGCAATGTTCCTGGATTTGAAAAAAATTGCCTTATGTTTATAACAATATGTTAAAGAAAATGTGCCAAGTCTGTATGGGGCGCGATTTGGTTTTCTATTTTTTTTTTAATTTTAAACTTTTACGCTCATATCTGGATAATCCGGTCTTAGAGGCTGAGTCCATAAAAAAATAATGCAACGTATTTTGTATAATTTTTTTTTGGATCTTGGTTTAGAACATATCAGTGCACCAGATGGCCGAAGGAAATTGGAAAATTTTAATTCTACGTATTTTTTTTTTGGCGACAAACTTTTATATCATTATTATTATTTTTGACCATGACGCGCAATGTTCTTGGATTTGAAAAAAATTGCCTAATGTTTATAACAATATGTTAAAGAAAATGTGCCAAGTCTGTATGGGGCGCGATTTGGTTTTCTATTTTTTTTTTAATTTTAAACTTTTACGTATATAATTATTATTATTTTTGACCATGACGCGCAATGTTCCTGGATTTGAAAAAAATTGCCTAATGTTTATAACAATATGTTAAAGAAAATGTGCCAAGTCTGTATGGGGCGCGATTTGGTTTTCTATTTTTTTTTTAATTTTAAACTTTTACGCTCTTATCTGGATAATCCGGTTTTAGAAGATGAGTCCATAAAAAAATAATGCAACGTATTTTGTTTAATTTTTGGATCTTGGTTTAGAACATATCAGTGCACCAGATGGCCGAAGGAAATTGGAAAATTTTAATTCTACGTATTTTTTTTTTGGCGACAAACTTTTATATCATTATTATTATTTTTGACCATGACGCGCAATGTTCTTGGATTTGAAAAAAATTGCCTAATGTTTATAACAATATGATAAAGAAAATGTGGCAAGTCTGTATGGGGCGCGATTTGTTTTTCTATTTTTTTTTTTAATTTTAAACTTTTACGTATATAATTATTATTATTTTTGACCATGACGCGCAATGTTCCTGGATTTGAAAAAAATTGCCTAATGTTTATAACAATATGTTAAAGAAAATGTGCCAAGTCTGTATGGGGCGCGATTTGGTTTTCTATTTTTTTTTTTAATTTTAAACTTTTACGTATATAATTATTATTATTTTTGACCATGACGCGCAATGTTCCTGGATTTGAAAAAAATTGCCTAATGTTTATAACAATATGTTAAAGAAAATGTGCCAAGTCTGTATGGGGCGCGATTTGGTTTTCTATTTTTTTTTTAATTTTAAACTTTTACGCTCTTATCTGGATAATCCGGTTTTAGAGGATGAGTCCATAAAAAAATAATGCAACGTATTTTGTTTAATTTTTTTTTGGATCTTGCTTTAGAACATATCAGTGCACCAGATGGCTGAAGGAAATTGGAAAATTTTAATTCTACGTATTTTTTTTTTTGCGACAAACTTTTATATCATTATTATTATTTTTGACCATGACGCGCAATGTTCTTGGATTTGAAAAAAATTGCCTAATGTTTATAACAATATGATAAAGAAAATGTGGCAAGTCTGTATGGGGCGCGATTTGGTTTTCTATTTTTTTTTTTTTAATTTTAAACTTTTACGTATATAATTATTATTATTTTTGACCATGACGCGCAATGTTCCTGGATTTGAAAAAAATTGCCTAATGTTTATAACAATATGTTAAAGAAAATGTGCCAAGTCTGTATGGGGCGCGATTTGGTTTTCTATTTTTTTTTTTATTTTAAACTTTTACGCTCATATCTGGATAATCCGGTTTTAGAGGCTGAGTCCATAAAAAAATAATGCAACGTATTTTGTTTAATTTTTTTTTGGATCTTGCTTTAGAACATATCAGTGCACCTGATGGCCGAAGGAAATTGGAAAATTTTAATTCTACATATTTTTTTTTTTGCGACAAACTTTTATATCATTATTATTATTTTTGACCATGACGCGCAATGTTCTTGGATTTGAAAAAAATTGACTAATGTTTATAACAATATGATAAAGAAAATGTGGCAAGTCTGTATGGGGCGCGATTTGGTTTTCTATTTTTTTTTTAATTTTAAACTTTTACGTATATAATTATTATTATTTTTGACCATGACGCGCAATGTTCCTGGATTTGAAAAAAATTGCCTAATGTTTATAACAATATGTTAAAGAAAATGTGCCAAGTCTGTATGGGGCGCGATTTGGTTTTCTATTTTTTTTTTAATTTTAAACTTTTACGCTCATATCTGGATAATCCTGTTTTAGAGGCTGAGTCCATAAAAAAATAATGCAACGTATTTTGTTTAATTTTTTTTTGGATCTTGGTTTAGAACATATCAGTGCACCAGATGGCCGAAGGAAATTGGAAAATTTTAATTCTACGTATTTTTTTTTGGCGACCAACTTTTATATCATTATTATTATTTTTGACCATGACGCGCAATGTTCTTGGATTTGAAAAAAATTGCCTAATGTTTATAACAATATGATAAAGAAAATGTGGCAAGTCTGTATGGGGCGCGATTTGTTTTTCTATTTTTTTTTAATTTTAAACTTTTACGTATATAATTATTATTATTTTTGACCATGACGCGCAATGTTCCTGGATTTGAAAAAAATTGCCTAATGTTTATAACAATATGATAAAGAAAATGTGGCAAGTCTGTATGGGGCGCGATTTGTTTTTCTATTTTTTTTTAATTTTAAACTTTTACGTATATAATTATTATTATTTTTGACCATGACGCGCAATGTTCTTGGATTTGAAAAAAATTGCCTAATGTTTATAACAATATGATAAAGAAAATGTGGCAAGTCTGTATGGGGCGCGATTTGGTTTTCTATTTTTTTTTAATTTTAAACTTTTACGCTCATATCTGGATAATCCTGTTTTAGAGGCTGAGTCCATAAAAAAATAATGCAACGTATTTTGCTTAATTTTTTTTTGGATCTTGGTTTAGAACATAGCAGTGCACCAGATAGCCGAAGGAAATTGGAAAATTTTGATTCTAAGTATTTTTTTTTCGGCGACCAATTCGAATATGTTTCATTATTATTATTTTTAAAATTCACTGGCATACAATTCATTTGAAAAAATTACACAATATTTATAACAAAATGACAATTAGAAAACAGAAAGTCCCAACGCGAGAACGTTGTTCCTTCTATTTTATTTTTATTTTTAACTTTTCCGCTCCTATCTGGACGAGGGCAAAGTCAAAATTATTTAATTTTCCATCATAGCCCACGGAGTTTTTTTTTTCAAATTTTCACTATTTGTTGCTAACCCAATAGTGGTTACAAAAAGTATTTTTTAGATTGACACGGATCCAGTTTTATATATTTTTACAGGCCTTTTACGTAGTTTGATCATTTAAATGGCTGCGCGAAATTCCCATGTCCGATTGGAAATATTATTACTTATTAATCAACTCCCTACTTTAAGGATAATAATTCATTAAAAATACTTATTTTACCAATAGTATTATGAGTTACAATGTGTAAAAAGGCTACACCCTCGACGGTGATTCGAACCCTCGACTCTGAGTTTTATAATGACAGCAGAAGAATTGAACAAACGATAGGTCGGTCTAAAAACATTGACTACGATTTTATATACAGTTTTTTATGCAATAGAGATATTCCGGATGCGAATGTTATGATAATATAGGGTAATTGTGCACTACAAATTATATTGGAATGAAATGTGCCTCAAATAATTACCTCGAAGAATGCCTTACCAATAAAATGGATCAATATTTTCCTATATAGTGAAATAGATGTTGAGTACTTTTCCAGCAATTCTGCTGTCATTATAAAACACAGAGTCGAAGGTTCGAATCACCGTCGAGGGAGTAGCCTTTTTACACATTGTAACTCATAATACTATTGGTAAAATAAGTA
This sequence comes from Lordithon lunulatus, assembly GCA_963942505.1. Classification (NCBI taxonomy): domain Eukaryota; kingdom Metazoa; phylum Arthropoda; class Insecta; order Coleoptera; family Staphylinidae; genus Lordithon; species Lordithon lunulatus. The sequence continues at coordinate 36,903,753 of OZ012672.1, read as the reverse complement.
TTTTTAATGAATTATTATCCTTAAAGTAGGGAGTTGATTAATAAGTAATAATAATCCCAATCGGAAATGGGAATTTCTAATTGATCCTTTTTATTGGTAAGGCATTCTTCGAGGTAATTATTTGAGGCACATTTCATTCCAATATAATTTGTAGTGCACAATTACCCTATATTATCATAACATTCGCATCCGGAATATCTCTATTGCATAAAAAACTGTATATAAAATCGTAGTCAATGTTTTTAGACCGACCTATCGTTTGTTCAATTCTTCTGCTGTCATTATAAAACTCAGAGTCGAAGGTTCGAATCACCGTCGAGGGTGTAGCCTTTTTACACATTGTAACTCATAATACTATTGGTAAAATAAGTATTTTTAATGAATTATTATCCTTAAAGTAGGGAGTTGATTAATAAGTAATAATATTTCCAATCGGACATGGGAATTTCGCGCAGCCATTTAAATGATCAAACTACGTAAAAGGCCTGTAAAAATATATAAAACTGGATCCGTGTCAATCTAAAAAATACTTTTTGTAACCACTATTGGGTTAGCAACAAATAGTGAAAATTTGAAAAAAAAAACTCCGTGGGCTATGATGGAAAATTAAATAATTTTGACTTTGCCCTCGTCCAGATAGGAGCGGAAAAGTTAAAAATAAAAATAAAATAGAAGAAACAACGTTCTCGCGTTGGGACTTTCTGTTTTCTAATTGTCATTTTGTTATAAATATTGTGTAATTTTTTCAAATGAATTGTATGCCAGTGAATTTTAAAAATAATAATAATGAAACATATTCGAATTGGTCGCCGAAAAAAAAATACTTAGAATCAAAATTTTCCAATTTCCTTCGGCTATCTGGTGCACTGCTATGTCCTAAACCAAGATCCAAAAAAAAAATTAAGCAAAATACGTTGCATTATTTTTTTATGGCCTCTAAAACCGGATTATCCAGATATGAGCGTAAAAGTTTAAAATTAAAAAAAAAAATAGAAAACCAAATCGCGCCCCATACAGACTTGGCACATTTTCTTTAACATATTGTTATAAACATTAGGCAATTTTTTTCAAATCCAAGAACATTGCGCGTCATGGTCAAAAATAATAATAATTATATACGTAAAAGTTTAAAATAAAAAAAAAAATAGAAAACCAAATCGCGCCCCATACAGACTTGGCACATTTTCTTTAACATATTGTTATAAACATTAGGCAATTTTTTTCAAATCCAGGAACATTGCGCGTCATGGTCAAAAATAATAATAATTATAAACGTAAAAGTTTAAAATTTAAAAAAAAAATAGAAAACCAAATCGCGCCCCATACAGACTTGCCACATTTTCTTTATCATATTGTTATAAACATTAGGCAATTTTTTTCAAATCCAAGAACATTGCGCGTCATGGTCAAAAATAATAATAATGATATAAAAGTTTGTCGCAAAAAAAAAATATGTAGAATTAAAATTTTCCAATTTCCTTCGACCATCTGGTGCACTGATATGTTCTAAAGCAAGATCCAAAAAAAAATTAAACAAAATACGTTGCATTATTTTTTTATGGACTCATCCTCTAAAACCGGATTATCCAGATATGAGCGTAAAAGTTTAAAATAAAAAAAAAATAGAAAACCAAATCGCGCCCCATACAGACTTGGCACATTTTCTTTAACATATTGTTATAAACATTAGGCAATTTTTTTCAAATCCAGGAACATTGCGCGTCATGGTCAAAAATAATAATAATTATATACGTAAAAGTTTAAAATTAAAAAAAAAATAGAAAACCAAATCGCGCCCCATACAGACTTGGCACATTTTCTTTAACATATTGTTATAAACATTAGGCAATTTTTTTCAAATCCAAGAACATTGCGCGTCATGGTCAAAAATAATAATAATGATATAAAAGTTTGTCGCAAAAAAAAAATATGTAGAATTAAAATTTTCCAATTTCCTTCGGCCATCTGGTGCACTGATATGTTCTAAAGCAAGATCCAAAAAAAAATTAAACAAAATACGTTGCATTATTTTTTTATGGACTCATCCTCTAAAACCGGATTATCCAGATATGAGCGTAAAAGTTTAAAATAAAAAAAAAAATAGAAAACCAAATCGCGCCCCATATAGACTTGGCACATTTTCTTTAACATATTGTTATAAACATTAGGCAATTTTTTTCAAATCCAGGAACATTGCGCGTCATGGTCAAAAATAATAATAATTATATACGTAAAAGATTAAAATTAAAAAAAAATAGAAAACCAAATCGCGCCCCATACAGACTTGGCACATTTTCTTTAACATATTGTTATAAACATTAGGCAATTTTTTTCAAATCCAAGAACATTGCGCGTCATGGTCAAAAATAATAATAATGATATAAAAGTTTGTCGCCAAAAAAAAAATACGTAGAATTAAAATTTGCCAATTTCCTTCGGCCATCTGGTGCACTGATATGTTCTAAACCAAGATCCAAAAAAAAATTAAACAAAATACGTTGCATTATTTTTTTATGGACTCAGCCTCTAAGACCGGATTATCCAGATATGAGCGTAAAAGTTTAAAATTAAAAAAAAAATAGAAAACCAAATCGCGCCCCATACAGACTTGCCACATTTTCTTTAACATATTGTTATAAACATTAGGCAAATTTTTTCAAATCCAAGAACATTGCGCGTCATGGTCAAAAATAATAATAATTATATACGTAAAAGTTTAAAATTAAAAAAAAAATAGAAAACCAAATCGCGCCCCATACAGACTTGCCACATTTTCTTTATCATATTGTTATAAACATTAGGCAATTTTTTTCAAATCCAAGAACATTGCGCGTCATGGTCAAAAATAATAATAATGATATAAAAGTTTGTCGCAAAAAAAAAATATGTAGAATTAAAATTTTCCAATTTCCTTCGGCCATCTGGTGCACTGATATGTTCTAAAGCAAGATCCAAAAAAAAATTAAACAAAATACGTTGCATTATTTTTTTATGGACTCATCCTCTAAAACCGGATTATCCAGATATGAGCGTAAAAGTTTAAAATAAAAAAAAAAAATAGAAAACCAAATCGCGCCCCATACAGACTTGGCACATTTTCTTTAACATATTGTTATAAACATTAGGCAATTTTTTTCAAATCCAGGAACATTGCGCGTCATGGTCAAAAATAATAATAATTATATACGTAAAAGTTTAAAATTAAAAAAAAAAATAGAAAACCAAATCGCGCCCCATACAGACTTGCCACATTTTCTTTATCATATTGTTATAAACATTAGGCAATTTTTTTCAAATCCAAGAACATTGCGCGTCATGGTCAAAAATAATAATAATGATATAAAAGTTTGTCGCAAAAAAAAAAATATGTAGAATTAAAATTTTCCAATTTCCTTCGGCCATCTGGTGCACTGATATGTTCTAAAGCAAGATCCAAAAAAAAATTAAACAAAATACGTTGCATTATTTTTTTATGGACTCATCCTCTAAAACCGGATTATCCAGATATGAGCGTAAAAGTTTAAAATAAAAAAAAAATAGAAAACCAAATCGCGCCCCATACAGACTTGGCACATTTTCTTTAACATATTGTTATAAACATTAGGCAATTTTTTTCAAATCCAAGAACATTGCGCGTCATGGTCAAAAATAATAATAATTATATACGTAAAAGTTTAAAATTAAAAAAAAAAATAGAAAACCAAATCGCGCCCCATACAGACTTGCCACATTTTCTTTATCATATTGTTATAAACATTAGACAATTTTTTTCAAATCCAAGAACATTGCGCGTCATGGTCAAAAATAATAATAATGATATAAAAGTTTGTCGCAAAAAAAAAAATACGTATAATTAAAATTTTCCAATTTCCTTCAGCCATCTGGTGCACTGATATGTTCTAAAGCAAGATCCAAAAAAAAATTAAACAAAATACGTTGCATTATTTTTTTATGGACTCATCCTCTAAAACCGGATTATCCAGATAAGAGCGTAAAAGTTTAAAATTAAAAAAAAAATAGAAAACCAAATCGCGCCCCATACAGACTTGGCACATTTTCTTTAACATATTGTTATAAACATTAGGCAATTTTTTTCAAATCCAGGAACATTGCGCGTCATGGTCAAAAATAATAATAATTATATACGTAAAAGTTTAAAATTAAGAAAAAAATAGAAAACCAAATCGCGCCCCATACAGACTTGGCACATTTTCTTTAACATATTGTTATAAACATTAGGCAATTTTTTTCAAATCCAGGAACATTGCGCGTCATGGTCAAAAATAATAATAATTATATACGTAAAAGTTTAAAATTAAAAAAAAAATAGAAAACCAAATCGCGCCCCATACAGACTTGGCACATTTTCTTTAACATATTGTTATAAACATTAGGCAATTTTTTTCAAATCCAAGAACATTGCGCGTCATGGTCAAAAATAATAATAATTATATACGTAAAAGTTTAAAATTAAAAAAAAAAATAGAAAACCAAATCGCGCCCCATACAGACTTGCCACATTTTCTTTATCATATTGTTATAAACATTAGACAATTTTTTTCAAATCCAAGAACATTGCGCGTCATGGTCAAAAATAATAATAATGATATAAAAGTTTGTCGCAAAAAAAAAAATACGTATAATTAAAATTTTCCAATTTCCTTCAGCCATCTGGTGCACTGATATGTTCTAAAGCAAGATCCAAAAAAAAATTAAACAAAATACGTTGCATTATTTTTTTATGGACTCATCCTCTAAAACCGGATTATCCAGATAAGAGCGTAAAAGTTTAAAATTAAAAAAAAAATAGAAAACCAAATCGCGCCCCATACAGACTTGGCACATTTTCTTTAACATATTGTTATAAACATTAGGCAATTTTTTTCAAATCCAGGAACATTGCGCGTCATGGTCAAAAATAATAATAATTATATACGTAAAAGTTTAAAATTAAGAAAAAAATAGAAAACCAAATCGCGCCCCATACAGACTTGGCACATTTTCTTTAACATATTGTTATAAACATTAGGCAATTTTTTTCAAATCCAGGAACATTGCGCGTCATGGTCAAAAATAATAATAATTATATACGTAAAAGTTTAAAATTAAAAAAAAAATAGAAAACCAAATCGCGCCCCATACAGACTTGGCACATTTTCTTTAACATATTGTTATAAACATTAGGCAATTTTTTTCAAATCCAAGAACATTGCGCGTCATGGTCAAAAATAATAATAATGATATAAAAGTTTGTCGCAAAAAAAAAATATGTAGAATTAAAATTTTCCAATTTCCTTCGGCCATCTGGTGCACTGATATGTTCTAAAGCAAGATCCAAAAAAAAATTAAACAAAATACGTTGCATTATTTTTTGATGGACTCATCCTCTAAAACCGGATTATCCAGATATGAGCGTAAAAGTTTAAAATAAAAAAAAAAATAGAAAACCAAATCGCGCCCCATATAGACTTGGCACATTTTCTTTAACATATTGTTATAAACATTAGGCAATTTTTTTCAAATCCAGGAACATTGCGCGTCATGGTCAAAAATAATAATAATTATATACGTAAAAGATTAAAATTAAAAAAAAAATAGAAAACCAAATCGCGCCCCATACAGACTTGGCACATTTTCTTTAACATATTGTTATAAACATTAGGCAATTTTTTTCAAATCCAAGAACATTGCGCGTCATGGTCAAAAATAATAATAATGATATAAAAGTTTGTCGCCAAAAAAAAAATACGTAGAATTAAAATTTTCCAATTTCCTTCGGCCATCTGGTGCACTGATATGTTCTAAACCAAGATCCAAAAAAAAATTAAACAAAATACGTTGCATTATTTTTTTATGGACTCAGCCTCTAAGACCGGATTATCCAGATATGAGCGTAAAAGTTTAAAATAAAAAAAAAAATAGAAAACCAAATCGCGCCCCATACAGACTTGCCACATTTTCTTTAACATATTGTTATAAACATTAGGCAAATTTTTTCAAATCCAAGAACATTGCGCGTCATGGTCAAAAATAATAATAATTATATACGTAAAAGTTTAAAATTAAAAAAAAAATAGAAAACCAAATCGCGCCCCATACAGACTTGCCACATTTTCTTTATCATATTGTTATAAACATTAGGCAATTTTTTTCAAATCCAAGAACATTGCGCGTCATGGTCAAAAATAATAATAATGATATAAAAGTTTGTCGCAAAAAAAAAAATATGTAGAATTAAAATTTTCCAATTTCCTTCGGCCATCTGGTGCACTGATATGTTCTAAAGCAAGATCCAAAAAAAAATTAAACAAAATACGTTGCATTATTTTTTTATGGACTCATCCTCTAAAACCGGATTATCCAGATATGAGCGTAAAAGTTTAAAATTAAAAAAAAAAATAGAAAACCAAATCGCGCCCCATACAGACTTGGCACATTTTCTTTAACATATTGTTATAAACATTAGGCAATTTTTTTCAAATCCAGGAACATTGCGCGTCATGGTCAAAAATAATAATAATTATATACGTAAAAGTTTAAAATTAAAAAAAAAAATAGAAAACCAAATCGCGCCCCATACAGACTTGCCACATTTTCTTTATCATATTGTTATAAACATTAGGCAATTTTTTTCAAATCCAAGAACATTGCGCGTCATGGTCAAAAATAATAATAATGATATAAAAGTTTGTCGCAAAAAAAAAAATATGTAGAATTAAAATTTTCCAATTTCCTTCGGCCATCTGGTGCACTGATATGTTCTAAAGCAAGATCCAAAAAAAAATTAAACAAAATACGTTGCATTATTTTTTTATGGACTCATCCTCTAAAACCGGATTATCCAGATATGAGCGTAAAAGTTTAAAATTAAAAAAAAAATAGAAAACCAAATCGCGCCCCATACAGACTTGGCACATTTTCTTTAACATATTGTTATAAACATTAGGCAATTTTTTTCAAATCCAGGAACATTGCGCGTCATGGTCAAAAATTATAATTTACGTTACAACATATATTATACAAAAACGCCTATAAAAATTATTAAAAAAAATTTAGATATATATATTACGATCGGCAAGACATTAGTAAAGAATTCCTCAAAATTTGGATTTTATTGGTCACCGCAATTGGTCAGTACAGACCCGCAAACAATCTGCCGTGCGCGCGGCCCCACGGCGCCGCGCGGTATAGAGGATGGGATAATAGGGGATAAGTTCACTGCGGTACGGCAGACTATATAATTGGTGTTTGAAAAAAGTTCAGAATTTAATACATCAGATTGAAGCCATGTTTCTGTCAGCGCGATAATATTAAATTCGAGATTATAAATGGATGCATTAAATGTATCTATTTTATTATTTAGACTACGGACATTTTGATAATAACACGACAAGTAAACGGGTCTGTTGGGCACTACAAGTTTTCCGACGAGACAATTTTGGGTGAATCATTGACATACTTAATTTTAAGGTTGGTTTCGCCATTCGCTAACCTTTGTTCTAGTACAGCTTTAACCGCCTTATAGTATTCCATTTGCTTAGAGGTTCTATCAAAAGAAATGGAAACAGTACGATATTTGTCAAACTTATAAGTTTTCTTAATGATTGCGTGTACAGCATTTGGATTACCTAGAGATAGTTTTAAAGGACGTTTCTTATTAGAATCGTACTTGCCCAGTCGAAAACATTTAGATTCCTCACTGATGCTGAACTCGGGACAAATATTCCTGAATCTCTTTCACGTACGCGTTGTCAGTCGTTGAACGCTGATCAGCTGGTGTATTGGCTGGTTGTTCCATGATTCCATAAATGACCAGATTGGATTTCCGCTTCCCTCTTTCAGAAAGTTCGAGTAGAACATCCTCAAAAAAGCCAGGCGTGATGGAGTCAGATGCAGATAGATTGCACTCTTTCAAAGATGTGATTTCTTGCTTTAACTCCAAAATGGAGCGACGCAAAATCGTTACCCAGAGCGCTGCAGCCTGTACAAAACCAAGAGATCCTTCTTGGCCTTTATAACACGCACTTCCGAGGTGCTTAATCCAGCGCAAGAGTACTTAAAAATGATTGCTTGCACACGTTGCATGTAATCGCCTGATGCTCATCAACTGCAGTTTTACAACAGTAACAAATAGTGTTACGAGGCATAATTGAAAGATAAAAATAATAAATGCGTTAGCAAAGGCGAGGATTGGGATAAAGATGAAAACGAGGATACACTTCACATTAACGCGGTCTATCGTGATGACTAACTTATTAACAGACAGATGTAACAAGACCAGGGAAGTTCGACCACAGCTGTAGCCCCATGATGTAATAAGGACACACCAAACGAAACTCTTTCAAACTGACTTCCGTCCGTAGACAGCGTCAGTCACATGAAAGAACTGTTGGAGTTGGAAACTATCAACAACAATTAAGTTCTTTTATATAGTGAGAAAGTACAAACCACAACTAAAGTCTATTAATAAATCAAAATCTATTGAAACACCATACATAAATATCAAGAACTAACTAAAAAGTAAACTTAAAATAATAAGTATATTATAAAGGCTTCTTCTATGATTCAATTCATGTTTCATGTTTCTTTTGTGTGGAATTATGCAGGTCCATAAGTATTTGTTACACTACAATTCGAGTATATATAAGTATTAAATGTATTATTCTATTAAAAATAATAATAAATTGTACTTGATGAAATCAATTGAAAATCCTATTCAATATTGATGGACAATTGGTCGTACTTAGTTGTCTATGGTCGTACCAGGATATTCCATTATTTGAATTTTCGATACTAAGAAATGTTAAATAATTTGCAAGTAAAAAAATTCACAGCACATTAAATGCACGAAAATGCCAATTAAAATTTTTGTTTTTCATTTCTACCGTCATGATAAAGGTAATGAACAAAAATGAATATAGCACCATCTGACGAACACATACTCAATTTTATACTCCTAACAAATTATGTCCATAGACAACTATATGTCCTATAGAGAAAACACCCCCTGGTAAGTGCTTGCAACTTTGCGATTACTTCGGCGACACAACACAGGCGCGCAAAATCTGCTGCCGTAATATTTCTAGAGACATTCACCTCTATGTTTTCTATATATGTACTGTTGGTTGCATATCGTATTAGGATAAACTCCAATTTTCCAATCACAAATATATTTCCCAATTTCTTTATGCCCCCCATGAATTTTAGATCTAGGCAAACCAGTTCGCGGGTCCCTGAAAGTCATCCGGCGGTCACCGCTACGGGTCCCCCTTGCGGCCCGTTCAATGTTCAACAAGTGGTCTCGTTTGCTCAGAGGGAACACCCATAAAGTCCGCGCGCTGGTGCTCGTCCGTAACATGGCCAGGGGACCGCTCAAATGCAAAATCGGCCCGTCGGTGCTCAACGCCGACCTGTCGCAGCTCTACAAGGAATCGCAGCGCCTGCTGGACAATGGGGCCGACTACATTCATTTGGACGTGATGGACGGACAATTTGTGCCTAACCTCACATTTGGGCATCCAGTGGTTAAATGTCTCAGGAATAAACTCAAGGGGGCCGCGTTCGAAACGCACATGATGGTACAAAATCCAGACCAGGTATTATGTTTTTATGTGTAATACATTTTAGCATTATGCACTGTCATTCGATATAAATGTACACAAAGTATTACAAGGATATCAGGATTTTCAATAAGCTGTAATCGAAAACATTTTTTTAAACATAGCATTTATATTTTCAATACCTTCAAACATTACACCACAATAAAATGTTTCTACAAGTTAGTAAACTATACAATTGAATCGGTAGCTTGAAGAAGATCATGGGGCAAAAATTAAATAATAATAATTAATTCCCAATGACCTGTAATATATTTAACCAATTACAACAACAGGATATGGTTACTGCATACCAAACCTAAATAATAATATTGTTAATCTTTAAGATTGATTGATTCATGTAGAGAAATACTAGCAACTTTTCTTAAATTTTCCACAATTTTGATTTGTTCTACCAATTCAATTGGCTTTAGTAATTGTGTCCTCAACAAAACTTAACATAAACTGTAAATTTAATTTTTTTAATATGAATACTCTCAGGTTTTGATGCCCTTAAAATGTAGGCCCAGGGAATCTGCCCCTTTTGAAAATTGATATTATGCCAACCTTTATAACAAACCAAATAGATGCTTAATTACTTGCAACTAATTTTTATTTTCTATTCTTGCAGTGGATTGAACCAATGGCCAGTGCTGGTGTTGATCTATACACCTTCCATGTAGAACCAGTGAAAGAGGTGCTTCAAACCTGTAGGAAAGTTCGTGAGGCTGGTATGAAAGTAGGTTTAGCCATAAAACCTGGAACTGGAATTGAATCAATTAGGCAGTTTATTGATCAGGCTGATATGATCCTTGTGATGACTGTGGAGCCTGGATTTGGTGGCCAGAAGTTTATGCATGACATGATGCCTAAAGTGCAATGGTTAAGACACAACTACCCTCTGCTGGACATTGAGGTGGATGGTGGCGTGGGGCTAAACACAATCAATGCATGCGCTGAGGTAATATGCTACACAGTTAATGGCACTGAACATTCCCCTAGAACGTACTGAACGGGAAATCCAAAATTTTATAATCACTATGTATAATTGAACATTTTTATATAAAGCATGGTTGGGAAGACTATTATAGTCCTTGCTCCATGTATTCAATCCAAGTGTTCAGTCTATATAAGATTTCAGAAGATTTGTATATACTATTGTGCAATATAAGTTTATGCTTCAACCAAAATCATTCATATGCAGTACAAAAATCAACAATCTATATTTTAAGGAGATAAATATAGACTAACAAAAAAATAAATACAATTTTCAACATAAAAGTGAATTTTCAATATTGAATCATGTTCCCAAGGGATACTAGTGGCACCTTAACATCCCTCAGGAACATGAATAATCTGTGTCAGAATCATCACCACTTAAGAATCTTATATTGGTTTACTTTAGTTATTATTATCAACTATATAAAATGCATTGATTTGGCTTTTAAATATAAGGATTTGAATATGATTTTGTTTTGTTTCAGGCTGGTGCTAATATGATCGTAGCGGGCACAGCGATAATAAATGCCCTGGACCAAAAATCAGTAATAGCAAGCCTGCGAGAAACCGTAGAAAGTTCCATACACAAATGCAGCGTTTAAACACAGCATACTCCAACAGAGACATATATACACACTTAAGCATACACACAAAACAGTTTCTCTAACGTCTAAAGGCATACCCACAATGTGACTATTAACATTCCCACTCAACCCTTCCAACCAAAAAAGCAAGTCCCGTTGCGCAGATGTGTTCAATACATTATTTTCCAAATTACTTTGTTTTCACACAGTACAATATTATACTTACGAGCTCGGGGCGTTGATTTTCGCAATAACTAAGTTTTAAACTATGAATAAGTATAAATATATTATATAGAGAATTTAAGACTTAACTAGCAGCAGAAAAAAAACTATGTGTTAAGTTTTTCAGGATCTGAAAAGGGTCGTTGTTGAACGAATTTATTAATTGTATAACGTTGTATACAATATTGGATTAATAAAAAAATGATTCAATCGAATCTACTCATGTTTGTTTGTTCTAATTGTATGTTCCTGTCCACTTTTTCCTTGGTCAAATCGACTGTTTGTGAATGTTTTATAGGACTTCGGTTGTTGTTACGGGGTTCTGGTTCTGCGCTTTGAGCTATCGCATCGTGATCTGTGAAGGGCATTGGCCGGCAATTGGGGTTGAGTTTTGGGCGGAGTGAGGCCATTGTGACCAGAATGGCTTCTTCGGTGCGTATCGTCCGGGAGCCTTGTTCCGGAAGTGCGTTTAGGTAGAAGTCGAATAGTAGAGCAGGGTCGTCTACTTTTAGTACGTCGTCGTTTTCCAGAGCAGCGTCTATACCTTGTAGTCCTCCAAACATCACCAATGCATGGTTATATGTTGGACTGGTGAATGTGTCGATGGTTTCACCTCTATCAGATGTACCTATTGTTAAATCATACCTGCAAATAAATAATTATACACATTTTTAAATGAAAATTAAATAGTATACTATAACTATACTACATCTCTCTGTCTGTATATCAACAGTGCAATGAAAATATAAGTTATTACAGACTCAACCAGATTTCTAATAAGAAATAAGAAATTAAAGACCCTGCAATGTAGACTAAAACTTTAATGAAAAGAACCAAAGTCATCAAGTATTCAACAACTTTATTTATTATAAAGTATTCTCATTGAATTTCCAAATATCAAATCTTTTAAGAAATTTGATAATTTTTAATAATCTATTCGAGATTTCTTTGGCATAATTAAGCAAAAAAACATATAATACCTTGTTAGTTAGTAAATGAAGAGACATTTTACAAAATGACAGATTTTAAACTTTTTATAAATAATATTCGAACATGGATTGAAAATTGTAGTCTCGCAACTTTATGCAGATGACTTAAAAATCGATATTAGCATCCCTATAATATAAAAACGAAGACAATGTTTTGAAGCCATCTGACCTGCCAGTTATGACTTTTGTGCTGACAGTGCACAAATGTGGAGATCGCAGGTTCGAATCTCATTGAGGTCGGTATTTTTTTAATCAATATTTAATAGGATTATTACGTGTTTTGAATTTATAGCAATCTTTTAAGTGGGGGATTGGTTTTATACATATTAAAAATCGTGGTATAAGCATTTCACCCTATGGCAATTGATTCATGATTTATTTTTCAGAAGATACAATTTTATTATTTAAAATTTCATCTAGTAATTAGATAAAACAAAATGTAGAAAATTAAATTAACTGTATACATTATAATTAATTTTAAAGAAAATTTAATATAAAATTAATAATTTATACAAGGTTAGTATATGTGAGTGGCGCTTTTCTTTTCAGTATGTTCATGGAGCATGGGTGAAATAAATCCTAATACATGGCCAAAATAAAATCATAAATTTGACAACATTTATTATGCAACTATGTTAACATTAAAATTGTCTAAATACCTGTTTTTTTTTAATTAAATATTTATGCCAGTTTTCATAGCATATTGATAGAAAAAAATCTATTTTCTAAATTAAAATAAAAAGAAAATAAAGTAATGTAGTTATTTGTTCTATAGGAAAGAGATGTTACGTTTTAAAAAATGGCGGTTTGTTAAATAATTTGAGAAAACACGTTGAATTTTTAACTTTATCTCGGTAAATTGAAGGATATGTTTTTACTACATGTTCCAGATGCTATAAACGTTTCTCTGAAATTTTCTGAAATTGAAATCCTTTGTTTTATACACACCGTGTATTGAATGCTTTATTCATGTAATAAGGGGTTGTATTTTGGATTCCTAAAGTGTAAAAAATCTAGGATTCTCTGATTATTTTTTAGCCATTACCCAACTCATATTCGCGAATCATCTTTCTCAGTTTTTCTGTGAAGTTACTGCCCATTTCTCGGCGGAAAAGACACCTTACACGGTCAATAATACTGACATTCCTAGTACTGTCAGTATTTGCTTCAATCTTCCTTTTATATTTATCAAGTAATCTATTATCCAGAGAAATATCAGCATTGTCATTTCATCATTACTATACCTTACACAATAAGTAATACTGTCAATATTTTAGAATAATGAACATATTATTGTACAGTAATACTGTCACTATTCTAAAATATTGACAGTATTACTGACCATGTAAAGTGCCTTTTAGGGCACTTCAAAGATATATTTAATTATACAGCAAGGGGGCCAAAATGAAAATTAAAGTATAAAATTCTAAAACGAAAATAAAGAATAATGGTTTTTCCGATCGCCATTGGTTTTCCAGATAAGGCTCATTATTATCTTTGTGATATTTTGATTTTCATTCCGAATGATCAACAGACGTTATCGTTTGAACTTTGAATCTCGAAAATAGAGCATTATTATGGCACTATTTAAAAAAAAAATTAATAACAAGAATACCTTTAAATATTGGATTGTTAAGGCATCTACTTTGTGATAATTCATTTTAGTGTGATAAAAAAACAAAGTAAAAAATCGTTTTATTTATCCTTTAAAAATACCTTTGTTTAAAAGAGCTAAAGAAACGAATAGTCAATAAAAAAAAAACTCACCCATCTTTGTATGGACATTGTGAAAAAACTTGGGATAGCGAAGTTGCTAATCTCACAGAGTAGCCCCAGTACACCCCTGTCTGTTTTCTAGGTGTATTTGGGGGAACTATAGTACCTCTCATTCGTTTACTGCCTTCTTGTTGGGCATCTATCCTAACAGTACACCTCAGGCCAGATGTTAATAATTTATCCACCTGCACATCTTGCAGTAAACCCACATTAACAAGTGAACCATGTCCTGGTTTTGTAGGTTTATTTGTAACTACACCTTCTCTGAAATTGGAAATTAAAATCTATTAAACTATTTAAATTAAAATAGTATGTGTATCAGCTATAGCAAATTGTAAAGTCAGGTTTATTGTAATATGCCTATTTTTTTTGCTAAATGAACAAATGGACAAGCCGTAAAGTGATGACCATATCGAGAAATATGTAAGGATGGGTGACTTACAGCTCTGAGTTGGGGGAGAGGTTAAGGAGAGGACATGGGTTGGGATGGGTTGTAGTAAGATGAACGAAAGTGGATGCTGGCGTATGGGGATGGTGTAGTACGTGTGGCTAGGAGAGTGGAAGAAATTGATATTGGCGAGAATGGAAAAGTACCTTGATAAGAAGAGGTTAGTTGTGAATATGGAGAAAAGCAAACAGATGTTCTTTAAGAATAGGGGAAGGATGGGTAGAATGAAAGAATTAAAATGAAAGGGTGTAATGATTGAGGTTTTAAATATCTAAGTTTCTGGTTTGACTGCAGAGGTGGGTATAGGACACTTGTGACTGCAAGCAATTGGCATGGGGGCAGTGAGGAGAAAGTGGTAGGACGGAAATGTAGTTGCATGTATGATTTGGGATGTGTACGTGAAACCCATACTACTATACGGAGTGGAAGTACGGGGTGCGAGTGAGTGGGATCTAGTGGAGGGGACAAGAGCCTCACAGGCGAACCTCCAACATGCAAAGACCATATCGGTCATCATATGTCGGAAATTCGATCAGGAAGACCTAGAGCTGGCCCTAATACAAGAATCCTGGCTACACGGAGAAATAGTTGTAGTCCTAAACCCGCAGCAAGAAGAGACGAAGCGAGTGAGTATGTGATGGGAGAGGAGAAGGCTGCAGGGGTTGGAGTAGGGTTGCCAACCGTCCTCCCTTTGGGAGGACAATTCTCCTTTTGACAATAATATCCTCCCATCCTCCCTATTGTTAAAATGTCCTTTTTTTGGGGGGATTTTATTAATCTGCCTTTTTTAATAAACTATGTTGATGATATTTTTAATCACCCCTAGCCCTTTTTTTTCTGAGGAGGAGGAATCTTCTCACCGCCCTCCAGGCACACTAATCTCCATTACGATGCCTTGGCGTGTGCTGGGATCCCGGGTTATCAGGATTGTTTGTCGCCTCCTATTGTTCTGGTTGTGGGTATCTTTTCCTTCTTCGCGTCTCTGCCCCGATCAGCCTTCACCTGTATGGTTGTTGTCTCGGTCATTGTGCGTTAGATTGACCCCGTCCGCTGTTCCCTCTGTTCTTGCCCTTCGCCTCATCCCGAGGCTTCCTCTTAATTGGGCATCGGAGGCCTCCCGCGGCAGGTCTTTTGCCTTGCAAAGAGCGCAGAAGGCTCTCTTGCAGTGACTTGCCTGGTGCCCTTTTTCGTCACACCCCCGCCACAGATTTCTTCGGTACTCCTCATTGCATTCGTGAGGTCGGTGACCATCCATTCATCATCGGCTGCAGCCGCGTGGCAGTTCCTCCCTCCGTGTTGCTCGGAACTGTACCATGCCTACCACAAGTGAGGTCGTCGGCACCTATCTCAATGATGTTTTTGGTGGCGTTCCGAGCCGGTCTAGGTTCCTCTACCCTGCTCCTTGTTCTTGGTTACGGCCTGATAGCTGTCTCAATCACTGTCATTGTTGTTAGGAGGTGTAGGCCCCCTGACCCTGGTCTCTGTTTCCGGTCCTTGGTGGCCTCTCACAGTGCGTCGATACCATACAAATCAGGAGGTAGCCATTGTCTGTTCTCCCAAACCGGGCGATATTGCAGTCACCACTGTCTATTTCTCGGATCCTCCGGAACTAGGTCCGCGTATTACTGGCCCTCGTTCGGTTAGACCACTATGGATTCTTTCCTCCTGATCTTTCCGTGTTGGCGATGGCCGTTCCCTGGTGATTTTCGGTAGTGTGCTTCTCCTCCAGGCTCATGAACATTGCTTGAACAGGAGCGCCTACGAAATTGTAATTTATTACATATTTATCACGCTCCTCATCACCTTCACGTTCTGGAAGGTGCCTTGCGGCCATAGATTCAACTGTTTTCTTGTAGCTGGCATACTCTTCCGTTGTCGCCACTTCCTCCGGTGTACCGTTTGGTGGCATGGGGTATGTTTGGTTGGTCAGTTGGTTCAGCCAGGCCTGCATGTCCCTTATCTGTATTTTCACTGTCTCCATCTTCTTGCCCCACTGCGCCTTTTCCGCCTTCAGGACCTCCAGCTGGTGTTTGAGACCTCTTGCTTCAGATCTTTGGGGGACTTCTAGTGGGTTTCTGTTTTTCCCGAGGAACCGCTCGTATTGTTTACGAACGACAGCCGCGTCTTGTTTAGATTCTTTTGGTATGTTCCTTTGCCGTGTTGGTATCCTCTGCGGCGTCCTCTCCTTTGGCCTCGTCCTCGCTATTATCCACTCGACTTTTTCCCGGGGGTTTCTGCTTGGTTCTACCTCCGTTTGTTTTCTGTTCGTTGGGGTCCTTCAAGTGGATTAGTGTCTTCTAGGGGCTCTGGATCTGCGCTTGCATTTTTACTAGGTGGTAGTAGGATGGCGGTCGGGGGCACCACCGCGATGCCCTAGCCGATCGGTGCTAAGAAGTCCCTCCTCTGCATAGTGAACGATGAATTATGTGTGTCCTTGTCCAGTAGTTTCTTTTATTTCAGAGTAAAGATAGTGCCCGTTCTTGGTCATATGCAGCAGTCGTCATTGAGTGGTTCCCTACACTCTCCTTATCTTTCTACAAGTTTGGGCTCTTGGTCACCTGTCCCAGTTCTCGGTGTCTTGTTGGCGGGTCGTTAGTCAGTACCGTTGCGACACGGTGGGGTACTTGGCTGTCTACATGAAACCACCGTGTCGAGCAGACCTGCTAAGCTAGCTCACCTTCTCCACGCCGCAGGAATTGTCAAGGTGTTAGGGTTTCTCCCCTTCTCCTTCCAGACCCCGCGACCCTACCCACAACATAACCTAACCCCCTTCGCCGAACTGACCACCGTTTGAAACAAGTATAGTTGGCAACCCTAGGTTGGAGGATAGATTAGTGTGGATGTTGCGCATAAGAGATAGGGTAGAGAGAATTTGGAGGAAGAATGTATAAGAGTATGTGTGAGGTGTGGGTGGATTAGAAACAAATAGCCGAAGGAAGCGTGCGAACGGAGGTCACAATTAGAATGTAGATGTTGAGTGGCAAGAGCTACAGAAAAGATGAATGAGGCCTCATACAACCCGGGTTATATAGAGTGGCAGGTACGGGGGACACTCTCGGGCTACATAACCAGGTTAGGGTTGAACAAAGAGAAGAATGCCAATTATGACACGAGCGAGATGTGGGTTAGAAGAGAGGAAGGAATGTGTGAATGGGGCAAGAGTACACCGCGTGTGCACTGTTTAGTAAGTGACACGTGGTGGAACCTGAGCAACAAGTGTGAGGGGGTGAAAAAAGAGTGAGTATGCGATTGTAGAAAAGTGAGTGAATGGCTAAAAGAGGAGGGAAATGGCCCAGAAGACCGTCGCGGGAGTGACGAAGAGGATGATGGGATTGATGTAGGCCATGCTCTGGATAAACAAGGTATACGATTACCAAGTGGAGGCGTAAATATTCGTACCAACGAGTATTCAGCTCATTTAAAACATAAATTTACAAATGTTGTTGGTACACCAGTTTGGGAGGATTTGAACAAAACAAAACAGGAAGTGGGTATTGGATCGAGGATGGTAGTATGGGTTGTTTTTATGTGGCAATGGTGTTTGAATTGTTGGAATTGTTTGCAGTTTTCTTGTATTTTGAATATGCCAAATAAAGGATTATTTTTCTTATCTGAAAAGTATCATGCACCTTGTGAGATTAATGGACATGCATGGCAGATGCACAAAGCAACTAGTGGTGTACCTCAGGATACTAACTTAGGTCCAGTGATATTCCTTGCTTTTATCAATGATTAGTTTTCTTATCAATGCAAAATACATTCTATGCTAAATATAATTGTCAAACAATTTACTGTTAGATGATATAGATATATAAGTAATGTAATAAGTACTTATATTGCTAATTCCAATTTTCATTTTGTGTTAATTTTACAATTAACTCACCTGAATTTGAAGCTATTCTGCATTCTCAAATGATGTGGTGCATCCAGTGGATTCAAAATCCCAGCAAACTTCAAATCATTGTGAATAGGAAAAAAGTGCTTTCGTAGATACTGTGGACACTCCA
The DNA here is from genome assembly GCA_963942505.1 of Lordithon lunulatus. Taxonomy (NCBI): domain Eukaryota; kingdom Metazoa; phylum Arthropoda; class Insecta; order Coleoptera; family Staphylinidae; genus Lordithon; species Lordithon lunulatus. The sequence continues at coordinate 36,885,132 of OZ012672.1, read as the reverse complement.
AATACTGCAATATTCTCCCCAATTGCACACAACACCGCCTTGCGACCTTTTTTCCACCCTCATCCTCAATTTCAGCCTTTCTAGCATCTGCAGCATCCCCATAATCATCAAACACCACAACCTCATCTGCCTGAAATACACATGCTGCTCTTGCTATCTGCCCTGCTAGATAAGTACGCAGCTCTTGTGATTGTGCATTCTCTAGAATAGACCCTGGTACTGCTATGCTTAAAGTGGACAGGTTTTCATAGTGTGAAAAATCCTCTTCGGGTTCATCACTTTGAGCAAGTTCTTTCAACTTCTGCTTTTCAATTTTCTTCAACAAGTTACCCTCTTTCCACTTTTTACGCTCCTCTTTAGCTGTTTTGTTAATTTCCTTCCAGGTCTTTTTCTCTTCTTTTACGGGCCCCATTATAATAACTTGCAGGTTATGTTGTTAATATTATTTTAAGGTTAGGTAGTTAGTTGCGTATGAGATGTGGGATTACTACAACATGTTTTGTGATTGTACACCACATACAAATGATTTCAAGTACAGAATGGTTTGTTATTGTACTGCTTGTGGTCACGGCTGTTGTAGGGGACTTCACAGTGGCACATTCGAAATTGCAAGTGTACAAGGCCCTTTTTGATAATGCTACTCATGCTTTTATTGGGGCCCTGTCATGGGTCCTTGTTGTTATCAACAATAGGCCGAGATATGTGTGGTATACAATTAGTGAGGTGTTTTTGTGTACACTGGTAGCTTCGTTGATTGATTTGGATCATTTTGTTGCTGCAAAATCATTCCAATTAAAGGTAATTTTATTGTTAGTTTTTAATTAATTGTTCATGAGCAAGACTTTTTACAATGAAAATGTGGTTGACATATGAAGAAACTTATGATTTATTCAAATAGAGAAATCCATCAATTTATAAATAGATAACTGTTTATTTATTAGTTTTAGGAGAAAACCATATACACCTACTCGGTCGCAAAAGTCCCATGATACACCCATGCAATAATTCAGTAATACATATTTATTTTTATATCAACATCATTATTTTTAAAAAGAATCAAAATGGGCCTAAAATGCCCTTGTTTACTTGTTCTTATTTCATGTAATAGTACTTTCATAGTTCTATCTCAAAACATGTAGCCATAAAGCAACAGGAGAAAAGGTAATATATTTGTCTTCACCAATTGGGCCCTTAACAACTGGAATAAATTGGAAATTAAATCTGAAGTTATGCTGGGCCCCTGTCCTTCTCTCTTCTCTTTGGACCTGCAATCTTAGTTTCATTCTGGTTTCCTGTCCCTTGACATCCCTCTCATCTTTATTCTATCTTTTGCTTTCCAGTTTTCTACATTACATATTAAAGATGAGCTAAAATACTCAAACAACAATATAAATATCACATTTGTATTTTTTGTTTTGTTTAGGATGCAACTCAGTTGAGCTCACGTCCTCCACTACATTCCTCAACAGCACCTCTAGGAATAACCGCCATGACCTACGTAATATCCCATTACTGCCATTCTAAATGGGGTGCAAGACTTTCGTTGTTGTTTTTGACGGCGTTTGCGAGCCACCATACAAGGGATGCGACTCGTCGTGGGTACTGGTTCGCTCCGTTCGGCTCAACCCCACCCATTCCATACGCAGGCTACATACTCATCTCAATAGCAATACCTTATCTCGTAATATTTCTATTGAACTTTTTTAATGACAAGGTCTACATCCAATTCACCGTGTAACAATAAATTCGTAAACGTATTTATCTTATCATTATCAAGTATGCTCCTATAAAAATTACTGATTACAATCTTGATTGTGGCGATATTATATCTTAATGTTTCCGCAAATAATTGATGTTTTTTAGCCAGAGTACAGGTGTAGAATGGTACGTTTAAACAAAGTTTAAAATGTGGAATAAATTAATATATTCTAGGTGGACGACACTGCTTTTTATGTCGCGGTAGGCGTTCTTGGAGGCGCTAGTGTGTTGTGTATAATAGCAGTCTCCGTAATCATATTTTACTTAAAACATTTGCAGGAGCAAATTGTAGCATTAAAGAAGGGTCATAGCGAAAGGCCCAATCAATGGGAAAAGGAGGAATCGTTTGATTACACCAGGTAATATTAATTGTATGTAATGTAGTTGTGTTTAAATATTTTTTGAATTCAGTGTTCAAAATGATTTCAATTCACCGCAAATACCACGCCTTGATTACAATACAACCGCGATGAGAACACCTGAGAATACACCGCAGCAAATGAATTGGCCGGTTAAACCGAATGTGGATAAACCTTGGTTGAGGCCACAGCAGCCAATGCAAAACACTCCTGCTTCTGCTCCTGCTCCTCAAGTGTTTCCCAAGTGGAAAACTTCTGCAGTACAACAGACGCCGTCTGAGAGCAGTAGAATGGATTACAGACAACAGCCACCCAGATTTCCAGGAGCTCAGCAACACAATTTTAGTAGAAATCCCATGAGTGGTTCTGGAATGGATCGAATGGGATATTAAGGGCTGTATGGCTTTAAAATAATATAGATTTTTAATTGATAGTTTATTTGCATTACTAATTGAATTATTATTAAATTATATCTTTAATTATTACACCATTCATGAAGAGATTTTAAATAATGTTTATTATTTCATACAAGGCCGCAATCGGCGTGAAATCCTATTACTTTATCATAACAGTTGTAATGATATACACTCATATAGATTAGATTTGGATAAATATATATTATTCTGCAATTATTTTGTCACTTTGATTAATTTTTCGAACAACCTCTCTAGAAAGAAAGTTGCTTCAAGGTCTATGTAAACTGTTTGATATCGTATGAATTTGTCCTCAGTCGGTGCGCTAGTGATAATATCTAACATGATCAAAATATGGATTTTTAGATCGCTAGAGGTGAATTCACAGTTTGACTCACTATTTGATCCTATTTAGACAGCAGATGAAACATGAACAAATAATATTTCCATATGTTTCTTCATATCTTCTCTTTCTTTATTGCCTCATTTCTGTAACCAGTTAACCATGTATTTTAGATATACATGTGAATACCACAGTTTATTGAGTAAAGTCTAATAATTTGATGTAAGTTGTTGTTGTGTGATGTTGTATTTAAATACAAAATAGAAACAAAAGGCCACAGACAGTAGGACTAAAGTGTGAAAATGTCTGCAATGTGTCTAATATAAAAATCAAGTGCACAATGTACTCTACTCCATACGAATTGGTGCTAAATAATAGCGTAACTTCGAAATATTCGAATACGTGGGTAAATCAATATTCGTCCATGGTGTAAATTTCATTCTTATAAAATGTTATTTAAAAAAACAATCATTATTCTGTGTCAATATAGTTTCCATAGTAGCAGTAAAACTAGTGATAGGCACTATCGAATTAATTGTTCTATCAATATTTTTAATTTTTGAGTAAAGGCTATAAATAGCTGAAAATTGTATCCTTAATAACGAACTAGCGATAGCTATTATCGATAAAATTTGCCACATTACTCCCAAATGTAGTGTGTTTCTCTCAATTAAAGTTAGTCGATAGCTATTTTAGAAATTGCATATATAGTCACGAAACTTCTGTCGATGTTTTTTCAAATGTCGATAGTTCGAAAGTGCCCATCACTAAGTGTAACGTCCAAATACGACATTAGCAACGTAACGTAAATACATTGGAACAAGCAAACACCAGTAGCACAACTAAGGGGCGTTAGGCACCCCCACGTAATGGATGATTTATTTAGCGAAGCTTTTTTTTCATGATCATTTAGAGTTGATTTTGATTCCGCCATTTGCCTTGCCATATGAAACGTTCCTATCCTCCATGTTATACCATTTAGCATCTTTTGTGCTATCCATTCTAGCTAGTTATGCCACTGGTGGATACTGTATATTTTTCAAGTAAGTGGAGGATGCCGAGCTTTCAGATGCCGTGTCAACTTCTGGCTTTCCGTAAACGACTTACTGCATCCGGGTATCTTACAAACATAAGGACGTTCCCCGCTGTGACTTCGTAAATGGATGGTCAGATGATGTTTTTCGAAGAAAGTCTTGTAGCACTGATCACATTTGTGTTTTTTTAAACCCTGCAACAATGATTTTTTTTAGTAAACAGGGGGCCTTCAAAGGATGATTCTCAAAATTACACTATAGCTCTTGACCAGTTAGTGCATGGGGTGGCGAGCGAGACGTCGGGGCCAATGCGCAGATTGGACAGCGGGCCAACCGCTCAAGCTACTATAGCCCCCGTAATCTCTTCTAAAAAGGCTTACAGATTATCAAGTATTCAGTCGAATTCGTGTGCGTGACACACAAATGTCTTTCCGAAGCGGCAAATTTATATCTACCGTAATGTTGGTAGTAATATTTAAATCCTGCTAGATCACAGTTCGATGACGATAAATGTTTTCCTTCACCGGATTGTTCGACTGTACATGCGACGTGCTCTTGTCTATAGACATTGCAAAGCAGAGTGGGTGGGGGATTGCAGAAAAGTGAGTGAATGGTTGAGGATGGTAAAAGGCGTGGAAATCTACAAAAGGTTGACGTCGGATAAGTGAGTGGTTAGAAAGGTAATAGTGCAAGAAAGGGAGTTATAATTCAATTGTAATTGACATTAAGTTTTTTTCTGTAATGGTTATGCCAAATAAAAGTTTTGTTTTTAATTTCAAAATATTTAAACCTAATTCTACTACCTTTTCTTACGATTTGTCAATCAAGAACCATATTTTGATAATATCTAGCATATTTGACATAACATTCATAGTTCTTACCTGATGATATCTTTGGTGTTTCAAAAGTTCCTTACTGGTATAAAAAGCTGATGGACAGTGTTCACATTTGAACTCTTTAACACCAGTATGCAGTCGCTCATGCCTATCCAAACTGCATTTAGTAATAAATGCCCTGGTGCATTGTGAACAATAAAAACGCACCCCCTCATGGTGTTTCCGTTCGTGTGCTCGCAGATTACTACGCACCGAGAAGCCTATATTGCAAATATTACAGTTGAATGCTTTAATTTCGGCATGAATCTTCTCATGGCAATTTAGGGAATTTTTCGTAACAAAGCCTTTTCCTAAAAGTAAACAAATACTGCACTTTACGTTTCTTTAAGGACAGATTCTGCAATTGACATATAACTGGAGAGTAAGACTATTTGTAGAATAAGTAATTGACGTCAATATCTCAAACGTATTCAAATATCCTTATTCTCCTATTAAATGTCAATTGTAGAACCGGCTCTAAATAGAACTTAATTCTGCCTACCACAAGTTACACAGAGAAATGGCCGCTTGCCTGCGTGCTTCATTTCGTGCGTTTTGAGCATGTATGCTGACCGACAGATTTGTTTGCAGTTCTCCCAGGAGCAAACAAATGGGTGATCCGTGTGATCCTTTTCATGCAATGAAAGATCTGTGTCAAACTCAAATTTCCGTTTGCATGTTTTGCACTCGTATATGGGATCTATAATAATCATAAAAATTAATTTTGATAGTTACCAATTTACGGAGAAATATAGTCTTTATAAATTACTACTTTTGCTCTTAAAAATAATAAGCTAACATATTCATTTGTAGCTGTTTATAAATTGGCTTTCAGCTTTCACTATAGAGTTAAAAATAAAGTAAGTAAAGGATAATTGATAATTGTGTTTTTATTCGTTTGAGTTTTAGCATTTTTTGTGAACAATTATTGAATTATTATTTATAACTTCATTTATGTAGGTGTTTTGAACCTGAATCCAACAATCTTTGATTAGTTCAGGCCACAGTTGGTTTAGAAACAACTTCTATCTTTATAGGGCTATCAGCCGTGAGGCTTTTCCGCCAGTCAAGGGAGAAGCTCAGAGGAGTTTAATCACCCGGTATTTACCTTAACTTCACAGAAAACCTCTGAAAATCTGTGAAAGGTGATTCGCGAAAATTTGCTCCCCGCTGGGGATAGAACTCAGGCTCCCCAATACTCAGTACGAGACGGACGACGCCTCTAACCACTCGGCCACTGAGCTGGGTTTGGTTTCCATTATCTGAAATTTTGGTAGTTCGCGGACTACCGCCGTATGCGTGAATTTATATCCTTTACTTATCAATATTAAATAGGTACTGCTGGTATCCCTCCTATTATGGTATACAGGATGTTATGTATTTCCAGGGCAATTTCTTAAGTAGTGGAGAGGTGAGTTAATCTAGCAAGTATTCAAGTTTTTTATAAATATATTCAAACTCCTTTATATATTTATATATTCTTCACTCTTTTATAGTTGGCTCAAGATAAATTTTTACATTTTGTTCTTGTTAGTATAGTAGAAAAAATAAAATTGAGCAGACAATCATCCCTGATTAGAAGAAAATATGGAAGGTATAACAATGAAAATAGTGGTATGTGTATAAGAAGAGACTGAAAAACTATACAATTGACTTGTGATCACCACAATGGAATTTTACTTCTTACTGCAATGTAAAGTCCAAGAAACACTTTCCTGTGTCAAAAATGTGTAGTGAAAAGGAGCTTGCTATAGCCCACAATTTAGTTAAATGTATAAATTATAAGTTGAAAGTTGAGATTCAAGAAAATATATTGAAGCAACATGAATTCATTTGTTGTGTATACCATAATTTGGGGCACCACAAAAACAGAAATGTATAACATAATTTGGGACAGAGGACTCCAGCTGCTAGCTGGAGTATGAATGAAAAATCAGTCATTTTTAAAAACATCTCATTTAATATTATAATACTACAGTACGTACCAACTACATCAGTGATTGATGAATCACAATTGTCATCAAGATCAGTATCCTGTGATTGGTATTTCTTGTACATTTCATTCACATTCTGTTTGTCAGCAGTAGCTAGTAACTTCTCATTTACTCTATGAACTAGTCTCAAAAATAAATGGAATTCCTCAATGATTCTTTTGCAGTCCATACAAATTTGAACCACTGTATTTTCTTCATGTAATAGATCAAGCTGAAAAAAAAAATATATATATATATATATATATATATATATATATATATACATAGATTACATGACTAAAATAGGCTTAACTGTAACCAAAATAAATCTTGCTTCACAAACCATTTAGGTTTAATGAGATAATACCCTTCTTAAAACATGTTAAATCATCCGAGAATATTGAGATCTGATTTGAATCACATAAAGTGATATTTGCTATTCTCATTAACCTCGATAATGGATTGTTGTATCCAAAATCAGTTTTATGAAAGCGCTCCCTAAAAATTATTTTAAAATGTAGGTAGACATAGGAAATTCACTGGAGAATTAAGAATTTGGCACTACCCAATATATTTATTCCACATAAAGAATATTTATGTCACTAAAAATGGTTGAAGTCACTTCTAAACATAGTTTTATGCTGAAATAAAATTAATTTTAGAAGGGTATTTTCACACAGTTACACATATGAATTCTGGATAGTTCTGGATAGTTGGCTGGAGACACTTAGGCCTCAAAATGGGCCCATTGTGAAACCTCCCTTTAAGGCTGCTCACTCATCCCACCAGTCAATTTTGCATGCAAGCCGCAAAATTCTGCCGGGTGAGGAGCTGCCAATGCTGACCATATTAGGCCAGTACTCCCCTAGTATTAGATGCCTGGTGTTTACTAGCGCTGGGCAGAGGCATATTACATGCTCTGCTGTTTCTAGTTCTTCATTGCACCCTCTACATAACGGGCTGTTTACCAGACCCATCGTGTGTAGGTGTTTGTTTAGCCGGCAGTGGCCGGTTAGAATGTTAGTCAATAATTTCAGATTAGTTCTAGATAAGTTAAGGCAGGCCTTGGCTGCAATTTTACAAGGTTGCCTAATTAGGCAATTGCTACCTTTGATTGTTTGCAGCCCGGCGTTTCTCGCCATCTTACCTTGTGTAGAGCAACACACACACAAAGCACAATGTACAAGATTCTAGTTCACATGTGGCACTACATGCCATTCCTTACTTATGTATAAACACACCAAACAAATCCTTAGTAGTAAAGTAACAAGGATTTGATCATGATCAATATTCACTAAGGAAATATAGCACACAAAAAAGTAGTTAACATATTTATTACATTAGTATCTGGCTATCAACATCTTATTTCTCATTTTATGTTGGTATAAATAAACCCACCTTAGTAATTAATTATAATAGCACATTTGAGTTATTTGTGTAACTATGACAATTTGAGATAACAAGATTAATTAATTATAATAGCACATTTGAGTTATTTGTGTAGACTATGACAATTTGAGATAACAACATGAATACTATTATTGTCATACTTACATTTGTGCAATGTATTATCTTCATAGACATCTCAAAATCAATATGAATCGAACCAACAGTGGCCTGACATAACCGACAATTCTCTAGCGACATTTTTCGTTTTTAGCGTTGTTTTGTTTTTGTTTGTGTTTTGAACAGCTGATAAGTGACAGACTAAAGGCGTCAACAAACTAAGAATGTAACATAGGGGATGTTAAATGTAAAAATAGGATCAGTTTCGTAGTTTAATTTAATTTTCAATTAAATAAAATATTGAAAAAAATTCAATTTGCATTTTGCTCATTATTTTTATCTAATTTGTAAATTCAAAATGAATTTATAAGCGCCATCTAGTATTGAATAGTGTATATAATTCCAACAACCAACTTGTCTCCGCCATGGTCCAGGACTGAGAGAGATAGCATAAATAAACACAGGAGGAACATATCGGCAGCTTGTTGGCAATGGTCACGAAACCCCAGACCCCAGACCATAGAAAATATATAGCCCCAGACGCAAGGGGAAGTCGGCTGAGACTATATGCAACCCGCAAAATATGGACAATATTACATTGCGCCATATAAAAGATATATGGATTTTATTTATTTTATAATAAATACACACGAATTGAGTATTGTCTTGCCAAGCATCAGGTTGGGAGATATAAACTTGACTAGAGAGGATATAATTAGTTCATTTTTGAGATTTATTTTACGTCTAATTTAATATACAAATTTTGCAGTTACACCATAATCTCCTTTCTACAGTAAATATACACTAGAATTGGAAATATAAACAAAAAAGTGTATTGCTTTTGTGTATACCAAAGATTCCTTTACATGCTAATTAAATTAATTATACTAGAAACCTTAATAAAAAATAAAGGGAATATACCGTTTAATACATCAAGTTTTTGTTCAAAATAAAAAGTTTTGTTTTCCATTATTTTTAACAAATTCGTGCTATATACATTACTAAGTTATGATAAACAATAAGTACACTTTACCTAACGAATTTTAATTTAAAAAAAAACAATACAGGTACAGTGTAATTTCTGATAGAGTTTATAATGTTGATCATTATAATAAAATATCTAAATAATGAATTCGAATATTGTGGAAAAAATTTAAAAAATGCATGAAGTTTTGATTCAAATTCGGTAAATGAAGTTATTTAATATAAACATTCGTTTGTAGGTTTCTACCAAACATTATTCAAGACTAAGATAATGGCCACATGCTAAATTTGGTTGTAAACTATACAGTAATTTTTTAAGCCAAAACCTATATTAGATGTAATCAAGAGATACATCCTTTACCTTCCTTTACCTTCCTTTACCTTCCTTTACCTTCCTTTACCTTCCTTTACCTTCCTTTACCTTCCTTTACCTTCCTTTACCTTCCTTTACCTTCCTTTACCTTCCTTTACCTTCCTTTACCTTCCTTTACCTTCCTTTACCTTCCTTTACCTTCCTTTACCTTCCTTTACCTTCCTTTACCTTCCTTTACCTTCCTTTACTTTCCTCTGCCTTCCTTTACATTCCTTTACCTTCCTTTACCTTCCCTTACCTTCCTTTACCTTTCTTTACCTTCCTTTACCTTCCTTTACCTTCCTTTACCTTCCTTTACCTTCCTTTACCTTCCTTTACCTTCCTTTACCTTCCTTTACCTTCCTTTACCTTCCTTTACCTTCCTTTACCTTCCTTTACCTTCCTTTACCTTCCTTTACCTTCCTTTACCTTCCTCTGCCTTCCTTTACCTTCCTTTACCTTTCTTTACCTTCCTTTACCTTCCTTTACCTTCCTTTACCTTCCTTTACCTTTCTTTACCTTCCTTTACCTTCCTTTGCCTTCCTTTACCCAATTTTATTATTTTGCATTTCCATTTGTAAGAGTCGCCCAAGCGCGGGCTCTCGGCCGATTTCTAAATTTGGTCGCGATTCGTTGTGCCGTATTCCTGCCGTGAGTATTAGATTTCAATGTGGTAGAATCTATAGTTTTAAAATTTATATACTTAAAATCTTATTATGAAATATAATCAATACAGGAAAATAAAGAAAATAGAAAAAAACTAGATGTAAAAAAAAACGAAAGATCTAATTCTGAAGAAGAAACTGAAGGCGATCTAAAACAAATAATAAAAGGTATGCAAGAGCTAAAAAACACATTTAACTTCATGTCAGAAACCCTATATGAAATTAAAAAAGAATATCTGGTGTGGGCACCACACGACTTTCCGAATTACATGACCTATTTCATTTTGTATAATATTTTCGACATTTTCAACTTTTGGGCTTTTTTAAATTTTTTGATATTTTGACTTTTATGACATTTTTTGACATTATTTATTGGTTTTAAAACTATTTTTTATGTTTTTGACATTTTCTGACATAGTTAATATTGTTGAATTTTTTTTACTTTTTTGTACTTTTTTGACTTCTTTGTTAGTTTTTTTGGCTTTTTTGGCTTTTTTAATATTCTTGACTCTTTTGACATTTTTACTTTCTTGACTTTTCGACGTTTTTTGACATTTTTTATTTTTTTTACTTTTTGACTTTTTTGACATTTCTGATATATTTTTTACTTTCTTTTGACACGTGAGATTTTGACATTTTCACGTTTTGACATTTTGACTTTATATATTTTTGGCATTCTGACATTTTAACATATTGACATTCTGACGTTTTAACCTTTTGGCATTCTGTCATTTTTACATTTTGAAATTTTGACATATTTACATTTAGGCATTTTCACATTTCACATTTTCAAATGTTCACAGTTTCACATGAAAATGTAAAGTAATTATTAATGTATATTTTCAATACCTTACTACATTTAAGATGCGACAATTTTCGCTAATTCCGCGCTTGATTTGCGCCACGCCCGCTGACGTCACGCTAACGTCACGTATATTATTCATTATTTGTGATATACGCAATAGGAAATCGCTATTATTGAGAAATCTTCTGTTTTAGTGAACCGAGCTTGCTCAAATTTTCACAGGGTCGCCGAAGCGCGTGATCTCACCCGATTTCCAAATTTGGTCGCGATCTGATGTGCCGTTTTCCCACCGTGAACGTTAAATGGTCCGGCACAGCACCTAATTATGCTCCGCGCGTCGTGTTGATTGTGATTCCTTCGCTGTCAGTGAACCGATTGTGCTCACTGGATCGTCCTGGATAGTGTCCGCAGATATTTGCCAAGTTTGGTCGCAATCTGTTTTGTCGGTTTCCCGGAATTTTGTTCGCAGACAGACAGACATACATACCATACACAGACATCGCAAAAATCGGGTTTATTTCGACTATTTTGGGCATAAAACGTAACGAAAATTGAATTTTTTTTTTGCTAAAAGTTATCGCATATTTCCACAATCTTAGTTTGAACACGTTTTCGTTAAAACAATACCTTCCTTTACATCAGTGATGTATTCGGAAAGTAAAAATAAAGAATACATAATACATTAAAAGAAATAAAGAAAGAGAACAATATACTAAATGAATAAAATGCAATGATGGAAATTCGATTAAATGTCTTAGAACAACAACAAATAAAAGAAGGTCTAATAACTAGCAAGGGAGTTCCAAGACAGGAAGACAATGAAAATACTTTAGAAGTGTTATATAAAAATTGCTGAGGGTTTAAAAATTACCTTACTAACCGAGAACATAAATCAATGCTACTGAAGAGGAAATAAGAAGACGGAATTATAATTGTAAAATTGAAAAATGAACAAATAAATACTGCAGTAATAAAGAAAAGAAGGGAAAGTCTAGGCATTGCCCTACAAGATTGTGGCCTAAAGGGAGGAAATAAATATATATATATATATATATATATATATATATATATATATATATACATTGAAGAAGAGCTGACAGAATACAACACAAAACTATTCTATGAAACACGAAAACTAAAAACAGAAGGAAAAGTGAAATATGTATGGATTACCAATCCATTATATATAGATTACCAATCCTTATACCAAAATCTGAGACAGACGCGGCAAAAGTAATAAACTCTCTTGAGCAATTAGAAAGAATTAAAAAAAGAAGAAAACCACACTAATGTAACACAATCATAAATAACTAAAAATGGATAAACTAAAAATATACTATCACAACATCAGAAATCTACGGAACAAGATGAACAACAGGAAATTATACCTCACATAGAAGAAACACACATAATAGCCTTAAGTGAAATATGGATAAATGAATATGAAACTCAATATTATGAAATAAAGAACTATAAGTCCTTACATCACACCAGAAACAGACAAGGAGGTGGCATTGCACTATATATAAGAAAAGATCTGAAATTCAAACATATAAACAATAAAATAATGAAAAATATAGAAATGATGACCATATATTTACAGAAGCAAAAAGCATTTTTACTAAAAACTAAAAAAAACATCAATGCTATAGCAGAGAAATTAAACACTCACTTTGCAATGATATGGACTCAGTTAGCGGAAACCCAATTGAACCAAAGATGAAGAAACAGAGCAAACACACTGCATAGTACAGTGACTGAAACTTTACACTTTGAAAAAATAACAGAAATAATAAAATCACTAAACCCAAACTCAGCACCTGGAAAAGACCAAATATCGACTAGGATAGTACCAAAATTAGAAGAAGAACTGACACCAATAATAAGAGAACTGGCTAACAGAATCTTCGAAGACAGTGAATACCCAGCCTCTCTAAAAATGACAATAATTAAACGGATTTTCAAAAAAGCCGATAAAACTAACGTAAATAACTATCGACCAATGTCACTAATATCAACTTTGGAAAAATCACCGAAAGAATATTACATAATAGATTAAAAACACGCACAGAAAAACATAATATTATAAATGAGCGCCAATACGCATTTCAAAAGAAGTCAAGTACAACTGCAGCGATTACAGACATGATAGAACATATACACGAGAAATCAGACATGGAAAACGAAACAGCTATCATATTCGTAGATATGAAAAAGCTTTCGATACTGTATGCAAAGCAAAACTGCTGGAAAACTGTCACAACTTGGAATAAGAAACACACCACACAAAGTATTGACTAGCTACCTAAACAATAGAAAACAAATTACTAATGTACAAGAAGTAGAAAGTGAAGCAGCAGAATATGGAGTACCTCAAGGAGGAGTATTAGCACCATTACTTTATATTTTATATATAAATGATATATTCCAACTCAAACTTAATCGAAATATATTCATATATGCAGACAACACATGTCTCATTCATAGTGGAAAAGACAAAAATAAAATGCAAGCAGAGATACAGATGGATATAAACAAGATCGCACAATGGTGCTACAACAATTCCCTAACCATAAACGAAGAAAAAACGTACTATATGATGATTTCAAAGCAAGTAAACCCACAACCAGAGATACAAATATATATAAATAGACAAGAACTAAAAGCGGTAAACAACATAAAACACCTAGGAATATACATCCAAAACAATCTAAAATGGAATCGACATATAGAAGAGATGGAAAAAAATAACGCGTATATATAACAAGTATTGGCTGCGCTATATAGACTAAAACACATATTACTAACAGAACATAAGAAAATGCTTTACAATGCACTGTATGCAGCAAGGAACCACTACCTAATAAACGTATGGGGAAATACATAAAAATACTTCAAATACAACAAAATAAAGCCTTAAAAATAATACTTAACAAACCAAAACGCTACAGTACACTACAAATACACAAAGAAGCAAATGAACTAACCATAGAAAATAAAATTAAACAAAGAAACATCTTACTAGTCATGCAAATCAAAAATAAATTAATGTAAACTAGCATTCATCTAAATCAAGAAACAGACTTACATCACCACTATACAAGAAGAAAATGTGATATAGCAAAAGATTGGAATAAATATTGGAATTGAACTCTTCAATAATTTACTTAAATACATAAAAAACAATACCACCTTAAAAACATTTAAACAAAAATTAAAAGACCTTTTAATCCCGAATCAAGAAAAACTAGAAAACTAAACAAATTACAACACCACCATCAACAACAACACCAATAACAACAAGAACTCCTTCACACCAGGTTGTCCAGGTCAGTGGATTGGTAACAGCACTGAGGAGCATAAAAAATACTATTGTAATGGAGAATTCAAATCACTCCCGTAAGAGTAGGAAACTTCTCCCTGGAGATGGCGCCACATGAAAATCTGTTGATATATATATATATATATATATATATATATATATATATATTTTATTATAACAGATTTTCATGTGGCGCCATCTCCATATATAAAACTTTTAGTGATTTTTGTGGAATTTACTCATATAATTCTAGTAAAGTTTGTTCTGGGTGGTGTCTATTTGCTGCTCTCGTTTGACGTCTTAAAGTTATGATTGATATATTATTGTCGTTGTGTTTTGCGGATCAGGTGGAGATTTCTCATATTGTATAGTTAGTTGTTGGAGACGTTATGTATAGGACTGTTGGGGTGTCTAATTTTAGTTATGTCTCGTAAACACTTCCGTTCCATTGTTACCACACTAGTTGTACATTTTATAATCATTATCATATTTTTGTGGCACAACCCCAATTAGAATATAATTAGCATAAGTAATATTACATACAACAATAATTACATTTACTTTAAATATTAGTCTAAGACTCAATAATAGTAAGGTCGTTAGTAAGATCAAGTGCACAACAACAACATCCGCGTATTAGCGCGGGGAGGTTGTTGTTGTTGTCTTGCAGAGTAGATAGCAAGTAGCGTAACCACCCCCAGCTGTACACAAGGACAGTATTGGCGGAAGAAAAACTAGGAATGTCCAAAACATCAAACAACACTTACCGAGGCCGCGGCTAATCTCAAGCACAAGTCCAATTAGCATCAGAAGCAGGTGACACTCGCGTTAGTGCTCAGAGGGGAACAAACACTCAGGTCCAAGCTGGTGGTAAAGTCGGCATGGCGGATTCTCAGGTTAATGGACCAGGTATTACATCACAAGCTCAAATTGAATTTACACCTTTCAAAGAAAACTAACCAAAATACGCCGTTTGGGGGCGGTTGATCAGGAAGTGCCCAAAGTGGTTCGTTCAATCACAAACACAAATATCCGCCAAGTACAGGTATGTCATTAAATATATCAGTATCATAGCTTCTTCAGCTAATATAGGCACTAAAGGTAACTTGCTAGCAATGCAGCCCTTCGTTTTCAGTCATAATAAAAGTAAAAATGAGGCACTTGTTGATGTAGAACAAAGAGGCAAAATTCAACGATCAACAACAACTCAAACAATAACAGACCTTATTCAACCCGGACAAGTAGTACCCGGTAAACTGGGTTACAAAATCCCCCAAGACTTTTATGGTGGAGTATCTCAAGCAGAAATCTTGTCAGTCAGGTTTTCTTCTTTTCCTTTTTACTTTTTCCATTTCCCAGTTTTCTTTTTACCTCTTTCAACTCTTCTTTCAACACATCCTCTCTTTTGCGCTGCCCATCTTCATTATTGCCATCGCCTGTTCAAGCTAATTAATCCCTTCAATTACTGTAGTTGTTGAATTTCTGGTTTTATGCTATTCACATCTATTTCCAGTATGATCCTTAATAGCCCCGTCCTCATCCCTCTCATCGTCTTACGCCCTAAATCGGAAACCTTTTACTGTTTCAGAATTGGCGATTTTTTGCGAGTGGCCGAATAGCTTCTGTATATTTTCCGTATAGCTTGAGCGGTCATTCTTTGCAGTCAATTTGAATGTATTACCATCTCGAGGGTGCACATTTCGACACTATCCGTCACATGCTACTGGTTACAGATTATACCTTAAGCATCTAAATACATACCGACTTATTTTTAGCCAATCAGGTTTCCGTAATGTTAGGTCTTCATTGTTGACATTTTGTACTATATACCATATTTCCTGCTGTCGTTTCTGGTGTAATCCATTTCATTTTCAATATTCCGTCAGTGCTTGTTCATGATCTTAAGTCCTGGTTTTCTTGGAAGCGGTCTTATAAAAGCAGCCGCTTTTGACGTCATTTATACATACACAAAAATCTATTGATGTATATGTAATTGAATAACTCCCCATTTTTCATCGCATTTCATTGCAGTTTTGCATTACGTTGAGGTATTACTCTTTATTGGTAACCATATTCATTAATATACACGTAATACTATTATAATTACGTTAAAAACGACTGCTTTTAAGCGACCTCGTTAACCAGGGTTCAAGCTTGTCGCCAATACGGAATTCATAGCATAGAGCCTGCTTTGCATTAAATAGTTAGTAGCATGATACTTCCTGTTCCTGTATAGTATTGTTTGTGTCCAAATTTATCATTTAGATCACCCCTAGTAATGAGATAGGTGTTTTGCTTTTTCTTCATTACTTGGCACGTAATTGAAACGGGAATGGTTTATAACATGAAACAATTATTACTTAACTATTTAATTATAATTTAAAAATACAACATTGCACAAATAACATGTCCAGTATGGCAGCACCCATCGTGGGTGGCTACGTCCGTGGCTCACTAAAACTATGACTGGTATTCCTGCTCCCTGCGCATCCTCTCTCTCTTTCACACATACAAATTACTCTCTAATATCCCAACTTTTTGAGCGCCTTCAAATCAACATCTTTGTAATAGTCCTCGCTAGGAAACAAACAAAAAATAATCATTAATCGCACTGCAATACTAAATCCTTCAGCCGTCCCAGTGTTAAAGGAATTGTTATTAAAGATTGATTAAAAGAAGAGCTGAAATAGTGGTGCTTGGTTATAAATGAAAAGATGCTACAAGAGATATCCTTAATAATAATAGTTTTTTTTTATTGTTTATACAAAAGTATTTCGTTTTTTGTACCGAAAAATTAAACTATACACAAGTAGTACTAATAACACCAGCAGAAGAGCACTCGTGCCGAGCGGGCCATTTGAAATATAAAAAAAACAGTTTCGTTTTGGCTTAATTTAAGAACTATTATGGTCCGGTCGGACGAGTGTTGGTCTGTCTTGGATTTCTCTGTCTCGCGCGCTCTCTGCGACAATTTCGACGGTGGGGTGTGTGTGTTTATGGGGTAACTAGGGCTTAGTTGGCCGCCTCCGATGGGGCGCTACGGGCCTGGGTGGGGCGTGGCTTACTGGCCTTGGGGCCGGGGTGGGCATTCTTCGAACCGCTGCTACTCAGACCGGCCAACAATTCACTCTTGCGGATGCTCTTCAGGTCCAGGTCGCCGTAGTAGTCCTCGCTGTGAAACACCCCCATTTTACAACCGGATACACACACAGACAAGCAATATTATGTATTTGATGTTTATTTATAAGTATGAATGAATTCATGTATATAAGCTAAAATTGTATGTTGAATGGTTGAGACAGCTCACCCAATCAAAATATTCAAATCATCGTTTTTTATTTTACCAGTTGGTGATATTGTTGTGTACAACAAGCCTTACAGGGGTGTAATTTTTAGGAACCAGTAGTAAGAACTGAGAACAATCTGATCATTTATTCGTAATTCACGATCAACGAGCGGCCAATATTATTTAATAATAATATTATAATAAAGGAGTTCTCAAGACAATTCGCCCAAGAATTTGGTTTCCAAAACTGACACCTCCCCAATATTTGTTTCTACTCTCAGACCACTGTTTTATAATCAACATGTATTCATAATTTAAACATAATTTAAATTGCTTAAAGGCCTGGTTTCGGAGAAAATCGGTGCTATCATTTATACATCACATAATGTATTTGAATTACATGTAAATTAATATATAATGTATTAATTTTGATAAAAAATATTATTATTATTAATTGGTTTCTCTAATAAAACATATTAAGAATCACAAAGAGTTTAGATTTTTCAAACAAGACGTTTCTCAATTATTTAGTAGCGGTGTGTGCTTTTTAGATATTTTTTAGTACCAATTGAAACCATTTTAATTCTCATCGTTAGTTTTCACAATCGTTACGTGTGGGTGTGTAGTACACTCAATAAGAACATGCAAACACCAGTGTGGAAGAAACAATAGAAAGTTAGATATGTTTTAATATAGGTTACATGGTTATCGTTTTGTTACTCACCATCCGGGAACATCTTCTGGGTCTTCGCAGTTACCGGTACCTTCACCATCACCGATTTTGAAGACTGTGCCGATTGGGCATCCGTACTCACGGGCTACACCCTCGAGACAGATGTAGTATTTACGGCAGTCTTCGGGGTGGGCATGACGGGAGAATGAGCCGCTGTTGGTTACTTCGCCGGCAGCTGGGCAGGAGAAACCTCCAGCAACTTCTACAATAAATAATCAACAAATGAGAAATATATCATTATGTATTAGTGCTTTAAATATTATTTATATCGTATGAATACTTTTTCCATTAAATATCCATTATACGCGTTTCTGTCAACCACTGTCCACGAAATACCGTTAATACATGATATGAGTTCATAAACTTACAGAATTTCGGTTTACTAACGTTACAAAAACACTACTAAACCGAAATACAATAATTAAATTAAATCAAATCAAATCGTGTTTTATCCGTATAATCCAGACACGTGCGTTCCGCTCAAGCCTCTCCGAAAAATACGGATAATACATTATTTGAGTTCATAAAATGATAAGTAGTAATCCGAAATTCAATCATTAAATCAAATCAAATCGTGAATTGTCCATATTCCGCAGGAATTCGTTTATGTTCGTAACGAGGTGGTCAGGAATCGCACCTCTGGTCCCGTTACATCACTGGTACCCTAGCTATATAATTATTCTTAAATTACCTTCATTTTTGCACTCTGGTACTTGGTCAGCCCACATGCAGACGCGAGCTTCGCGGTCGTAAGCGAGACCGGGAGAGCACTGGTACCTGGAGGCTTCTCCGTTCCAGCAGTTCCAGAAGACGTCGCATTTGGCTTCATCAGCGAAGATACCGTACAGCCTTTCACAGTGTGGGGTGGAGATAGCGGGCTCTGAATTGAGATAAATACATAATTAGAATTCTGGGTAATCTGTACATGAGCGAGTTGGAGGAGGTGCTGCGGAGAGGACAGGCGGGAGAGGTTGTGGTGGTTAGAACCAAGGTGTAGAGGTTGTGCCGATGACGTAGTGCTGGCAGCCTAGATAGTGAAAGATGTGCAAGATATGCAAGAGATGTAGGAATGAATGGAAATATACCTTGATAGGAGGGGGCTAGCATTGAATATCGAAAATATCAACTGGATGATGTTTAGGAATAGGGGTAGAAAGGGTAGAATGGAGAAGATGAAATAGAAGAGAAGATTAAGAGAGTGAATGGTTTTAAATAATTAGACTTTTGGTTTGAATGTGGAGGAAGCTTTAGTTTTATTATGCAGACGAAAGCGAGAATTGTTTGGGGGATAGCGAAAAGAAAATGGGAAAGTTTATGGGGCGGTAACCTCGGAATGGCGTGCAAGATCTGGGATGCATGTATCAACACTATATTGTTGTATGGAGTGGAAGTGAGGGAATTGTGATATTGGGATGTAATGGAAAGGGAGCAATAATTTCCTGAAGAATCTATTAGGTCTCAAGACCTCAACACCGAGGGCGGTGCTATTTATTACAGGATACGAACCGGATGAGCATGTGGTGGGAGTCGTGTGTGAGGGTTGTAAAGTTTGAAGAAAGATTGCAGGAGAAAGAAATTAGAGTTGAATGTGCAAAAATTTTAAAAATGTGTAGAAAAGGGGGAAATATAAAAGTGACAGAATGCTGGAAATGGAAGGGTCAGGATATAGAAGAAGTGAATGAGTTCAAATATCTGGGATATTCTATAAATGCAAGGAAAACATCTAGCATACATATAACAGAGTTAACCAGGAAAGCAAATTGTCTTTTTAGGAAGAGTGTGGAGTATAGGAGAAAGAATATTCGGGCATGACCAGAAAAGACGAATGAAGATGTTTGACTGTTTAATAAAAAGAGCTGTATGGGGCTGAGGTATTCGGTTGGAAATAACACAAAGAACTAGAAGTTTTACCTGTTCATACGCAATACGTAAGATGGGTACAAGGATTAGGCAGGAGGGCCCCATGGTACTGACTACAGCAAGAGGCTAAAAGGAGTAAACTGCGAGTGGAAGCAGGATATAAATGTGTAACGTATGAAGAAATATGGCAAGAGTGAGGTGTGGGTTAGAAGAGAGCGGTATAGATGGGGCTGGGGTGCATCGAGCTGTGTTGTAAGGGGAGCAACATGTGGTGGCACCTTCGCCTCGAATATGAGCATGTGAAAGCAGATTGGGTTGGCGGTTATAGAAAGGTCAATGAATGGTTGGCACAGGATGGGAAAGGCGTGATAAGTTGCAAGAGGCTGACGTGGGAGAGGAAATTCTCTAGGGCAGAGGGAGTCTAGTGTGAAGGAGGAGGGCATACAGTTTTATATAAGGGATTGTGTATTTTATTGAGTTGTATGAATGTGTTGACTATGTCTAATAAAGATGTTTTTAGTTCTGGATTTACTAGTCCAGCTCCTTTTCTAGTACTATCAGCCTAATTTATACTAGAGAAGGGTAGTGAGAATTAATTATTGCAGTTACTGAATAATTTTGGACAAACACCTGAATTTCGAACCACAAAAATAGAACAATTGTTCTGAAATCATTAACTCTAGGGGGTCTATTCTTTAAGTTCATACCGGTCTGTTACCCATGGGAACCAAATATACTTTTTCTCCGTAAACGCTAGTGTAATACTGCCTTACGTCAAATGTGATATTTGACGTAGGGCAGTATTAGGCCCAATTCACACATAAGCGGCGTCGGGCGCAGGCGCGGTGTAGACGAGGCGCAGGCGCGACGTCGCACAGGCGATTGTGATGTCCATATGCAGTGAAGGGAACATTGCATCTTATGTTTACATAGAGGCGACGAGGAAGAGTTATGCCTCTCGCCTCTTCGCCTACCATGTCTTAGGCGAAGAGGAGAAGACGCGGTGCCGGCGCTGCGAGTGGCACGACGCTTCAAGTCCCCTCTATATAAACATGTGATGCAATGCCCACTTAGGTGACGAGGCGCGGGCATTTGCCTCGTGCCTCTCGCCGAGCCGGCACCGCGTCTTCGCCTAAGACACGGTAGGCGAAGAGGCGAAACTCTTCTACACCGCCTCTATGTAAACATAAGGTGCAATGTCCAACCCTTCACTGCATATAGACATCACAATCGCCTGCGACTCGCCTACAACGCGCCTGCGCCCGACGGCGTTATGTGTGAATTGGGCCGTACACTAGCGTTCGCCGAGAAATAGTTGTTTATTTGATAGCCATGGGTAACATACCGGTCTAATCTTTTTCCAGATCCGTCTGAACTTTCAGACCCTAGAGGGTCTATTCTGTAAGTTCAGATGTACTGGTAAAAACGCAGACTAGTCTGTTACCCATGGTAACAAAATAAAAAGCTGTTTATGCGTTGGTATGGCCCACGATCGGCGAACGCTAGACTCTTGACAAATTTGTGACATTTGACATAAGGCAGTATTACACTAGCGTTCGTGAATCATAGGGCAAACCAACGTTGAAACAGTTGTTTATTTGGTTTCCATGGGTAATGGACCAGTCTGCTGTTTTTTACCAGGCTGTCTGAAGTTACAGAATAGACGCCCAGGATGCAATATTAACAAAGAAACTAATGTTAGTTGTTGTTCGGGACATGGTAATCTTATTGATCTATTATATTACTACTTGTTGCCAGTTTATGCCAAGTAAAATGTAAAAGATTTGCTTATAGGCAACTACTTTGTACATTCAACTAAATTTTACAAATCAGTTTCCTTTTCCTATGTTTATAATAGAATACTACATAGTAACTAGTACTAGTTTTAAGATTTTAATAGTAGCAAAGCTTTTCGAATTTATAAGTAGGTATTTGTATTGAATGTTTCCTTCTTACCGAATTGTGACCTGTCTCCGCAGTCGACGTTGTGAATGTAGTCGCAGTTTTCAGTCAAGAATTTTGAGTCGCCGGCATCGAATGCCAAACCATTGCCGCACGTCTTCAGCTCCGCAGCGTTGTTATCACATTTCCAGTATTTGTCGCAGGAGACGTGGTGTGGGTAGTAACCGAAATCATCGGGACATTTGAAGTTTTCTTGTGCAGCTGCAAGTAATAAGAAAACATAATGAGTTTTACCATTTATGATAACAGTTTTAGTTCGTTGATTATTCGTAGAAACTGATGTTCGTAATTTTATTCTTTTATATAATAATAAAAATAATAATAAAAAATGTATTTAGCAAATTCTATATAACATAAAAGAGATAAATACGAGCGATATCAAAATTGATAATAGAATAAATAATATTGTATAATACGTTTCGCCGCCGCTATTTCTCATCACTGACGATTCACCGCCCCGGATATATACGATATATACGCAATGGGACGTTTCGTCTCCGCTGTTTTTCATCGCCGACGTTTCAGCGCCGCCGATGTATACGATGTATATAAGATTGTGGTAGGGATAATATAATAATAATCATTATAGCGTTTAATTGAGCTCTGATTATTTAAAAAATATGATGTTTGATTTATTGTGTATACTCCTGAAAAAAAAACTTTCTAGAGTATTTTGAATAAAACTGACAACGGACCAAACTTGTTTCTCTACAGCTATCGGGTTGAGGACTTTACCACTCGTAGAGCTCACAAAAAAATATTTTTATCGCATTACGGTATGAATGTGCTTTCAGTCATATGCACAAAACAACGTCATGTGTAATAGTTGCGAGATAATGTTTTTGACTGCACGCTAAATTCATTTGAAACACCTTTCATTTACAATAAGCACAGTACAAACATTCACTAATAATAGCTCTAAGCGTTCTAATGAAGAAACCCCATTATGTTTACAAATTTGCAACGAATATGTAATAATTATGACTATTATCCAATCCTGTTTATATAATTTCGGTTAGCATTCCAAACAACCGAGCGTTGTAATTTTTTTCATCTCGCCAATCTGCGGGCGTACAAATTTATTCTAATGAGAGAAAGCAAAGGTGCGACCAAACACACGTAATCGGTTGCGCAATTGATTCATTAATTGGTGATTTTCGGTGCGCGTCCTTGCAGGGGAAGAAATGCGCGACCTTAACCTAGCTTTTATTAGAAAAAAAAAGAAGGTGTAGCAAGCGAGCTAAAATAAATACCACGGCGGCTGTTTGTGGCCGGCCGGGCGTGGCTGCTTCATTCGCGTGGTTGAAGGAACTTTATGTGGGACACTTTTCAAATTCACTCTCGGATACTTTCGATTTGTGTAATCGACCGATCGAGTTTCGTGCTGTTCAAGATGCACCCGTTACAGATATATTTTATTACAGGTTGCAATGAAAAATTCCAATTATGTCAATTAATGTTACGTTCAGGTTTTACTGCTAGTTACATAAATAATGGTTATTACTGTTGGTAGGTACTTGCATAAGGATATAATAATAGAAAATATAGACGTACAATTAGTTTGTCAATTAAACTCATATTCGAACAATGCCAAATTACTTAATATAAAAATTTGTTCGGCCATGTGCATCAGTAACTGATTGTTCGTTGGGACCACAAGCCTAATTCTGACCATTAAGTTTCAACATAAAAAATATATGCTATTGTTGGATGAACCGATCACCACGTGGCTAATTAACATCCATTAATCTACTATTTGTTTTTATTGAAAATAGTTCGCAATTCTTGGGCAGTAATAAAGTTTTGATCTTGGAGGATGAGATAAGCGTAACTCAAAGGAGAGCGACTATAACTACGGCATGTTTCTAAATGGAATATTGTATGAAAGAATATCAAGACTTGGCATATTGGTATTCATCAATATTACGGAACGTTGAGGATTTTATTAATTTAATATTTTACCTCTTTAATCATGTTAGTATTACATGTGAGGAATTATAATTGTACAAAGAAATAAATACATACATAATAATCTAACGTGATTGATGAATGCTAATTATCCATGTGTTGATCGGTTCATTCCCCAATTGCATGTGGTTTTATGTTGAAACTAAACAGACATAATCTAAATATATCTACAGGTCTCCCTGGAAGCTTGGAGTGGAATAGGTTAACGTCAGACCCCAAGAGAATCAAATATTATCAAATTCCCTCGGTCGGTGTCTCACAAATTGACTATTGAGTCGACCCTGCGTATATTATAGATAAGTAAAGGAAGATAAGCAGAGTCACGATAGAGCTGCGACAAAACATTGATGTTTCTTACACTGAGAAATATGATTAAGAGCCGAACACTTTATTTAGAGCCGGACCAAAATGTTCGTATATAAGCCGAGCGAGACAAAATTTGAAGTCTTCGGCATTGCAAAAGCCGATATTACTTACTCGGTTAGAGATATAACCGATGATTTATTATTAAGAGATATTATTTTTTTCTCAGTGTACATCGTTGCTGACAAGAACGGGACTAAAAACTCTAGAAAACCTTATACATTCAGCATAGAACAGAGGGAAGATGACAAATGTGATCGCAAATATCCAATGATGGATTGGAGGAAAGAGAGAGATTTTTCGTTCATCGGAGAAAAAAATCATAATGCGATATTATAGTTCCACTACAAAAACAAATTTCTCGAAACTCAAAGTAACAATTCAAATAACCAAATTAAGCTCAAAAGTTTGATTTGATGAATATCTGATGAATCTGGTGATCTTCATTCAAACAGCAGTACAGCTGTAACATTTCTCTCACTCAAATTGAAATAACGTTCATGTCAAAATGTTCCTACCAAAAGTAAATCAAAGTTAAGAAACTATATTTTTCGTAATACTCATATTTCATATTTCTTATGGAGGACTTCTTATAGGGCGTTTAACTGCAAGTTGTATCGGCGCGAACTAATCTATAGCCGGCCCTGATGATTGCCAATAAAGTAATTCAAAGCAACCGAATATACCACGCAATATTTTCTACAGATTATTGTCGTATTTTTGGAATTACTATAGCAAATTTTCTTTAATTGTGTAATATACTATTTTTCTTTTTAGTTCTGGATAGTTCTGGATTGTTGTCTGGAGGGTAGGATAGCTACAGACACTTTGGCCTCAAAATGGGCCCATTGTGAAACCTCCCTTTAAGGCTGCTCACTCGTCCCACTAGTCAATTTTTTCTTTTTAAATTAGCAATTGTAAACAAACTAGTTTTTCGTTAGTTAAAAAGATAAATAAAACTACATTATTATTTTTTGTAATTATTGTAATTAAATGATCTTGAGTGGAATTTTTATTTATATTCTTTCTTAGAATAATATTCTGTTAATTAAATTCTTAAATTCTAGATTAATCAATTGAATAATATGGGGCTGAGTGCCAACAAGTTATTCTTCTTTCCATTAAATTAAATATGAGTAAATTACAGGACAGAGATCATCGATATTATCATATGATTATCATTATATAATGAATTAATGTATTTTCTAGTATTTTATATGAGCTAATACTCGAGTTGAAAGATAAAAATGAATATTTTGGCATTTTAAAAAATAGAATTTTGTTTGTTTTAAGGGCCCCTTACATGGTCATTATAATCACAGAAATATAATTGATTCAATGTGTCGAAAGATTTAATATTGAAGGTGCCCCTCAAACGTGATGCAATATATTGAATCAATATTATGTCTGTTAACGAACTTGCTTTCTCCAAAGACGTACCTCCCTTGTTTATTTATCCTCAATTATGAATGATAGTGAATTTGATATAATTTTAATTGCTTTGGCTATGGGATTTAAAAACAAGAGAAACAGAAGACCAGGAAAAGTATGGGTATAGCTCTGGTTAGAAAAGCGTCCTACTCATGGACAAGGAAACTACTCCGAGAACTAAGTGATATACCGGATGATTACAACAAAATTCCCTAAGACATGATGAAGAACTATTTGGCAGTTTAGTTATGAATTACGTGTTGGTATAGCCACCGTTACTATACAAAATTATGAAAATATTGCTCAATATACGCCTCACACGGACAATAAATATTGACACTCCTTCAATATATTGAAACAGCTTCAATAAAAATCAAATTAATTTGATATATGTCAATTTTATTAACTTGAATCGTATTGTCGCAATATGCTCCTCACACGGTCAATATATTGACAGGAATACGATATTGAAGCAATTATATTGACCGTTTGAGGGGTCGTTTACGTATTGAAATAACCCAGCTCAGTGGTCTAGTGGTACTGAACATTAGGGAGCGAGAGTTCAACCTCGTTGTGGGCGAATCACCATTCAGTCTTTCATGAGGTTAAGAACAAATACACTCATTTGAGCTTCTTCTTTACCCTCGGAATGGTAGCTATATAGATAGATGTTTTTTTTTTGTATTGAAAGATATTAGTTATAATGATTAATATAATTTTCATTTATATTTTTGATCATATTTTTCTGTCTTATCTATGTGATAACACCGCGTTGTAAACTTTGCGCGTGGTGGTGGCTTAGAATGTGCATATTTGTTTACAGCTGGGGCGCGTGTGATTATCCAACATAATATTATAAAACGACAGTAGAAAGCGCCGACGACGAATTGGCGAATTCAGAGGTTGACTGGGTCCGGTTGGCGTTACGTCACCTTCAGGCGCACTTTCACGTGAGAAAACGCCCATTTCCATTCCATAAAACACAAATTATTCAATGATTTAATGAATATGCAAAAGGATGTAGACTTTTTCTTTAAGCAAACGTAAACAAATTTCAGTCGCATAATATGGACATAGACTAAAGGCCGTAGAGACATGAGTAAATTTACATAAATGCAATTCAATGATTAATATAATTGTATATAGGAAATTCAATGCAGAATTTTGTTTCCTAATAATACGGAGATATTTACTGGATCATTTTAATTTTCTAAACATGATTTAGAGCGGTTATAATGACGCTCTCCATTTTAACCCATATCCAGTTGTAACAAACACAGCAACTACTGGTAAAATAGATGTCGAACCGATAGTACTACCCTTGATGGCAAGAGACTAGAAATAGTACGTCAGTTAAAAGACTTAGGCAGTTGTATAAATCAATAAATGGATTTAGAAGAACAAGTAAAGTTCAAAATAGAAGTAGCTAGTACAGCATTTATAAAACTAAAACCTCTTTAGATAACCATCTAAAGAAGAATATACGGGAAAGGTTCACCAAATGCTATGTATGGTGGATACATAGCATTTGGTGAACCTTTCCCGTATATTCTTTAGATGGTTATTTGAGAACCATCTAAAGAATATACGGGAAAGGTTCACCAAATGCTATGTATCCACCATACATAGCATTTGGTGAACCTTTCCCGTATATTCTTCTTTAGATGGTTATCTTCTATATGGTCACTGGGCACTGAAGCAGATAACGATCAAACGCTTCGAATCAGTCGAAATGTATATGTGAAGAAGGATGCTCAAAATACCATGGACCAAAAGAGTGGGACATGAGGAAGTAATAATGAAAATTGGCCACCAAAAACCTATTATGTCTACAATCAAAAGGGGGAAACAAGAATTCCTAAGGCATATAATGCGAGACGCAAGGTATAATCAGCTCTACCTTATTATCGATGGAAATATAGAAGGAAAAAGAGGAATGAGGCGCATTACGTTATCGTGGTTAAGAAACTTCATACAATGAACGGGTCTATCGGCAGAACAACTGGGGTGCGATTTTTGAAACGTATTCGTTTAATTGTCAAAGTCGCCCTGCGAAATACGGATAATTCACGATTTGAGTTCGTTCAATGATGGAATTTTAGTTTATTAGCATTCTCTAAGGCTAGTATACCAAAATTTCATAATTTTATAAGCTCACATAGTGAATTGTCCGAATTTTACCTAGCGACATTGACAATTAAACGAATACGTTCGAAACCACTGGTTTCAAGAATCGCATCCCTGCTACGCTACGCCCAGGATAGATTCAAAGAAATTGCAAACGCAGGTATTGCCAATGCTTAGGGAATTAGACACGGATCTTAAAGAAGAAGAAGAAACGACACGTTATAAAACTTGCAAGTCTACTACTCATATATACGTACAATAACTTACAGCAGAAAATTCCGATAGGGTTACTAATGAAGTAAATATATAAATAATTACTACTACTATGAAAATCAATTTTAGACTAGAATTCGATTGAAATTTTTCTTTTAGATCTGCTGAGTTTAAATATAAAGAACAGCACTATTTGCATTTCCATACAAAAATATTATTTTATTATTTTATTTCATCGAATGCCTATTTGGTGTAAGGCTACAAATAACTAAGGTAAAATTAAATTAATGCAATTATAATAATGAAATTATCAACATTTATTAAACTAAAATTAGTACTTTATTCCTGCCAGGTATGACATTGTAACTACTTGAGACACGTCAAATATATAATCCACCAATCTAAAAAATATTGTAACCCGGCGCCTCCACCAATTCGGTTTAATTGTGCAAAAAATGCAAAAAGCAACCGTTTAATTGAGGGCTTCCGTGCAATAACACGTTAGCAAGAAAAGAAAAAATATGTTGTGATAGAACACAAGTAGGTACAATTGTGAAAAAAATAATCTTTTTATCTTTTAGTTGTAGTTGTTACTGTATTTGTTACAATTCTGGATATCGACCTTCGAGTCCTTTAGCTATGTGTATCTATATGTGAGTGACTTGCTACTTCATAAAATCATCTCCGTGCTTTTTAAAGTGCCGTTAATTGTATTCCAACGACAAATAATACCGACTACCCAGGCCGGGAATCGAACTTGGGCCGCTTGTTTAAGAAAAAAAATAGAAACTGACTTTTGGAGCTATTAAAATTTAATCCGTTTCTAAAACTAAAATTGCTGTTTCTTCGATCAATATGAACGAAATGACTGGACATTTTTGAATTTATCGCAGAAAATCTGAGAGCTAAGAGAGAAAACAATCTTTATTAGGCTATTGGCCACTGGCCTTTCCGCCTCCTGAGAGCTAACTATCCATCGTAAACAAAAAAATTATAAAATATAAATATAAATACGGAAACACTCAATTATGTATACTTGATTTCAACCATTACTATTCGATGCTTCTTTAAAATTTATTTCTGTCTTAAGACTCATTATTATCGTAAACATGATTCCTTTTAGAAAGTATATAAAAGACATGTTTATAAAACTATATTCTTCGTTCATCAGAAATGGCGATTTTATTGGTCCGCTAAAATACGAATGCCTCCTGCTAACCACCATCAACTGCAGGAACATTTTGTGTTTGTTTTAAGATGCTTAATAATAGCAATTATAATTCTGTTTAGAAAGTATATAAACAATTTTATGGCGATAGTAAAAAGGTTGCTATCAAGAATAATATATGTATTTTCCTTTAATTGTATACATAAACAAGCCATATATGACAAAATCACTTTGTCGAACTGGGAAATTAATGATAAAAAATGGTCTCATACAAAATCCATGATTTCAGTTCGTTCATTGATGGAATTTCTGATTAGTAGTGATAGAACATTAATGTAATAAACAATGAAAACATCAATTAAAATCACAATAATCAATAATTGCCATAGAATTCGATTACGATTCCAAACGAGAGTATATTTCAAACGTGTAGTGTCACGCACTGCTTCCCTGTTTAATCGAAGAGATAGGTTTAGCGATGCTCTATAAGGATCAAAATTGTGCCTTTATTTTCTGTTAGTGAAGGAATGTGTCCTGGTAAAGTCATACCCTACAATTTGGAAAATCCACATTTTTATAATAGTGAAAACATCAATCAAAATCACAGTTACCAAGAATTGTAATATAATTCAAGTGCGGTTGTGAACGAGTACTTATTTGAAATGGGCAGTGTCATGTGCCCTGATAAAAAAATAAAAACACAAAACTATACGATTTCAAATCTTTCCTATATGGAATTTCTTATTACTTATTCATCATATTTCTTTCCGCCAAGCATTCTCTAAATATTATACACGAATTCTAATGAAATATTATTTTTGAAGTATCTGTAGCTCAAATCCACGTACATATTTACTGCAGGACTCAATTTAGAATATATGTATATATATATATATATATATATATATATATATATATATATATATATATATATTTATATATTTCTGAAAAAAAAAATTATAAATTTTAATAAATAATGTAAGAATTAAAAATTATGGCTTTTATTAAAAAAATACAAATTACTTTTCATTATATATATATATATATATATATATATATATATATATATATATATATATATAATGAAAAGTAATATGTACATTTTTTAATAAACCCCATAATTTTTAATTCTTACATTATTTATTAAACTTTACAATTCTATTTTTTGATTGTTTCAGAAATCTATAGTCAACAATTTATTTTGCAGGTATTATATACAAACAATTTTTTACACATATTTATGTTAGTTTTGCCATATAGGATAACAAGATAATGAAGATGACACCTGCCAGATAAGATGGCGATACTTGACAGATAAGATAACAAGATATTGAATATGACATGACAAGATAATGCAGGTGATAACTTTAATGAAAAGAATTCTCTCACGGTCATTATTTGGTTTCCAGGCATATTGGCCTGCGAACCAAATTGTGACCGACCGTGTGAAAATTTTATTAGAAAAGGTGTCATTTTCATTATCTTGTCATGTCATCTTGGTTATCTTGTCATATTAAATGCCAGGTCTCATCATTTTATCTATTGGCGTCATCATCTGGCCTTATGTCTTTCAGTAAGTTCAAAAGTACTTTTATTTTCTGAATTGTTGTTTATTAGTACGTGTTAATGAAATAATGAATGCATCAATTAAAATCACTATAACCAATAATTGTCAGAGAATTCACATACCGATTCTAAATGCGTACTTATTGGAAACGTGTATTGTTAGGAATTGCTTACTTGTCTGATATAAGGGAGAGGTTTATGGGTGCAATTTGGGCCCCTAATTTTTCTGTTAGCGAAGGAATGTATCCTGATAAGATCACACCTTAGAATTAGGAAAATTTACGATTTAAGTTCTTCATCCATAACATTTCAGATTACTAGTGTTACGATTTATAGGCTGATTACGTTATCGAAGATGAGGGAAACGCGATTCGGGACCCTGTGTCCTAATGGGAATTTGCCGTCGTACCCCCTTATACTTATGAAAACATTAATTAAAATGGGAATAAGCAAGAATTGTCCTACAACTCAGTTTCAGATTCATTTAAACAAATTATAGTATTAGAGGGAGAGAGAGAAACAGAATTAAAGAAAAGAAAAACTCATAATATAATCCTATAACTTCAAGAAACGATTATATTATAACATTATAGGATTATCCTCGATTAATTGTTTCACAATTGGTTGCGGCATGCATTTCCGCTAACCAATCGATCCGAAGGTCGATCAAATAAAAACCACTTTTATCGCTCATTTCCATACTTTAAAGTTCAATGCCAAGCCACGCACACTCGGCTACACACGATTCCGCTCGCCAAATGGTGCGCGAAATGGAATAAAAGCAATTAGACAAAGAGAAAACCGACCACCGGCCGCGGCGGCACACTTTGCGCGCGAGAAAAACGAGAGCGAGTTTCCCGCAAATACATACGACGGAATAACTTGTTATAGCATTATCACTCGCACATAAAATTAATAATTTGAATAATTTCGAAACAGTTTCACTTATAATAGCCAAACGAAAGTATATTAATAATGGAAAATACATTAATTTGTGCCGTTTTTACTCCAGCTTTCGTTACCACAGAAAAATAATGCAATTAGTCGTTGATATTTAATAGTTGATACTCATAGTGTTTTTAAATCAAAATTAATAATTAATTTATAATTACTATTATGCTTGACTTGTTTACATTGACCGATGATATGCAAATGTTTCGAATCATAAACCCAGCTTTACCAAAGAGTTATATAATTTTAAACGTCTTATTTATACATGTATTCTTCGTTCTTTAACGTATTTATATTTTTTATTATGTTTTTACCATTTACTAACGCTTGCAGCTCATAGTTCAAAAAATAGAGAGATGAGAATAATTCTCACATAGCGATTTTGAATACGAAGGAACCAAGAGCATTAGTAAATGGGGAAGACAGAATAAAAAATATAAATACGTTAAAGACTGGATACTACAATGGACAGGGATGTATAAATAAGACTTTAGGGTATAGTAAAATTAAAAGCTTCGTTAGATAAAATCCTGGACGATCAATAAAATTATCTAATTTTCTTCTTCGTTTAGTGCTACGGACCTGGGTGGGTTTCCTCGACAATCCTCTTCTACTGCTTTCCATCCTTTGTTACATACGCCCAAATTTTTAAATGCATCGTTTCTACATCCTCTGCCACCTTTTTTTTCTATCTGGTTCTTGGACTACCTCTGACTCGTGATTACTATGTTATGATTTAAATATTACCTTGGAGATTTTCTCTTCCATCATTCTGATGACACCACTCGGAACGTATTCGTTTAAATGTCAAAGTCGCTCAGAAAAATATGGAAAATTTACGATTAGATTCCGTTCAATGATGGAATATTGATTTATTAGTTTTTAAGGCTAGTTAACTGAAATTCTGTTATTTTACGAGCTCTCATCGTGAATTATCCTTATTGTTCGAAGCGAATTTGACAATTAAACATGTACGTTCGGAAGGAGTGGTGTCAGGAATCGCACCCATGGTCATCAGGATGACGGAAGAGAGAGCCTCCAATGCAATATTTAAATCATAACTATGCAAATCACGAGGTAGGGGTAGACCAAGCACCAGATAGAAGGATAAGGTGATAGAAGATGCAGAAACGGTGCAAGTAAGAAACTGGGCGAATGTTGCGAAAGATAAAGAATAGTAGAAGAGGATTGGCAAGGAAGTCCACCCAATATTTTTATGCATAATTTGAGCTTGACAATTACAATTACAATTTAGTGTATAATGTCTTCTTTTATATGTATATATATATATATATATATATATATATATTTATATATATATATATATATGAACCCAGCTCAGTAGCCTTGTGGGTAGAAGCACCAGCCGTCTCCTACTTAAGCATCCCCAATGCGATAGCTGACAATATTCGCGTATCACATTTTACACTTTTCTGCGAAATTAAGGTAAATACCGGGTGATTAAACTCTGAGCTCCCTTTATCGGTGCATTTCCTAAGTACTTATAGCCCTATAAAGATTTTTGATGACTTTACAGAAAACCTCTGCAAAGGTGATTCGCGAAACCCGATAGGGTTCGAATTCATGCTCCCCAATGCTCATTACGAGACGAATATTATATAATAAAACTTTTTATGAATGATACTATAAAACATATACTAATATAATAAAGCATAAATAATATAAATTCATAACTTATGAATTCAAAAAAGTTTTGATATAAAATCAAAATTTATATATTTGTACACAATCATTTAAATAAGTTAAAATGATTTGGATTTGCTACAAGAAATCATCAGAAATATTTAACTGGATGTTTTTTTTAATAATTAGTTATAATATAAAATAGTAAATAAAATAACAATTTATTCATCAATATTGCTTTTTTTGAAATTTAATATTTATTTATAAAAATGTTTTTTTTTTTAAATTATGCATTTTATGAACTAAAAACAATTTAGTAACTTATACAAACATGTGTTAAATTATATCCAAAAGTATTTTTATAATATATAAAATATCGATTTTACAACTATATTTATAACTAATATCAAAATTTATTTAATTATATTACTAAAATATGTAATATTTTGAGGAATATTTTTGTAAAATAGAAGTATATTTATAACTAATAAAAAAATCTATTAATTTTGTGGAATATCAGATTTAAAATATGTTTTGCCAGCTAATCTTTAAACATTACAATTATATTTGAATGATTTTACGTCTTATAATAATTAATGTGAATTGATGGAACCCAATTAATATTATATGTTTATAAATAAGTATTATTGCTATATCTTAATTATGAACATATTTTTTAAATTTACCCATTTATAATTTATATATATATATATATATATATATATATATATATATATATATATATATATATATATATATAAATATTATTTGAGCATTACATACACAATCAATATTATTACAAAATAAAAAAATATAATTTTATGATAAAAAACTAAAATAAATATCCCATTCATTTTCATAACATTAACATATTTTTTGTATGTTATATAAGTTGAATATGAGTAAAATTATATATTATAGGTCGATAGCAAGTATACAGTAACTATATTCTTTAACTAAAAAAATTAAAAAAATAGCAATATATAATTATTTTTTTGGCCAGAAAGACTTCGGTTGTTAGCCCATTGTGATATCTAAAAGTATATGTTATATTAATGTATCACAATAAATATTTTTATTATTCTTATTAATTTTTAAAACCTAATATTAAATGATTTTTTTATTGATAAAACATATAAGTTTATTAGTTGAAATCATTTTTAATTAAATAAATACGAAATATATAATAAATTTATTTTTTATAAATTGTTTGAAATTCATAAAAGAGTGATATATAAAATTTTAAGTAAAATATTGTAAATTATTGTTATAAAAATTGTTCTGATCGTTCTTACTTACTCGCTTGCATGCGATTTATTGCGATTAATCCAATGAAATATTTCTGTGCACTTTACGTAACAACAGTCCTACATTTGTATATTTTTTTAGTATTTGTCGTACGTACCAGAATATGAAAGTGCACTGAGCACGAGAACACAAGCTAAGCTCCTCTGCATGGTAGTTTTGTGTACGTTTAATATTCACTATAAAATAACTAAAGGTTGACTGCGGCGATCAGCCACTTTCTCGCCTATATATCGGCCTCCCTGCCACCCGCCTCACCGACACCAACCTGCCCAAGAATACGTATGTGTGTACGCGTTCCAAAGACATACCGTTCAATATTCTTCTAGTCACACTGAATTCTTTTTTCTTAATATTAGAATACAGTTTAGACAATTAATTGTTTAATGAAATATAATTATTATTACTTTTTTTTATAAATTTCAGACAAATCATTTATTAAGAGTAAGTATACTAAATAATCCTCTAGAACCACACAAATATCAACAAAATCCATGTTAATAGTATAAATGAAAGGTGCTAACTGTATCTTCTCAGTTGTGGGAAAAAAAGAATATATAAAATACCCTAAGTTCAAAATCTTAAGGGAATATTATATATCATTTTCCCTAAATTGCACCCCAGTTAGCATCTCTAATTTATACTATTAATATAGATTTTGTTGATATTTTGATGCCGTAGGATACAATTTATACAGCGACAATTATTTATATATAATTTATATATTTTTTAAATATATATTTACTTTCTTGTTAACTATGTTATGAATAGATTTAAATAAAATGTATTTAATGTTACTATTTTCCATGTGTACTATTAATAGGGATTTTACTAATATATTTGTAATTCTGTGATTATTTTACTTTCGTAGCATTAACCTTGATGAATATATATATATATATATATATATATATATATATATATATATATATATATATATATCAATAAATAAATAAACACCTAGTAAACGACGATGAATTTTCATACAAATTTCAGCAAGATACAATAAAAATGAATCAAATTAACATCGACAATGAATCAAAAAGTCTTTCTTTTCATTTGGCATTAATTAATTAAGTGTCAATGTAAAGCATATTTGTAAGCCAACACATTAAAGTTGAAATAATCCTGCACGAAATTTCCATCAGTTAACCGAGTTTGAACGCGGTAGAATAATCGGTCTATGAGAAGCCGGATTATCAACTCATGATGTTGCCGCTTCTGTGGGACGCAGTGTCGCCTCAATTTCCCTATGTTGGTAGAGAGAGAGGGTCAGAAAATAATGAGGCATGACGATGTTTGCGTCCCGGACGTCCTAGACCACCACTGATCGTGAAGATCGTGCTCTTCGGCTTGTGGCCCTTCAGGATCGTTTTTCATCAACAAGAGAAATTGGTGAGAGATGGTGAGGATTAATTGATCATCAACTTTCTTTACGACATTTCGAAGAATTTTATCCTTTGGCCTCAGATCATACCGACCAGTGCTTTGTTTATCTCTAACTCCACATCATTATACTGCACGGCGGCAATAGTATAACGAGAGGTTGCACTGGAATGTGTAATGGAATCAAATAATTTTTAGTGACGACTCTCGATTTTGTGTATGGGCTCATGATGGCCGCAGATTAGTTAGAAGACGTCCTGGAGAAAGACGCAATTTGCATTTTTCTGCACAACTGCATACTGCTCTCATTAACATAATGTGAGGGGCTATCTGTCATGGAGGCAGGATCTCATCTAGTGATTATTTAGGGAACGGAAAATCGGTACTTTAACAACTTGCTTCAGCCAGTATTACTGCCATATCTTCATGAAAAGAAAATCCATTTGTAGCAAGATAATGGGCGGCCGCATACCACTCGAGATATTGTGTGAATTCATCCTCACCAGCCGAGCTACACTGACGATATCTAACATGATCGAAATCGATATGTAGATTGCTAAAACGTGTATTCATACTTATATATGTTGCTATGTAGTTTCTAAATAATGTTGATCTGCTTCCATGGCATTCTCGTTCGATAGACTTATATATACTATCAATCGAACATGTGTGGAATATGGTAGGAAGAGGATGAATGATTTACAGCCTCCTCCAAACAATGTAAACGCCCTTCAACAATGGATTTTAGAAGCATGGGAAGTATACCTCAGGCTAGCATAGATTAGCTCATTTCAAGTATGCCTAAATGGCTAGCTGAATGTGTAAGAAAGGTGTACGGTTCGACGCAATATTATTGTTAATAATATTGGTATCTTGCTGAAATTTTCATCGTTTCTTAATAGGAATAAAATACACGTTTTCTGAAAATTACATACATCGACGTTAAGTAGGTGGCGGCGAATATATTTAATAATTTTTGTGATTAATATACTTTATTTATGTAAAAAGAAAAATTTACAATAACTTGAGACATTTGAGGCTATGGAATCTGTTACTGCAGTTCCACTGAAAGAATTTACATATGCAGTTTTCCCCCATTTGATGGATGTAGGCTTTCTGGCATATTAAATAAGGGAATCTATGTGCTATATACTTTGTGTCGGTTTGTTTGTTTCGAACTTTTCCGGACAGTTGAGTTGAAATGAGGTCTTTCCGAGTAGTTTTCCACCACGAATCTCCAGTATTTCTTCTTACTTTTTGTACTCTAGTTCAGGGCTCTCCAACTGCAAGTGCCCCAAGTGCGGTTTGGAGGGCCGCATTATAAAATACTTCGTATTCAACTTTATCAGTGAGTTTTAATAGGTATGGTATAAAAAGAAAAAAACGTGTTTGTATTATCAATTTCATTTATTAAAAAAATATCAATAAAAAAAAATTAGTGGCTTTCACTAACTAATGCATCAATATTTTTTTTAAATTAATTAATTTAGGTGAGTTATCAGAGAGGAAGCATTTATATTTTGACTTTATAAATTTCATATTAGAAAAACTGCTTTCGCAAAGATACGTGCTTCCCATCATTGAGCCCAGTGTAAGCCCTAAGTTTCGCAAGTTGGGGTATCGTTATTCTGGCAGCAATTTGAAGAAGTCTAATCCAGTTTCAGTTATTCCTTGGTAAAAAGGATCTGATTGCAAATCACACAATTCCAGTTAAAGGTCTGCTCTGCTTACATTCTCAACTGACATTGTAAGGGGCTGATTAAAAACTGAAATCTTTCTTTTGCTAAATCGATTTTTCAATTATTTTGCAATTGTATCAATGTATTTTATGTGAGGGAAATTTGTAACTTCCTCAAAATCCCTAATTTCTTCAAAATGCTAACTTTAAAAATTTAAAATAATTTTTTTCTAATGAAGACTTGAAAAACTTAATTTTATTCTTAAATTTATTTATGTGCCTAAATAAGTTAGCAATATTCTGCTGTTTTCCTTGTAGCTTCAAATTCAATTAAGGTGAGATGTCAGGTCTGTTAAAAATGCAAGGTCTGCTAAAAATTGTGCATCTACCATTTGATTTTCCAGTTCCGTAGTGTTGTGCTTGACTTCATCTTTGAGGAAAATAAGAAACTCCTTGCTAGAGCGAAGAATCTTTGCATACAGTTTCCGCCGGTTAACCACCAAATATCGGTGTGAAGTCCCCATATGTAGAATCTACTTCGGCTTAAAAATCATGAAACTTTCTGTGAGTCAAAGCACGATTGCTCATTCTAATAATATAAGTTATTTTAACAACCACTTTCATGGCATTTATTTAACGTAAGGATTTTCCACGTAGGGCCTCTTAGTGTACAATACAGTGTATTACAGGAGATTGAGGTGTTGTTTTGTTTCAAGAGTTTTGCAAATCCAATTTCAGCTTCTGTCATAGCTCTGGCTTCCATCCGGTAGTATAGTAGTGATAGGATGTAACACCTTACGAGAGATATTTTTAATTTAAGATTTGGATCTCAGCAGCAGAAAAGTTTTTCTTGATGTGCATCTTGCCTATTCGATTCTGATTCGCGTTTTCTTGGGAGCTGTTATTGCTTTCATTAAATGTTGGCGTCTAGGTATTTGTATTCTCTGACCGTTTCAATATGTTGATTCTTCTATATCTATATTCTACGGTTGTCCTGAGTTGTTTTGTAATTAACATATATTTTGTTTTACTTATTTATTTTAGATATATAGTGATAGTCCATATTCTTCATTTACTGTGACAATTTTATTAATTAGCGTCTGTAGGTCTTCGGCATCTGGATAGTTCTGGATAGTTGGCTAGAGGGTAGCATAGCTACAGACACTTAGGCCTCAAAATGGACCCATTGTGGAACTTTAAGGCTGCTCACTCGTCCCACCAATTTACCAGATTGCCAATGCTGGCCATACTAGGCCAACACCACCCTAGTATTAGATGCCTAGTGTTTACTAAAGCTGGGCAGATGCATATTATATGTTTTGCTGTTTCTAGTTCTTCACCCTCTACATAACGGGCTGTCTACCAGACCCATCGTATTGGTCTATAATTTCAGATTAGTTCTAGATAAGTTAATAAATAATTTTACAAGGTTGCCTAATTGCTACCTTTGATTGCTTGCAGCTCGGCGTTTCTCGCCATCTTACCGTACCTAAGAGCATGTGTCCTATGCTCTATTATGTTTTTCAGAGTACCTGCAGAAAGTCGTTCATCCTCTTGGGTTATTAGAGGATGTAAGATCCCTTCCTGGCAAGCTCATCTGCTTTTTCGTTCCCCTTCATGCCACTATGTCCTTTTATCCAGCAAAGTTCTAGTTTGTTATGTTTACCTAGCTCCTCCAGGCTGTGTAGACATGAATATAGCTATTTCGACACAAATGTGTTCGCATTTAGTGCATTTAGAGCTGCTTTGCTGTCGGTTAGCATTTGGATATATTTATCCTTAATATTCCGTTCAGCTAAAATTTGAACACATTATAGTATTCCTGTTAATTCAGTTTGGAAGACTGACGTGTGTCTTCCAAGTGGTGCACTTATCTTGAAATCATGTTCTGGTGGGAATATTCCATAGCTAGCTCTTGTCTTAGT
The DNA here is from genome assembly GCA_963942505.1 of Lordithon lunulatus. Lineage (NCBI taxonomy): Eukaryota > Metazoa > Arthropoda > Insecta > Coleoptera > Staphylinidae > Lordithon > Lordithon lunulatus. Next base: position 36,845,177 of record OZ012672.1, on the reverse strand, counting down.
TTTGGATCCATCAGTATAAATGGTTATGTTGGCGCCTTGTGGGATACCATCCAGTGTGATGATGGTCAAAAATGTTTGACAAAACTGTATTTGGGTAGAATTCTGTCGCACTTACCTTCTATGAGAGGGTCTAGTTTGATAGCTTCACTCAGTATGCTCCTGTATCCAATAATTTTACCTTTATCATACCACAGGTTGAGTGAAGATAGCCTTAATGCTGTCTTTACTGCAGTCTCACTTATAAGAAGATCGAGTGGTTGTAGACATAACAGTGTTTCAAGAGCTGCTGTGGGCGTTGTTCTCATAGCGCCGGTGATGGCAAGACACGCCATCCGCTGGATGTGTGATAGCTTTGAGATTGTTGTGACTTGTTTGGTTTTCAACCACCAGATAGTTGGTCTTATGATCGCTGTATATATCCATTGGGTGATCTTGGGAGACAGGCCCCATGTTTTACCAACCGCCCTGCGGCATTACCAAAATGAGATGCAGGCTTTTTCCAGCTTGGATGTTATATGCTCATTCCAGTTCAGTTTTGTTTCCATGATAAATCCTAGATATTTTACTTTATCTGTGTCAGTGTTAGAGGGACCTTAAAGAGAATTGGCATGTTCATGAGCTCGAGTTTCCTCTTCCCCGTAAACAATATCAGCTTTGTCTTTTTTTGGTTTACTGTTAGCGAATGGCTATCGCGCCAGTACTTCTTTATGGCACTACACATGATATTGCA